>JAWRVZ010000161.1:357633-957633 GCA_037043235.1 Rhodeus uyekii
TGTTTAGATTTTTTTTATGCGAGCCGTTTTGGAGTTATTGCCATTTATAGCTGAATGTGTCACGAATATCGAAAACAAAACTAACTTCACCCCGCTCAGACGCAAATGATTTCACCACCGGTTATTTGATTCCGCCGTTCGTCATGAAGTTGTTATGTGCTTCCTGAAAGTGTGGAGCCGATGTTGTTTTCCGGGTTATCCTAATCCCTTTATCCCTTCAACTCACGAGCAGCTCTAATTCCCTTTCAAAGTCAGACTGATGACGCCACATATTTCACACATCGTCTTTTTCACAAAGACAATATGGCAATGAAGTGTGTTTTTGATCTGAGTTGCATTGCCATCAACTACAACTCTATTGGCAACTCAGACAAAAAAAGTATTAATTAAAGGATTAATACTGGTACATTAAGGATAATTAATTATAAGAACTATTAACCTTTCTCTTAGTTCAGACATGCATTTTAAACGCAACATAGTCACTTCATGTTAGTTTCACATTCATCAAGACACAGCAACAGGAAACTAATTCACCTGACCTTGAGATAAACCTGTTTCTAATTACTTACATAAAAAAATGCTGTTGTGGTTTATTTCATTTCCTGGAAATTTCAGATGAAGCATGGCAAAGCATTGTGCTGGGATTTCTGAAGAGTACACTGACATTATAGTGTGTGTGTGTGTGTAAGCTTACACATTCATGTCATGATGAGAATGTTGTATCTGATCTGAAGTGAACAGGTGACAGTCGTGTTCATTCCTACATTAGACACAGTCCTTTTAGATTCATAAAATCACTTCATATTAGTTTCACATTCATCAAATTCAACAAATAAATGTATTTGCAACTACAGGACCACTACAGTTATTCGATTGATTGACTCTCTTTCCATCCTGTCAGAATGGAGAACTCATCTGAAGAAGATTACAAGATCCAGTCGTTTGACTTGGAGTCTCAGAAACTCCTCAAAATTGCTCTGAAAGGTCATTATGTCATTATGCAGCAGTTTTTGGATGACCATATTTTATTGTTCGGCTTAAATGTTTATTGAATTACTTTAACACATCATTGTTACTTGTCAGACCCGGGTTCAGTTGACCTGGAGAAAGTGTCCAGTGTAATAGTGGATCAGTCTCTGAAGGACCAGATCTTCAGCAAGGAGGCCGGACGCATCTGTTATACGATTGTGCAGGTCAACAAACGCAACACATGTCAACTATAATAGAGTTTGTTTATAAGTGTAAATGTTGCATCGTCTTGCTCGTTTCAGGCCGAGGCCAAAGAGACCAATGGGAACGTGTTTCGGCGTAACCTGTTGAACCTCTTGCAGCAGAAGTTTAAAGCCAGGGAAGAGACGCGGGAGAGATCCACTCAGGAGTGGGTTTGCCTCGTGTCCTTCATCTGCAACATCTTTGACTACCTCAAGGTGAAGAGTTGCCTTCGTTTTTAATGCTTAAGTTCACACAAACAAAGTTCACATCTAGGAAGGTAACTATTATTTAAAAAAATGCACATGTAAATTCATATGAAGTTCTTATTAACGTTTTACTTTATTCTGTTGACTGCAGGTGAACAACATGCCCATGGTGGCGCTGGTGCATCCCGTCTATGACTGTTTGTTCAGACTGGCCCAATCTGACGCCCTTAAGAATGAGGAGGAGGTGAATCTCAAACATTATTACTAGTTGTTGATTAAATATTACTGTTAATTATTACTGAAATGGATTGATTAAATAAGTAAATGATATGTGATAAGTGATCTACCGACTTTCAGCAATACGAGATATTCAAATCACAGTGGAACCCGGTTATCTCGACGGCCTCGGCATTTGCAAAAAAAACGCTGAGATAACCGATGATCGAGATAACCAAAAGCCAATATGGCGATTTGTTTGATGAAGCGATCGGCATGCTATAAAAATGTACATACACTGTATATGTTTGCTAACAACAAAAGGCGTATGTGCACCAACTAAAAGCAGAGATTGTAACGGCTACTTTGTTTATTTTGGGAATATACCTTTAAGACTGCATATGTAGTTCTGTGCACGCTGTTCTGGTGTGAGCACGTGTGGGGGGAGAGAGATGGCCGCCCTACGACTCACTATTACAGTGGGGATCGAAAGTTTGGGCACCCCAGGTAAATATTGGAATTAATGTGTATAAAGAAGCCAAGAAAAGATGTAAAAATCTCCAAAAGGCATCAAATTACAGATTAGACATTATTATAGTACGTCAAAAAATTTAGATTTTATTTCCATCATTTACATTTTCAAAATAACAAAAAACAAAAAAATGGTGCCTGCAAAAGTTTGGGCACCCTGCAGAGTTAATACCTTGTACTGCCCCCTTTGGCAAGTATCACAGCTTGTAAACGCTTTTTGTTGCCAGCCAAGAGTTTTTCAATTCTTGTTTGAGGTATCTTCGCCCATTCTTTCTTACAAAAGTTTTCCAGTTTTTTGAGATTCCTGGGCTGTCTGTCACGCACTGCTGTTAGATCAAAACTTCTAGGTTACCATTGTAAGTACGGAACTGAAACGTTACGTCAGAACTGAACTTAAAAAGTCGTCTTTGAGTGTAACTAAACACATTTGTGTGTGAGATTTGCATTGCGCATTTCGCCTCGTAAACTGGGTATATTGGGAAGAGCACATGTCATCGCATATTTAGGGTTCCGCTGAGGAGATGAGTCAGTGGTACACCAATTGATGTAACGTCTCTGTTCCCTCCTTCGAGGAACAGGGGTTACAATAGTAGCCTAGATGTTCCCTATCAGTCAGTCACATCCCACGAAGTGGGATCCCTTCCAATGCGCCACTATTACTGCCCCTTCCAGTGCTTTGCGTTAACCTCCTGATCCCCCTGCACTTCTGGGGTAGAGGATGGGTCTGGGCTTAACGCAAACAAAGTCAATTGAAATGTACCAATTTAAATAATACACATATGGGATTGCTGTATGGATCACAACATATGGACACTTAGCCTAGCATAGGGGAAACCACTGGGTGTACCTTATGGTACTAGTCGTGATATTGGACGTCTTCTCTACATCTGACTCCTGCTGGTGCTGGAAGAACTCCAACAGAGTTCACCAGTTGGGGAACTCACCTGAGGAGTGGAATAAGTGCACACATCCAGTCTGTAGAGGGGAATGGTGCAGCAAGCAGGACACTGAGTAGGGATATTGTGCTACTGGCTATTGGTGGCAAGTACACGGATGGATCTATATAAAGGTTATAAAACCTAACATGACACAAACACACTTTATATAAAAAAATAAAAAATCATTTTCTCTATTCCCCATGCTTGTGCTACTTGTGTTCAAAATGTTTGAAACTTTGTATTGTAAGCGCTCTTATGTGTTTTTGTATCCTTTGGACAAATAGCTTCTATACTCCTCAAATTGTAAGTCGCTTTGGATAAAAGCGTCTGCTAAATGAGTAAATGTAAATGTAATGTAAATGTGTTAGGTGTTGCCCAGCCCACAGCTCTACATATGTGCCAGTGAGGTGCCGTATGTCAGCACCCAAGAGCAAGTAACACTTCTAGTGGTTATGACTGGTTTTGGGCTTGGTATGCCTTTCCCTTCAGCTGTCCTCCATACCAGACAAAGAGCTAATCTCAGGTCCTGAAGTTTGCGTTCGGTCCTGCTTCTACAGCTGGTTCTAAGTCCACCAGGGGCAGCATTTGGAAATTCAACATCTGTTCCTTGAAAGACGTGGTGTGAGCCTTGGACACATATTCAAAGTCTCAAGATCATGTGAGAGTAGGCCAGCCCGAATTTCAGGCATAATTTATTGACCGAAAATGCCTGCAGGTCCCCCACCCTCTTGATGGAAGCCAGTGCAGTCAGGAATGCTATCATTAATGATAGGAACAGTTATCAACTGACAAGAGGTTTTAAAGGGTATCTCTGCAGGGCAAACAGCACAAGAGAGAAATTCCAAGAGGCTACAGGGTGGGGGCATGAGAGATTTAACGTCCTAGCACCTCTCAAGAACTTGGGTTAGGGTGTGCTTGCCCACAGACTTGCTGTCTACTGTATTGTAATGTGCAGTGATGTGGCTTTTGAGATGTCCTCTTCACGCAGTGGGTGCGTGGCTCATCCACGAACGCCACCTCAACATTCTTTGAGCCTAGACACATGAGGTAGCGATAACATCTTTAAAAAGACGCAGTGTCACCTATGTTTTCTCTTTTAAGGTAATGCTCTCTTTTTAAGTGCTGAAGCACATAGGAGAAGGTTGCAGCACAACTGAACAGGAATGAGCCTGCAGATGTGTGTCAGGAAAAATGCGCTCTCCTCAGCAGGAATTAGCAAGCACTGCTGAAGTCCCATCACTCGCAAAGAGTGAAGAGGCTTCCCAATGACTTTCAAGCACACTCCTTGACAATACACAATTTTCTCATACACTTCAGCTCTGGTGGATCATTGGTTTCCATTCACTCACCAGTGCATACTGATGTTTTTCTTTTAAAATCCATATTATTTAATTGTTTAGATACCAAATTCTTTTGACAGATTGATAATCATCTCTCCATCATTCATCTGTTGGTTTTAGTAATGTTTGATCTTACTCAAATGATAAAGATCGCATGTTATGTTCTCTCCATATGTGATCTCCCTTAGGTGGACTGTCTGGTGTTGCAGTTGCATCGTATTGGAGATCAGCTGGAGAAGATGAACATGCAGCTGATGGATGAGCTGTTCAATCTGCTGAGGGACGGGTTTCTCCTGCAGGAGGATCTGAGCTCCATGGGTCGCCTGCTCCTGCTGGAGATCCTGGAGTTTCGCGCGGGAGGCTGGACTCTCAGCGACACGGCGCAGAAATACTATTACAGCGAAGTGACGGACTGAGGCCTCCACCAGTCAGGAGAGAAACATTCAAAAGGAACAAAGAGTGGAGGTTTTATTTTTATAGTTACCTTTAATAAATACTAGGTGATTCGCTGGGTTTAAGGAATGGAGTATGGTCAAACTTAGATGCATTTCTTGGTTTTGGGAGTTTGTGATCATTTGAGGTTTTGATGACCATTTTTAAAGTCAACATGAATTCAAAAGTGATCTTATTTATTTTCTCAACAGACATTTTTCCTTGTGTTAATTATCCAAATGATAAAAAAATACTGATGTTTTATTTATATATAAATACATTGTTATAAGTTTAAAAAATTCCCTCATTAATGTACACACAGCACCCCATATTGACAGAAAAACACAGAATTGTTGCCATTTTTGCAGATTTATTAAAAAAAGAAAAACTGAAGGATCACATGAAGTAGACCATTTGCTGTGACACTCATATATTTAACTCAGGTGCTGTCCATGTCTTCTGATCATCCTTGAGATGGTTCTATACCTTCATTTGAGTCCAGCTGTGTTTGATTACACTGATTGGACTTGATTAGGAAAGCCACACACCTGTCTATATGAGACCTAACAGCTTACAGTGCATGTCAGAGTAAATGAGAATCATGAGGTCAAAGGAACTGCCTGAAGAGCTCAGAGACAGAATTGTGGCAAAGCACAGTTCTGGCCAAGGTTACCAAAAAAATGCTGCTGCACTTAAGGTTCCTAAGAGCACAGTGGCCTCCATAATCCTTAAATGGAAGAAGTTTGGCAGGACCAGAACCCTTCCTAGAGCTGGCTGTCTGGCCAAACTGAGCTATCGGGGGAGAAGAGCATTGGTGAGAGGTAAAGAATAACCTAAAGTTCACTGTGGATGAGATGCAGTCGGGAGATGGGAGAAAGTTGAAGAAAGTCAACCATCACTGCAGCCCTCCACCAGTCGGGGATTTATGGCAGAGTGGCCCGACGGAAGCCTCTCCTCAGTGCAAGAAACATGAAAGCCTGCATGGAGTTTGCTAAAAAAAACACCCAAAGAACTTCAAGATGGTGAGATTTGAGATTATCTGGTCTGATGAGACCAAGATAGAACTTTTTGACCTTAATTCTAAGTGGTATGTGTGGAGAAAACCAGGCGCTACTCATCACCTGTCCAATACAGTCCCAACAGTGAAGCATGGTGGTGCAGCATCAGCTGTGGGGGTGTTTTTCAGGTGCAGGAACAGGACCACTGGTTGCAATTGAGGGAAAGATGAATGCGGCCAAGTACAGGGATATCCTGGACAAAAACCTTCTCCAGAGTGCTCAGGACCTCAGGCCGAAGGTTTACCTTCCAACAAGACAATAACCCTAAGCACACAGCTAAAATAACGAAGGAGTGGCTTCACAACAACTCTGACTGTTCTTGAATGGCCCAGCCAGAGCCCTGACTTAAACCCAATTGAGCATCTCTGGAGAGACCTAAAAATGGCTGTCCACCAACGCTTACCATCCAACCTGACAGAACTGGAGAGGATCGGATCTGCAAAGACGAATGGCAGAGGATCCCCAAATCTAGGTGTCCCCCAAACCTTTCCCAAAAAGACTCATGGTTGTAGTAGAGCAAAAGGTGCCTCTACTAAATACTGAGCAAAGGGTCTGAATACTTAAAACCATGAGATATTTAAGTTTTTCTTTTTCACTTAATCTGCAAAAATGTCAACAATTCTGTGTTTTACTGTCAATATGGGTTGCTGTGAGTACATTAAAAAAGAGAAAAAAAAAATACAGTAATACCTCGGTTTACGAGTTTAATTCGTTCCAAGAGCGAGCTCGTAACCCAAAATGCTCGTACACCAAAACAGTTTTCCCCATAGGAATGCACTAAAAATCACTTGATTCGTTCCACAGGACCATAAATGCCCATTTTAAATATTTTTAGGGTTTTAACCTATTAATCACATTTAAAATTATAACCAAGATCTCATATAGATACTAATTAAGAATTTTTAGAGTTTAACTATCAATTATTAACAATTTACTGTAACATATATTGTAGCGTTGCTTCTTTTAATAACCAGACAGGTTCCTTCTCATTCAGAGATTTTATTGAGAACTATCGGATTGCTGTTCTGGCTTCAACCCACGCCGTACATAACAGAAGAATCAAAACTATCTCTGCTTCGGAACTCTCTCTCTAATCCCTCAGAACTCAACTCTCTCTAGCGCCGACTGAAACCCCGCCCTCTTAAAGTGACAAGACTGTTAACTTAACACTTTTTGAACACATCAGATTAACTAGTTCCTTCAACATTTGCATCGATATTACAACATGAAGAATAGCGATCACAATTAATGCTTCAACACGAGGTAAAATCGCTGTAAATCACTTATGTATATGATTTGTACAGAGTTATAACTGTTATAGTATGCTGTTCTCTAAAAGTGTATTGCCCTTTAAGAACGTTATTGGGTGTGTTGTACTGAGAACACACGTGAACCTCATTAGTATGCAATGTGTGTTGTTGGTAACACATGCGCCATTAATAAAGTTTCATCATATTCACATGTAATCATATTCACAACAACTTATAAAATAATGCACTGTGGTGAATGATGCACCCATACTGAGAGACACTGAGAGAATGAACGAGTTAAGGGGTGATAAAGGGATCTTTTCGACACAAAAATGCACCTGGGTGAGGGAATATTTTTTCTCGTACACAGATACAATGCTCGTACACCAATTTGCTCGTATACCAAGTCACTCGTAAACCGAGGTATTACTGTATACTGTATATCCATATCCATTTTGTTTCTTGATTATGTCATATAACTGAAATAAGATGTGATTTTTGTTTTGTTCTGTTTAAAATCTGATATGCGGGAGCTTGCCAACATGACCTGTCTACAAAATGTTGTTCACGTTTTAATGTTACAGAAATATGTTAATGTTACAGCATTTCCTTGTGCAAACTATTAATATGTGCACCGAAGCAGTTCAAAATGAGTTCTAATCAAAGGTTTTTCATTTTCTTTTACAAATACAGTTCTTAATACAAATATGGTTCCTTTAGTTATCATCGGTCACAGATCTTCAAATATATGTTTGGCTACTGAGCTTGAAATTGATCAGAGATCAAAAAATATTATTGTTTCAATTATTGTTTTTTTGGTCAAAGAGAAACACAAAGGGCTATAATCATAACATTAGAGGTGAAATTTTTCTTAATTGTAGATGGTTTTAATGTCAGTGAATTTAATTTTAGTTGTTTGATTTGGAAAGGCTATTTTTATTGTGTAGTGCAGGATCAATGTATATAACAATATATTTATATTCTGTAATAGCTCTTAATTTAAATTAGTGAAAAAGCAGTGTTTATAATGCACCAAAAAACAGTTAAATGTTTCATTTAAGGATCTTCATATTTCGAAAAGAAGTGTGGATGGATTAACGAATCCATTGAAACAAGTGCTGATTAAGGAATAACAGAAGGTTTGCATAAATTTGCAGTTACAATTTATACCTATTTTGCATAATTTATATCTGATGAAGATCCAGTGGAATTAAATGTTAACATAATTCTGGTCCAGCTGTTTTTGGTCAGATTGGTTCCTCAGGCTCTTGCAGATTAGACAATAACTTGTCAAGTTGTTTTGATGTCATTTAAACAGTGAATTCAAATAAATATTTTTTTTGCACAATTTTGCAAAAACCTGTGAGATGTTTTAAATTTGTTCCATATTTTATTTAATAATAATTTTAATAAGTACAGACAATTACTAGTACAGATCCATTATACTTATACACATTCGGTGTACACCTTGCTCTTTATTCATTTATTCGAATGAATTAATGTTTGATGATTTTCATGGCCATGTTTATGACAAATTTCCACATGATTTTAATCACTTGACATATATATAGAAGAGCTGAATGCACTGAAGTTTAGGTGTACCACTTTAATCAGCATCCCACACCAATCCACCTTATACATAATGCAATATATGTTTAAGCTATGTGTGTAAAAATATCATCATCTAAATTTGAAAAGTGGACAACCAAATGTAAAACAAACAAGAAGAGCTTTCACTTCCTGTTCGTTAATCCCGCATTCATTTGTATTGCCTTCTCTTTTACGCTGGAAGTGACCAGAAAAAACATAGTTATGTTAGTTTCTAAGCAACAACATCCAGCCTAGTATATGACAATACACACAAGAGGGAAGGAAGTCACTTCCAGCGTAACACATTACAAGTAATCTTAGAGTTATGTAATCAGATTACTTTTTTCAAGTAACAAGTGAAACACAACAACACATTACTTTTAAATTTACAACAAAATATCTGAGTTACTTTTTCAAATAAGTAACACAAGTAAATGTGTTTTCCATTTACTGACTGACAGCTCTCGTTTCCTATTTTGTTGAGAGATGTTGTGTGCGCTGCGTAAAGATAATGGTTATTATACTTACAGACTAAATGTAAGCATGCATTTACTCGTCTCACTTGCTCAAAACAGATTTAGTAGTCCTAGAAATGAATAAAAACATTGAAATGCAAACTCTAAATAAATAAATGTTAAATTACACAAATAAACTGAGATTAAATACACAATCTACATTTCTGCATTTGGCAGATGCTTTTATTCAAAGCGACTTACATCGCATTCAAGAAACACATTGACATTCTAATCAGTTCCTGCTTTCCTTGGGAATCGAACCCAAGACCTTGGTGTCGCCAACACCACACTCTACAATAGTGCAGAGCTACAATAAAGCTTTATGCTGATCTTTGTTGCTTTAATGCAGTCTTTAATCCTAACCTTTAATAATCCAATTCAAGCATACAAATGAAAAAAAAGGAATTGTGTTTTGTTATGTTGTTTTTATTTCTGAAACAAGAGTATTATTTTTAATTTATTTTTTGTTAGCAAGCTCAGGTCAGGTGAGAAAAAGTAACGATGCATTACTTTCCAAGAAAGTAACCAAGTAGCGCAATTAGTTACTTTTTTAAGGAGTAACACAAGATTAAATTACTTTTAAAAGTATCTTTTCCCAACACTGATCACTTCATGCATTATCTCTGATTGTAATCATGCAATCGTGAAAAAAGAAAACTGTAAATGCGCTCTGAAAAGATTTCGAGATGGATTTAAATCTGGTCACACCTGGTTGGAAAACTATACAAGTTTAAAAACATGTGGTTGTTAAAACTAATTAAATTATTAATTAAAAGTTCAGTGTCGCTTGAAGCTCAACACACAGTCATCTTCGTTAAAAGTAGTGAAACTAAATGATCTTACCCGAGCCGATGCTGCTCTCTCTCCTTGATCTTGAAATTAGCTGATGATGTGACTTTTGTTTACGTGAACTCTGTTAAATTTTGCATAGGAATTAAAATTTGTATTATATTAGTTTTGCAGAAATACATTTTATAAAGTATTGTTGTATCATTTCAAAAGTAATTCATAAATTGTGTGGCGGTATTAAGTTCAAGTTATGAATGAAAGACTTTGAACTTGTGTTCGTTTCTGATGAGTCGTGATAATTATGTCCTCTTACCGTAAAGTTTTACCAAATGGGAAGTGTTTTTATCTGCAATCACATTTCAAATCCAATGTTAGCTTCACTTCCTGTCTCTGGAGATTCCTTCATTTTGAAGGCAACATTGATGGATCCTCTTCTGCCTTTGATATCACACAATCATGTGCTTTCCATTCTGTAACAGCTGAGCTAAAAAATAAAGATGGGGTCTGAAAATTGCGGTTGGTGGTTCAATGTGTGTTTGGACCGTCATTTTCCACTTTTGATCCCTATTGTGGTAATTCACCTAGTTTTCACACAAGCTCTCTGTGTTTTACTGTAGATCATTAAACTGTTACATTTTCTCAAAATCTGTACGAAATCAGTTTTCTGCCCACAAATTCATTGCCTGATAAGACAGCAAGACAACAAGTCAGCAGCCTACGTTTACAGACACAGCCAATGTTCTCTTAATACATGAAACTCCTATCAAGTGAGCTAAATCAATTCCCATAATGACACACGATATACATTTTATAAAATACAATGCATTATTTCATAATGAAATAATCTCACAATTTCATAATGTTGAGACAGTTAGGCTTGCAGTGAATCGCTCTTTCACAATGACATGCAACCAAATATGCACAAATGAGTTCAGAATTCTTCGGCAGCGTCAAACTTTAATGATCTACAGCAAAATAAAAGTGGAAGACATTGTTAAAAAAAAAAAAAAAAAAAAACCTACACTTACACACAAATTAACCACCAACTGGAACTTTCAATCCCCATCTTTTATTCAGTTCAACTGTCAGGGAAAGCAGCAGAAAAGGATTCATCAACACAGGAAGTGAAGCCAACATTGGATTTGGATGTGCCTTGAAATGTGAAATGTTTGATCTGAAGGCAACACTTTTCACTTTTCAGATGCAATCATAGTGAGCATCAATGCTTCCTGGTTTTCACAGTGCATTGTAGGACTTTTTAGAGAGCAAACGTTTCAGTGCACTTGAAGGATTTTACAATTGAGACAGCCCTTAAACTGGCAGAATCCCTGATCAGTTTCATCACTACTAAACTGGTTGCCCACTGAAGCTAAGCAGGGTTGAGCCTGGTTAGTACCTGGATGGGAGACCTCCTGGGAATGACTAGGTTGCTGCTGGAAGTGGTGTTAGGAGGCCAGCAGGGGGTGCTCACCCTGCGGTCTGTGTGGGTCCTAACGCCCCAGTATAGTGATGGGGACACTGTACTGCAACAAGCACCGTCCTTCGGATGAGACGTTAAACCGAGGTCCTGACTCTCTGTGGTCATTAAAAATCCCAAGGATGTCCTTCGCAAGAGTAGGGGTGTAACCCCGGCATCCCTGGCCAAATCTGCCCGTGGGCCTTGGTCCATCACGGCCCCCTAATCACCCCCCTACATTAATTGGCTTCATTGCTCTGTCTCCTCTCCTTAGCTGGTGTGTGGTGAGCGTTCTGGCACAGGTTGCTGTCGCATCATCCAGGTGGATGCTGCACACCGGCGGTTGAGGAGATTCCCCCCCCCCCACTTGCATAGGAATCCGTCCACTTCGCTTACCCAGAACATTTTACAATGTCATTGTATTATGTTTAATTTCCTTCATTTTATTTCCCAACCCCTGTCTTTTATCTTTATATGCTTTGCAATCTATGAGAACATGTTCAACTGTTTCTGGTTCATTACATTTATTACATCTCCCTGTAGGTTGTTTATTGATTTTATGTAAACTATAATTTAACCCTGTGTGTCCTATGCGAAGTCTAAAAATTAAAGATGACTCTTTCCTTCTTAATACTGAATTGCAGTCTCCTTTCCCCACTGTTTTCTGAATCTGAAACAGGTGTCTCCCCTTCCTCTCTCTTTCCCATCTCTTCTGCCAGATGTCATGTGCAGCCTTGTGGATACATGTTTTTGCTTCTGATTTACTCATTTCAATGTGCATCTCTACATTTCTGCTTTTAAGTGAGCTCTTTGTCAAAATATCTACCACCTCATTGCTCTCCACCCCTACATGCGCCAGAACCCAAAGAAATCTAATATAATTTCCTTTATTATTTATCCTGTATAATGACTGTAAAATTTCAGATAATATATCCTGTCTACTATAAGAATGACCCGATTGTAAACTTTCCAGGGCTGCCATAGAGTCAGTACATATAACTGCTGTCTGAGTATTCATTTCCTCCACCCACTGTAAATCAAGAAGAATTGCAACCAATTCCACAGTAAACACCGATAAATTATCTGTTGTTCTCTTTTTGATGCTATACTGATATTTTGGAACAAATACGGCTGCTCCAGTTTTCCCTGAAATTGGATCTTTTGATCCGTCAGTAAAAATATGTATTATTTCTCTTTATTTCTTTATCATGTATTGCTGAACAACATATTCTTCTGATATTTTCCTTAATTTCTTTGTGTAACTGTATGTCTATATTAGGCATTGGAAACATCCATGGAGGAATAGCAGGCAATGACACAGTTTGGCTATAATTCCTCTGATCCATTCCCATTGATTTGGCTAACTTCATACCTATCCATCCTATACTGCGATTATTTCCTTGAGCATGTTCCCAGCACTCATGAAACATATCTAGTAGGGTGTGACTCCTTATGCCCTTTCAATGTTACCCAGTATACAATAGACAACTGTTGACGTCTTACTGCTAAAGGCATTTCTCCCACTTCCACTTGCAGGGCTGCAGCTGGGGATGTTTTAAACGCCCCACAACATATTCGAAGTGCCTGAGTTTGTACTGCATCAATTTTCTTTAAGAGAGTTTCACATGCTGATCCATATGCTATGCAACCATAGTCTATTGCAGATCTTATAAGAGCACAAAATATGTTTCTTAGGGAGCTAAAACTTGCACCCCACTCGCAACCTACTAGACATCTCATTATATTTGTCGTTTTCTTACATTTGGTCACTAGCTTCTCTATATGAACTCTAAATGTTAATTTCTCATCCAGCCATACACCCAAGAACTTGATTTCAGTCACCTGCTTTAATGGTTGACTGTACAACGTTAATTCTACTGGAATATGCTTCTTTTTCGTGAAACACATCACCTGACTCTTTTCTACCGATAATCTGAATCCCCATTTCTTAGACCATTCTTCAACTTTGTTTATTGCGGTTTGAATTTTATTAACAGTATAAGTCATATTCCGCCCTCTCTTCCATAATGCTCCATCATCAGTATATATCGATCTTCCCATACTATTTTCTACCTGACTGAAGATGTCATTAATCATGATATTAAACAGGAGCGGGCTGCAAACACTTCCCTGTGTCGTTCCATTTTCAATGTGATATTTATTTGAGTGACTTGTTCCCACCCTGACTTGAATTGTCCTATTGTATAAAAAATCCAGAACCCAGTTATATGTTCTACCTCTAATGCCTAATGCTTTCATTTTAATTAATAGACCATCCTTCCATAGCATGTCATAGGCTTTCTCTATATCGAAAAACACTGCTACAACCTTTTCTTTACTTATCTGTGCCTTTCTTACATCCGACTCTAGACATACCACAGCATCCATTGTATTTCTTCCACTACAAAAACCACTTTGATGCGGAGAAAACAAGTCTCTTCTCTCAATATAATACATTAGCCTATTTACTATCATTCTTTCCATGAGTTTACATAAATTTGAGGTTAGTGCTATAGGTCTATAACTAGTTGCTTCAGAATGATCTTTCCCAGGTTTCTTTATGGGAATTATGATTGAATGTTTCCATGATGTGGGTAGTTTGCCTGTTATCCATACCTTATTTACTACATTTAAAATTACTTTTAGTGTTTCGTCAGATAGATGCTCAATCATATTATAACATATCTCATCTTCTCCAGGAGATGTCTTTTTTGCCCTATTAATAGCTCTTTTAAATTCATACAAAGAAAAAACATCATCTAGTGTGCTTTCACTTGTGTTACATTTCTCCAGTATTTCAGGATATTCTTCTTTAGCCTTTTCTCTACTTTTCCTAATTTCCGCGGTTAGATTACTATTGCTATGTACCTTAACAAAAACTTAAGCCAACATTTCTGCTTTTTCTTTATTTGTTTTTGCCACCTCCTCTCCATTATATAAAGCAGGCATATTACTATTCTTTCTAATACCTCCCTTTACCCTTATCATTCCCCATACTTCCGAGATTTGAGTTTCCCTTCCCAAAGTATTGAGGAACTCTCTCCAGTACTCTCGTCTTGCATTTCCTATTGTTTTCCTGACTATTGCTTGTGCCCTTTTATATTCTATTAATTCAGGAAATGAATACGATGTTTTGACCCTCCGGAAGGCAGCATTCCTGTTTTTAACCGCTGTACTACACTCACTATTCCACCATGGAACTGCTTTCCTTTTATTTGATTTCTTCTTTTTTCCAATTACCTCCGCTGTATTGCAAATTATACTATTAATCCTTACAATGCATTCATCTACATCATCTTCTAATTTGGATACTTCAGTTATTTTACTGCTACATATTACGTTAATTTTTTTCCAATCCACATTTCTCGTCTTCCATCTAGATATATATTGTTCTTCTGCACAATGCACTTCCACATCAAGAGTGCAATATATAGGATAATGATCACTGCCGATAGTAGATTTGTTCAATATTTCCCATGTACTCTTTTTTGCCAATTCCTCAGATACTATTGTAAGGACAAGCACCGATTATTTTCCTCTTACTACATCCAATCTAGTACCTTTACCATCATTAAGACATACAAATCATCCATTACTTCTTCAACTATACTCCCATTAAAATCTGTATAAACACTCCCCCATATGGTATGATGTGCATTAAAATCCCCACACCTAAAAAACTTTTTTCCATTATATCTCCCAATATTCCCAAGTATCTCCTTATTGAGTTGTATACATGGATTATATACATTTATCACAATAACACTCCTATGACTATACCATACTTCTACAGAAACCACTTCTAATTCCTCATTATTTATCTTCTTAAAATGTAATCCTTGTTTAATAAAGGTAGCTACTCCTCCTCCATTTCCTAATTCCCTATCCTTACGCACGACCTCATATCCATGTATAATAAAATCAAGATGAGGTTTAAGCCATGTCTCCTGTATGCATATAATATCTGGTTTCTGCTGTACCTCTTCTATACATTTTTTAAATTCCAGTCCATTTGATATAAGACTTCTGGCGTTCCACTGAATTACATTCAGTCCTTTCATATACTATCACCATACGTTCCTTGTGTTCCTGATATTCCGCCTTTTAGTGCCTCATTAATTGATTCATCTGTTACATCTGTTATCTTCAGGTGTTTCTCTGCTGCCCTAATGATTATCTTAATCCTTTCTGTTCTACTGCTAGTTTGTGCAGAACAATTAACCACTTCGGCCATAAAGGTCAAGAATTCTGTACGCTTCAACACTACTGCATCTTTGTTCATTTTGCACTGATGGACTTCTTTTCCAGTCAGTTTCACTACTTTAATGTTTTCAGATCCTACTGTCGTATGAGTTGCGTTTTTTACTCTTTTTATTGCTTCTGCGTATGATACTCCTGTTGCTACTTTAACCTTCTGCACTTCAGCTGCTTTTTTCCTAGCTTCACATCCTCCATACGCAGCACTGTGTTCACCCTCACAGTTACAGCTTTTCAATTTATCCCTCTCGCTACATTCTCCATACTGATGTTCACCAGCACATTTCCCACATCTTTGTTTTCCTTTACAGATCGCTGCTACGTGTCCATACCTTTGACATTTATAACATCTAATAGGTGGTGCTATATATTCTCTTACAATATAGCTCAAAAACCCAACCTTCACTCTAGACGGCAAAATGTCTTCTTGAAAATGCAGAAGTACCGAAAGGCTATCCCTTTTCACCCCATTTCTTACATACGTCAATCGCTTAACTTGTATCACTTTAACACCCATAATGTTCTTGATCTCTTCTTCCGACATTTCTACTGGTACTCCATATATCACTCCTTTCACCCTTTTTCTCTCCTCCCATCGGACACATTTCACCTTCTTCCCCATGATCGATTTTAATTCTAAAGCTGTCACACTGAATGCTGTTTTTGCAAATCACTAACAGATTTCCATCTCGTAGTAGTTTTGCATGCTCAATGATACCCAGTTTAGTCTTTATATCTTCAGTAATTTTTATAGGATTTCGGGATCCTGGTGTTTCAAATTTCATGATTACCTTATAGTCCTCCATGTTTTTCCCTTCTTGCCGCATTGTTTGTTCTCCATCGCTATCCGTGTTACTACTAATTCCTCTAGCTTTTTTCCTTTTTCCTTTCCTAGATATTAACTTCCAACCTTCATCATTTAAAGTTCCCTCTCCACCTTCTTCCATCTCACTTCCTGAAACGTCATCATTTCCTGCCATCTCTACTCCAGTCCAGCCAAATCTCTCCACATTCATCCTCTCTAAAACCTTCTCTTACCTCTACTTATATACCTCATATCCTGTAAGAGATATACAACTTAGAGCCCCCTGGTGGTTGGATGAACCAACTACTATGACACCACAGTAACATAACTTATGGGTTGTTACAGTATGATAGGATCATCTGTAATTAATTGTGCTTATGACACTTGGCAGTGATAGTTCTTGTCTAACTGTAGGAATGACAGTAAGGTAATAAAGGTTTTAATTATTTTTATTAAGAAATAAAAGCTGCTTCACAGTGTTGGGACTGAGTCTATTTCTCCTCTAAGACAGTACTTCCCCATCCTTGGAGAACACTCTTTCACATGGTACAGAGGAGGCCGGGGTACAAAGAAACTTTAATGCCAATGTGTATAGATGGGGGAAAACATGTTTCTGCATTCTCCAGTTTTCAAGTGGGTCTTTGCCTCTGTCAGTGTCACAAATACGGTCTCTGTGGTCCCCTCTGATCACCACCAGAGGGCTCCCTCGCCCGAATACTAAACCCTCAGGGCTACATTTCCCATAAACCCTTGCTGGACTCTAATCCTTCCACCTGAAATCACTCTTGCAAACTATAAAACTCTCACACTCCTATCTTCTCATTGCGAAGTCTTGTCCTGTCCCGGCTAACAACTCTGAGCGTGTAGCCTGTGTCTAGACTGATCTCTGTGTATTAACCCGGACTGTTTATCTCGTTTACGACCCATTGCTGCCTCCTTTGAATTCTGCCTGACTTATCGTTGTTGACTCTGCCTTGTCTCTGATCTTCTGCTACTGGTGATTTACCCCTGCCTGTTTGACTACGATTGTTCTTAATAAAAGCTGCAAATGGATCCCACTGCTTCTGACCCTGTGTTACAGTCAGATATCTATCCACTTCAGCGATCGCATCAGAAGTGGTATTTGAGGTTTGTTTGTGCTGGTCTTCAGCATTGTCCAACAGAAGGTTTCCACCTACGAAGTGTGAGGAGAAAAATATTTAACTGGGATGACTGTACATGGACTGAATAAATATTAATATTATTTTAATTAATTTAATTCAATTTTTAATTAATATTAATATGGAATATACTTTAGTAAAAGCATGCTGTCACACATTTTAACAAAATTATTGCAACTTTTGATGTAGAACTACAGCACAAATATAATATCAGACATTCAGAACATTGTTTTATTTATAACGGACTTATCCTTATATAAGTACATTAATTTTGTCAAAATCCCATGCCACTGACCTTTGAGTGCACATATTCATGGCCACATTTATGATATAATTTTCCACCTGATTTTATTCACTTGACACCCCAGCATTAAACACCAATCATTTTCTCTTCAATGTTGTTATAGAAGAGGTAAATGCACTGACCCATCCTATACATAGATGCTGTAGATGTATGTAAAATTAGCGATTTGAAAGGTGGATAACCAAATAAAGCACAAACAACAATAAGAGCTTTAATTTTCTGTTTGTTAAAACACTGTGCTTGTTCTTCGAGGTTCATCTGGATTAAAACAAGTCCTGACACGTCTGAAATTTAAGAAAGTGAAGTAAAAGCGAAAGTTTAGTGGCCTCGTTTGAAAAGCTGCTGACACAAAACTCTAATATTCATGTTAATTATACATTAATATAGCTTTTTTGTGTTTATAGTATGGATATTATGTTTATTGTCATATCAATACTCCTGGTGATCGCTGATGGTATGTATTAGCACTTTATACTGATGCTCTAAGTTGTTCTTTCTCATTTTTGACGCAGTTGTTTCTCTCTTTCTTTACAGGGTTCACTGTGCACGGTCCCTCTGATCCTCTGGTTGTTCCTCTGGGATCTTCAGTGGTTTTGCCCTGTTATGTTGATGAACCTTTACCAGTGAAGAGTCTGGAGGTGGAATGGAGAAGAACAGACTCAGAGACTCAAGTTCATTTGTTTGTGGACGGTGAGAGTCGAGCAGAGGTCCAGCATCAAGATTATCATGATAGAGCTCATTTCTTTACTGATCAGATTCAACATGGAAACTTCTCCCTCATTCTGGAAAATATGACAGCTGAAGATGAGGGAAAATACACATGTGATGTTTACAGTCAGCAGGATTCTGATGAGACTGTGGTTCAAATTAAATATGGTGAGTAAGAGCCACTTGAAATCTGGTGAAAATTTCTATCCAATTACATTTGATGCATTACATGTTTATGATTAAACCATTTTTATTCTTTCAGAGCGTTTACTAGTATCAGGATCGAATCGCTCCCTATCTGCATATGTGGGTGAGGACGTCACTCTGAACTGCTCTGTAGACTCTCACATCACACCTGAACACATTGAAGAGGTTTCATGGAAGAGAACAAATGAAGATGGAGATATTCTGGTTCTTCTCTATCAAAACAATAAGACTTTTCCAGGTTCATCAGATGAGCGATACAGAGACAGAGTTGAGTTCTTCACTGATCAAATCCCCAAAGGAAACTTCTCTCTCAGACTGAAGAGTGTCAGAACTGAAGATAAAGGAGTTTACATGTGTCAAGTGTTTGCTGGAGGACTTTCAGACAGTGCAACTGTAAAATTTAAGAAAGTGGGTGAGTCATCAAACATAGTATAATAAATAATGCAGTTTCTGTTCACACTATGCAAATAGTCAACCTTGCAAAGGCTATTTTACTTGGTGTAAACTAGATGATATTTTTTGCTATTTAAACTTTGTGTGAAAGTTTATACCCTTTTTGTACATTTGGGCCGCAGTACATTAATCCGTCAGTGGTTGTAGTGTCTCCAAAGCACAGCTCTCACTTACCTACATCCTTTACACTCACCACCCTAAACCTCAATACCATCTGGGTCACGGCACCAAACATAACCAGTCCTACTCGACCTGATCTGAGAAGGATTAGAATTGTCTCCTGTATGGGGGTGCCTTAACAAGGATGCTAAAGCCTGCAGATGCTAGTTCTGCAGTAGTAAATGCATAGTAAATCTAGCCATTGTAAACTCTGTAAGTGGTTATTTTGGGAAGGAGACAGGGTGGGAATGCACATACAATTGTAAGATTTCTAAAGGGAATTTTGCACAGATTGTGGCGTATATTCAGTTTTACAAATTTGAAATCTTTTTAGCTATACAATATTTTTCAGAGATATTCTCATTCACCCCTATTGGCAATTTTTCCTTTATTGTTTTGAACAAAACTTTTTTATGCAGTTTTGCTTGTAAAAAGCATCTATTTAAGAATATTTAGATATTTGTACTCAAGACTGAAGCATTTACAATTTATTTTAAAGTGATGTAGTGACATTGTACTCACTCAAATAAGTACTGAGTAATATTAATTAACAAAATTTTGCATGTATTCATTTAGAATACATGTATTCTCTGGTTGAGAAGTGGTCCAAGAACTGAGCCCTGTGGAACACCGGTGATCAGTTGACATTTTTTGGACACCTCCTCACACCATGAAACCCTGCAGGACCTATTTGTGAGATAGGATTCAAACCAGTGAAGCAAAGTTCCTGTGATGCTGAGTTACGAGAGGGTGGACAAAAGGATATGATCATTAAAATCATAACTTTAATGTATTACTTTAAACATAACCATAACTTTTAATCTGTATATATCTGAATAAAACTTTTAATAAGTACTTACTATAGAATTAAAGTTTGGTTTGTAATTATGCATCATTTCTTGTTATTTCTGTATTAAGTACATGTATTAACTTTTAACTACATCACCTTAAAATAAAGTGTTACCACTAAAGATACATATTTAGCAGTTTAAAAATTTTCTGACATCACTGCCTCACACAGAACATTTCATTGCGTCTCTCATGGCAGTTCACAAGTGCATATGCATGTGCATATTAAGTTTAATTTCTGTAAATCCTGATATATGTGTGAAAAGTTATGTTTATACATCAGGCCCCTGATGTATAAGCAAACATAAACTAGCCGCGTCTGTGTCCAAAATGTAACCTGATTCTCTTGTTTAAGAATCTGTTATCTCCTTGATAACTAAGTAATGCTTCGTCCTGCTGAAATAGTTTTAAAGCTGTTATCTAGGTTTTATATATTTTATTTTATTTCTATTTAGTTTGCTGTTATCAACAAGCTGTAATGCCCTCAGTGTAAATAATAGCTAAAGAATTATAAGAACCCTTAAAATAATGATCATGTCTTTATTTTTTCCTAATTAAATCTCTATGAGAATCAATGATTGTTTCAGTTGTAAATGTTAATTCTGATGTTTGTGTTTCACAGGTTTCTCTTACTGGCACATAATTGTGTTGATTTTCTGTTTTTCTGCTGCACTTGGATCTGTACTTTTATTCTGCAGTTTGATGTTCTGCAAATCAAGAAACACAGGTGTGTTTGGAAGGACAATCTTTTTATCTCATATGATTCACTCTGTATTTGTTACTGTATTTTTCTTATTCAACTGTGATTTTTCTGCATCTTCTCTCCAGTCGCCAGCAGCACAATCTGGAAACTCCAGCTTTCTCTGATCTTTCTTCCAAACATCTGTATGTCCATCGCCTTCATATTCTGGGGTCTCACTGAAGGTGAGTTTAGTAGTTTATATTGAAATACAAGACAACAACTGTTGTACAGCTCATGTCTCGTCTCCAACTAGTCTTCTATGTTGGTGTGCTTGTGTATTCTCCCATGATGGAACTTTTTTATTTATTTCTTATTTAATCACTATTGTTTAATATCTGTCAATGGATATTCTGTTGCAGGATATCTGGATGAGACCATCACTTGCTCTGCTCTCTATATTCTGAGACCTGTTATGTTGATTTGGGCTTTACCTTATTTAAAGTATCTCCAAGGTATGTTAGCATTTAAAGGTTTATTATTATTATTGTTTATTTTTTTTTCAGTGGGATCAGTAAATGCAAATTGATGGCAACATATTAAGAAATAGCATTACAATATTGTTAGTGATTAATTATATTGCAGTTAAATACAGTAAATTATCAAATACTGAAGCATGAAATTATTTAAAATTGCTAACTATTTTGTTTCTTTAGATTACTAATTGCATTCTTGCCATATATTGAATGTGTCCGAATGTGTCTGAATGTGTATTCATCTGAACTATCTATTTTTGTCTGCAGGCAACAGTAAAACATGGATCAAGTTTTTCAAACTAACAACTGAATTGGCTGTATTTACAGTCATTGCTTATTCAGGTGAGTAAATGTAAATGTCACAGATCAGAGGTCCTGTTCATTATTTTGACATTTAAAGTGCTTTATGAAATATATCCTGTTTTCCAAAAGACTATGTTTCTAAAATTCCATCATACAGTCCTGAAGTCAGCAACTTTTAGTTAGAATACTAAAGTCTTTAATAATATTAAACTGTCTAGTCACAGATAGTTTACAAAAACAATGGTGATTTCTCTGAACATTTATTTCAGTGATATATGTGCCAGGTAGTAAAAATATTTAATGCTGCTTTAATAGTACAACAGAAATTATGGGTGTCATAACTGAGGGACTTAATAAAATACTTTTAAACTTATTGTTTTTACTAAAACTACCAACTGTATCGCCTCCTAGAGCTGTAACTTGACAACTGCTAAACTTGTCCTTCAAACTGCTCTGTAGTTTGTTTCTATATTCTTTCTAACTAATTTTGGCTTTTCTTGCTATCTGTCACAGTCCGTCCTGTTATGATCCTTATGTTTGTCCCTCATGTGTTTCCGTAGATGTCTAGTTAGTTTGATTACCCATTTAGTTCGCCACCTGTTTATCATTTCCTAGTGTATTTAAACCTTTGTGTTAGCCCATGTCTTGGTCGTTTGTTAACGTTTCAGGAGTAGGTTGTGTGGATGTCTGTTCTCCGTGTTTTGCACCCCCGTGTGCCCTTGCTTTCTGTTTATAATTAAAGTTCTTTCTGTTTTCAACTCCGAGTTCTCCCGTTTATCCGCATCGCACGCCAGCTTATTGTTACAGAACAAACGACCGGGTTAGTTACCCCAAAAACTTTCCAATGGATTACCGTGCCCTTTTCATTTCGAGCGCTGAACGAAATAAGGACTTCCGGCAATTCTCTCTGGAGTTCAGTTTGCTCGCCGCTGTCGCTCCCCTCGACGAGCGGTCACTGAACTCGCTGTTCTGGATCGGGGCCACTTTCCACCATCATCAAGATCTCCCGGACATCGCGGGACTTGGCTGGCGGGAAGCCATGGAGCGATGTCTGGAGAAGCTTTACCCCCGATCCAGACAACCACCACCTGCAGTTACCACCCCGAGGCCTTCGCCTGCACCCGCGGGCGACGAGCAGCTCTCCCGAGCGGCCGAAAATGAACTGTGTTTCTCCCGAGCGGCCGAAAATGAACTGTGTTTCTCCCGAGCGGCCGAAAATGAACTGTGTTTCTCCCGAGCGGCCGAAAATGAACTGTGTTTTCCCCAAGCTGTTGTGGAGCTGCCGTGACCCGAACCGCCGGAGCTGCCGTGGCCCGACCCACCTATGGA
Organism: Rhodeus uyekii; assembly: GCA_037043235.1. Lineage (NCBI taxonomy): Eukaryota > Metazoa > Chordata > Actinopteri > Cypriniformes > Acheilognathidae > Rhodeus > Rhodeus uyekii. The sequence continues at coordinate 380,916 of JAWRVZ010000161.1, forward strand.
ATTCCGGGACCTGCCCGAGCCGCCCCCAGACCTCCCAGACCTCCCAGACCTCCAAGACCTCCAAGACCTCCCAGACCTCCCAGACCTCCCAGACCTCCAAGACTTCCCCAAACCTCCACCAGCCTTCCAAGACCTCCCCGAACCCGAGCCACCAGAACTCCCACCCAGCCTCCCTCTCCCACCACCTCTACCCAGCCTGCACCCGTCCCCATCTCTGCCTGTGTCCCGCTTCCCCACTCTGGCTCCCCCCAACACTGTGGAGCTGTCATGCGTCGGCGGTACACCGGCATCGTGGGGCACTGAGGTTCCACCTACGAACTCGGCGCCCCTCATTCCACCTCGGCCCGTCGACGCATCGTCAGCGCCTCCACTCCTCACACCCTCAGCCCCATCGACATCCCTCAGTCTTTCCTCTCCTGCGGGCTCCCTCGTCCTACCGGTGTCCCCTTGGTCGGTCGTCGCCTGGCCTCCTCCTGTGGCGTCGGCCGGCTCCTCCCTCCCCTCGGGTTCCCCTACGTCCTCTCTCCCTCCGCCTTTGAGTCAGTCCTCGGGCCTGCCGCTGTTTCTTCGGAGGTTCGTCACTCCAGCTCTTCCTCGGCCTCCGGAGCCAGCGGCGTCACTCAGGTACCTTGGTACCTTGGCTCCACCATGGACTGACTCGGGTGCCTGGCCCCTTACCCCGCCTTCTCCCCCCTGGACACCTCCCTCTGCCTGGCCCCTGATCCCTCCTGCACCCCCATGGACTTGTTAATTTTGTCTGGACTCTGTGTAGTGTTTTGTTCGGTCCTCCCCCTGGTCCCCCTCCCTCCCTCCGCTGTCGACCTATTTAGGCGTGAGGTCGCGCCTTCCGGGAGGGGGAGCTACTGTCACAGTCCTGTTATGATCCTTATGTTTGTCCCTCATGTGTTTCCGTAGATGTCTAGTTAGTTTGATTACCCATTTTGTTCGCCACCTGTTTATCATTTCCTAGTGTATTTAAACCTTTGTGTTAGCCCATGTCTTGGTCGTTTGTTAACGTTTCAGGAGTAGGTTGTGTGGATGTCTGTTCTCCGTGTTTTGCACCCCCGTGTGCCCTTGCTTTCTGTTTATAATTAAAGTTCTTTCTGTTTTCAACTCCGAGTTCTCCCGTTTATCCGCATCGCACGCCAGCTTATTGTTACACTATCATGAACTAACATACCGCTAACATGATTAAACATGAATTAGAATGTTGCTAGCATGAATTAGAATGTTGTTAACATGAACTAATATGTTGCTAAAATGATTTAGCATTAATTAACATGTTGCTAGCAATATTTTCCATTAACTAGTATGTTTTATGCAAGATTTACCATAAGCTAGCATTTTGCTACTAAGATTCAACACACCTAGCATTGTGCTAACATTATTTAGCATTTATTAGTCTGTCGGTAATGAGATTTAGCTTTAACTAACATTTCGGCAGCATAATTTAAAAACGAACCAGCATGTTGCGGTCAAGATTTAATACAAATTAATTTGTCGCTAGCATGATTTAACATGAATTAGAATGTTGCTAACATAATTTAACATTAATAAGTATGTTGCTAACATGAATTAGCATGTCGCTAACATGCTGTTGGCATGAATTAACATGAAAAAGAATTTTGTTTGCGTGATTTAACAGGAACTAGCATTTCATTTGTTTGATAAAACACAACTTTGTTTGCAATATTTAGTACAAATGAACAAGTCAATTCAATTATCAAGTTCAAGTCAATTTTCATGCCAAGACATAGTAGAGAAAGATAGTTTACTGGAGAGATGTTCTTCATTCCATCTGGTTCCCTAAACCAGAAGTTGTTTTTTTATATACTGCTGACATTACCAGAGGAACAACTGGTTTCTGTTAAAAGTTAAATGCATGCATATCCAATGGAAACCTAACATAAACATATCCTTCGGGCCTCCATATCCTGTGAAAAACTAAAATACACATTCCTATGTTTGTATAACACACACACAGTTGTTCATGCAGACTACAATCTAGCTTTACATTAGAAACATAATACAACAGATCATGAATAAAAACAATACATATACATAATAAAACTGATTATGAATACTAATAAAGAAAAACACAAACCCAATTCCAAAAAAGTTGGGACACTGTACAACTTTATGGTTTCTATGACATTTTAAGTGTTTTCTAAAGTGTTGCTAGGCAGTTGCTAGGGTATTATGGGTGGTTTTTATGGTGCTACAAGCGTGTTCTGGGTTGTTGCTAAGTGGTTGCTAGGTGTTCTGGGTAGTTTCTGTGGCATTCTCAGCATGTTCTTGTTTAACAATTAGCTAATCACTATTAGCATATAGCTGTTCAGACCTAAGATTGTTCAAATTGCTCCAACTGTCAAAAATTCTAACTTTTCTGGGCTTTGATCAAATGTTTAGGTAAACCTTAAGTCCGATCACAGAAAAGAGCGACATGAGTCAGAACAGGCTGAGTCGAGTTTGGGGTTTGTTGTCTGAAGTAGTTTGAGAATAAAGAAAACAACAGTTATACTATAATAATAATAATAATAATAATAATAATAATAATAATAATAATAATAATAATAATAATAATAATAATAAGTTTAAATAGTAGATCAGTAAGTTGATTTCTCAGGTAAACTTAATGATAAGTCAATTTTCCTTTTAACTGTGAACTCAGTTTTCCTTTTCAGGGCTAACAATGGGTTACTGTTTTATTTTTGATTACACATTTTTATTTTTTACTTTTCAGTTCATCACATTTTTATAAATGATCTGTTCTTGCTCAGAACATCATTACTTGTGTGACATTTAATTTTTATCTCTTCCTCTAGTTTTTTTCACATATGGCTGGATACAGAGTGATGGAGAATTTCTCTTTCAATTTTTATATGGAATATTCTCTGGAATACCCTTTGTGTTTGTCGTGCTGTCGTGTCTCCGTGTGTGTGCAGGTAAGAGTTTCTGTATGATTTGATTCCTTACATTGAGGTGAGTGAATTCTTATTGTTTTTACCCCAATATGAGCTATTAGTGTTGTAAAATACTCATAGCTCTAGAAAATCTTTGGTGATCAAACAGTCAATACACCATTTTATATAGTCACAAACATAGTTTAATATCGACTCTTAACTTAAGAATAAATGAATCCATAATTTAAAATTATTGTGTAATTCTTGACCCTCTACTACATGAACCAACAACTTAAAAGAGCACAGTTATTTTATTTTATTTTGCAGTCAGGAGGCCCTTTAATTAAACTGAAATGAAACACAATTATGTTGAGATTTGACTTTCATTTAATGTGATAAAACTCCAGTGTTATAAGAATAGAAAAATTACTTGATATCATGTTTTCATGAAGTACCTTACAGACATTTATCTTGGCCAATCAGCAGATCTCAGTTATCCATCACTGCTGGGTGAGTGTGATAGTCTTCACTTTATGGCTGGGAAGCTTTTATAAAAAAGTATTTTAAACTTTACAAAATGAACAAAACAACCAAGCAGAATAAGAGAAAGAGATCAGGTTCCTGTGTAGTGTAGTTGGAATTCTGCAATTTATCCCTCCATTCATTCTTATTCTTCTCTCTCTCTCTCTCTCTCTCTCAGGTTTTATTTGTGGAATTTATTGTTTGTCTCCGTGTCAAATGTTCCAGTTGATCTTCTTAGTTGCAATTATCTCTCCAGGTAACCCCTGAATACTTATTCCTTCATAATTAATTCCACTGATATCTGCTTACATTGTTTTTCTACGCAAAACATATTATAATTGTTTATTAAAATTGTAAATTTCAGCTTGACATACAACTGCTTGTACAATGACATTTTGACATGAATTTGAAAAATTTATTGATTTAAAGGGAAAAAAACACTAGACTTTATTTAGTGATTTTATTAATCATGTTTAAGATCTTCTGTGTGTAACAAAGGTGGACTCACAAGCAGGGATCCAATTGCGTGTCTTTATTAAGAGTAGTCGTACAGGCAGAAGGTCAGGGCAAACAGAGAGCATACGTAAATGGTAATACAGGCAGGGATCACAAAGGAAGGCAGACGGAATCAGAATCGTAGTTCAGGCGGTAGTCAAGACGGCAGAGAATATTCACGAGCGATAATCCGGGCAAAGTAGTGATGTTACGCTCTGTATCGAGGATTCGGAGCGTGTGCCGAGAAATCCTGTAAGCTTTTAGTGAAGCGCGTATCGAGGCTTGTATCCGATGACGTCAGAGATGACGTGTGAAGCCTCGCTTCCGCCAAAGTGGTTCAGTAAGCGGTTCGAATCTTGCCGCGAAAGTTTGATTGATCTTTTTTATTTGAAATTATCTTGCCGAACCAAATATCGGGTGATTGTAGGATCCACTTCAGTACTGGGAGAGACAGAGAGTTATATTTGCACATCTGTACAGGCTTGCTGTCAAGTATGTATGTACCCCGGCTTCATCTGTGCCTTGTGAAAGGGTTTTTTTCAAAAGCAGAAGTAAAAAAAAAAAATCGTCTTAGCCCTAAAACAGTTGAAAATTTATATTCTTGAATAAAAACTCCTAAAGTATATCCTTCTCGTTATTTTTCTTGTTTCCAAAAATCACAGTCCAAGATCCATGAGCACATTCACTGTCCACTGCTCAGTTAAACCCAGACACGTCTGCCTATGACCAAACAATTGATTTACATACATTTGATTTATTCATTTATCCTTTATTTATCTGGGAAAATCCCAATGAGATATCATATTCTCTTCCTTCAGAGAGACCTGGTCAAAAAACGGCAGCACACATAGTTTCAGACAAATTATAAAAACACAGACAATACAACAATAGTTGGATATAGTGGATAGTCCCATAAATTTCAAGCCAATAAATGTATTACAAAGTTATGTTAATAACATCATTATATACCACAAGAAAATCTACATTATATATACACCATGTATCACACACACACCACATCAGGCACATCTGTAATGTATCTGATTGTTTTAAACTCTTTGGCCACTAGATGGTTTTGTGAGCAAACTAGGCTTCGATAAATGAACCCTTTTGTGAACCACTTGGCTGAAAAGGTTCAATGATTCATGAGGCTTCATCTCGCCATCACTAGGGCAAAGGTCAGGGCAGGCAGAACAGAATCAATGGCAGGTAAACAGACAGAAACAGTAACATGCAGGAATAACCGCGTAGAATGTAGCAATGCAAAACAAGACCTCGCAGTGGGTGCATCGAAGAGGGAGTCTTTTATAGTTCCTGTAATGGTTAACAGCTGGTGTGACAAACAGTCATAATGGTGTCCAGCTGGTGTGTGCAATCAGTCCAGTGTGTGGGTTTCTGGGAAATGTAGTGTATGTGTATCAGTATAAATGTGGGCTCCCTACGGTGGCCAGAGAGGGGAGCACGGAGCTCATATTCATAAAACTGTGCAATCAGATGTATTTCATTCATATATTATTGACTGTAGTTTTTTTATGGAAAAATAATATAATTGTTCTGTTATTTTAGCACATTTCTTTATGCCATTTGTTCCACCACTACTGCTTCGCTGTATACTAATTTTACCTCGTGTACAAGCTACATTCAAATGTAAGTATATGCTGAAGTACATTCTTAGCATTATTTTATTTGTATACATGTGGAAAGGCTAAATCCCATAGTAATATTCCTGTTTGTGTGAATTTGTGATTTTTCAAACTGTATGAATAGAAATACAATGTTTTTATAAAATAATATGTTTAATTCGTTATATTTACTAAATCATGATTTAAAGCCACATGACATCATTTCAATTGAAATACTTAAAAATAAATAAATAAAATGCAAAAATTGAGGGACTTGATTTTATCCATTGGTATATTGGTTGTATTGTGAAAAATAAGCGGCGTTTAACTGAACTGAAGCATATCTGATTGTGAGTGGCTTAAGTTCATCACAGCCTTACATTCGTCATAGACGTCAAGTGAGTCTTATCACAGGAAGACAAAGTTATGAAATTAAGATTAAGATCAAATAAAAAAAAATGGGCAGATGAATTATTCACAATAAGACCAATAACATGCATAAAGAACATAAATGGCATATATTTTTTCTTAGATTTGAGATCAGATTTTTGTGACCTGTGAAAGTTTATGAATTCATAAAGCCATCTTTTCATTCACAGTTCTCCACCAAAGATGGATAACATTATTGTGGATGATAACAATACCACTCCTGGATATCATCCTTGTGATTTATTTTCATCTAACCTTTTTTTTAAGGGAAAAAGGTATGGTACTTTTTTATGTAAAAGTAGATTTGCAATGGGAAATCACAAATTTGTGTGCTTTTATGTAAGAACAAATATTTTTTATAAGGTTTACATTAATAATACACTAATGACACCTGTTGATCAAAAGTGCTTTTTCAATTTACAGACTACTTGGGATGGATCTGCGTTATTGTATTTATTGAATTTCTGAAGATGATAGTGATCTTTCAAGAACTTGTGACAGGTACAATCTTTTATTACCCCTCACTTTAGTTACACTGAAATAAAAAAAGTGCTCAAAATATGGTGCTGAGAAGAAGAAATGAGATCATTGTGATGTGACGTGTGGCGAATCAGCTCAAACGGGGCGGGATTTATGCACGCATCTCATCATGTGTTATGATCAAATTTGCACATAAATCAACCATAAAGGGAATTATGTATATTGATAATTAATCATAATGGATTAAAATAAATAATGAATATACGTAGCTTGATTCAGCTTGTAGAATTGATTAATTCTAGCATTAAGTTCAAAGCAGCGGCCATATGTGCACTTACCAGCCGCACGATCTTTATGAACTTTAATAAAGATTTTCCTCATCCTCATAAAGAAGAATTTTTCTATTATCATACCAAAGTACTTAAGCATGTAGCAAGATGCAAACGTTAAAGTGACTTACTCATGAGTATCACAGAGACAATCATGTGTGAATACATATATTTTAATAAAAAACTGAGTACAAACATTCAACATACACAGACTCAACGGAGAGAGAGAGAGAGAGAGAGAGAGAGAGAGAGAGAGTGAAAGAAAGTGAGAGGAAGTGAGAGTGAGTTAGGAAATGGCATTTTTACAGGCAGTTAAACCTTTGAATAAGCCAGCATGGAAATCACCTTAAAAAGGGGCAAATAAGCTTTAAATGCATTTAGAAGTCGTTAACTTGTAGCCAGTGAGATGGTAATTAGGGTGAGGTGTGTCCAGGCAGGTATTTAAGCAGGCATCTGCAGGGAGGCCTAGAGATGTGGCCTGATCCTTAGGTGGGAAGTGTGTTGGTGTGACACTTCCCTGTATGTTTGTCCACGTTGCTTGGTCGCGTTGTAGGCTGATGCTACACCCAATCTCCATGTTTTTTGAATGTTTTTTTACTGTATGTTTCAAAAGGTTTATTCTATTGATTTTGTATTAATAAATAACCTTTTTCTTATGAGAAGTGTTTTTCTTTTGAGTATATTATATTGAGTTTTTTGTGGTCACCCTTGCCAGAAGCAACCGAGTGGCTAGTTACAAACTGATACTTGCATTGGGTTTCTCTTGTTGCTGAGTTGCCAAGGCCTATGTTGGGAGAGTTTCTTTGGTTGGATGCTGGCTTGTTCTCTGAGAAGTCCTTTGTCGGAATCGCGGGAAATTCAAATGGTTGTTTGGTCTGAAAGTGATGTTGCCGCAGAGGGAGAAGGGGGCCCAAAGGCACCGCCAGAGTCCCGTGAGGAGCAAAGAGATGTGAAGGGAGAGGAGCTAAGAGAAGAGAGCGTGATGTCCAGATATCAGGAGTCTTATAGAGACGCAGGGATACTCCCACTTCTTTGCTGAAAAGCATGTTTCAAGTCTTACTCTGTGTTATTCAAAAGTCACAATCAGATATTTCTTTCTGTTCTATCATTTTGAGCCACTGTCCAAATTATAAATGTTATAATAAAAAATGTTTTAAAACAATGTTGTTTGAATGTAAAATGTATAAATCATTATTTATACTATTATAAGGACCATTTCTGTTATGCAAAGCCGATATACACTTTAGACTTTTTAATTCCTTAATGATCATAATTTCCAAATTTGAACCAAATTTGTGATTAATTTTGAAAATGTATTTAAAAAAATAACTGCGTTATATGATCGACTACAGACAACAGACGTGAGTAGCTTGATGTTTATTGGAAACAGCACACGGCAGTGGCAGTTGCAGAGTAAACTGAGATAGACTGAGGACAGCTTAACTGATGTAGAGGCACGAGGAGATCGCTGGAGCACAGGAGACTGGAGTCAGGATTCTCGGAGGGAGATCACTCGGAAGATTGGCTGGGAGAATAGCAACTTGCGAGAGTCTGAGAAGCATGCGCTGGGAAGAGTGAGCTAAGACCAGACGCCGAGCGCTGGTTACTGACTGGATTTATAGGGAGATGATGATGAGAAGCGTGAGGTGTGAATGATTAGAATTCAGGAGATTGGGAATGAGTAGGTGGAGCGTAGGAGTCTGGTGCGACCGAGTCTGTAACACGTATCTTCTTCTGTTGAAAACAAATTTTTTTTGGAAGAATGTCTGTAACCAGACAGTTGACTTCCATAGTAGGAAACAAATCAGTCAATGGATGCCGTCAACTTTCAGGATTTTCATTTGAGATATTTCTTCAATGAAAATCTGATCCAAAGTGTTCAGGGCCTCAGACTGGGCAGAATGGTCACTTTCCAGCACCAAGCTTTACAGAAATACACTTGTGAAAAGCTTGTCTTATTAGAGTCTAAAGAGATCTGAGGTTGTGTCAAAACTTCTGAATGCAAATGCCAATGTGACAGTTCAGTTTCTTTATTTTTAATACATTTGCCAAGCAATTACATATGTGTTTCTTTTGTCATTATGGGATTTTGAATGTAGAAAAAATAAAAAGTGGATTGTTTTATTTTTTTAAAGAAAAACTTTCTTTTTTTACTTCTTAAAAGTGGAATGTTTTCTGTCAATTGCTGTTTGTCTCCCTTTTCTAGGCCTTCTTTATTTATTCTATAATTGCTATTGTTTCGGTACATTATTCAAAAAACATGTTGATGTATTTAGTCATTGCTAGAATCACATTTCAGTTTTGTTTTCACACAGAGGCAGAAAATTCAAGAGACCGGCAACAACAGCAAGAGACTGAGACGAGCCAACAAACATCAAATGGATGTAATTAAACACTGAATCTTAATATGAAATCTATATAGGTGGATGGATGGATAGATAGCATTGTAAAGATTATTTAATGTTTGTTTGTTTTGTGTCTATTATAGTGAATCTCTGTAATCTCATCATGTACATGTTTGGAGCAGTTGGTCTTGTTTTGTTGAACTCTGTTACACTGACAGCAGAACTGATCCTGAAAGCTCGTAAGTTCATTTATAAAATATTATACAGATCTTTTATCACACCGGTTTATCTAATTGTGCAAAAACAAAAACATGCTGAAATTGAAGCACACACAGAAAGGTTACGTTACACGACTTCTTTCATTTGAATTCTTAGGAAATGGTGAGCGTGTTTTGAAGGATCTGAGAGTTATTGTCTTCCCCTCCGAATGTGTATTTGTCTTTTTTTGGCTGATTTTCTGTAAGTATCTTTTATTCGTATTAATTTATTTGTCTTTATTACATAGCACAGCACAGAAATGACAGTGAGAGAAACTAAAATCTTTGTTGGAAACTAGTATGAGGTTCAAAACATTGATCTACTCATTTCAGAGTCTGATTTATACGTTATTATTTTATAATTTTAAACAACTTTCTCTCTCTAATGTCTCCTGTCACATAGTGAAGATTGTTACAACTGAGTAAGTTCATTTTTGATTCAATGCATCTCGTGTATATATAGTACATTTAACTACGTATATCAATGTTAAATCTGGAATTGTGTTTTCTAATACAGATCTACACACAATCAGAGAAACTCACATCAAAGACACAGACATCAACTCAGGGTAACAATAATTATATGCGATACAATATGTCTAAGCTTTGACATCTTCACATAGAGTTCAGACGTGTAGCTGCCAAATGACAATGTCTTGTTTTGAACACAGAACACAGCAGAAACTCATGGAGTGATGGTTTGAGAGGAGCACGTTCTAATGATCTAACCAATCAGCACAAGAGGAGCTTGTAAATACTTAGCCGGCTCACCTTCTTTCCTCAACGGTTTCTTTGCATCCTTCCACAACTCGTTGGATGAGGGGATGAGGCGAAGATGCACGAGATGAGACTTTAATTATTTTAACAGAAAACAAAAACTTGAACAGAAACACCCCGAGGGGAAAAAAAAGACAATACTAAACTGGACTTGACTTGAACTTGGTACTCGAAAGCAGGACAGCAACCACAGCCATAAAGCGACGATGAACAGCACAGAACAGAACAGCACACACAGGGAAAATAAATAGGGAACACAAGGCAGGTAAATTATAGTGAACAGGTGGGGCAAATCAATTGTTTCCAATAATGAGAAAACAAGATGGATGGAGTTACACACGTGACAGAAGAGCACAAGACAAGAAACACACGTGACAAGCCATGTGCTCAGACATAAACATGACATAAACATGCAACCAATGAGAACACTCAAAAACCACGTGTCCACACTGAACAAGACGACATGAAAGTCTGCAGCCAGTGAAAACATGAACCTGACACAGAACCCGCACAGCCCAAGTGACGTTGAAACTACACACACTCACAAGACACAACAGTCATCTCATGCGCTCAGAACAAAAGACAAACACACAGAACATTGGTGTCCGAACCCAAAAACACAAAACAGAAACAGAAACAGGACTAGAATCGGGATCGAACACAACGCCCCACTCACAAGACAAATAATGTGGACAAAAAACACATGGCTCAGGAGAGCTCCAAACCGAACGCTTACATAAAAGACAAGATGTTACGGTGGTGTCAGAGGTCTGCCGCCACACTAAGAAATGACTAGAAAGGAATGTGCCTCTCCGGTTCGCTGCGGTTCTGCCTCTCTCCTCGGTCTCTCCAGCTCCACTGCGGACGCTCGTCGCCACGGTTCCACCTTGGTCTCCAGGGCCAGCGGCTCTTTATAATGTCAAGCTCCATCTGGTAGGGAATTGTAGCTCGACACACGTGTCGTGTTTTCAACACCCTAGTGCTCCGGAGCATTGCTTTGAAATGGGGCTGTCACGTGACCTGTGGGAACAAAGCTTCCTAACACGTCACGACTGACTCACAGAGTGCATAGATTGAGCCGTCCCATAGCGCACGGAAGTTTTGAGTACACTTAAATTAATACATAGAATATTAAATAATGTGTATAAAGGATGCAAAAAACATGGCAGATGGATTGCACCGGCAAAATTGTTGATTTCATACTGAAATTATGTTCCTGCTGCATGAAGATTAGAAAAAATGTGTATTACTCTCCTCATTCTACTTGTACATGACTTATACTAAATATAATAATATTTAATCATTTTTTTTTCACATGATGGGTAGGTGTTTGCATGTTCTGGGTGTTTGCTATGTAGAAAAAAATATTGATAGAGTATTAATGAATGCACACGAGGGGGAGTCAGATTTCGGTACAACATTTAATGGCGAAATTGCCCAGCTGTTCAATGCCCTGGTCGATCGTTGACGATCCCATGTCCGTGTATGTCTCTCCATGTTTCCTAGTTCCAAGCCCTTCCGAGTTTCTGTTTGTTTTCTGCACATGTGTGCGGTTTCAGTTTTTATTTAAAGTGTTTTTCGTTTTTGGTATATTAAAGAGTTTTACGTTGATCCCTTGTTCCCTCGCCATCGTCATTTCCACTTACCGCGCCCGTTAAAATCATTTAATCATCTGTATTATATCCGTTTGTTATTTGTTGGACATCAGTTAAATTTGTATCCTTAAATGGGTTTGAGAGGATTTTGTTTTTACTCAGGTTCGTGTTTGTGTCTTTTATTATTTTCTGGTTTAGCTAATAATGGTGAATTTGCCAAATTTACATCTGTGCAAAAACATATATGTAACGTTTACAACAAACCATTTTTTTTTTTGTGTGTGTGTGTGTGTGTGCATCAGATATGCAATAAAGTCTTTCTGCTTGATTTAACAAGAACCACTAGTAAGCTAGAGCTCTTCTGTTAATTTAGTTAGTAAACTGTTTTGTTCATTTTAGGCCTTGCTCTCCACAAGACGTTGTTCTCCCTTAATGTAAAACCTAAATTCTTTGTAAATAAAAGCTCTCTTTTTGATTTACAACCTTGTTTTTTTCACTCTGGCACAGAGGACTGAAGTGTGTGTTCTTGCCATTATCTTTTTCCTTACTTTATATTTATGCACTTCTTTTCTGTTTTGAGACTCTCCCTCCCAGCCCCTAGTAATAAATTGTTAACTTTAATTTACATAAATTGAACTTTAAATTTAAGACAAATCTGGCTAAAGAGTTTGTTGATCACTGACTTCAATCTTGAGTCTTTCATATTTAAATATTAAGTGTTATTAAACTAAGATCTTGAAGAGATCTAAAGAGACATTAAAGAGAAAATGATTGGTGTTGAATTCAAGCAAGTGTCACAGGTATGATGTGGTGTAGAAGCACAAAGTTGAGGGAGATGAGAATAATAGTTTTTTAATGAATAAACTCAGGAGAATGAACACCACTTTACACGGGCCACGATCACATAGATGAGACACAGGTGAAAAGACTTCCAAGGTGATTGATGACCTAGAAATATGACGATAATGACAACAGGAAGTAGAAAGGCTCCAGGAAGTAAACAGACGGACAAGATAGTTCTGTGACTGTCACAGTTCTGTCATGTCTCTGCCCGCTTCCTGTTTCCTTCTGTGATTCTCCTAGTCACATTGCATTCACCTGTCTCATAATTAATCACCTTGTCAGTCTTGTCACTTGTCACAATCTTGTTGATCCCGTTGGACTGTTTATCCCATTTAACTGTTTTCCTTTTGGACTATCATTCCTGTTTTGCGTAAGAAATGCCCTTTTGATTTTCATTCATAAAAATGTTTGGTTTGAGTTTTATTAAAAAGGATTGACGTTATTCCTCTCTTCCGTGCCTTCCTCATCCTCCCACGCACTCACCTAACAGTGACAGCAGGAGTGTCAAGAGATTAAATAATTTGTTAATTTATTTCATAAATGTGACTTCAGAAAGTTACCATAGGTAAACATCCACCTAGAACACAAACATGCACCGAGACAGTATAGACAGAATATAACAGAATGAAAGACAAATGACTCAGGATCATAACGACAAGAATCTCTAACATGAAGTAGTATCTCTTGTGACGTTCACTCAAATGTCAGTGACATGGAATTTAGACAAAATTAAAGGATAAATCTATAATTTTTACAATTAATTTTCTCTTTAATGTTGTTGTCGAAGAGGTGAATGCACTGAAGTTTTTACATTACACTAATCCACCCTGATCATAGATGCTATATATGTTTTATGTCATACATGTAAAAATATCAAAGTTTAAATCTGAAAGGTGGACAACCAAATACAGAATAAACAACAAGAGCAGCTTCCAATTTCTGTTTGTTCCCGCATTCCGAGTTAGTTACAAACTGTTTTTAACTGCATTTGTTTATATATCAGGAATTACATTATTAATAGCTATGCTTGGATTTTTTACTCCTATGTTCACATGTCCAGGCCAAAAGCAGGCTAGGAGTATGATTCTGTTCAACCAAAAATATATAACTATATTATTCACTGTGTCATTCGCTGTAAATTAAATATTTTACCATGTTTAAAAAAAAAACATACATTTAAAAACATACATTGTCACTTGTTTAAACAAAAACATGTAATTACTGTATTATGCATTACTAATTCAAAATGTGTTTTAATTGTTTCAATTTTAAATCAAATAAAATTTTAATTATGGTTACAAACATCAGAAGTAAAATGTATTGAATGCCACAGGTTTCATGTCTGCACACACTCAACAAATAATAGCAGAAAACGAGATAACATGTTTTTTTTCTCACGGTCCTTTACTGACAGCTGAACTTCCGGGCGTAAATCACATTCAGACTGCTTTCACGGAGAAGTGCTCATTGTATCGAGAGAAGATAATGTAAAGGAAGCTTGTGAAACATTATTACAAATGTATTTTCAGCGAGTCGTTTTGGAGTTATTGCCATTTTGCTTTTTTGTGCTGAATGTGTGACGAATATCGCTCTTTTCTTCCTTTGTTTCCTTCCTTCTTGTGTGTAACGTATCATAGGCTAGTTATTGTTTCTATCAACAGAATCTCTAAACAGCCGACATGAAGTAATATTTCAACGGTGTTTTGCGCTTGTTTTTCACTGTTTATCTGCATTAAAACAATTCCTAACGCGCCCGTTATTCAAGAAAGTGAAAGCGAACATGTATTTGCTCGTGGCGTCATTTGAAAGGCTGCGGACAAAAAGTCAAATCTTCATGATAAAATTATAAATCTGTTATAGCTTTTTGTGTGTTTAAAGTATGGAAATTACGTTTATTGTCATATCAATACTCCTGGTGATCGCTGATGGTAGGCTATGTATTATTACTACGCTGATTTGCAAATATAGCCTTCACTTTTTTCTTTCTAATTTTTAAAGCAATTAGTTTCTCTCTTTCTTTACAGGGTTCACTGTGCACGGTCCCTCTGATCCTCTGGTTGTTCCTCTGGGATCTTCAGTGGTTTTGCCCTGTTATGTTGATGAACCTTTACCATTAGAGGATCTGGAGGTGGAATGGAAGAGAACAGACTCAGAAAATCTAGTTCATTTGTTTGTGGACGGTGAGAGTCGACCAGAGGTCCAGCATCAGGATTATCATGATAGAGCTCATTTTTTTACTGAGCAGATTCAACATGGAAACTTCTCCCTCCTTCTGGAAAATATGACAGCTGAAGATGAGGGAAAATACACATGCAAAGTTTATGGTGAGCAGGATTCTGGTGAGACTGTGGTTCAAATCAAATATGGTGAGTAAGAGCCACAAAATTTCTATCCAATTACATTTGATGCATTACATGTTTATGTTTAAACCATTTATATGCTTTCAGAACATTTACAGGATCGAGTCGCTCCATATCTGCATATGTGGGTGAGGACGTCACTCTGAACTGCTCTGTAGACTCTCACATCACACCTGAACACATTGAAGAGGTTTCATGGAAGAGAACAGATGAAGATGAAGATATCCTGGTTCTGCTCTATCAAAACAATGACATTTTACCAGGTTCATCAGATGAGCGATACAGAGACAGAGTTGAGTTCTTCACTGATCAAATCCCCAAAGGAAACTTCTCTCTCAGACTGAAGAGTGTCAGAACTGAAGATAAAGGAGTTTACATGTGTCAAGTGTTTGCTGGAGAACTTTCAGCCAATGCAACTGTAATATTTGAGGGACTGGGTGAGTCATCAAACATAGTTGAAAAAATAATGAAGTCTCTGTTTACTCTGTAGAAATATTTAACCTTCTTGCAAAGTCTATTTTACTTGGTGTAAACAAGATGATATTTTTGCTATTTAAACTTGGTGTGAAAGTTTATATGCTTTTTGTACAGTTGGCCTGCAGTGCCATAAATCCATCAGTAGAAGTGTAAATGTAACCGCTCAGAGCAGGTTTCAAACAGGACTGTCCCGAGCACAGCTCTCACTTGCCTACATCCTTTACACTCACCGCACTAAACCACAATCCTTTCCAGGTCATGGAACCAAATATAACCAGTCCTACTCGATCTGAGAGGGATTATAACTGGATTCTCCAGCATGGGAGGTGGGTGCCTTAACAAGGATGCTAAAGTCAGCAGTAGCTAGTTCTGCAGTAGAAACTACATAGTATCTTGGAAATTATTTTCCTAAATGCTTGTCAATAAAGAACAAGTTAAATTCTCGAAAGGTATAACAATCTTAAGCTTTATTTCTTGCAAGAAAGGCATTCACACACACAGACAACATCTAAGCATGTGAAAGCAAAGACCATAAAGTTTCACTAGTTCTTATACATTTTTCTAAACCCCCACCTTTGCTTTTCTCTGATCAGCTCGTCGCGCTTGGTGACTAAACACAATATGTATTCTTCGTGTGCTGGGTTCAGTTTGATCTGTGCTTGCTAGAAATACATATGAAAACAGAACGTACAGTTATATTTGATAAGCTTGCCTACTTCTAAGCATGAGGATTAATAAGTACATGAAATATAAGAAATAAAATTATCACAATAGTTATCTAGTTTTTTTATATATATATATATATATTTTTAATATTTTTATCTATTTTATATAGTTTGCTGTTACTAACAAGCTGTTAAAATTGCCAAAAAATTATAGTTAGGAATCCTTAAAATAATGATCACAACTTTATTTCTTCTTATTTACATCTCTATGAGAATCT
The DNA here is from genome assembly GCA_037043235.1 of Rhodeus uyekii. Taxonomy (NCBI): domain Eukaryota; kingdom Metazoa; phylum Chordata; class Actinopteri; order Cypriniformes; family Acheilognathidae; genus Rhodeus; species Rhodeus uyekii. The sequence goes on from JAWRVZ010000161.1 coordinate 397,293, forward strand.
GTGATTGTTTCAGGTGTAAATGATAATCATGATGTTTGTGTTTCACAGGTTTCTCTTACTGGCACATGATTGTCTTGATTTTCTGTTTTGCTGCTGCACTTGGATCTGTACTTTTGTTCTGCAGTTTGATGTTCTACAAATCAAGAAACACAGGTGTGTTTGTGTAACAGATGTGACTCACAGGCAGGGATCCAATCGCTTAGTCTTTATTGAGAGTGGTCGTACAGGCAGATGGCCAGGTCAAACAGTGAGTAGACATAATCGGTAAATCAGGCAGGGATCACAAAGGCAGGCAGGATCGTAATCAAGGTACAGGTGGGTGGTCAAGACAGGCAGCAACAGTCAAAAGCGATAATCCAAGGCACAGGTCGGGGTAGGCAGAACAGGATCAGAAACACGGGTAAACAGGCAGAATCAGTAACGTCAAAACAAGACTTAGAATGACTTAGAATGACTGCAGAGCAAATCAAGACTTCGCTCTGAGCTGTGGGGTGACCAGGTTTAAATAGTCTCTGTGAATGTGTAACAGGTTGAGTGACAAACAGTCCTGATGGTTGAGTTCAGCTGGTGTGTGTAATCAGTCCAGTGTGTGGGTTTCTGGGAAATGTAGTGTGTAGTGTAGAGTCAATTTATGCGTGAGCTCCCTCTGGTGGCCGTGGAGGGGAGCGCAGAGCTCATATTCATAACAGATGGTTGAGGGACTTTGGTGAAGCCGAGGGAGTGAGAAGCCAGGCTGTGCCGAAGTGTTGACGGGCCGAGGTGGAGAGAAGGGGTCTGAGGCTGGAGGTGGAGTTAGGGATTCCCTGACTGCCGACGAGGCTGGAGGTGGTAGGACCTGCGGCGGTACCACCCAGCAGGATGCATCCAGCGATGGCGCAGGACTGACGATCTCCGGCGGAGACAGGGCAGGAGGGCTGGCAGACACAGACAGGGACAGAGATGATAATGGGTGGGATAGGCTGACGGGTCGTTGCAGGCTCTGGCTGACTGGTTCAGAGCAGGACACTCATCTGACACTCGTGAACAGCTTGTTGCCAACTCATGCCAGTCGTGTCAGGGAGGTCTCTAAATTGGAGGTGGTTAGCCCCAAACCGGAACAGCATTTTCACTATCTCATCACTCAAGGACGAGAAGATGTCAAACATCCTGAACTTAGTTGCAAAGTCGTGGAAGTCTGGGTTATCCCTATATGGATTCCCTATATGGAATATGGATTCACCTGATTCTGTATCGTACCTTCTGTTTCGTACCTTGCACGAACACTACATAACTTAAATTAACATAACTTAGCTTACGTATTTCTTTTTAAACTTTTCTATTGTATATTATTGTTTTGATTTTTTTCGATTGATTTTTTTTTAGATTTTTATTCGTTTGATCACTTTTCTTACCTTTTTTCCCCCGACTACCCCCACTTTCACTTTCACTTTTGACGCAGACATTTTAACGAAATACCTGTCATGGGAAATCTGCTTCTCCTTTATCCACAACAACAGAAGCCTCTTCATCTCATAATTTATATTCGAACATAACTTCGATATAATCGTCATGCACTTGGAAGGATTTACATTATTGATAACATCCTTCTGCTTTAGGATGATATCGTGGATGTACTGCGATCATGGGTGAGAGATAGATCTCTCACGCGGACACACGCTCATAATGATCCTATCACAGAATGTCCTTATTGTGTGTGTGTGTTTGTGTGTGTGTGAGAGAGAGAGAGAGAGAGAGAGAGTAAGCCTACCTTAGATCTTATTGAATCATATAAATTCATATTATATTTTATTGTCTCACTTTATGGGTAAATTATTATTGTTTTTATGGATACAGTAAACACAAACATATACAGCTTTTATTTGTACACATAGCATTGAAACGATGGAGTGTGTTGTGATTGCTTCATCTGACAGAGCTTCTTTCACAGGCTTCTGCCTGCTTTATTTTAAATAAGCACCAGATGACGCTGTTCATGACACTCGTGAAGCCTCGAATCTTTTCCCGAAACAGTCAGGGTGAAGCCTCAGTGCTTCAAGAAGCCTCATTTCCACATCCCTAATCCAAGGTAGGCAGAACAGGATCAGAAACACGGGTAAACAGGCAGAATCAGTAACGACAAAACAGGATTAACACCACTTAGAACAACTGCAGAGCAAATCAAGACTTCGCTCTGAGCTGTGGGGTGACCAGGTTTAAATAGTCTCTGTGAATGTGTAACAGGTGGAGTGACAAACAGTCCTGATGGTTGAGTTCAGCTGGTGTGTGCAATCAGTCCAGTGTGTGGTTTTCTGGGAAATGTAGTGTGTAGTATAGAGTCAGTTTATGTGTGAGCTCCCTCTGGTGGCCGTGGAGGGGAGCGCAGAGCTCATATTCATAACAGTTTGGAAGGACAATCGTTTTATCTCATATTATTAACTCTGTATTTGTTACTGTATTTTGTTTGTTTAACTGTGATTATTCTGCATTTTCTCTCCAGTCTCCAGCAGCACAATCTCTAAACTCCAGCTTTCTCTGATCTTTTTTCCAAACATCTGTATGTCCATCTTCTTCCTATTCTGGGGTCTCACTGAAGGTGAGTTTAGTAGTTTTAATATATTTAAATCTAAAACAACTAAACCATAATATTAAGAATGTGGCCGATTTGATCAGTCTTGTTGTACAGCTCTTGTATCCACCCCGACTCATTCAAACTATGATGTTGTGTTTGTGTATTCTCACATGATGGAACTTTATTTTTGTATTTGATCAATTTCATTTAATATCTGTCAATGAATATTCTGTTTCAGGATTTCTGCACGAGACCATCACTTGCTCTGCTCTCTATATATAGGCCTGTAATGTGGAAGTGGTGTTAGGAGGCCAGCAGGGGGTGCTCACCCTGTGGTCTGTGTGGGTCCTAATGCCCCAGTATAGTGATGGGGACACGGTACTGCAACAAGCACCGTCTTTCGGATGAGATTTTAAACCAAGGTCCTGACTCTCTGTGGTCATTAAAAATCCCATGATGTCCTTCGCAAGAGTAGGGGTTTAACCCCGGGCATCCTGGCCAAATTTGCCCATTAGCCTTGGTCCATCATGGCCTACTAATCCCCCCCATACTCTAATTGGCTTCATCACTCTCTCTCCTCTCCACCAATAAGCTGATGTGTGGTGAGCGTTCTGGCGCAATATGGCTGCCGTCGCATCATCCAGGTGGATGCTGCACATTGGTGGTGGTTGAGGAGATTCCCCCGTACTATGTGAAGCGCTTTGAGCTCTGGAAAAGCGCTATATAAATGTAACATTTCTTCTTCTTCTTCTTCTAATGTTGATTTGGGCTTTACTTTTTTTAAAATATCTCCAAGGTATGTTAGGATTTAAAGGTTTATTATTATTTTTATTTTTTTTATGAAGGGGATCAGTAAATACAAATTGATGGCAACATATTAAGACATACAGTGGGGGAAACAAGTACAGTGGTACCTCGGTTTACGAGCGCCTTGGTTTACAAGAAAATCGGTGTACGAGCATGGAGGGTCAAATCGGTGTATGAGCATTGTATCGGAGTGCGAGCAAATTTTTCCCTCACCCACGCGCATTTTGGTCCTAACGCTCAGCATCTTCGCGGGCATTTTTACTGGAAATATCCTAATGACAGCCTCTCTTAACACAGTCCCGCAGTTCCAACCCCTTTATCTCCCCTTAAAGCATTAATTCTCTCAGCCTCGCTCTTTTTGGCTGCATCGTTCACCACAGTGATACTTTTAGAAGTGATAACATTAATTAAATATGATCGCTATTGTTCACGTAGTGAAATATATATGTGGTTCATGAATTCATTGTCTCCTCACTTCTCTCCACTCCGGAGCTCGCGGTGGTCGCGCACGCGTGCGTGCGTCTCCCGTTCCACAACTTTCACTCTGGATTATCACTTCGTTTGTTTTCTGCACTATTATAATAAATTCACTCATTTGAACTTGAATCCAGGTTTTGTGTTTCCCCCCTCCCTCCTCTGTCTCTCATCTCCTTCATGCCAGCAGACGCTGCTCAAAGTGAGTTACAGCAAATTGTCAAGTATTTTTAGAGTTCATTTACTAATTAGTATTTATATGAGATCTTAACGGTTATAATTTTAACTGTAATTAATAGGGTAAAATAAAAACAAAATATTTAAAATGGGCATTTATGGTCGTGTGGAACGAATTAATTGATTTTTAATGCATTCTTATGACGGGAATTGTTTTGGTGTGCGAGCATTTTGGGATACGAGCTCGCTCTTGGAATGAATTAAACTCGTAAACCAAGGTATTACTGTATTTGATACACTGCCGATTTTGCTGGTTTGCCCACAAACAAAGCTTGTAGAAGTCTGTAATTCTTATCAGTGTCACAGTACTGCCTAACCAGGACTCTTATTTAGTCTTTTTCCTGTCACATTTTGCTTTGTTCTAGATCCTTCTATCACTTATCTGTTTCCATGGATTAATTGTCACAGCTGTTTATCATTCGTTCATTATCACTCATGTATTTAGTTCTTCCTGTTCTCTCCTCACTGGATGGTTGCTGTTAGTGTGTGACTGCATGTTGAGTTAACCTTGCCTTCATTAAAGTCCTGTTGGATCATTTTTCTTCGTCTTCATCCTTGCTCACGTGACACATAGGTACTCTTCAACTGTGAGTGACGGAATCTAAAACAAAAATCCAGAAAATCACATTGTATGATTTTTAAATAATTAATTTGCATTTTATTGCATGACATAAGTATTTGATCACCTGCCAACCAGTATGATGACGGTCAATCTCCCTCGGTCCTGGGAACCATGCAAGATCTCACCTCGTGGGGCATCAGTGATCATGAGGAAGGTGAGGGATCAGCCCAGAACTACACGGCAGGACCTGGTCAATGACCTGAAGAGAGCTGAGACCACAGTCTCAAGAAAACCATTAGTAACACATTACGCCATCATGGATTAAAATCCTGCAGCGCACGCCTGCTCAAGAACCCCCTAATCAAGCCAGAGCATGTCCAGGCCCGTCTCAAGTTTGCCATTGACAATCTGGTTGATCCAGAGGAGGAATGGGAGAAGGTCATGTGGTCTGATGAGACAAAATAGAGCTTTTTGGTCTAAACTCCACCTGCTTAAGTCCTGCTTTTCTGATGTATCAAATACTTATGTCATGCAATAGAATGCAAATTAATTATTTAAAATTAGTGCAATGTGATTTTCCAGATTTTTGTTTTAGATTCCGTCACTCACAGTTGAAGAGTACCTTATGATAATAATTACAGACTTCTACATCCTTTGTAAGTGATTAAACCTGCAGAATCGGCAGTGTATCAAATACTTGTTCTTCCCACTGTAGTATGACAATATTGTTAGTGATTAATTTTATTGGAGTTAAATACATTAAATGATCAAATATTGAAGCATTAAATTATTTAAAATTGCAAATTTTGTGTCAAGAAATGTGTAGTGTTTGGCTTTACAATAGTGTTTACTCATTTACAATAAGTGCTTTTGAGGAAAGGGATCGTATATTCAGTAACCCAAGCGTTATCATTTGTGTTAAATCCGTTCTTAGTTGTTTGTAAATCAATTACATTTTTACCCTTAAACGGTTTTGAGAGTTTTTTGTATTTGCTAATTCGGGGAACAGACACAATCTCTTTCTCAATAATATTTCTTGGTGAAAGAGTCTCTATGTGTTGAAATGTATCTGACCTCTGTGACGTGAGACAGCTAGCAGACGGTCGGTTTAGCCAGTTTGTCTGCTTCCTGACCTGGACCCCAGTTAGTCAAGGTTTAGCTCTAAGACTATATGCCAAATTACTAGAGAGAAGAGGTTTTCAACAGGTCAGGTCTGCCCCAAAAACTTTTCCAATTGTCTATAAACCCTATGTTATTCTGCGGGCACCACTTAGACATCCAGCCATTGAGTGAGGATAATCTGCTAAGCATCTCATCACTCCTGCGCATAGGAAGAGGGCCAGTGCAAATTACCAACCTAACACTTTACCAACCTAACACTTATTAATGTAGACTACAAGCAACAGACTGGATATGTAATAATATTATAAAATGAGTTATGAGTTTCTGAAATATTATTATATATATATATATATATATATATATATATATATATATATATATATATATATATATTTCATTATATATATTATATAATGAAATATATCTATTTCTGTCTACAGACAACATTAAAGCACAAACCATTAAAACATGGATCAGGTTTTTCAGACTAACAACTGAATTGGCTGTTTTAACAGTCATTGTTTATTCAGGTGAGTGAATCCATATGTTACACATCAGAGGTCCTGTTCATTATTCTGACATTAAAGTGCTTTATGAAATATATCCTGTTTTTCAAAAGACAAAAAAAAACAAAAAACATCCATCATACAGTCCTGAGTTCAGCAACCCTGAATATTCAAAGTTATTAAAATCTTCAGAGTATTACTACTGTCTAGTCACAGATACTTTACAAAAACAATTGTGATTTTTCTAAACATCTATTTTAGTGATATATTTGACAGGTAGTAGAAACATTTTCTTCCTGCTACTTTAATATTACTACAGAAAATATCCCAAACCCATTTAATCTGTTGCCTATTCAAACTAAGATTACTGTAGAGACAGAAAGTAAGACTGTTAAGTTAGCACTTTTAAACATCCGTTCACTTAAAAATAAATCACTTCTAGTCAATGATTTAATAACCACAAACAATCTAGATTTTATGCTTCTAAATGAAACATGGCTTGAAGACAGTTGCAGTTCAACAATCCTGAATGAAACAGCGCCTCCCAACTTTACTTTTATGAGTGTCTGCAGAGCTGTTAGAAGAGGTGGAGGTGAAGCTGCTCTATTTAAAGATGTCTATCAATGCAAGCAAGTGTCATTTGGTGATTAGTTGTCTTTTGAATATTTGGGTATTGTGTTAAAAGGTGCTCCTCACATTCTACTTTTAGTCATTTACAGGCCTCCAAAATACTCTCCAGCCTTTGTGGAGGACTTTACAGAACTGTTATCAGCAACTTCCTCAGAGTTTGACTGTTTTGCTATTACTGGGGACTTTAACATCCACATAGAAAATGCAGAATCCAAAATGGCAAAATAAATTCTAACAGTTTTGAATACTTTTGATCTGACTCAGCATGTACATAGACCCACACACAATCGAGGACATACACTAGATTTAATTATCAGTAAGGGTCTAAACATCTCATCCATTGTCATTAAGGATGTAGCTCTATCAGATCATTTCTGTATTTTCTTTGATATATTGATCTCTCCGACTGTTGAAGCTAGATCTATATCGGTCAAAAAGCGATGCTTAAATGAGAATACTAGTGCTCTGTTTATGAAGGCTATATCTTTAACACCAAGCATATCTGCAGACTCTGTTGATTTTCTTCTTGATTCTTTTAACTCAAAAGTTCAGAATGTTATTGATAACATTGCTCCTGTGAAAGTCAGGAAGAAGAGTGGCAGACAAAAAACACCCTGGAGAAATTCAACAGCAGTGCAAAATATGAAAAGACAATGCAGAAAAGCTGAGCGCATGTGGCGAAAGACAAATCTTGAAATCCACTATAACATCTATAAAGATAACCTTCATGCTTTCAATGTGGAACTAGGCAAAGCTAGACAGACCTTCTTCTCAAATATTATAAACAGAAACTTAAACAACTCCCGCACTCTTTTTGCTACTGTAGAGAGACTAACAAATCCCCCAAGTCAGATTCCCAGTGAAATGCTCTCAGACAGCAAATGCTGTGAGTTTGCTTCCTTCTTCTCTGAGAAAATAAATAATATCAGAAAGGCGATCAGCTCATCCTTGAGCTGCACTGGGGTAAAACAGATCAGACCACAATCTCAGAAAGTAGCTATTATGTCTGTTTTCGAAGCAATTGATGGTAAAATTTTGGAAGAAACAGTACAGCACCTTAAAACATCAACCTGCGCCCTTGACATACTTCCCACATCTTTTTTCAAAAGCGTGTTTAACTGTTTAGAAGCAGATATCCTAGAAGTGGTAAATGCCTCACTTCTTTCTGGGACTTTTCCAAAATCCCTAAAAACTGTAGTTGTTAAGCCGCTTCTGAAAAAGAGCAATCTGGATAACATCATATTGAGCAATTACAGACCAATCTCAAATCTTCCTTTCATAGGCAAGATCATTGAAAAAGTTGTTTTCAATCAGCTGAACAAGTTCTTAAGCTTGAATGGATACTTTGACAACTTTCAATCTGGTTTCCGACCACATCACAGCACAGAGACAGCACTCATAAAGATAATAAATGATATTCGTCTTAACAAGTCAAAGTCAAAGTCAAAGTCAGCTTTATTGTCAATTCTGCAATATATACAGCACATACATACAGAGAATTGAAATTCTGTAACTCTCAGACCCAAGGTGCAACCAGGTTACATTAACAGTAACAACAGCAACAAAATATATATATCAACAACACCAAAAATATATATATAAAAATAAATAAATAATAATAGATAAAATAAAGTAAAATAGATTAAGGAAATAAAGAGATAAAGTCGCGATGGAAAAGACAGTGCAAACAATAGTAGGGGGGGGGGGGGGGGGGGTCAGGTGCATGGGGCAAAAGGAAAAGAGGAAAAGGGGCAGAGACGGGAGGGAGTTCAATGCCCTGACAGCTTGGGGAATGAAGCTGTTCTTCAGTCGGCTGGTCCTTGCCTGGAGACTGCGTAGTCTCCTCCCTGATGGTAGCAGACTGAAGAGGCTCTGGGATGGGTGGGAGGGGTCTCTCGCAATGATGAGGGCTTTGCGGGAGAGGCGGGAGTTATAAATATCCTGGAGGGGTGGGAGAGAGACACCAACGATCTTCTCAGCTGCTCTCACTATGCGCTGAAGTGCTTTTCGGCAGGATGCGTTGCATGCGCCATACCACACAGTGATGCAGCTGGTCAGAATGCTCTCGATGGTGCCTCTGTAGAAGGTGTGCATGATGGGGGCTGGGACTCCGGCTCTTTTCAGCCTGCGGAGAAAGTAGAGTCGCTGCTGTGCTTTTCTTGGTCAGTGCTGTGGTGTTGGTGGTCCAGGAGAGGTCTTCTGTGATATGCACACCCAGAAATTTGGTGCTCCTCACTCTTTCCATGGTCGCACCGTTGATGGTCAGAGGAGGGTGATGGGTGTGCATTCTCCTGAAGTCAACAACAATCTCCTTCGTCTTCTCCACGTTCAGAGAGAGATTGTTGTCGCCGCACCACCTGACCAGGTGGCTCACCTCACTCCTGAAGTTTGTCTCATCGCCGTTGGTGATGAGACCAACTACAGTCGTGTCATCCGCAAACTTGATGAACTTGATGATTGCTGTTGTGTATGGGTGTGCAGTCATGGGTCAGCAGAGTGAAGAGGAGGGGGCTCAACACACAACCCTGAGGGGCTCCAGTGTTCATAATGATGGTGCTGGAAGTGTTGCTGCCGACCCGTACTGCCTGAGGTCTTCCCGTCAGGAAGTCCAGCAGCCAGTTGCACAGCGAAGTGCTGAGTCCCAGCTGAGACAGTTTTTGGGTGAGCTGTTGAGGGATGATTGTATTGAAAGCTGAACTAAAATCAATGAACAGCATTCTGACATACGTGTCTTTTTTGTCCAGATGTGTGAGTGCTGAATGGACAGCAGTGGCAATGGCGTCATCGGTCGAGCGTTTTGACCGGTATGCAAATTGGTGGGGGTCCAGGGAGGGGGGGAGGACAGATTTAATGTGGTGCATGACTAGCCGCTCAAAGCACTTCATAAGGATGGGGGTAAGTGCGACTGGGCGGTAGTCATTGAAGCAGGATGGAGATGATTTTTTAGGGACAGGAATGATGGTGGTCGCTTTGAAGCAGGTGGGGACAACAGCTTGACTCAGCGAGATGTTAAAGATGTCTGTGAAGACATCAGCGAGTTCCTCTGCACAGTCTCTCAATACACGTCCAGGAATGTTGTCAGGACCCGGAGCTTTGCGTGCGTTGACCCTGCTGAGGGATTTACTCTGTAGACATTCCCTGTCAGCCACGGTTTTTGGTTGGGCCAGATGGTGATGGTCTTTGTGACTGTTACATCCTCAATGCAGTTGTTGATGTAAGAAGTAACAGTCTCAGAGTACTCCTGGAGGTCTACGGTGTTGTGGTAGGTTGCAGCCTGTTTGAACATGTCCCAGTCCGTGGTGTCGAAGCAGTCTTGAAGAGCCACTGATGACCCTTCAGGCCAGACTTGAATCTGCTTCTGGACTGGTTTGGTGACTTTCACGAGTGGTCTGTATGCTGGCAATAACAATACAGTGATGTGATCTGAAGCACCAAGGTGGGGGAGGGGAAGGGCTTTGTAAGCACCTCTCTGAGTAGTGTACACTAAGTCCAGAGTATTATTTCCACGTGTCGGGAAGTCAATATGCTGATGAATTTTTGGAAACACACTCTTAAAGTCAGCATGATTGAAATCCCCAGCCAAGATGAGAAAAGCATCTGGGTGGGCTGTCTGCTGATCACTGATGTGTTTATAAAGAGTATTAAGTGCCTCACTCCTGTTGTTGTTGTTGGAGCTGGGGGGGATATATACAGCAACTAGTATAATAGCTGTATATTCCCGCGGTAGATAAAAAGGCCGACACTTAATAATCATTAACTCCACCAGGGGTGAGCAGTGTTTGCAGACTACAACAGCATCGCGGCACCACGCATCATTGGTGTAAACACAGAGTCCGCCGCCGCGGGTCTTACCTCCCTCGACGAGCACTCTGTCCGCGCGATGGCATGTGAGCCGATCGAGCTGAATGGCGGAGTCCGGAACGCTATTGTTGAGCCATGTTTCCGTAAACACAAAAACACAACAGTCTCTTACAGACTTCTGAGTAGAGCAAAGAAGTTGAAGATCGTCCAGTTTATTATCCAACGAGCGTACGTTAGCCAGGATGATGGTGGGGATAGCAGGTTTGTGTGGGTTAGCCGTTAATCTAACCCGGATACCTCCGCGCTTCCCCCTCTTCTGTTTCCTCTCGCACCGTTTGTGGCGCGTCCACTGTGGGGGAGGTGCAGTAGTGGGGGACGGTGATGGAATAGGCCTCCGGAGAAGACCATGGTCCCGCAGTTCTTGTACGAGCGCCGAGCTTGGATTGGAAACTGAAGTCTTTCCAACCTCGAGCAGAAACTCACGTCTGTAGCTGTGTTTGCAGACGAGTGGATGCGACAAGGACGTACAAAAACACTGTGATTTACACGACAAAAAACATGAAAACACCAAACTGTCGGGAGAGAGAGAAGCCGCTGCGTGTGCACGCGCCGCCATTTTATTTACATTTTACATAACACAGATTCAGGTAAATTATCAGTGCTGGTTTTACTCGACCTCAGTGCTGCGTTTGACACTATAGATCACAACATTCTCCTTGACAGGCTGGAAAACTGGGTTGGGCTTTCTGAGATGGTTCTTAAATGGTTCAGGTCATACTTAGAAGGGAGAGGTTATTATGTGAGTATCGGTGACCATAAGTCTGAGTGGACATCCATGACATGCGGAGTCCCTCAAGGTTCAATACTCGCACCCCTTCTGTTCAACTTATATATGCTGCCACTGAGCCAAATAATGAGAAAGAACCAAATTGCATATCACAGCTATGCAGATGACACCCAGATTTACCTCGCGTTATCACCTAATGATTACAGCCCCATTGACTCCCTGTGTCAATGCATTGATGAAATTAAAAACTGGATGTGCCTAAACTTCCTTCAGTTAAACAAAGACAAAACTGAAGTCATTGCATTTGGAAACAAAGATGAAGTTCTCAAAGTGAACGCATACCTTCACTCTAGGGGTCAAACAACTAAAAATCAGGTCAGGAATCTTGGTGTGATTTTGGAGTCAGACCTGAGTTTCAGTAGCCATGTAAAAACAATAACTAAATCAGCATATTATCATCTCAAAAATATTGCAAGAATTAGATGCTTTGTCTCCAATCAAGACTTAGAGAAACTTGTTCATGCTTTCATCACCAGCAGGGTGGATTATTGTAATGGGCTCCTCACTGGCCTTCCCAAAAAGACCATAAGACAGCTGCAGCTCGTACAGAACGCTGCTGCCAGGATTCTGAGCAGAACCATAAAATATGAACACATCACACCAGTCCTCAGGTCCTTGCACTGGCTTCCAGTTACATTTAGAATTGATTTTAAAGTACTGTTACTTGTTTATAAATCACTCAATGGCCTAGGACCTCAATACATGGCAGATATGCTCATAGAATATAAACCTAACAGATCACTAAGATCATCAGGATCAAGTCACTTAGTAATACCCAGGGTTCACTCAAAGCAAGGAGAGTCTGCTTTTAGCTGTTACGCCAGCCGCAGCTGGAACCAGCTTCCAGAAGAGATCAGGTGTGCTCCAACAGTAGCCACATTCAAATCAAGACTCAAAACACATCTTTTTACCTATGCATTTGCAGATTGAGCACTGTGCTATGTCCGAACTGTTTGCATTTTATTTTATACGTATTATCTTTTTATTCTTTTAATCATTTTTAATGTTTTATTTTTATCATTCTTCTTTATGTAAAGCACTTTGAATTACCATTGTGTATGAAATGTGCTATACAAATAAACTTGCCTTGCCTTACAACCACCAAACTTGTCCTAGACCTTCAAACTATTCTGTAGTTTGTTGCTATATCCTTTCTAACTAATTTGGAAGTCTATGGGATCGGTTGCTAAGGTGCTCTAAATGGTTGCTAGGGCGTGGCTCGACAGCTTCAAAGTGATCCTGAGATACTGATTGGTTGCCTGAGTAAAATGAGCCCTCCCCCTTGTCTCTAAGATATTGTGATCCACAGTTAAGTTCAATACCATAGTAGGAACAACAATACTATAGTAGCACACACTTCCTGTTTCCTGTTTCCTGTCCTTTATCATAGTTTGTTTGAAAGGATTTGAAATGTTTGATAGATCAGCAGCTTCACTGAGTCACATGAGCCACTGAAACAATCTTGTTTCATCTGAACATTCCGTTAATAAAAGTCAATGGGATTTTTCCGGGCTTTGATCGTCATTTTTAGGAAAACCGTAAGTTTGATCACAGAAAAGAAAGAGCAATGCGAGTCAGAACAACTCAAGGTTTGTTAATATTGTTAATATAGTAGATCAGTAAGTTCTCAAGACAACAAAATTATAAGATTCAGTTTTCTTTTTGAGCTAAACTGTGTGTTAATGTCTGATTTCTAGTTTAATTACACTTTTTTATATTTTACTGTTCAATTCATCACATCTTCACACATGTTTTGTTCTTGATCTCGACATCATTACTTGTCTGACATTTATTTTTTTATCTCTTCCTCTAGTTCTTTTAAAACTTGGCTGGAGACTGAGGGCACATGACACAAACAATAAACGTTGAGTGTTATCTGGAATATGCTTTGGGGTTGTTGTGCTGTGTTGTCTCTTCACGTGTGCAGGTAAGAGTTTCTGTATGATTTGATTCCTTGTATTGTTAAAGCTGAGATTAAGTATATACTGTATAATCACATATTTATTAGGTTAAAAAGTGTATTACCAATAACTTTGTTTATATACAATCATTTTTTTATTCTACAATGCCTAAAAATCACGAGAGCCAAAGTTTTATTTTTATCCCTAACTGTGTGTTAATGTTAGATTCTTAGTTGACTTAATGCAATTCAGTAAAGAGCGGCTAAGACAGATGTCCTTTTCCTTACGCCTGCTAGCTCGAGGTGAGCGCACTCTTCTTTTACGGGTTCTATATGAGTTACATTTTATTTTATTCTGCAGTCAGGAGGCCCTTCAGTGAAACTGAAATGAAACACAATCAGAGCCTCTAGTGGCCAAAACAGGTTAAGATTCGACTTTCATTTACTGTGATAAAACTCCAGAGTTATAATAATAGAAAAATTACTGGACATCATGTTTTCATCAAGTAGCTTACAGACATTTAGCTTGACCAATCAGCGAATCTCAGTTATCCCTCACTGCTGGCAACTGTGACAGTGTTCACTTTATGGCTGGGAAGATTTTACACAAAAAAATAGTTTAAGCTTTACAAAATGAACAATCAAGCAGAAAAAGAGAAAGAGAGCAGGTTCCTGTACAGTCAGTATAGAGTGGAATTAATAAAATGCAATATATTCTCCCTCTCTCTCTCTCTCTCCCTCTCAGGTTTTTTTTTTTGTGCAATTTATTGTTTGTCTCCATATCAAATGTTCCAGTTGTTCTCCTCATTTCGAATTATCTCTCCAGGTAACCCCTGAAATACTGATTCCTTCGTAATTAATTCCACTGATATGCTACAAGTAGTTTTTAACTCCACCTGATTACATTGTTTTTCTGTGTAAAAATGATGTATTGTAACATAAATGTGAAGCATTAATGGATCCAAAGATAACACCACTAGTGTCTTATTTTAGTGATTTTATTAATCATGTTTAAGATCTGCTGTGCAATCATATGCATTTCATTCATATATTATTGACTGTAGTATTTTTTTAATAGTAGACTTTTTCTCTTTTTCTCTTATTTTAGAATTTTTATATGTGATGCTTGTTCCATCACTACTGCTTCACTAATTTTACCTCATCTACAAACAAAATTCAAATGTAAGTATATGCTGAAGTACTTTCTTATTACTATTGTATTTGTATGCATGTGGAAAGACTAAATCCCATAATAATATTCCTGTATGTGTGAATTTGTGATTTTGAAAACTGTATGAAGAGAAATACAGTGCTTTTATAAAAATATAATGTTTAATTCATAATATTTATTAAACCGTGATTTAAAGTAGGAATGAAACAGGAGTTGCTATTGACTTTGTGACATTTAATTGATATAAAAATAAATGAATAAAATGCAAAAGTTGAGGGACTTGATTTTATCCATTGGTTGTTGATTATATTGTGAAAAATAAGTGGCGTGTAACTGAACTGAAGCATAACTGATTGTGAGTGGCTTAAGTTCATCACAGCCTTACATTCGTCATAGACGTCAAGTGATTCATATCACAGGAAGACAAAGTTATGAAATTAAGATTCAAAAATAAAAATGAGCGCACAGATGAATTGTTCTCAATAAGACCAATAACATCCATAAAGAACATAAATGGAATATATTTTTATCAGATTTGAGATCAGTTTAGTGACCTGTGAAAGTTTATGAATTCAGAATGTCATCTTTTTCTCTGCTTTTATGCAAGACCAATTATTTTTTGTAAGGTTTGAATTGAGCATACACTAATGGCATTGTTTTGTAAGACACATGCTGATCAAAAACGCTTTTTTAATTAATAGAGTACTTGGGATGGATCTGCGTCCTTGTATTTATTTAATTTCTGAAGATGATGGTGATCTTTCAAAAACATGTGACAGGTACAATCTTTTATTACCCCTCACTATAATCATAAAAAGTGCTCAAAATATGGCGCTGAGAAGAAGAAATGAGATCATTGTGTTGTCTTATGTGTACAAATTAGAAAATTTGAAAGGTTAAAACAATGCTAATTGTAAGTAAAATTTGTGAATCATTATTTATATAATAATAATAATAATAATAATAATAATACGTTACATTTATATAGCGCTTTTCCAGAGCTCAAAGCGCTTTACATAGTAGAGGGGGAATCTCCTCAACCACCACCAATGTGCAGCATCCACCTGGATGATGCGACGGCAGCCATATTGCGCCAGAACGCTCACCACACACCGGCTTACTGGTGGAGAGGAGACAGAGTAATGAAGCCAATTATAGTATGGGGGGGATTGGGAGGCTGTGATGGATCAAGGCCAATGGGCAAATTTGGCCAGGATGCCGGGGTTAAACCCCTACTCTTGTGAAAGACATCCTGGGATTTTTAATGACCACAGAGAGACAGTATATCATTATATTATTATAAGGAACATTTATATTATGTAAAGCAGATATGCCCTTTAGACTTTTTAATTTCTAAATGATCATAATTTCCAAATGTTTGACTAAATTTGTGATTAATCATGAAAATATATTTTATAAAATAACTTTAAAAATAATTTTCTTTGAAGAATGTTTGTAACCAGACAGTTGACGGTAACCATTGACTTCCATAGTAAGAAAATAATACAATCAGACAATGGATGACGTCAACTTTCAGGATTTTCATTTTTGGATGAGATATTCCTTTAATGGAAACGGCTTTTTCACAAGCTTTACAGAAATTGTGAAAAGTTTGTCTGATTAGAGTCTAATGAGATCTGAGGTTGTGATACTAATGCCAATGTGACAGTTCAGTTTCTTTAATTTTCATTCATTTGCTAACCTATTACATATGGGTTTGTTTTGTAATTTTGGGATTTGGAACATAGAAACAATTAAATGTTTGTTTGTTTTTCTTCCAGTTGTTAAATGCTGTTTGGCTTCTTAAAAAATATTAATTCAGGAGAATCAATCAATAATGAATCATTTACAGCCATTGTGTGAATATATAATCATATAGTCAAAAAGTATTTTGATTATTTAAAATTTAAATGACTTAACAAGTGCTTTTAAATATATTTAAATATATTCACATTTCAAATCCAATGTTAGCTTCACTTCCTGTCTCTGGAGATTCCTTAATTTTGAAGGCAGCATTGAAGGATCCTCTGTTGCCTTTGATATCCCACAATCCTGTGCTTTCCATTCTATGACAGCTGAGAAAAAAAAAAGGGTTGTGGTTGATGGTTCAATCAAGTGAGCTAAATCAATTCACATAATGAGACGATATATATTTTATAAAATACAATGCATTATTTCATAATGAAATAATCTCACAATTTCATAATTTTCATAATGTTAATGAGACAGTTAGGCTTGCAGTGAATCGCTCTTTCACAATGACATGCAACCAAATATGCACAAATGATTTCAGACTTCTTCGGCAGCGTGACACTTTAATATCTACAGCAAAATAAAAGTGGAAGACATTGTTAAAAAAAAAAAAACTTACACTTACACACAAATTAACCACCAACTGGAACTTTCAATCCCATATTTTTTTCAGTTCAACTGTCAGGGAAAGCAGCAGAAAAGGATTCATCAACACAGGAAGGGAAGTTAACATTGGATTTGGATGTGCCTTGAAATGTGAAATGCTTGATCTGAAGGCAGCACTTTTCAGTTTTCAGATGCAATCATAGTGAGCATCAATGCTTCCTGGTTTTCATGGTGCATTGTAGGACTTTTTAGAGAGCAAACGTTTCAGTGCACTGGAAGGATTTTACACTGGGTAGATATACACAGGATAGAGGCAGCCCTTAAACTGACAGAGTCCCTGCTCAGTTTCATCACTACTAAACTAGAGAACTGATGCATCCAATATGGCCTGATCTCGTGTCAATTGTATACATTTGTACACATTCAATGAAACCTGTATTTTGGTCATGGCATTCCTTTTCAGTAAGCAAACACCACATCAGTTGAAGAGGAACTTTTATGTTTATTCCACAGTGCTGTCACTCTTCAGTCTTTGCACTTGTGCCAAAATATACTAAACAGGGATGTGATTACTCAATAAAAACAACCACTATCATAACAGATTGTATAATAAAAGGAAGAGTTGTAAGTCTCGTAGTCTCATCAAGCTCTCTATAAAACAAAGATAGACATAAATTTAATAAAATATTACATATATAGACACTTTATATGTTAATTTGTTTATTGCATTTAATCGACACACCTTCATTTAAAACATTTGCAATAAAAGGTGTTTTATGAATGTTTGGGTTTGAGTTTTCACTGCATTTACACTGTTCTTACCTGAGTGTTTTTTACCGTTCTCACACTGTACATATTTCAGATTAATCAGCAATAAAAACCATGTAAGAAAGTCAAAAATACACAGCAGAATAATTTCATAAAAGATTAAATAAAGATTTAAAACTTTTTCATAAAAAACACTGACACAACAGACATGGTCTAGGATGCCATTGTCTTCTAGTCCAAGGTTTTGAATCGTGGTCTTAAAACATATTGCTGTCAGGATTGGGGAAGGGGATGAAGCCAAGACCCAATAATGCAAGAGATGAGGAACTTTATTAACAAAAGCAAACAAAAACAACCCAGAGGGGGAAAAAACAAGACTCAACTACTGGACTACAGGGAGTGCAGAATTATTAGGCAAGTTGTATTTTTGAGGATTAATTTTATTATTGAACAACAACCATGTTCTCAATGAACACAAAAAACTCATTAATATCAAAGCTGAATATTTTTGTATCAATATTTTAAGTAGTTTTTAGTTTTAGCTATTTTAGGGGGATATCTGTGTGTGCAGGTGACTATTACTGTGCATAATTATTAGGCAACTTAACAAAAAACAAATTTATACCCATTTCAATTATTTATTTTTACCAGTGAAACCAATATAACATCTCAACATTCACAAATATACATTTCTGACATTCAAAAACCAAACAAAAACAAATCAGTGACCAATATAGCCACCTTTCTTTGCAAGGACACTCAAAAGCCTGCCATCCATGAATTCTGTCAGTGTTTTGATCTGTTCACCATCAACATTGCGTGCAGCAGCAACCACAGCCTCCCAGACACTGTTCAGAGAGGTGTACTGTTTTCCCTCCTTGTAAATTGCACATTTGATGATGGACCACAGGTTCTCAATGGGGTTCAGATCAGGTGAACAAGGAGGCCATATCATTAGATTTTCTTATTTTATACCCTTTCTTGCCAGCCACGCTGTGGAGTACTTGGACGCGTGTGATGGAGCATTGTCCTGCATGAAATCATGTTTTTCTTGAAGGATGCAGACTTCTTCCTGTACCACTGCTTGAAGAAGGTGTCTTCCAGAAACTGGCAGTTGAGCTTGACTCCATCCTCAACCCGAAAAGGCCCCACAAGCTCATCTTTGATGATACCAGCCCAAACCAGTACTCCACCTCCACCTTGCTGGCGTCTGAGTCGGACTGGAGCTCTCTGCCCTTTACCAATCCAGCCACGGGCCCATCCATCTGGCCCATCAAGACTCACTCTCATTTCATCAGTCCATAAAACCTTAGAAAAATCAGTCTTGAGATATTTCTTGGCCCAGTCTTGACGTTTCAGCTTGTGTCTCGTTCAGTGGTGGTCGACTTTCTGCCTTTCTTACCTTGGCCATGTCTCTGAGTATTGCACACCTTGTGCTTTTGGGCACTCCAATGATGTTGCAGCTCTGAAATATGGCCAAACTGGTGGCAAGTGGCATCTTGGCAGCTGCACGCTTGACTTTTCTCAGTTCACGGGCAGTTATTTTGCGCCTTGGTTTTTCCGCACGCTTCTTGCGACCCTGTTGACTATTTTGAATGAAACGCTTGATTGTTCGATGATCACGCTTCAGAAGCTTGGCTATTTGAAGACTGCTGCATCCCTCTGCAATATATCTCACTATTTTTGACTTTTCTGAGCCTGTCAAGTCCTTCTTT
Organism: Rhodeus uyekii; assembly: GCA_037043235.1. NCBI lineage: Eukaryota > Metazoa > Chordata > Actinopteri > Cypriniformes > Acheilognathidae > Rhodeus > Rhodeus uyekii. The sequence goes on from JAWRVZ010000161.1 coordinate 416,739, forward strand.
TGACCCATTTTGCCAAAGGAAAGGAAGTTGCCTAATAATTATGCACACCTGATATAGGGTGTTGATGTCATTAGACCACACCCCTTCTCATTACAGAGATGCACATCACCTAATATGCTTAATTGGTAGTAGGCTTTCCAGCCTATACAGCTTGGAGTAAGACAACATGCATAACGAGGATGATGTGGTCAAAATACTCATTTGCCTAATAATTCTGCACTCCCTGTAGACTAGATTAGACTACTCAACTGGACACTAGACTGAGAATGTGTTGACACAGCCATGAAACAACGACGAAACAGCACAAGACAGCAAATATGGAGGAATTAAATAGACACAATAGGACGGGTAATTGATCGGGAAACAGCTGGGGCAAATCAAAGTTAAACGGGAGAACAAGGTGGGAAAGGTTCACAATAAGGAAGCAGTGAGGCTTTACCCTGACTGATTCGGGAAAAGATTTGAAGCTTCGAGAGTGTCGAGAATAACGCCATCTGGTGCTTGTGTAACTGTAGGAATGACAGTAAGGTAATAAAGGTTTTAATTATTTTTATTAAGAAATAAAAGCTGTTTCACGGTGTTGGACTGAGTCTATTTCTCCTCTAAGACAGTACTTCCCCATCCTTGGAGAACACTCTTTCACATGCTACAGAGGAGGCCGGGGTACAAAGAAACTTTAATGCCAATGTGTATAGATGGGGGAAGACATGTTTCTGCATTCTCCAGTATTCAAGTGGGTCTTTGCCTCTGTAAGATATCGATCCACTTCATCGATCGCATCAGAAGTGGTATTTGAGGTTTGTTTGTGCTGGTCTACAGCACTGTCTTACAGGAGCCAAAGGTTTCCGCCTAAGAAGTGTGAGAAGAAAAATATTTAATTGACTGAACATAAATATTAATTTTAATTAATTTAATTTTTTAATTAATATTAATATGGAATATACTTTAGTAACAGCAGGCTGTCCCACACACATTTTAACAATATTGTTACAACTTTTGATGTACAATTACAGCACAAATATAATATCTTTCAGAACATTGTTTTATTTATAATGGATTTATCCTAATATCATTACACTACTTTTGTCTAAATCCCTTTTCTTTTCAGTGTTGTTCTATAAAAGGTAAATGCACATCCTATACATAGATGCTGTAGATGTTTGTAAAAATATCAATTTGAAAGGTGCATAACCAAATAAACAACAAACAACAAGAGGATTTTTCACATTCTGTTAATTAAACACACATTCAGTCTAACTTTTTTGTGTGTAAGGTTGTATCGTAGACTGGTTGTTGTTTTTTCTATCATCTGAAATCTCTAAAGAGCCAACGTAAAGTAATATTTCAATAGTGTTTTCTGTGCTTGTTCTTCACGGTTCATCTGGAGTAAAACAAGTCCTGACGCGTGTGAAATTTAAGAAAGCGAAGTGAAAGCAAATGTTTAGTTGCCTCATTTGAAAAGTTGCTGACAAAAACTCTAATATTCATGATAAAATTATACAAAATATTTTGTGTTTAAAGTATGGATATTAAGTTTACTGTCATACTGATACTCCTGGTGATCGCTGATGGTATGTAATATCACTTTTTGCTGATGCTCGAAGTTTTTCTTTCCATTTTTGACGCAGTTGTTTCTCTCTTTCTTCACAGGGTTCACTGTGCACGGTCCCCCTGATCCTCTTTTTGTTCCTCTGGGATCTTCAGTGGTTTTGCCCTGTTATGTTGATGAACCTTTACCAGTGAAGAGTCTGGAGGTGGAATGGAGAAGAACAGATTCAGAGACTCTAGTTCATTTGTTTTTGGACGGTAAAAGTCGAGCAGAAGTCCAGCAGGAGGATTATTATGATAGAGCTCATTTCTTTACTGATCAGATTCAACATGGAAACTTCTCCCTCATTCTGGACAATCTGACCGCTGAAGATGAGGGAAAATACACATGCGATGTTTACAGTCAGCAGGATTCTGGTGAGACTGTGGTTCAAATCAAATATGGTCAGTAAGAGCCATTTGAATTCTGATGAAAATTTAAATCAAATGACATTTGATACATTACATGTTTATGTTTAAACCATTTATATTCTTTCAGAGCGTTTACTAGTATCAGGATCGAGTCACTCCATATCTGCATATGTGGGTGAGGACGTCACTCTGAACTGCTCTGTAGACTCTCACATCACACCTGAACACATTGAAGAGGTTTCATGGAAGAAAACAGATGAATATGGAGATATTCCGGTTCTTCTCTATCAAAACAATGAGACTTTACCAGGTTCATCAGATGAGCAATACAGAAACAGAGTTGACTTCTTCACTGATGAAATCCCTAAAGGAAACTTCTCTCTCAGACTGAAGAGTGTCAGAACTGAAGATAAAGGAGTTTACATGTGTCAAGTGTTTGCTGGAGAACTTTCAGCCAATGCAACTGTAATATTTGAGGGACTGGGTGAGTCATCAAACATAGTATAATAAATAATGCAGTCACTGTTTACACTGTGCAAATAGTCAAACTTCAGCAAATGCTATTTCACTTGGTGTAAACAAGATGATATTTTTGCACTTTAAAATTGGTGTGAGTTTATACCCTTTTTGTACATTTGGGAAGCAGTGCCATTAATCCGTCGATATGAGTGTAAATGTAACCACTCAGAGCGGGTTTCAAACCGGACTGTCCTGAGCACAGCTCTCACTTGCCTACATCCTTTACACTCACCGCACTAAACCACAATCCTTTCCAGTTCATGGAACCAAATATGACCAATCAATCCCTCAATCCGATATGAGAGGGATGAGAACTGGAGTCTCCAAGGGAGACAAGGATCCTTAACAAGGATGCTAAAGTCAGCAGTAGTTCTGCAGTAGAAACTACATAGAGTCGTGGAAATTATTTTCTTAAATGCTTGTCAATAAAGAACAATTGAGATTCTCGAAAGGTTTAACAATCTTAAGCTTTATTTCTTGCAAGAGCAGGCGTTCACACACACAGACAATGTCTAAGCATGTGAAGGAAAAGAGCATAAAGTTTCACTAGTTCTTCTACATTTTTCTAAACCCCCACCTTTGCTTTTTCTCAGATCAGCTCGTCACGCTTGGTGACTAAACACAATATGTGTTCTTCATGTGCTGGGTTCAGTTGGATCTGTACTTGTTAGCAACACATGACAAAAACAGAACGTCCAGTTATATTTGATAAGCTTGCCTACTTCTAAGCATAAGGATGAATAAGTACATATGAAATAAAATAAATAAAATTTTTATCACAATGGTTATCTATTTTTTCCCCAAAAAAAATCTATTTTATATAGTTAGCTGTTATCTCTATGAGAAACAATGATTATTTCAGTTGTAAATGTTAATTCTGATGTTTGTGTTTCACAGGTTTCTCTTACTGGCACATAATTGTGTTGATTTTCTGTTTTTCTGCTGCACTTGGATCTGTACTTTTGTTCTGCAGTTTGATGTTCTACAAATCAAGAACCACAGGTATGTTTTGAAGGAAAATCTTTTTATCTCTGTATGTGTTACTGTATTTTACTCGTTTAACTGTGATTTTTATGCATCTTCTCTCCAGTCTCCAGCAGCACAATCTGGAAACTCCAGCTTTCTCTGGTCTTTCTTCCAAACATCTGCATGTCCATCGCCTTCCTATTCTGGGGTCTCACTGAAGGTGAGTTAGTAGTTTTAATATACAGTAATACCTCGAGATACGAGCGTCTCTACATACGAGTATTCCAAGATACGAGCAAGCCTTGCGGCAGATTTTTGCTTCTAGATACGACTACATTTTCGAGATACGAGCACGCGTACTGACGTCGATGCCAACTCACTTTCACTTCAGTGTTCACTGACTTCTGTACGCGTCGCCCGCGAGCAGCTGATTTTCTCTCCATTTTGTTCATTATTCTTCATAATAGCAATAAATTCTAAGAAAGTGAGTAGTAAGGATGGTAGTGAGAAGAAGAAATGCATGATGACCATGGAAATGAAGCATGAAATTGTGGATAAATATGAGCGTGTTGTCCGCGTGAGTCATCTAGCACGCACTTATGACCCCACGATATGTACCATCCTAAAGCAGAAGGATGTTATCAAGAATGTAAATCCTTCCAAGGGCGTGAGGATTATATCGAAGTTATGTTCAAATATGAATGATGAGATGGAGAGGCTTCTGTTGTTGTGGATAAAGGAGAAGCAGATCTCCCTCGATAGACATTTCGTTAAAAGCTCTGTGCAAAGTGAAAGTAAGGATAGTCAGGCAAAAAAAGGTAAGAAAAGTGATCAGAAGTAAAGAATACAAATCGAAAAAAAATCAAAACAATAATATAAAATAGAAAAGTACAAAAAAAACGAAAGCTAAGTTCAGTAATGCTTAGTTCCAGCTATTCAAGAAAATTATAGTTTTTACTAAACGAAAAAGGTTCGAAAAGTGATCAGAAGTAAAGAATACAAATCGAAAAAAACAACAACAATAATATAAAATAGAAAAGTACAAAAAAAAAACGAAAGCTAAGTTCAGTAATGCTTAGTTCCAGCTATTCGAGAAAATTACAGTTTTTACTAAACGAAAAAGGTTCGAAAAGTGATCAAAAGTAAAGAATACAAATAAAAAAAAAATCGAAACAATAATATTAAATAGAAAAGTTAAAAAATATGCAAGCTAAGTTATGTTAATTTAAGTTATGTAGTGTTCCTGTAATTAATGTGTCTCCGTACCAACCCCTTCCCTCCCTCCTCCGCACCTGCCGCTACTGTCCTTAAAAACGTATAATTAAAACCACATTTTATTTGATGTCACACATGTATCATACTGTATACATGTACTGTATTTGTGTGAGTGTGTGTGTGTGTGTGTGTGTGTGTGTCTATACCAATAAAAAACATTTTTTCCCCATTGTTATGGATCTGGAACGGATTAACTTGTTTTATATTATTTCTTATGGGAAAAAATGATTCTAGATACGAGCAATTCGAGTTACGAGCTCCGCCCTGGAACGGATTATGCTCGTATGTAGAGGTATTACTGTATTTAAATCTAAAACAACTAACTCATAATATTAAGAATGTGGCAGATTTGATCAGTCTTGTACAGCTCTCGTCTCGTCCCCGACTCATTCAAACTATGATGTTGTGTTTGTGTATTCTCCCATGATGGAACTTTTTTACTTTTGTATTTCATCAATTTCATTTAATATCTGTCAATGAATATTCTGTTGCAGGATTTCTGCACGAGACCATCACTTGCTCTGCTCTCTATATTCTGAGACCTGTTATGTTGATTTGGGCATTGCCTTATTTAAAGTTTCTCCAAGGTATGTTAGGATTTAAGGGTTTATTATTATTATTATTATTACTATTATGAAGGGGATCAGTAAATACAAATTGATGGCAACATATTATGACATACAGTAGGGAGTTAGAAAAATTAATTAGAAATCTAAAAAAATAAAAAATAAATACTTTGCAATTTTAAATAATTTCATGCTTCAATATTTGATCATTTAATGTATTTAGCTCCAATAAAACGAATCACTAACAATATTGTCATGCTATAGTGTGGAGAACAAGTATTTGATACACTGCCGATTTTGCAGGTTTGCCCACTTACAAAGCATGTAGAAGTCTGTCATTTTTATCAGTGTCACAGCACTGCCCAACCAGGACTTTTATTTAGTCTTTTTCCTGTCACATGTTGCTTTGTTTTAGATCCTTCTATCACTTATCTGTTTTAATGAACATTAATCATCACAGCTGTTTATCATTTGTTCATTACCACTCATGTATTTAGTTCTCCCTGTTCTCTCCTCACTGGTTGGTTGTTGTTAGTGTTTGCCTACACTGCAAATTACAGACTTCTACATCCTTTGTAAGTGGGCAAACCTGCAAAATCGGCAGTGTATCAAATGCTTGTTCTCCCCACTGTAGCATGACAATATTGTTAGTGATTCGTTTTATTGGAGTTAAATACATTAAATGATCAAATATTGAAGCATGAAATTATTTAAAATTGCAAATTGTATTTATTTTTTAATTTTTTTAGATTTCTAATTGTACTCTTGGCATGTATTGAATGTGTCAAGAAATGTGCAGTGTTTGGTCTCACCAACCTAACACTTCTTAATGTAGAGTACTAGCAACAGACTGGATATGTAATAATATTATGTAATGAGTTCATCTGAAATATTCATCTGTTTTTGTCTACAGACAACATTAAAACACAAACCATTAAAACAAGGATCAGGTTTTTCAGACTAACAACTGAATTGGCTGTTTTCACAGTCATTGTTTATTCAGGTGAGTGAATCCATATGTTACACATCAGAGGTCATGTTCAATCTTGTTTCATCTGAACATTCCGTTAATAAGTCAATGGGATTTTTCCGGGCTTTGATCGTAATTTTTAGGAAAACCGTAAGTTTGATCACAGAAAAGAAAGAGCAACGCGAGTCAGAACAACTGAAGGTTTGTTAATATAGCAGATCAGTACGTTCTCAAGCCAACTAAATAAGATTCAGTTTTCTTTTTCAGCTGAACTGTGGGTTAATGTTTGATTTCTAGTTTTGATTACACTTTTTTATGTATTACTGTTCAGTTCATCACATCTTCACAAATGTTTTGTTCTTGATCTCGACATCATTTCTTGTCTGACATTTAAATTTTATCTCTTCCTCTAGTTCTCTTCACATATGGCTGGAGACAGAGTGCACATGATGCAAACATTGGCCGTCGATTGTTCTCTGGAATATTCTTAGTGTTTGTTGTGCTGTTTTGTCTCATCACGTGTGCAGGTAAGAGTTTCTGTATGATTTGATTCCTTACATTGTTAAATGTTTTTTTTTTTTTTTTTATTCTTCAATGACTAAAAATCATGAGAGCCAAGTTTTCTTTTTATCCCTAACTGTGTGTTAATGTTTGAGTTTTAGCTGACTTTATGCAATTCAGTAAAGAGCGGATAAGAGAGATGTCCTTTCCCTTACAGCCGCTAGCTCGAGGAGAGCACACACTTTTTTTTTTACCCCGATATGGGTTATTTGAGCTGTGAAATACTTTTAGCTCGAGAAAAATCTTTGCTGATCAATACACCATTTTACATAGTGACAAATATAGTTCCCTATCAGTCAGTCACGTTCGACGTTACGTCGGACTGACGTCATGGGGTCTCGCTTGGGAGCCCAGTCACCTCCCAGTATAACTATACGCGCCAATGAACACTGGCTAGTGAGATTTTGCATGCCGAGTCCCGCCCCGCCCGGCTTCCGGGTATAAATAGGACGGGCATCGCTCACTTCATTCATACTTTTGCTTCGGAGCTGAGCGGTTGTAATCAGTCGCTCCTTTCTGGATCACCTTCCAAAACAGAACGTCTCTCTTCGACTGGAAGATACGGTGCTTCAGTGGTGGTTCGCGTGTCCCAGCTGTCGTGTCACCCCCCTGTGCCTCGGTCGGAAAAAAGCAGATTCCTCTAAAAGAGCAAAGCACGGACGATCAGCATCTTTTTCAAGATGCCTTTTCGTTCGTGTGTTTCTGGATGCCGTCGTTTTCTTGGTTCATGCTCTCATTGCGGGGGCATGGCCATGTCAGTGTTGCAGTCGCGGCTCGCACTCTTTGAAACGGAGGTTCGAGCCCCCTCTGCTGCTACCCATATCTCCTCTGCTTCTCAAGGTAGAGCTGAGGGGTTGGTTAGCATTCTGGGTGACCTGAGGGTTACAGTGGGAGCTACTTCGTCAGGCCAGCCCTCACGAACTTCCCACTCCTCTCGCACACCGTGTGCCATCGAGTTGCCAGGCGAGCCGCCAGGTCCTTCACGTGAGGTACCTCGGGTCTCGTTTAGCGCTCTGGATGAGGATCAGATGTTGATCGCTGCATCGGAGAGTGGGCTGTCAACCTCGAGTGAGGAAGCCGAGCAGCCCCCCTCGGGGGTCGCTGCTCATGTGGAATCAGATAGGGAGATGATGGCCATGCTTTCCCGGGCTGCCGCGGGTATCGGGCTCGAGTGGAACCCTCCACAGAGTGCTCGCAGCTGGACGATTGGTTTCTTGTCATGGAGCACGGTACACAGCCTCGCTCCGCCCCGGTGCCTTTCTTCCCGGAAGTGCATGAGGAGGTCAGTAAGTCGTGGAAGGCACCTTTTACTGCCTGAAGCTGCTCTCTGACCTCCTCCGCTCTCACTACCCTTCGATGGCGGGGCTGCCAAGCGTTACGCGGACATTCTCCAGGTGGAGCATGCAGTTGCGGTGCACTTGTACCCGCAAAATGCTGCCACCTGCCGCAATCATCCGCGCCTCCTGTCCAAGGCGGGTAAGTCGACGGCAGCCCTGGCTGCCAAGGCTTACAGTGCCGCTGGACAGGTAGCTTCTGCCCTGCATGCCATGGCAATCCTGCAGGTCTATCAGGCAAAAGCCCTTAAAGAGCTGCACGAGGGTAGGTCTGAGCCAGGGTTGATGCAGGTACTGCGCACGGCGACCGACTTCGCCCTCCGGGTGACTAAGGTCACGGCGCGGGCCCTCGGCCAGACGATGTCCACACTCGTGGTCCAGGAGCACCATCTCTGGCTGGACCTGGCTGAGATTAAGGACACCGACAAAGTTCACTTTCTTGACGCCCCCATCTCCCAGGCTGGCCTCTTTGGCGACACTGTCGTGGGCTTTGTGCAGCAGTTCTCGACAGTGCAGAAGCAGACTGAGGCGATAAGTCACATCTTGCCCCGGGGGTATTCTGCCAAACCGAAGCGGGCTGTCCCTCAGCCTGCTCCTCGCCGAGGGCATCCCCCTGCGGCTGCAAAAGGTACGGCCAGACCGGAGGCCTCCCGTCTGGCCCCTCCCCCCCAAAGAAGAAGAAGAAGAAGAAGAAGAAATGTTACATTTATAAAGGAAGGCGACGCAGTGAAAATCTAAGCGGTCCTGAGACGGGCGATCCAGAGGAGGCAGGAGCTGCTCGTTTCCAGGAGCTGGTGAGGGCAGAATCCTTTGTTTCTTTCTGTTCCCACATTTTCAATAAAAGAGCAGTTTCCTCCATATCTGGCTCATACTCGGTCCAAGCTGAGAGTGTTCAACGCGCTGGTTCCTCCCTCTCAGTCGACCTCTGTTTAGCCAAGGATCGGGAGCGGGCAGCTCACCTCATGGGGACTATGGAGCCAGGTAAGTGCACCACACTTCCACCACACCACGCCTCCTTAGTTGGGCCTCAGAGCTCCCTGCTCCCTCCCCCCCCCCCCCCGTGTGTTCGTCGGTCGTCCCCTTGGTGCCTCTTGAACGGAGGTTGGGGGCTTGGTTAGCCCTTCCCACTACGTCTCGTTGGCTCATTCGGACAATCAGACTCGGCAATGCGATTCAGTTCGCCAGGCGGCCCCCAGGTTCAGCGGCGTTCTGACTACCTCAGTGGCAGGCAAGGACACCCCTGTACTTCGGGAGGAGATCGCTGTCCTCCTGGTGAAGGGCGTGATCGAGCCTGTCCCTCCAGCCCAGATGGAGTCGGGGTTTTAGCGTACTTTCATGTCTCGATACTCCCTCGTCATAGACCGTTCCTTCGCTTTGCATTCGAGAGTCGGGCATACCAGTACAAGGTCCTCCCCTTTGGTTTGTCCCTGTCTCCCCGCGTCTTCACCAAGCCTGCGGAAGCTGCCCTTTCCCCCCTCAGGGACGTGGGAGTCCGCATCCTGAATTATCTCGACGACTGGCTCATTTTGGCACAGTCGTGGGATCGGGCCAGCTCTCCCCTGCGCAGAGCATCTCTTTCCTCGGTTTGGAGATGGACTCAGTCTCCATGTCAGCACGTCTCACCAATGAACGTGCACAGTCAGTGTTGAACTGCCTGAAAGTAGTCAGGCAGAAAACAGTGGTCCCACTGAAACAGTTTCAGAGGCTTATGTGTAACGCTGCTCGGGTTGCACTTCAACACTGGTTACGGGACCGAGTCCCGAGGTTGGCGTGGGCTAATCACACCGGCTTTTTGCCAGACGTTCAGCCCTTGGTATAACCTTGCTTTTCTACGGGCTGGAGTTCCCCTAGGGCAAGTGTCCAGGCATGTTGTTGTCACAACAGATGCCTCCACCACGGGCTGGGGTGTCGTGTGCAACGGGCATGCTGCCTCGGGCTCCTGGACAGGACCCCGGCGGCAGTGGCATATTAACTGCCTCGAGTTGCTAGCGGTACACCTTGCTTTGCGCCGGTTCCGACCGTTGATGCAGGGCAAGCATGTACTGGTCCGCACGGACAGCACCTCATCTGTGGCTTATATCAACCATCAGGGTGGTCTATGCTCCCGTCGTGTGTTGCAACTTGCCTGCCACCTCCTCCTCTGGAGTCAGCATCGACTCAGGTCACTGTGTGCCGTTTACATTCCAGACGAGCTCAATCGTGCAGTCGACACACTCTCACGACAGCTCACATTTCCGGGAGAATGGAGACTCCACCCCCAGGAGTCGGTTCGGGAAAGCGCAGGTAGACCTGTTAGCTTCCCGGGAATCCTCCCACTGCCAGTTGTTTTTTTCCCTGACCGACGGGACCCTCGGCACGAATGCGCTGGCACACAGCTGGCCCGGGGCCTACGCAAATATGCGTTCCCCCCAGTGAGCCTTCTCGCACAGACCCTGTGCAAGGTCAGGGAGGACGAGGAGCAGGTCTTGCTAGTTGCGCCGTACTGGCCCAACTGGACCTGGTTTCCAGAACTCTCGCTCCTCGTGACAGCCCCTCCCTGGCACATTCCCTAGAGGAAAAACCTGCTTTCTCCAGGACAGGGCACCATTTGGCATTCGCGTCCAGACCTTTGGAACCTTCACGTGTGGTCCCTGGACGTGATGCGGAAGACTTAAGTGGCCTACCACCGGCGGTGGTAGACACTATCACTTCGGCTAGAGCCCCCTCTATGAGGCTGGCGTATGCCTTGAAGTGGAGTCTATTCTCTGAGTGGTGTTCTTCCCGGCAGGAAGACCCCTGAACTTGCCCGATCAGCTCTGTGCTTTCCTTCCTTCAAGGTGGGTTGGAGCAGCGGCTGTCCCCCTCTACCATGAAGGTATATGTTGACGCCATTGCAGCACATCACGTCCCCATCAATGGCAGGTCTCTTGGAAAGCACAAAGACCGGCTCGGTGTCCTGCTTGCAGCGCCATGCCCCTTAATAAGGGGATACGAGCCCTTATCTACTCCTCAGGTGAGTTCCCTGTCTGGCGAACCCTGATTTGAGTTCCTCCTGCGTCCTTCGTTGGCAGACGTGGGAGAGGTGTCTGATGCCAGGCCCAGTACTCGTGTGCATGCCCCAGTGGTCAGCCCTTGTACTGGACCAGATGCTCACATGACGAGATTCCCTCTTGGTAATCCCATATGTGTACGCTCCATGGTGCGGTTTCCCTCTTGGTAAACCCGTGTCTTTCCCTTGGCAGGTCTGCTCTGCCAGTCTCTTTGGTACGCGTTCCTCCCTGGGGTAGGACCTACCATGGGGACTTTACATATGTCATACTGCCCCTCGGGTCAGCCCATATGTGTCCTACCGCACATTACCTCCCCCTTGGGCAGGGTGTGGTCTCCGTAGCATCTGTGCTCTCCCCCAGCGTAGACAACTAAGCTGGTCGAGCTGATCTGCGGGATTGAGATCCGAAGCTCTCTTCCCCATGAGGCTCACGCAGGAACAGCAGCTTAGTCCTTCCTCATGTTGGCCTTCCCCTCCATCCTGACGGGCGTGGCGGCCTAACTCGGCTTTTGTGGGGCGCTGGGTAGGTTACGTCCACGGAGGTAGTTGTCCTTGGCACGCCAAGTTGTCCTTGTGGCGCTATCCATAGGGACCCCAAGACGTCAGTCCGACGTAACGTCGAACGTGACTGACTGATAGGGAACGTCTAGATTAGTATTGTAACTCCCGTTCCCTGAAGGAGGGAACGGAGACGTTACTTCCCCCGGGCACAGGCCTGAGCCACCACTGAGACCGGGATACACTCTCGGCTCCTCAGCAAAATATGAATGAAGTGAGCGATGCCGGTCCGTTTATACCCGGAAGCCGGGCGGGGCGCGAGTCGGAGGCAAATCTCACTAGTCAATGTTCATTGGCGCGTTTAGTTATACTGGGAGTTGATTGGGCTCCCAAGCGAGACCCCATGATGTCAGTCTGACGTAACGTCTCCGTTCCCTCCTTCAGGGAAGAGTACAGTTACATTTTATTTTATTTTGCAGTCAGGAGGCCCTTCAATGAAACTGAAATGAAACACAATCAGAGCCTCTACTGTCCAAAACAGGTTGAGATTTGACTGTCATTTACTGTGATAAATCTCCAGTGTTATAAGAACAGAAAAATTACTGGACATCATGTTTTTATCAAGTACCTTACAGACATTTAGCTTGACCAATCAGCAAATCTCAGTTATCCCTCACTGCTGGCAACTGTGACAGTGTTCACTTTATGGCTGGGAAGATTTCACACAAAAAAGTAGTTTAAGCTTTACAAAATGAACAATCAAGCAGAATATGAGAAAGAGAGCAGGTTCCTGTACAGTCAGTGTAACGTGGAATTAATAAAGTGCAAAAAATAAAATAAAGTGCAATTTATTCTTCCATTCATTCTTACTCTCTCTCTCAGGTTTTATTTGGGGAATTTATTGTTTGTCTCCATGTCAAATGTTCCAGTTGATCTTCTCATTTGGACATGTCTCTCTAGGTAATCCCTGAATACTGATTCCTTCATAATTAATTCCACTGATTTGCAACAAATAGTTTTTAACTCCACCTGATTACATTGTTTTTCTATGCAAAAATTATCGTAACTGGTTATTATAATTCAGTCAATTTCAGCTTGACAGAGAACTGCTTGTACAATGACATTTTGACATGAATGTGAAAAATTAATTGATCCAAAGAAAAAACACTAGACTCTTATTTTAGTGATTTATATAATTCATGTTTAAGATCTTCTGTGCAATCATATGCATTTCATTCATATATTACTGACTATAGTTTATTTTAATGGAAAAATAATATACTTTTTCTGTTATTTTAGCACATTTAATTGTACCATTTGTTCCACCACTACTGCTTCACTGTATAACAATTTTACCACGTCTAAAAGCTACATTCAAATGTAAGTACATGCTGAAATACTTTCTTATCATTATTGTATTTGTATTTAAGTGGAAAGACTAAATCCCATAACAATATTCCTGTATGTGTACATTTGTGATTTTGAAAACTGTATGAGTAGAAATACAATAATTTTATAAAAAATATGTTTAATTCATTGTATTTACAAAACCATGATTTAAAGTCATGTGACATCATTTTAATTGAAATATTTAAAAAGAAATAAATAAAATGCAAAAATTGAGGGACTTGATTTTATCCATTGGTTGTTGATTGTAAAAATAAGCAGTGTGTAACTGAATTGAGTTATATCTGATTGTGAGTGGCTTAAATTCTGCACAGCCTTATATTCGTCATAAACGTCAAGTGAGTCACAGTAAGACAAAGCTATGAAGTTAAGATTCCAAGATAAAAATAAAAATAAATGCACAGATGAATTGTTCACAATAAGACCAATAACATGCATAAAGAACATAAATGGCATATATTTCTTTCAGATTTGAGATCAGTTTTTGTGACCTGTGAAAGTTTATGAATTCAAAATGCCATCTTTTCGTTCACAGTTCTCCACCAAAGATGGATAATATTATTGTGGATGACAACAATACCACTCCTGTATATCATCCTTGTGATTTATATTCATCTAGCCTTATTGGAAAGTGAGAAAGGTATGCTGCTTCACTCAACTTTATTTTTAGCTATTTTCATTTTTTATGAAGAATTTTTTTTTGTAAAAGAACTAATATTTTTTGTAAGGTTTACATTGAGAATTCACTAATTCCATTGTTTTATAAGACATGTGCTGATCAAAAGTGCTTTTTTAATTAACAGAGTACTTGGGATGGATCTGCGTCATTGCATTTATTGAATTTCTGAAGATGATGGCGATCTTTGAAAAACTTGTGACAGGTAAAATCTTTTATTACTCCTCACTGTAATTACACTGTAAAAAAAAGTGCTCAAAATATGATGCTGAGAAGAAGAAATTAGATCACTGTGATGTGACGTGTAGCGAATCAGCTCAAATGGGGCGGAATTTATGCGTGCATCTAATCATAATCATCCAGCGCAAAGGAATATGTATATTATATTATCTATATTGATAATTAACCATCAAGTATATTCATAATTTCTTGTAATTCTTTATTTAGCTTACAGAATTGATTAATTCTAGCATTAATTTCAAAGCAATGGCCATATGTGCCTATATATATATATATATATATATATATATATATATACATATACATATACATATACATATACATATACATATATATATATATATATATATATATATATATATATTTCTACTATATATTTCTACTCTTCCTGACTCTTGTGACTGCAGACGTGTTTTCCTAAGCTCCGCTCTGACCTGCTTTGCCCTTGCGCTAGTATCTGTCTGTTCTTCTTCGGACCCGCTGCTTGCTGGACTCCTGACAATATTGAAATGGAACTGATCAACTGGTCAATCAGCGCGATCGATAAGATTTTTTTTTTCACAAAGAAAGGCAGCTCCGGGAGAGCCCAACTGCCCGGACGGGACATTTGCTGCTGGGTATGCGATGGACCCATGGAACAACTGGCAGGTCCTGTGCCTGGAGGCTCTGTCCGTAGAAGATGCGGAAGATTTATATATGATTGGATTATTGATAGCGGGGTTCCTATTCTTTGGCTTTGGGATTATCCTGACCTATCGAAAGATTGGCAAGACAGCTGCGAGCAAATTCACCCAGCCGCTGTCTGTAGAAATGAAGAATTGCCTCAAGGCCGTGTCTGACCGTCTGAAGGAATTAGATCAGCGAGTGACAAAGATTGAGGAACTGAATCGTAACCTATGCAAACTGTATCGTAACAACACGGTCCGGACAGCTAGCCAGATCGGTGAACTTTCACGAATGGTATCCGGTCTAGCTATGAGGCTGGACACAGTGCTGAGGACCAGAAATGAACTTGATTGAACTGACTGATTATTATCCGGACAAAATTACCGATCAACGAATGGATTATTAAAAAGGAGTTGTATTTCTGCCCCTATCTCTCGTTGGGAAGCCAGCATTATGACATCCTGGTCTCCCTTATCTTCCTTCAGGGACAAAGACACAGAACTGTTCTCACAACATCTGATGTTTTGACTAATGTTGTGACTCCACTTCCTGACTCCAGACACTGCAGATGTGTTTTCCTAAGCTCTGACCTGCTTTGCCCTTGCGCAGCATTCTGTCTGTTTTTTTTTCCTCTGACCCACTGCTACTGGACTCCTGACAATATTGAAATGGAATTGATCAACTGGTCAATCAGCGAAGATGCAGAAGATTTATATATGATTGGATTACTGATAGCGGGATTCCTATTCTTTGGCTTCGGAATTTTCCTGACTTATCAGAAGATTGGGAAGACAGCTGCGAGACAGGCCGTGTCTGACCGTGTGAAGGAACTAGATCTGCGAGTGGTTAAGATTGAGGAACTGACTCGTAACCTATGTGAACTGTACCGCAACAACACAGTCGGGACAGCGAGACAGTTTGGTGATTTTTCACGGATGGTATCTGGTTTGGCTATGAGGTTGGACAAGGTGCTGAGGACCAGAACTGAACTTGACTGAACTGATTATGGACAAATTACCGAAGGAAAGGGACTTTAAGACTCTTCTGCCTCTATTTCTCTGTTGGGAATCCAGCATGATGACGTCAGCCTGGTCGCTCTTATCTTCCTTCAGGGACAAAGCCACAGAGCTGTTCTCATAACATCTGATGCTGTGACTAAGTCTCTCTCTCAACCGTCTGAGTGTCCTGCCTATCTGTTCTTATCTATTCCGCCCCCAAAACTCCTCTGGACAAAAAAATTCCTACACGTGAAACCTCGTGGACTGTGTGTGTAAAATTGCATTATTATGTTAACTATGTGTAATGTATGTAACGCTTGCTAATCTGCATTCTGTAATTTCTGGAAAAAGAGTTGGCGCCGCAAATGGCGCCTCGGTGTTTGAGCTCCTCAGTGATTGTTTTGTTTTTGTTTGTTTGTTCATGTTGTAAATGTGCACTGGAAGCTTCAGCACTAAGACAAATTCCTTGTGTGTGCAAGCACACTTGGCAATAAAGATCTTTCTGATTCTGATTCTGATTCTATACTCTCTCCCTCTCAGCCGTCTGCGTGTCCTGCCTCTATCTGTTCTTATCTATTTTCCTCCCCAATCTCCAACGAAAAAAAATCCCTATGTGTGTGTGTTAAATTGCAGTATTATGTTCTTATGTGAAGGCTTGCTAAATTGCATTCTTGTATTTCTTGTATTTCTTGTTTTCCTGGAGAAAAAACGGCGCATGCTCTGCTGCAACAACACGTCTGTGAAAACAAATTTCCCGTTAAGGGACAATAAAATTATATCTATCTATCTATCTATCTATCTATCTATCTATCTATCTATCTATCTATCTATCTATCTATCTATCTATCTATCTATCTATCTATCTATCTATCTATCTATCTATCTATCTATCTATCTATCTATCTATCTTATGCTATGTATGAGATTGCCCTTTGTTTCTGTTCAACTTAATAAGCATATTTTATGATTCTGTTGGAACTTTCTCAAACTTTGATGCAACAATGATAGAAATTATATAATGCATCTCAGCATTAAACAAAATACATAATCTTTCAAAGGATGTGAGGACAAGACTACAGAAACTAAACAACCTGGGGCAGAAAGACATGAAAAGAGTGGTCTATTTTTAAACAAGGTTATACGTATTTGAATGTCTAACTAATTACCAAACATAACTAAAATGACTACAACATGGAGGGCATGCATACATGCACAAGAATATATCATAGACAGGTATGAGATGAGTTCCAAAGAGTGAGTACACATGTTTGCGTATTACGTGCGAGTATACAGTGCCCTCCACAATTATTGGCACCCCTGTTTAAGATGTGATCGCGGACTTCTAAAAATTCTCCCTTTTTTTTAAACCACGTAGAACCCAAATGCAAAAAAAGAGAAAAATCCAACCTTTCATTTAAGTACATTACTTTGGTGGTAAAAAAAAATCACATTTAGAAGAAAAAAAAAACTCATGTGAAATCATGTGTCCCACAATTATTGGCACCCCTGATGTTAATACTTTGTACATCCCCCTTTTGCCAAAAATACAGCACTTAATCTCCTCCTATAACATTTCATATGATTGGAGAACACAGAGAGAGGGATCTTTGACCATTCTTCTTTGCACAATCTTTCTAGATCATCCAGTGTCCTGGGTCCTCTCTTATGCACTCTCCTCTTTAGCTCGCCCCACAGGTTTTTGATTGGGTTGAGGTCTGGGGACTGAAATGGCATGGGAGGACCTTGAGTTTGTGACTGTTGAACCATTTTTGTGTAGATTTTGCCACATGTTTTGGATCATTATCCTGCTGAAAGTCCCAATGACGATCCATCTTCAGCTTTCAGGCAGAGGCCATCAGGTTTTTATTTAAAATGTCCTGGTTTTTCAAAGCGTTCATAATGCCATGCACCCTAAAAAGGTTCCCAGGGCCTTTGGAAGAGAAACAGGCCCACAGCATCACAGATCCTCCACCATACTTCACGGTGGGCATGAGGTGCTTTTCGGCATACTCATCTTTTGTTTTATGCCAGATCCACTTAGAGTGTTTGATGCCAAAAAGCTCAATCTTAGTCTCATCTGACCAAAGCACACGATCCCAGTTGAAGTCCCAGTACTGCTCAGCAAACTCCAGACGTTTACGTTAGTGAGAAAAGTTTTTCCTTGCATCCTCCCAAACAGCTGGCTGGCATGTAGGGAACGTCTGATGGTTGTTTTAGAGACTTTGTGACCCCAAGATGCCACTCTTTGATGCAATTCTGTGACAGTGAGCTTAGGACATTTTTTTTACTTCTCTTACCATCCTCCTCACTGTGCGTTGTGGCAAGATAAACATGGGAGCTCTTTCACCCTTGTTTGTCACTGTTCCAGTTGTTTTAAACCTCTTAATGATTCCTCTGACTGTATATACGGGCAAATTAAGGCAAGTGGCAATTTTCTTGTAGCCATTGCCTGACTTATGAAGGTCGACATACATCTGCCTTACTTGAATGGTGTGTTCTCTTGTCTTTGCCATGTTGACAAATGGGTAAGAGAATTAGGCCTCTGTGTCAGGTCATATTTATACCCCAGGGAAACTGGAAGTCATGAATTACTAATTAAAAGTTCCTAGATACCCTGACCAACTTTAGCAACTACAGAAAAATATATTTAAAAAAATCAATTACATTTTTCAGAGGAATTGTTAGGGGTGCCAATAATTGTGGGACACATGATTTCAAGTTTTTTTTTTCTTTCTAAATGTGTGACTTTTTTACTACCAAAATAATGCACTTAAAAGAAAGGTTGGATTTTTCTCTTTTTTTGCATTTGGTTTCTACGTTGTTTAAAAAAAAGGAGAATTTTTAGAAGTCCACGACCACATCTTAAACAGGGGTGCCAATAATTGTGGAGGGCACTGTATGTGTGGGTCTCATTAGAGCCATTCTCTGGAGTGTGTGTGTGTGTGTGTGTGTAAAGTCACAGGGGGGCCTTTCTCGTTGTAGTGTGGGGAGAGCTTTGTTTTATGGTTCAGGGTTGTAAAATAACTTTGTTTCAAGTCTCACTCTGTGTTAATACAAAAGTCACAATCAGATATTTGTTTCTGATCTATCATTTTGAGCCACCATCCAGACGCTACAGACGTAATTAAAAATGTTTTAAAATAATGCTGTTTGAATGTAAAATGTAAAAAACATTATTTATACCATCATGTACATTATTTCTTGATGATCATAATTTCCAAATTTGAACCAAATTTGTGATTAATTTTGAAAATGTATTCCATAGTAGGAAAAAAAATCTGTCTTTTTTTTTTACTTCTTAAAAGTAGAATGTTTTCTGTAAATCCAGTTGTCAAATGCTGTTTGTCTCCCTTTTCTATGCATTCTTTATTTATTCTATAATTGTTATTGTTTCAGTACATTATTCAAAAAACATGTTGATGTAAGTGTATTTAGTCATTGCTAGAATAGATCCATGGATTAATCCATATACTCTCCATTTGATTTTTGAATGAGATTTCTTTTTTTTGTTTTCACACAGAGGCAGAAAGATCAAGAAACAAGCGACAACAGAGACAGATTGAGACGATCCAACAAACATCAAATGCATGTAATTACACACTGAATCTTAATATGAAATCTAGATAGATAGATAGTATTGTAAAGATTATTTAATGTTTGTTTGTTTTTGTGTCTATTATAGTGAATCTCTGTAATCTCATCATGTACATGTTTGGAGCAGTTGGTCTTGTTTTGTTGAACTCTGTTACACTGACAACAGAACTGATCCTGAAAACAGGTAAGTTCATTTATAAAATATATTATTCAGATCTTTTAACATCACACAAAAACATGCTGAAATTGAATTGAACAATGAAAGGTTAGATTATACAACTACAAAGACCTGCTGAACTTCTCACTTTCAAATGTCTTGTGGATCTTCCTTTCTCTAATATCATTCTGTCATTTGAATTCTTAGGAAATGGTAAGCGTGTTTTGGAGGATCTGAGACTCATTGCCTTCCCCTCTGAATGTTTTTTGGTCTTTTTTTGGATGGTTTTCTGTAAGTATCTTTTATTTTTATTAATTGATTTGTCTTTATTACATAGTGTAGCACAGAAGTGACAGTTAGAGAAACTAAAATCGTTGTTGGAGAGTGACTGAATGTCAAATGTTCCAGCAGTTCACTTGATAAATTATAACTTTCATAGTGATTTATTGTTTCTTGATAAAAAAGCTTTCAGTAAACATTTCTTAAATGAACCTTAATGTTTCTCAGGTTCTGTTACACCTGATCATTTCACATGTTTTCCATTATAAATATTTTTTTTATGCAATGAAAGATTTCATGGATATTAAAGTTTCTTCGCTGCACCATCAGTGACAATAAACACTCTTGATTTTAAGAGTGAACGAGACTGATGTGTCACTGATTTATTTACCAATATCTATAATGCTGATTTATAACAGATGCAAACAGTTATTGAAATGAAGGAGGTTCAAAACTGTTACAAACATTGACCTAATCATTTCAGAGTCTGACTTGAATTATAACATTATTATATCTCCTGTCTCATAGGTAAGATTGTTACAACTGAGTAAGTTCGGATTTTTATTCAATGCATCTCATCTATATATGCATGTGTATATAGTACGTTGAACTACGTATTTCAATGTTTAATCTGTAATTGTGTTTTCTAATACAGATCTACACACAATCAGAGAAATTCACATCAAAGATACAGACATCAACTCAGGGTAACAATAATTATATGTGATTGTCTAAGCTTTGACATCTTCACATAGAGTTTAGGTGTGTAGTTGCCAAATAACAATGTCTTGTTCTGAACACAGAACACAGCAGAGACTCATGAAACGATGCTTAATCAAGAAGGTTCGAGAGGAGCACGTTCTAATGATCTAACCGATCAGCAGGAGAGGACGCCTGTAAATACGTAGACGAATCTCCTTCATTCCTCAACGGTTTCTTTGCATCCTTCCACAACCCGTCTCACACTCACCTGATTACTATCCTACCTCAGAGATACGGAGGAGTTCTATGGGTTCGGGCCTCATTCTGAGCTCTGAGCAACCTCAACAGCCAAATACACAGTGTCATTTAAACGTTTGTAAGTGTGAAATTGAGAATCTGTCTGTAATGGATTCTGCAAACATGTCTGCAACACAAGGCAGGTAAATTGTAGTGAACAGGTGGAGCAAATCAATTGTTTCCAATAACGAGGAAACAAGATGGATGGAATTAAACACGTGACAGAAGAGCACAAGACAAGAAACACACGTGACAAGCCATGTGCTCAGACATAAACATGACATGAACACGCAGCCAACACAAAACAAGATGACGTGAAAGTGCACAGCCAGTGCAAACATGAACCTGACAAGACAAAATATGACACAGCCCGAGTGACGTCGAAACTGCACGCACTCACAAGACAAAGAACATGTACAAAAAGCACACAGCTCAAGAGAGCTCCAAATCAAGTGCTCACACAAAAGACAAGACGTTACGGTGGTGTCAGAGGTCTGCCGCAACACCAAGACATGACTAGACTGAATGTGACAGAACCCTGACAGTATTGGTTGCTGAATAATTTTAAAAGTAATTCAAGCTTATTTGTGGCAGTTTTAAGTTTCTTATAATCAAACAAAAGCTTGTTTTCATAAACAGTCAGTTTTCTGTATATGTTTTGCAGATGTTTCTGTGGTTATTGCATCAGTTATCAGGAATCATGTTTTATGTACAGGCTGTTACTTTTTACTTTCAATCACTCAGAGATCATTTTCCCAACTGAAACTGGATCTGCTTATGTTCATGTTTGGCTTTTATTCTGATAATGTCTCAGGGTCAACATGACAACTCATTATTGTCTGTTATTGCTTATAGTGGTGAAGTTGAAAATTTGGCTGTGACAAATTTACATCTATGCAAATGTATTGAATTTTTTTAAACAAAGCAGTATCTGAATTTACATTTATACATTTCACAGACGCTTTTATCCAAAAGACTTACATTGTATTCAAGAAACACATTGACATTCTAATCAGTTCTTGCTTTCCCTCGGAATCGAACCCTTGACCTTGATGTTGCAAGCATCAAACTCTACTGTTTGTGCTCCAGGAATTGTTACTGTATGTGTCAGTGCATTTCAGTAATAATAAATGTTGAGAGAATGCTTTCTATAAAAGTTAATCAGATATGGAGAAAAAAAATTGTCTGCTTGACATGTGTCCAGTTCTCTAGATATTCTTGATTTCATAAGATGCACTAGTTTTTCAGTAAACTATTTTTATTTTACTGGTTTATATATCATATATACAGTGGTGTGAAAAAGAGTTTGCCCCTTCCTGATTTCTTTTTTTCTTTTTTCTTTTTGCATGTGTTACTTCCCAGGATTTCATTATTATTATCAATTATTTGTTTAAGTTACTTTATTGTTTACTACGATGTGGGCATTGTTGTGTGGCCTGTGTCTGTGTTTTTGTTCTCTCTCTCTCTCCCTCTCATCAGGTTGCTAATCATCACCACCTGCAAGTCATTGCCGAAAAGGTGCCTGAGACAGAGTATAAAGGGGCAGCCAGAGTTTGCCAGGAGAGACACACTTCTCTCCTGCTTCAGACTGAAGCAGTTTGGTGACTGTGGTAGAAACATTTGTTAGCAGTGGCTAGCACCTTTGTGACCAGTGTTAGCTAGGGATGTGCCAAACGAAGCTTCTGAAACAGAGAAGCTTTCACATGAAACTGTGTCGGTGCTTCGAGCTTTTGACACAGTGCTCTGCTCTGCCATCTGGTGCTCAATAAACATTCCTACACCAACTGTGTCATTCAGATGTTTTGTTCATTGGGAAGGTTTATTTGTATATTTAATAAGTTTAATTGTACTGTGCAACTTTTTTGTGTGTGTGTGTATTCCTTACAAAACAACACAAACATACATATTGTTAAAAAACAAACTAAAAAACAAATGCACAATTACAAAAGCATTTACCGTATTTTCTGCACCATAAAGCAAAAGGATTATAAGGCGCAGTCTCAATTACGGGGTCTATTTCTGTACTTAACCCATGCTAAAACATACAGTCTACAAAAAAAAAGGTAACGGAAGCAAACAGTAAGTTTATTCTACTATTTAACAATAGGCTACACTCACATTATGTTTTAATCAATCCATCCAAATCCATCAAAGTCCTCATCTTCTGTGTCTGAATTGAACAGCTGGGCAATTTCGCCATCAAACATGCAGGCGAAATTTGACTCCCCGTACAAATCTGACTCCCTCCTCGCATGCATTCATTCATACAAGCTTCCTTGAGTATATTCGCTTATCGCTCAATATTTTTTCTACACCGCAAACATGCAGAACGTGCAAACACCCACCCAACATGTGAAAAAAAATTCTTAAATATTATTATATTTAATATAATTCATGCACAAGTACAATGATTAGAGTAATACATACAATGCAGGAACATAATTTCAATGTGAAATCAACAGTTTTGCCTGGTGCAATCCATCTGACATGTTTTTTGCATTCTTAAAACATTTAATATACACACTTAATGGACAATTTCATTTTATATGTATTCATTTGTGTACTCAAAACATCCGCGCACTATGGGACGGCTCAATCTATGCGCTCTGTGAGTCCGTCGTGACGTGTTAGTGAGGTAACGAAGCTTCATTCACACAGGTCACGTGACAGCCCCATTTCAAAGCGATGCTCCGAAACAGTGTTTCAAAGCACTAGTGTGTCGACACAGGGTGTCGAGCTACTCGTCCCAAGTGTTAGCTGGACTAGTTTATTGTTTGTCTACCCCGTGACTGTGTAGCTGGTACAAAAAAGGTAAATTATATTTTGGTTATGAACTTCATCAAAACTTTATTTTATTTTGTGTTTTGGGTGACAATGTAAATAATTCTAATGGGAACCATTAATGCAGGAAATTGTCATACTCGGGACACATATTAATGACGCACATACCTCGTTTGACGCGCTAACCGCGCCATCTTCAGAAGCGCATTTTCCACTGACGGGGTCGGACGTGCGTTAGCTCGCTCTTCCAATAAGAGCTGGTAAGGACTTTGAGTTTAAACGGTTTAACGCATTTCACGAGATAAAGATCGCTAAGCGATGTATTTATGAGATGTCATGAAGTTTTATGTGATTTGTATGTTTTATTGAAAATAGTTTTATTTACTAGCTGTTTACGAGGAGAGACGTGTCCTGAGGAAATAATTCGGTGTACTGTATTTTGTTGTCCTGCAGGTATGTCCCATTTTGTTCATTTTCGTTGTTGATGTTTAATACAGAGTTATGAGTTTACCAGATATAAAAATGAGGCCTGTATGTGCAAGTGATGTCTGTCTGTCTTTCCATTTCATCTTTGTAAATATTGTAGTATTATTTTTCCCCACCAAATCTATTGAGAAATCAAATTTATTTTTGTTGTGTATCAATTTGTGCATTATTTAATGTCATATATTGTAGTTTACTGTCTTTTGTGATTTTATTTGATTAATTTCATTATTTAAGTTTTGTAAATTTATTCTAACACATTGAGAAGCGCATTTTCCACTGACGGGGTTGGACGTGCGTTAGCTCGCTCTTCCAATAAGAGCTGCTGTTTACGAGGAGAGACGTGTCCTGAGGAAATAATTCGGTGTACTGTATTTTGTTGTCCTGCAGACTGAATAAATCCATCCAGTGACCTCATCCTTCAGTGCTGTCATCATTTAAAGAGTCAAAAAAACCACACAACCAGAGTAAAACTGCTACAACTGCTTAACCTTAAGTGATAGGTATTGTGCTCTCCTTTTCTCATCTTAATTGATTGTTGTTTTGAGGAAAGCTGAAAGCTGGGGAGGGAGTAGAGTGCCTTTTTTCTTTAACGCTATCTTTTCCCTTGTTTATGGGCAGTTAGGGAGTCAAGGGAAGTTCCTGTCTTTTATTTAATTTTCTCTATTCCAGGTAAGCTAGAGGTCTTCTATTAATTTAGTTAGTAATCCGTTTTGTTATTTGTAAATTAAAACCTCCTTTTTGACTTACAATGTTGTGTTTTCATTCTGGGACAGGGGACTGAAGTGTGTTCCCGCTGTTATGTTCTTCTTATTCTTTACTTTTGCACTTTATTTTAGCTCTTTTACTTTTGCTACTTTCCCTCCTAACTCTTTTGGCAGCATGAATTTTTTTTGTTATAGTAGTTGTTTTTCTGTTTCAAAGAAAGGACTTTCACACTTTCACACAATCTTATATTGTTTTGATTACCATTTTCTTGGCTAAAATACAATTTTGAAAGATGTGAAAAACACATAGCGACTGCTAGCCGATCCGGAGGTAAACAAGACAGCGCGGGTTTAGTTGTAACATGGTTGAGACTTTAATTCTCATTAATTTAGCCACTGTATCAAATAAATAGTTGTATTTGTTTTCCTCTAAGAGAGTTGAAAAATGATAGCTCTATTGAGGGTGCTGGACTATTTTCTTCAAACTTCTTTAAGCGCAAGGAACCTTGTCTGTCTAAAATGCTAGAAAAGAGAGAGTTAATAGTTTATATTACAACATTAAGTTCTTCTAGGCTATCTGGGATGCTGAGTAGATGGAACGGATCAGGGCAATCATTTATAAAGCAATATTTAGTAGTAGAAGTGATAGTTCTATATCACTTCGATATCTACTGCAGTTTTTCAACTTTCTGGGTTGAAAATGAGGGAGGTGAAGCTCAAACAGTGTCTTGCTTTTTTCTTAGCATCTACATGAGCAATAATCAGCTCGAGGGCTACTCAGTAAAATAAACAGAAAAATTTTAAATCTGCAAACAGGGCTCTGCGTGGCATAGACTCACAAGGCAGCTCTCTCACTTTCTCCAAGCCAATCTCTTGACTCACTGCAAAATGAGAACACCTGTTAAAATCCATTAACAAGAGGTGAGTCCCTTAACCATTAACTCTCCCAAACTCCTCCTCCATCTGCAACATTTAAACCATGCACCGCTAACAACACTACTATATCTGCAACAGGGAGTTGGATCTGCTGCTTTGGCTTAAGGCAGTGTATACATAATGATCTGAGATGTCTTTGCTCTGCTTCAGAATTTAAATATTGATTCCATGTGACAATATTAAATCTAAAGTATGATTACGACAATGAGTGGGTCCTGACGCGTGTTGCCTAACTCCAAGAGTTTACAATAACTCTAAATGCCAATGGATATTTTTCATTATCGAAATAGACAAAATCTCCAACAATTATTCCTTCATCTGTAGCCAAAATCAGCAAATTATTCTATAAAGTCTGTATGGTGCCCTGTATGCAGTTACAAATGTCAAGCAGGATTTATTACTTACACTACATAGTGTATCAAGTTTATGATCTGTAATCATATAATTTACAAAAAAAAATGCTCTTGAAGAAAGGGATATTTAGCAACTCAAGCTTTATCATTGTCACAGTCACTTCCTGTTTCTTCCCGTGTGATCCTTCGTGTTTCAGTCTCGTTTGCCACTACATTGTTACTAGTGTCAGGTGTGTCTCGTTATTCCTATGTGTAGCCTATTTAAGACCGCATGCAATGTTTTGTCCTGGTCGATTGTTAATTATCCCATGTCCGTGTATGTCTCTCCATGTTTCCTAGTTCCAAGCCCTTCCGAGTTTCTGTTTGTTTTCTGCACATGTGTGCGGTTTCAGTTTGTATTTAAAGTTTTTGTTATATTAAAGAATGTTACGTTGATCCCTTGTTCCCTCGGCTTCGTCATTTCCACTTACCGCGCCCCTTACAATCATTTAATCATCTGTATTATGTCCGTTTATTATTTGATGGACATCAGTTAAATTTGTATCCTTAAATGGGTTTGAGAGGATTTTGTTTTTACTCAGGTTCGTGTTTGTGTCTTTTTTTCTCATGTCTCAGGGTATGAAGCCAACATATTATTTTCTGGTTTAGCTAATAATGGTGAATCTGCCAAATTTACATCTGTGCAAATATATTTATGTAACGTTTTCAACAAGCCAGTTTTTTAAGTATCTGAATTGCTAGTTTATGTTTGTGTGCATCAGATATGAAATAAGTCGTTCTGCTTGATTTAACAAAAACCACTAGTTTTTCTTTAATTGGTATTATGTTTTCAGTTCAAGTTTCATGCTAAATGATTTGTGAGGAAGGCTGAAAGCGGGTGTGGGGTAGAGTGTCTTTTTTTTAAATTGCTTTTTGTTCCTGTTTGTGCACAGGAAAGTAGTTCAGGAAAGTTCATGTCAGTTATTTATCTTTTTTCCCCCTAATCCAGGTAAGCTAGAGCTCTTCTGTTAATTTAGTTAGTAAACTGTTTTGTTCATTTTAGACCTTGCTCTCCTCAAGACGTTGTTCTCCCTTAATGTAAAACCTAATTTTTTTGTTTTTTTTTGTCATTTTTTTTTGTCTTTCTTTTTGATTTACAACCTTGTTTTTTTCACTCTGGCACAGAGGACTGAAGTGTGTCTCGCCGTTATTTTTTCCTTCCTTTTTATTTATGCACTTCTTTTCTGTTTTTATGCTCTCCCTCCCAGCCCCTAGACGGGAAGTGGAATGTAACGTAACAGCTGGTTGCGTTTTAAATATTTGGGGAATTTGTGTCATTTTGTGTGACATTTTGACCCTAATCCCAGCAGTATTTTTATTGTTGTGAATTTGCTTAATAAATTGGTTACTTTATTTTACATAAATTGAACGTTAAATTTAAGACGAGTCTGGCTAAAGAGTTTGTTGATCACTCAATCTTGAGTCTTTCATATTTAAATATTAAGTGTTATTAAACTAAGATCATGAATTTATAGGCAGCTTTCTGAGATAAAGTGAAACTGAATAAAATGTCTTTATTAAAGAGAAAATGATTAGTCAGTACAATCGCTTACGTATGACGTCTCTTGGCGACTTTTCTTTGAAAATAGTTGGCAACACTGCATTTTTCTGGAGGGGAGGGGCCCCTTTTCAAAGTTTGCCTAGGGCCCCGTATTTGCTCAGTCTGCCACTGATGATCACATAGATGAGACACAGCTGAAAAGACTTCCAAGGTGATTGATGACCTTATACAATAGAAAGACTGTATGACGATAATGACAACAGGAAGTAGAAGGGCTCCAGGAAGTAAACAGATGGACAAGATAGTTCTGTGACTGTCACAGTTCTGTCATGTTTCTGCCCGCTTCCTGTTTCCTTCTGTGATTCTCCTAGTCACATTGCATTCACCTGTCTCATAATTAATCACCTTGTCAGTCTTGTCACTTGTCACAATCTTGCTGATCCCGTTCGACTGTTTATCCCATTTAACTGTTTTCCTTTTGGACTATCATTCCTGTTTTGAGTAAGAAGTGCCCTTTTGTTTTTCATTCATAAAAGTGTTTGGTTTGAGTTTTATTAAAAAGGATTGACGTTATTCCGCTCTTCCGTGCCTTCCTCATCCTCCCACGTACTCACCTAACAGTGACAGCAGGAGTGTCAAGAGATTAAATAATGTGTTAATTTATTTCATAAATGTGACTTCAGAAAGTTACCATAGGTAAACATCCACCTGGAACACAAACATGCACCGAGACAGTATAGACAGAACATAACAGAATGAAAGACAAATGACTCAGGATCATAACGACAAGAATCTCTAACATGAAGTATCTCTTGCGACGTCCACTCAAATGAAGTATCTCTTGTGACGTTCAGTCAAATGTCAGTGACATGGAATTTAGACAAAATTAAAGGATAAATTCGTCATTTTTATAATTCATTTTATCTTTAATGTTGTTGTCGAAGAGGTGAATGCACTGAAGTTTTTACATTACACTAATCCACCCTGATCATAGATGCTATATGTTGTATGCTATACATGTAAAAATATCAAAGTTTAAATCTGAAAGGTGGACAACCAAATACAGAATAAACAACAAGAGCAGCTTCCAATTTCTTTTTGTTCCCACATTAAAGAGTTAGTTACTGTGATGGAATTTTATAAATTATATGTTTTCTTTTTCCTTCCTATATTATATTTTGTTTCTTGACATTATTGATTATTGTGTGACATTAAGTATTTTTATTCTGGAGAACTAGTAAGTAAGATATAATAAGTCTGAAGAAATACACTTGAGGTATAGAGAGGTAATGTGTTCCTGATAAGGAATGGAAAATTACAACTGAGTCTTTAGCCTTGACTAGAGTTATAAGTGTCGAAGCGGCCCTCCCTTCTCTGTCACACTCTGCAGGGCAACTTCGGATATCTGTATGACTTTTCTTGCAAGAAAATAAACCTTTTTAAATTACAATTGGGATATTTGTCTCTTACTCAGAACTAGTAAAAGATTTTGCCACCACAATTTGGCGCTGCGAGCAGAGTTCCTTGGTTGTGTCTTCTGGACCCGGAGCGGACGGTGACTGGCCATCCTGGATCAAACAGGTTCAGCCCTACCTTGCTAAGTTTGAGAGAGAGGGGCCGACCACAGGGGCCCAGAGGACACACCACTGGAACCAGAAAAGAACAGAAGTGGCAATGGAGTATTTTGCCACCACAGTTACAAACTGTTTTTAACTGCATTTGTTTATATATCAGGGATTACATCGCAAATATGCTTGGATTTTTTACTCCTATGTTCACATGTCCAGGCCAAAAGCAGACTAGGAGTATGATTCTGGTCAACCAAAAATATATAACTATATTATTCACTGTGTCATTAGCTGAAAATTTAATATTTTACCATGTTTAAAAAAACATTTAAAAACATTGTCAGTTGTTTAAACAAAAACATGTAATTACTGCATTATGCATTACTATTTCAGAATGTGTTTTAATTGTTGCAATTTTAAATCAAATACGATTTTAATTATGGTAAAAAAACGTCAGAAGTAAAATTGACTGAATGCCACTGGTCTCATGTCTACACACTCAACAAATATAAGCAGAAAACGAAACAACTTGTTCTTTTCTCACGGTCCCTTACTCACAGCTGAACTTTCCTGGCGTTAATCACATTCAGACTGCTTTCACGGAGAAGTGCTCATTGTATCGAGAGAAGATAATATAAAGGAAGCTTGTGAAACATTATTACAAATGCATACATTGTTAAGATTTTTTTTTGAGCGAGTCGTTTTGGAGTTCCTTCCATTTTGTGCTATGTTTGACGAATATCGCTCTTTTCTTCCTTTGTTTCCTTCCTTCTTGTGTGTAACGTGCCATAGACTGGTTGTTGTTTTTTCTATCAACAGAATCTCTAAACAGCCGACATGAAGCAATATTTCAACGGTGTTTTGTGCGCTTGTTTTTCACGGTTTATCTGCATTAAAACAATTCCTGACGCGCCCGTTATTCAAGAAAGTGAAAGCGAAAGTTTATTTACTCGTGGCGTCATTTGAAAGGCTGCTGACAAAAAGTCTTCATTTCATCTAATCTTCACAATTATAAATGTGTTATAGATTTTTGTGTGTTTAAAGTATGGATATTACGTTTATTGTCATATCAATACTCCTGGTGATCGCTGATGGTATGTTTTATCAGGATCATAACAAAATGAAACTCAAACATGAAGTATCTCTTGTGACGTTCACTCAAATGTCAGTGACATGGAATTTAGACAAAATTAAATAATAAACCCGTTATAAATAAAAGAATGATCTAATTTCATATTTGTACTGGATTTGTACATCAAATATTACAATACCATTGTTAACGTGTAAAGAATGTTTGTCTTATTGATAAGAACTTATTGTTTCAAAACTGGGACAACATGGTTTGACTAAAGTGGGACAATCTTACTGTATGTACTATGTTGTTTAACAAAGAAAATGTGCATTAAGAAAGTAAAATTCCATAATTTTTTGTTACATATTTGTGCTCATAATGCAGCAATATTATTTGTTTTAAGATCAGGAATCAAAACCTTAGATTAGAGGAGATTATCCTGGACAATGACTGGCAAGGACTGCTTATTTTGTGATAGTGTGTTTACAATTACAAAGTTAAAAAGAAAAAAATGTTGTCCTTTATTAAATGATTCTGCTATATATTTTGACTTCATTACATGGTTGTTATTGCGGATTAATCTGATTAATATGTAATAAACGCGACATGCTGGTAAGAACAGTGAAAACTCAAGCCCAAACATCCATAAACACCTTTTATTGCAAATGTTTTATTGCAGGTGTGAGGATTAAATGCGGTTAAGAAATCATCTAATACCATTGAATATGAAGTGCGTTTATAGGCAATCTTGTATTAAATTTTTGCCTTTTTCGTTTGTTTTATAAAGGTCTTGGTTAATCAGACTAAGAGGCTCACAACTCTTCCTCTCTAATGGTTTTACTGAGCATCACATCTCTGTCTGGTATATGTTGGTGAAGCGAGTGAAGAGTGACAGCCTGTGGCAGCACTGTGTAATAAACAGAGGACTGAAACATGTGCTCCCTAAAAAGTCCTACAATGCACTGTGAAAACCAGGAAACATTGATGCTCACTATGATTGCATCTGAAAACTGAAAAAAAGCTGCCTTCGGATGAATCATTTCACATTTCAAGGCACATCTAAAACCAGTGTTTGCTTCCCTTCCTGTCTCCTGAGATTCCTTCATTTTAAAGGCAGCACTGATGCATCTTTTGTTGCCTTTGATATCCCACAATCCCGTGCTTTCCATTCTGTAACATTAGAGCTAAAAAAAAATAATACAGACCAAAGTCTGAAAGTTGTGGTTGGTGGTCATTTGTGTGTGTGTGTATGTTTTTGACCAACGTTTTCCACTTTTGATACCTATTGTAGTAATGATATATTCACTTAGTTTTCACCAAAGCTCTCATTGTTGTAGATCATTAAACAGTTTCCTGAGGTATCTTCATGTATAAACCTTGCCTGCAAAGTCATTGCCTTATAGGGAGGCAAGACAACGAGTCAGCAGCCTAAGTTTTCGGGCACAGACAATGTTCTATTAATGTGTGAACCAACTCACTGGACATAATGACACGCAAGACATGTGTAAGAAAAAATACATTGGATTAGTTAATTATATTTGAGCATTAACATCAACAGGTTATGAACATAATCTAGCTGTTATAAAAATAGCAATGTCCTTGCCAGTCTGTCAGTAAGGGACCGGGAGAAAAGTGCAACTTCTTTTCGTTTTCTGCTATTATTTGTTGAGTGTGTGTAAACATGAGACCAGTGGCATTTAGTCAAAGGTGGACAACTTTCACACCTACTGGTAAGAAAAGGATTCGCATGTCTAAAATTAACTTTCTTTTCATAATAGCAATTCTCAGCAGATAGAGACATGAAACCACTGCAAGTCATTAAAAAGGGATAGTCGACAACTTTCACTATACCTTTTTTTTCACCGTACTTTCTTTTTGTAATAGCTTTTTTCAACAGGGACATAGAGACATGAAACCAGTGTCATTCAGTCGAGGGGGACAGTGAACAACTTTCACAACCTGTCTTTTCATTCCTACTGGTGGAAAAAAGAATTGCATGTCCAAAATTACCTTTCTTTTCATAATAGCTTTTTTCAGAAGGAACAAAGAGACATGAAACCAGAGCGGACAGCTTTCACAACTTTCAGAGTTTTTAACAGTTCTTTAAAATGCTGCATTTGTTTTTACATCAGGAATTACATGGTAAATATGCTTGGATTTTTTATTCCTATATTCACATGTCTTGGCCAAAAGCAGACTATAAATATGATTATGTTCAACCAAAATATATGTAACATATTATTCACTGTCATTCACTATGAATTGAATATCTTACCATGTTTAAATAAAACATTAAAACATTGTCAGTTGTTTTAAAAAGCATGTAATTACTGTATCATGCTCCGCTAATTCAAAATGTGTTTTAATTGTTGCAGTTTTAAATCAGCTAAAATATTAATTATGGTAAAAAACATCAGGAGTAAAATGTACCGAATACCACTGGTCTCATGTGTACACACACTGAACAAACAATAGCAGAAAACGAAATAACAGGCTCTTTTCTCACGGTCCCTTACTGACAGCTCGGCAAAGAGCAAACTTTCCTGGCGTAAATCACATTCAGACTGCTTTCACGGGCAAGTGCTCATTATATCGAGCGAAAACAATGTAAAGGAAGCTTGTGAAACATTCTTACATATGTATGCATAACAAAACTTGTTTTTTTTTTTGAGCCAGTCGTTTTGGAGTTATTGCCATTTTGTGTAACGTATCATAGGCTGGTTGTTGTTTCTATCAACAGAATCTCTAAACAGCCGACATGAAGTAATATTTCAGCGGTGTTTTGCGCTTGTTTTTCACTGTTTATCTGCATTAAAACAATTCCTGAGGCGCCTGTTATTCAAGAAAGTGAACGCGAACATGTATTTACTCGTGGTCTCGTTTGAAAGTCTGCTGACAATGAGTCTAAAATTGATACAATTATAAAATGTATAAATGTATTATAGCTTTGTTGTGTTTAAAGTATGGATATTAGGCTTATTGTCATATGGATACTCCTGGTGATCGCTGATGGTATGTATTATCACTTACTGCTTATGCGCGAAAATAGACTTAGTTTTTCTTTCCATTTTTGACACATTTGTTTCTCTCTTTCTTCACAGGGTTCACTGTGCACGGTCCCTCTGATCCTCTGGTTGTTCCTCTGGGATCCTCAGTGGTTTTGCCCTGTTATGTTGATGAACCTTTACCAATGGAGGGTCTGGAGGTGGACTGGAGGAGAACAGACTCAGAGACTCAAGTTCAATTGTATCAATATGCTGAGATTCGAGTAGAGGAACAGCACAAAGATTATCATGATAGAGCTCATTTCTTTACTGATCAGATTCAACATGGAAACTTCTCCCTCCATCTGAACAATATAAGAGCAGAAGATGAAGGCGTTTACAGATGTAAAGTTTACAGTCAGCAGGATTCTGGTGAGACTGTGGTTCAAATCAAATATGGTGAGTAAG
The DNA here is from genome assembly GCA_037043235.1 of Rhodeus uyekii. Taxonomy (NCBI): domain Eukaryota; kingdom Metazoa; phylum Chordata; class Actinopteri; order Cypriniformes; family Acheilognathidae; genus Rhodeus; species Rhodeus uyekii. Next base: position 450,323 of record JAWRVZ010000161.1, read on the forward strand.
AGTAAGAATTCTGGTGAAAATTTTAATCAAATTAGATTTGATGCATTACATGTTTATGTTTAACCCATTTTTATTCTTTCAGAGCGTTTACTAGTATCAGGATCGAGTCGCTCCATATCTGCATATGTGGGTGAGGACGTCACTCTGAACTGTTCTGTAAACTCTCACATCACACCTGAACACATTGAAGAGGTTTCATGGAAGAGAACAGATGAATATGGAGATATTCTGGTTCTGCTCTATCAAAACAATGAGACTTTACCAGGTTCATCAGATGAGCAATTCAGAGACAGAGTTGACTTCTTCACTGATCAAATCCCCAAAGGAAACTTCTCTCTCAGACTGAAGAGTGTCAGAACTGAAGATAAAGGAGTTTACATGTGTCAAGTGTTTGCTGGAGGACTTTCAGCCAATGCAACTGTAATATTTGAGCGATTGGGTGAGTCATCAAACATAGCATAATAAATAATGCATTCTCTGTTTACACTGTGCAAAAACGCAACCTTCATCCAAAGGCTATTTCACTTGGTGTAAACAAGATTATATTTTTACTCTTTAAACTTGGTGTAAAAGTTTATACCATTTTTGTATATGGGACCGCAGTGCCATTAATCCATCAGTAGAAGTTTAAATGTAACCACTCAGAGCGTATTTCAAGCCAGGTGCCTAGAGCACAGCTCTCACTTGTGTGCATCCTTTACACTCACCGCACTGAATCTCAGTCCCATCCGGGACCACAACCAGTCCTTCTCTACCTGATCTGAGATTGATTAGAACGAGAGTCTCCGGTATGGGAGGCGGGTGCCCTGACAAGTACACTAAAGCCAGTAAACGCTAGTTCTGCAGTAGTAAGCATAGTAAAACTAGCCGTTGTACACTCCATATGTGGTTAATTTTTGGAGGAGACGGAGTGGGGATGCACATACAATTGTAAAATTTCTAAAGGGGTTTTTGACCAGCGTGAAGTTTGCCCCCCACCCAACGCAAAACATCAGCAAAATAGTCTCCTTCATTTGTGTTGCAAAAATTTTTGTTGGTGGAATTTTGCACAGATTCTGGCATACATACAGTTTTAAAATTTTAAAATCTTTAGCCATAAAATATATTTTCAGAGATATTATTATTCACTCTCATTGGCAATTTTTCCTTTATTGTTTTAAATTTATTGAAATCCAGTTAGGTTTATAAAAAGCATCTATTTTAGAATGTTTAGATGTTTGTACTGCAGATTAACTGCATGTACTTAATATAGAATTAAGGTTTGGATTGTAATTATGCATAATTTCCTCTTATTTCTGTACATGTATTAATATCTAACTACAATACCTTAAAATAAAGTGTTACTACTAAAGATACATATTTTGCAGTTCAACAATTCTCTGAAATCAGTGCCTTGCAGAGCATTTCATTGCATCTCTCACACCAGTTCATGAGTGTGTACGCACAGTCTGGTTTGTGTGAATGTTGTGTACATATTTATGTGAAGTTTAATTTCTGTGAATCCTGATGTGTGTGAAAAGTCTTTAAGACTCATTAACAATAACCATAAACTAGCCTGTTCTCTGTCCAGAATGTAACCAAATTCTCATGTTTAAAGATAATCAAACATGACATCAACAACTAATTCATGCTTCTTCCCGCTGACATAGTTTTAAAGCTGTTATCTAGTTTTGTTTAAATACTTTATTTAGTTTGCTGTTACTAACATGAAACTTTTGGACATGAAACTTTTAGTAAATCTGGCCCTTGGTGTAAATAATTGCCAAAAAACTATGATTAAGAATCCTTAAAATGATCACGACTTTATTTCTTCATATTTATATCTCTATGAGAATCAATGTGATTGTTTCATTGCAGCTATTAATCCAGATGTTTGTGTTTCACAGGTTTCTCTTACTGGCACATAATTGTGTTGATTTTCTGTTGTGCTGCTGCACTTGGATCTGTACTTTTGTTCTGCAGTTTGATGTTCTGCAAATCAAGAAACACAGGTGTGTTTGGTGTGTGAAAATGTGTTTATCTCATATGATTAATTCTTGGAAGACGCAACACAGATGTAAGTGCAGGCAGATTTTATTAAAGCAGGACACAAAGACAGTGAGCAGGAAAAAATAAATGAATGCAGGAGCAATGAGTGGAAACAGTCTTATATGGAGAACTTGGCGTGGAGATGTAGAATGACGAGATCTCGGAGGAAAGCAGTGAGAGCTGAGGTATTCTCAGAAAGAGTCTAGGAAATAGAAGAGTTTTGGTTAAACATAGTATCTTGGGGAGAGTCCGGGTAACAATGACGAGACCAGACACTGAGTGCGGGGTGAGTGCTGGTTAAGTAGTGAGAGGGTGATTGACTCAGAACTCAGGTGACATGGAACGAGTGGGCGGAATGAAAGAGTCTGGTGTGCGGGGTGTGGCAGAATCCGTTACAATACAGTACCGTTCTGTATCTTCTCTCCAGTCAAAGAGCTTCTCTCCAGTCTCCAGCTTTCTCTGATCTTTCTTCCAAACATCTGCATGTCCATCGCCTTCATATTCTGGGGTCTCACTGAAGGTGAGTTTAGAAGTTTATATTTAAATATAAGACTACAACTGTTGTACAGCTCTTGTCTTGTTGGTGTGTTTGTATATTCTCCCATGATGGAACTTTTATCTTTTTATTTGATCAATTTTGTTTAATCAATGAATATTCTGTTGCAGGATTTCTGCATGAGACCATCACCTGCTCTGCTCTCTATATTCTGAGGCCTGTTATGTTGATTTGGGCACCCTATTTAAAGTATTTCCAAGGTATGTGATTAATTCTATTGCAGTTAAATATATTAAATGATAAAATATTGCAAACTTTTTTTTTTCCTTTAGGTTTATAGTTGTATTCTTGGCATGTCTTAAATGTGTCACGTTTGGTCTTGCCCAACATAACACTTCTTAATGCAGAGTACAAGCAACAGACTGGATATGTGGTGATATTATATAATGAGATCATCTGAAATATTCATCTATTTCTGTCTACAGACAACAGTAAAACAAGGATCAGGTTTTTCAGACTAACAACTGAACTTGCAGTTTTTACAGTCATTGTTTATTCAGGTGAGTAAATCCAAATGTTACACATCAGACATCTTGTTCAATATTCTGACATTAAACCTGCTTTATGAAATATATCCTGTTGTTTACAAAAACAATGGTGACATCTGTTTCAGTGATATATCTGTCAGGTAGCAGAAACATTTTCTGCTGCTTTAATAGTACAACAGAAAATATGGGTGTCATAACTGAGAAACTTATGACAAAAGATGCTTTTAAATGTATCGTTCTTAGTAAAACTACCAACTGTATCTCCTCCTAGAGTTTTAACTCGACAACCACCAAACCAGACCTTGAAACTGTTCTGTAGTTTGTTGCTATATTCTTTTTAACTAATTTGGATTTTGTTGCTAGCATGAATTAGCATTTTACTAGCATGAACTAACTGGTGTGAATACTAGGGTGATGCTAAGGTGTTCTGGGTGTTATTTTAGAGTGTTTCTTCCTATTTGTAGTGGAGATGAGTGATACCCGGTGGGGTCTTCTGCTGTTGTAGCCCATCCGCCTCAAGGTTGTGTGTGTTGTGGCTTCACAACTTTGCTGCATACCTTGGTTGTAATAAGTGGTTATTTCAGTCAAAGTTGCTCTTCTATCAGCTTGAATCAGTCGGCCCGTTCACCTCTGACCTCTAGCATCAACAAGGCATTTTCGCCCACAGGACTGCCGCATACTGGATGTTTTTCCCTTTTCACAGCATTCTTTGTAAACCCTAGAAATGGTTGTGGGTGACAATTCCAGTAAGTGAGCAGATTGTGAAATAGTGCCTTTCTGGCACCAACAACCATGCCACGCTCAAAATTGCTTAAATCACCTTTCTTTCCCATTCTGACATTCAGTTCAGAGTTCAGGAGATTGTCTTGACCAGGACCAACCCCTAAATGCATCGAAGCAACTGCCATGTGATTGGTTGATTAGATAATTGCATGAACGAGAAATTGAACAGGTGTTCCTAATAATCCTTTAGGTGAGTGTAATTTAACATTAATAATATGTTGCTAACATGAATTAGCATGTCGCTAACATGCTGTTGGCATGAATTAATATGGAGTAGAATGTCGTTAGCGTGATTTAATGGGAACTAGCATTTTGTTTGCATGATTAAACTCGAACTAGCATTTTGTTAGCAAGATTTAGTACAAATGAACATGTTACTAGTAAGATTTAACATGAATTAACACGTCGTTAGCATGAGTTAACATTAACTAACATGTCAATAGTGTGATTTAGCATTAAATAGCATGTCACTAACATGATTTAGCATTTACTAGCATGTCACATGCATGATTTAACATTAACTAGCATGTCACATGCATGATTTAACATTAACTAGCATGTCGTTACTAAAATTTAGCATTAATTAAAAAATTGCTAACAAGATTTAGCATTAACTAGCTTTTCGCTCGCAATATTGAACATTAACTAGGATCCTAGTGGTTTCTAGGATGTTGTTAAACGGGTGCAAGGGTAACTAGTGTGAAGACTAAGGTGTTGCTAAGGTGTTATGGGTGATATTTTAGGGCTTCCTTAGCTGTTGCTATGGTATTCTAGGTGGTTGCTAAGGTATTTTGAGTGGTTGCTAGGGTGTTGCTAGATGGTTTCTAAATTGTTGCTAGGCAGTTTCTAGGATATTCTGTGTGTTATGGCGCTGCAAGCATGTTCTGGGTTGTTGTTAGGTGTTTGCTATGCGTACTGGGTAGTTTCTATGGAGTTCTCAGCATGTTCTTAGCATTGTTTAACAATTAGCTAATCACTTTTAGCATGTGGCTATTCACTGTTAGTATTTGTAGTATGTTGGGAGTCCTGATTGCTAGCATAAGTCAATAGAGCTAAACCCTATGAAGCTATGAAATTGATTGGTTATTGGCAGTTTCCTGCTCTGAGTCAAATGAGCCCACCATCATGTTACTGTGACATTCTATCCAGAAATAGAAGTGAATCTCTCTGACTGGAAGTCTATGGGATCATTTGCTGAGCCGCGCTAGACCGGATTAGAGGCAGTTGATAGAACAGCAGCTTCACTGAGTCAAATGAGCAACTGCAACTGTTAAAATTAGGATTCTGACAGTTGGAGTTTGAACATTGATAGACTGTTCAGAGCCAAGATTGTTCAAACTCCACTGTCAGAACACTGTCAGGCTTTGATTGTAATTTTTAGGAAAACCATTAGTTCGATCTCAGAAAAGATAAAGCAATGCGAGTCAGAACAGGCTGAAGTTTGTAGTTGGAAGGTTTCTCCAGCCAACTTAATAATTAGTATGCAAAAGAACAACAGTGATGCAATGATAATAACAATAATAAGTTCATATAGTTGACAATAAATTGCTTTATCAAGTCAACTTAATGATAAGAGTCCTTTTTCCTTTTAAGCCGAACCGTGTTAATGTTTGATTTACAGTTTTGATTAAACCTTTTATATTTTATTGTTCAGTTCATTACATCATTAGAAATTTTCTGTTCTTGCTCAGGAAATCATTACTTGTGTGACATTTAAATTTGTATCTCTTCCTCTAGTTCTTTTCTCACTTGGCTGGAGACAGAGTAAACATGATGCAAACAATGACCGTCGAGGGTCAGCTGGAATATCCTTTGGGTTTCTTGTGCTGTTTTGTCTCTTCACATGTCCAGGTAAGAGTTTCAGGCTAAGTATACAGTAATACTGTATCATAAACTTGATAACTTGATACATAAACTTGGTTTATGAGTTTAATTCGTTCCAAGAGCTCGTAACTTAAAATTCTCGTACACCAAAACAATTTTCCCCATAAGAATGCACTAAACATCACTTGATTTGTTCCACACGACCATAAATGCCCATTTTAAATATTTTTTTTGGTTTTATCCTATGAATTACAGTTAAAATTATAACCATTAAGATCTCTATACTAATACTATCTCTATACTAAATACTACTAATAATATACTAATAAAAATAATATAATAATATACTAATACTATTACAGTTTTTTTGGATTGCTTGCACACTAAAATTAAAAGTCGTACACTATTAGCAAAACCTTACAGTCAAAAAGCAAAATATCAGCCCATATTTGCACAACTATAAACACATTGTCAACCTCACACTTGTTGCAAAACTCTACACACAGTGATTTGCAAAACACTAAACACACTTAACATACATTACACACAAAAATCTTTCATAAAGTCACTTCCTTGCAATACCAAAGCACTGACTGTCAAATTACCGCACCGTCCAACCAACTGGTTCAACACAGTCATCAGGTGTGCAAACACTTGTTTGCTTATTTGTAGACACACGGATCAGGTGTATAAGCACTATAAAACACAGCAGGTGAGTTAATCGGTCTTCAAGCACAATGGAAAGAGTAAGACGAGGAGGAGAATGAGGAGGAGGAGGAGGACGAAGGGGAGGAAGATGAGAAAGAGGAAGAGATGGAGGCCATGCTGGAGGTAGAGGAAGAGGAAGACAAGAAGGTGCTCGAAGAGGACCGAATCTGACAAATGAGATCTGAGCAACAGTGGTTGAGCACGTTGTCAATCACGGCCTGACGCTGAGGGATTCTATGCACTGCCAGCACTTCTGTTACCTTTTCTTGTGAAATTACTGTAATATTGTATACTGGGTTTTTTTCTACATAGGATTGAGGGTCAGGAACAACAAGTATTATATATATAATAAATATATATTCTAAAGAAGCAGATTTATCGAGTGCCTTTCAAGCGCAATTCCGAAAGGGTGGAAAAACTGCGGCATGAGGTATTTATTCACTTTAGCAGTGGGATCTTGCATACTGTATCATAATCTTTTACTGTACTGTAATATGTACACAAGATCTACACTGAACTCCACAATTTTGCCTGACACTGTCCTTCAGGGAGTTTTACGAATGGATGGAGAGGAGATCCAGCATGTGTTCATTTACGTAGATGAGGCTGAGTTCAACCTGACGAGAACACGAAGGAGGGGAAGAAACATCATTGGCCACAGGGCTACAGTCAATGTCCCTGGGCAACGTGGGGGTAATATAACACTCTGTGCAGCCATTACACAGAATGGGGTCCTCCACCGCCATGCCCATATCAGCCCTTACAACACAGCACTCATACTTACATTCTTCCAGTTGCACAACATAACAGCAGCAAATCAAATCCATCATTTGGAATACATTGTTGTCTGGGACAATGTGTCTTTCCAACGCTCTGCTCTGGTTCAGAACTGGTTTTAGCAACATCCACATTTCACCATCCTACATCTTCCGCCATACTCTCCATCCCTCAACCCTGTAGAAGAGTTTTTCTCGGCATGGCGGTGAATATGATCTCTGAATATGATCTCTGAATATGATCTCTGAATATGATCTCTGTCTCTGATCGCTGAGTTTCCCCTCATCCAAGCCATGGAGGAGCCTGTGACCAGATGGAGGAAGCAGCAATGCAAGGATGGATTTGTCATTCAAGACGTTTCTTTACAAGGTGTCTTGCTAATGACAACATTGCCTGCGACGTTGATGGAAATCTCTGGCCAGATCCAGCTAGACGAAGAGACAATGTGTAATTTTTGTTTTGTTTTTTACAGTAAACTTTCAGTACAATACGTAAAGTGACATTTTGTTACAGTATTATGAATGCCCATGTCAACATTTTGGGCGTGTTGAGAAATAAATGAGTTTCTTCAGTCTGCAACATTGGTCTTGTGTAGTGTTTGGTGGATTTACATTATATTTGTACTTTGTTGATGGGACCCAACTCTAATCACAGAGAAGTAGAAGTGCTAAAAGTGTTTTAGGTTTATCACAGCAGAGTGTAACTCGGGCAAACAGAGTATAGTAATGTGAAACGTGTGTGTTTCATACGGCAACAAAGTGTGGTTTTTAAACAGAAGTGTATAGTTTTTACAAGAGTGTTTAATTATGCAAAGGATCTGTCGTGTTTTGCTAATTGTGTGTGTGGTTGTGCTAATAGTGTGTAGTGTTTTGAAAACACGGGCCCTGTTTTGAAAATCGTGCTTAAGCAATCCAAAAAAACTGTAATAATTCACAATTAAACTCTAAAAATTCTTTTTTTCCACTTTTTTTTCCAAGTTTTCTCTTTAGCTCTAACTGATTCTTCCATTCATTCATACTTTCTCTCTCTCTCTCCCAGGTTTTATTTTGGGGATTTGTTTTTTGTCTTCATTTCAAATGTTACAGTTGTTTTCCTCATTTGGACTGAACTCTCCAGGTAACCCCTGAATACTGATTCCTTCATAATTAATTCCACTGATATGCAACTAGTAGTTTTTAACTCCACCTAAAAATTATTTTAATTGTTGATCATAATTCAGTCAATTTCGGCTTGACAGAGATCTGCTTGTACAATGACATTTTGACATGAATATGAAAACTTAAATGATCCAAAGAAAAGAAAAAACACTAGAGTCATAGTGATTTTATTATTCTTAGTTTAAGATTTTTTTTGCAGTCATATGTATTTTACTCATCTATTATTGACTATTTTTTTGTTGTTGTTTTTAATAAAAAAAATACTTTTTCTCTTATTTTAGCATTTTTAGTTGTTCTACTTGTTCCACACCTATTGCTTTTCTGTATTACAATTTTACCTCATCTACAAGCAAAAATCAAATGTAAGTACACGCTGAAACACTTTCTTATTACTATTGTATTTGTATGCATGGGGAAAGAATAAATCCCATAATAATATTCCTGTATGTGTTAATTTTTGATTTTGAAAACTGTATGAATAGAAAAACAAGGCTTTTATTAAAAAAAAAAAAAGTTTAATTCATGATATTTGCTAAAACTTGGCATGAAACAGGAGTTGCTATTGACTTTATTGTGCCATACTTTTAATGGAAATATATAAAAATAAGTAAATGAATGCAAAAATGTAGGGACTTGATTTTATCCATTGGTTGTAGATTGTATTGTGAAAAATAAGCAGAGTGTAACTGAACTGAAGCGTAGCTGATTGTTCATCACAGCCTTACATTCGTCATAGACGTCAAGTGATTCATATCACAGGAAGACAAAGTTATGAAATTAAGATTCCAAGAGAAAATAAAAATGAATGGACAGATGAATTGTTTACAATAAGACTAATAACATGTATAAAGTAGATACATTTTTTGTCAGATTTGAGATCAGTTTTTGTGACCTGTGAAAGTTTATGAATTCATCTTTTCATTCACAGTTCTCCAGCAAAGATGGATAACATTATTGTGGATGATAACAATACCACTCTTGGATATCATCCTTGTGATTTATATTCATCTAACCTTATTGGAAAGGGAGAAAGGTATGCTGCTTCACTCAGCTTTATTTTTAGCTATTTTCATTTTTCATGAAGAAATAATTATTTTTATTTTTTTTTAAGTAGATTTTCACAAATTGAGAAATCACAAATTTGTCTGCTTTTATGCAAGAACACATTTTTTTTAGTTAGTTTTAAATTGAGAATACATTAATGACATTGTTTTGTAAGAGATGTGCTGATCAAATGTGCTTTTTTTTATCAGAGGAGTACATGGGATGGACCTGCGTCATTGTATTTATTGAATTTCTGAAGGTGATTGCGATCTTTGAAAAACATGTGACAGGTACAATCTTTTATTACTCCTCACTGTAACTGTCATACTGAAAACCATAGTGAAAACAAGACTGATGTTTATTGAGACTTGACACGAAAACACAGTGACTGTAGAAGTGCCAGGGCAACAGGTGAAATATTGTCCAGTCCTTAACTGTCAGAAGTGATATGGTGAATCCATGGGCAGTGAAGTTCAGCGTGGCTTGGGTCTTTCACGGAAGGAGCGTAGAACTCGGAAGGACGTTTTGGGATAGCAGTAACATGGAGAACACAACACAAGCGAGACCAGACGATGAGTGCAAGTTGAGGGCTGTAGATATAGCGTGCACTGTTTGGGAACAGGTGACAGTGCTCAGTACTCTGGTGATTGGGAACGAGTAGGTGGAGAGTGAGAGTCTGGTGTGAGGGGCGTGGCCGAGAAATGAGATCACTGTGATGTCTTGTATATTAAAATCAGAAAATTTAAAATATTAAAACAATGCCGTTTGTATGTAAAATGTGTGAATCATTATTTAATCTATTATAAGGAACATCTATGTTATGTAAATCAGATATACCCTTTAGACTTTTTAATTTCTTAATGATCATAATTTCCAAATTTGAACCAAATTTGTGATTAATTTTAAAAAAATAACTGTGTATCTTCTGTTACAGACAGTTGACGGTATCCTTTGACTTCCATAGTAGGAAAATAATACTATCAGTCAAAGGGTGCCGTCAACTTTCAGGATTTTCATTTTTGGATGAGATATTACTTTAATGAAAACCTGAACCCAAAATCAGGACCTCAGACTGAGCCAAATGTTCACTTTCCAGTGTCAAGCTTTATAGAAATCCACTTGTGAAAAGTCTGATTAGAGTCTAAAGAGATCTGAGGTTGTGACTCTCTGCAAATTTGTCAAATCTTCTGAATATTAATGTCAATGTGACAGTTCAGTTTCTTTCTTTTTAATTCATTTGCTAAGCTATTACTAATTGTTTTGTTTTGTCATTATGGGCTTTGGAATATAGAACATTTTTTATGTTAATTTTCTTTTTACTTTAAATATTTTCTTTTTCTCTAAATCCAGTTGTCAAACGCTGTTTGGCTTCTTCATGTTATTTTCTGCACATAAAAGCATTAGACAGTTTTAGAAAAAGAAATATGTTAAAAAAGATTAATTAGGGAGAATCAATTATTAATGAATTGACAGCCATTGTGTGAATATGTAATCATATATTCAAAAAGTAACAGTATTTTGATTATGATTACAATTTTTAAATACATTTATTCCTTTTAGAAATATTTACATTTATTATACATTTACTCTGGATATGTTATTCAAACTGCATAATCAGTCACAGCCTAATACAATATTATTTTATTTTCTATGCCTTCTGATTTATTCTGTAATTGTTTTTGTTTCATTACATTAAAAAACACATTGAAGTCACTGTATTTTGTTATTCCTAGAATCCATATTCACTGCTCATCCATTTGACTTTTGAATCAGATTTCAGTTTTGTTTTTCACACAGAGGCAGAAAGTTTAAGAGACCAGCAACAGACTGAGACGAGCCAACAAACATCAAATGCATGTAATTACACACTGCTGTATCCGAATATATGTAAATATATTTATGGATGGATGGATGGATAGATAGATAGATATAATATTAGCATTGTAAAGATGATTTAATGTTTCTTTTGTTTTGTGTCTATTATAGTGAATCTCTGTAATCTCATCATGTACATGTTTGGAGCAGTTGGTCTTGTTTTGTTGAACTCTGTTACACTGACAGCAGAACTGATCCTGAAAGCACGTGAGTACATTTAAAAAATATATTATTCAGATTTTAACATCACACAAAAACATGCTGAAATTGAATTGAACAATGAAAGGTTACATTATACAACTACAAAGATAACTTTTACTTAACTTGTCACTCTCAAATGTCTCGTGGATCTTCCTTTCTCTAATATTATTCTGTCATTTGAATTCTTAGGAAATGGTGAGCGTGTTTTGAAGGATCTGAGACTCATTGTTTTCCCCTCCGAATGTGTTTTTGCCTTTTTTTGGCTGGTTTTACAAATGCATTCTTACTGTATCTTTTATATTTATTTATTTCCCTTTATTACATAGTACAGCACAGAAGTGACAGTGAAAGTAAAATCTTTGTTGGAGATTGACTATCAAATGTTCCAGCAGTTCACATTATAAATTATGACTTTCTCAATAAACCTTTCAGTAAACAATTCTTAAATGAAATTAATGTTTCTTAGGTCTTGTTTACACCTGATCACTTCACATGTTGGGGTTGTTATACAATCATGTAAAAGACCAGGGGTCTCATTTATAAAACTGTGCGTAGGATCCCTACTAAAAGTTTACGTACGCCTAAAAGTCAAAAATGGCATACGCCAAAAACTAAGAAAAATGTAACCATCTGGTTCGCCAATTCTCTTTGTCTCCAGAATGTGCGAACGCACTGCTCAAAGTTTGCTTCAAGGTCCATACATTCTCCCGTCAAGTTTGTTTTTTATAGATCAGAACCTTTGCGTGGAAACTGGCGTAAGTACGTTTCCATCCCTGTTTTGTGCGTACGCACGCTTTATAAATGAGACCCCAGGTGTGAATGGTTTAAATCTGGTCACTCAAATCACTTCAGAAGGTTCTTTGGAGACTCAATCCAGATGAAACCGCACAAGAGTAAATGCATCTGTTTGTTAAATGCTAAATCTGATGCCGTTCTTTCGTCTATTACAGTTGTTAATCTTGATGAATAAAATGCAGATCTGATGCTTTCATTGACATAAACTCTAATTTACATATAGTGTGAGAATTGAAGATTGGATTATATTTGGTTGCGAATTCAAGGGTTAGTAATCTGTTCAGTAAAAACGCATTAATGTGTAAAATAACTTTTTCTAAAGAACTAAAGATTTTTTTCACAATAAATAATTTGTATGCAATGAAAGATTTCATGGATATTAAAGTTTCTTCATTGCACGATCAATGACAATAAAACACCTTTGAACAGGGCTGATGTGTCACTGCTTTATTTACCAATATCTATAATGCTGATTTGTAACAGATGCAAATAGTTTTTTAACTGAGGAAGGGTCAACACTTTTAAAAAAAATACACTGACCTAATCCATTCAAAGTCTGATTTACTCATTATTATTTTATCATTTTAAACAACTTTCTCTCTAATGTCTCCTGTCTCATAGGTAAGATTGTTACAAATGAGTAAGTTCAGATTTTTATTCAATGCATCTCATCTATATATGCATGTGTGATAATGCATATATAGTCTTGTCCTGTCGCATCTGTCACATCCGGATTCCTTTATGTATCTTCCAGGTCCAGCACGCTCCTGTCTGTGTCTAAACACTGCCCAAGTCTTGTCAGCTGTTCCAATCCCATGTTCGTCAATATATACCATCCTGTGTTCCCTTGTCTTGGTCAGTCTTTAACGTTTCGATGACGTTGTCTCGTGATGTGTGGATGTCGTCTTGTATTTTGCCAAGTATCTCCAGGTTTGCACCATTGAGTTCCATTTTGTTCCATTTGTGGCTCGGTTTTGTGCCGTTTGTTGACTTTGTTGCCAAGTCTTTTGTTTGTCGTCTTCTATTAAAGGCTGTTTTTGTTGAGAATACTCTTGCTCCTTGACCTGCATCACACACCCGCGTTTTCATGACACATATATATATATATATATATATATATATATATACAGTAATACCTCGGTTTACGAGTTTAATTCGTTCCAAGAGCGAGCTCGTATCCCAAAATGCTCGTACACCAAAACAATTTCCCCCATAAGAATGCATTAAAAATCAATTAATTCGTTCCACACGACCATAAATGCCCATTTTAAATATTTAGTTTTTATTTTACACTATTAATTACAGTCAAAATTATAACCATTAAGATCTCATATAAATACTCTTTAAACAGACATTTAAACTTTAGACAATTAAACTCTAAAAATACTTGACAATTTACTGTAACTCACTTTGAGCAGTGTCTGCTGGCATGAAGGAGATGAGAGACAGACGAGGGAGGGGTATCTCCAGGTTTGCACCATTGAGTTCCATTTTGTTCCATTTGTGGCTCGGTTTTGTGCCGTTTGTTGACTTTGTTCCCAAGTCTTTTGTTTGTCGTCTTCTATTAGAGGCTGTTTTTGTTGAGAATACTCTTGCTCCTTGACCTGCATCACACACCCGCGTTTTCATGACACATATATATATATATATATATATATATACAGTAATACCTCGGTTTACGAGTTTAATTCGTTCCAAGAGCGAGCTCGTATCCCAAAATGCTCGTACACCAAAACAATTTCCCCCATAAGAATGCATTAAAAATCAATTAATTCGTTCCACACGACCATAAATGCCCATTTTAAATATTTAGTTTTTATTTTACACTATTAATTACAGTCAAAATTATAACCATTAAGATCTCATATAAATACTCTTTAAACAGACATTTAAACTTTAGACAATTAAACTCTAAAAATACTTGACAATTTACTGTAACTCACTTTGAGCAGTGTCTGCTGGCATGAAGGAGATGAGAGACAGACGAGGGAGGGGTATCTCCAGGTTTGCACCATTGAGTTCCATTTTGTTCCATTTGTGGCTCGGTTTTGTGCCGTTTGTTGACTTTGTTGCCAAGTCTTTTGTTTGTCGTCTTCTATTAGAGGCTGTTTTTGTTGAGAATACTCTTGCTCCTTGACCTGCATCACACACCCGCGTTTTCATGACATATATATATATATACAGTAATACCTCGGTTTATGAGTTTAATTCGTTCCAAGAGCGAGCTCGTATCCCAAAATGCTCGTACACCAAAACAATTTCCCCCATAAGAATGCATTAAAAATCAATTAATTCGTTCCACACGACCATAAATGCCCATTTTAAATATTTAGTTTTTATTTTACACTATTAATTACAGTCAAAATTATAACCATTAAGATCTCATATAAATACTCTTTAAACAGACATTTAAACTTTAGACAATTAAACTCTAAAAATACTTGACAATTTACTGTAACTCACTTTGAGCAGTGTCTGCTGGCATGAAGGAGATGAGAGACAGACGAGGGAGGGGTATCTCCAGGTTTGCACCATTGAGTTCCATTTTGTTCCATTTGTGGCTCGGTTTTGTGCCGTTTGTTGACTTTGTTGCCAAGTCTTTTGTTTGTCGTCTTCTATTAGAGGCTGTTTTTGTTGAGAATACTCTTGCTCCTTGACCTGCATCACACACCCGCGTTTTCATGACATATATATATATATACAGTAATACCTCGGTTTATGAGTTTAATTCGTTCCAAGAGCGAGCTCGTATCCCAAAATGCTCGTACACCAAAACAATTTCCCCCATAAGAATGCATTAAAAATCAATTAATTCGTTCCACACGACCATAAATGCCCATTTTAAATATTTAGTTTTTATTTTACACTATTAATTACAGTCAAAATTATAACCATTAAGATCTCATATAAATACTCTTTAAACAGACATTTAAACTTTAGACAATTAAACTCTAAAAATACTTGACAATTTACTGTAACTCACTTTGAGCAGTGTCTGCTGGCATGAAGGAGATGAGAGACAGACGAGGGAGGGGGAAAACACAAAACCTGGATTCACGTGCAAATGAGTGAATTTATTATAATAGTGCAGAAAACAAACAAAGTGATAATCCAGAGTGAAAGTCGTGGAACGGGAGACGCGCGCGCGACACCACCGCGAGCGCCGGGAGATGTGAACAATAGAGGCTGAGAGAAGTTAAACTGCTGACAGAGCGAGGCTGAGAGAATGAATGCTTTAAGGGGTGATAAAGAGGTTGGGACTGCGTGACTGTGTTATGAGAGGCTGTCATTAGGATATTTCCAGTAAAAATGCCCGTGAAGATGCAGAGCGTTAGGACAAAAATGCGCGTGGGTGAGGGAAAAATTTGCTCGCACTCCGATACAAAGCTCGTACACCGATTCAACCCTCCATGCTCGTACACCGATTTTCTCGTATACCAAGTCGCTCGTAAACCGAGGTACCACTGTATGTATATATATATATATATATATATATATATATTAGTACATTCAACTATGTATATCAATGTTAAATCTGTAATTGTGTTTTCTACTACAGATCTACACACAATCAAAGGAACTCACATGAAATTGAGGTAACTACAATTATACGTGATGTAATATGTGTCTAAGTGTTGACTTCACACAGAGTTCAGATGTTTAGTTGCCAAATAACAATGTCTTGTTTTGAACACAGAACACAGCAGAGACTCATGAAACGATGCTTAATCAAGAAGGTTCGAGAGGAGCACGTTCTAATGATCTAACCGATCAGCAGGAGAGGACGCCTATAAATACGTAGATTAATCCCCTTCATTCCTCAACGGTTTCTTTGCATCCTTCCACAACCCGTCTCACACTCACCTGATTACTATCCTACCTCAGAGACTTTAATATACATGTCAACAACGTATATAGTACATACTAAGAATGTTTTGTACAATCTGTACATTTTCCTACTCATCTGAAGGGCCACTTGCTTGGTCTTGTCTCTCCATACAACTGCACAGCCTCTCACTTAACCTTCTCTGATCATCTGTTGGCATCTTTTAAAGCCTGCTTAACATTACTAAGATTAATCTGCTTAACCAATGTCGTACCATCTCATTCCGGAACATCAAAAACATTGACATTACGGAAGGATTAGTCACCCTCTCCAGTAATGACAATCTAACATCTCCTGATGAACTGGAATCCCATTATAATGATGTGCTTCAGTCACTTCTTGACAATCATGCACCAGTAAAAACCAGGTCTGTCTTATTTGTTAATTTTGCCCTCTGGTTCACCCCTAATCTACGTAGGATAAAAGCTAGAGGCCACCGTTTGGAACGACTTTATGTGTGAAAACCAGACTTGTCATACACAAAAACATGTATTCTGAGCATATGAAAAACTACAAAACTGCTATTACTTCAGCTAAATCTGATTATTACTCGCACTTGATCTTGTCTAGTGAAGGAAACTCAAGAACTTATTTCTCAGTTTTGAAAGATATCTTATAGCCTCCAGATTCTCTGCCATCACACACTCAGTTGAATTATGTGATGCTTTTTTTTCAATGTAAAAATTAAAATATTCATCAGTCTCTGTTGGCTTCTGACTAAGCAAAACACATTTGACTTTTACACAGTCATTTAGTTCTACTCTCTCTACCTTTTGACTTCCCTCAGAAATTTCATTCAGGTTTTCGTTCCCACCACAGTACTGAGACTGCCCTTGCCAAAATTTCTAATGACCTATTGGTAGCGGCTGACTCAGGACTCTTATCTATATTAATTCTTCTTGATTTAACTTCAGCGTTCGACACTAACTCTTATGACATTCTGCTAGACAGACTGCAGTCCATTGGCATTATAGGTACTTCTCTATCATGGTTTACCTCTTATCTCACTGATCATACCCAATTTTTCCAACTAGGTCAATTTAGATCCACATCGGCACCCATCACCACAGGCGTCCCACAGGGATCAGTTCTGGGCCCTATATTATTTATCATTTATTTACTCCCGCTAGGAAACATTTTTAGGAAACATGGTACTCTGTGATCTATCTTCCAAACCTACTTCTGAACTTCCTCCATACTCTCTTTCTAACTGTTTGTCTGAAGTTAAAACCTGGTTTTCAAGTAACCTTCTTAAGCCAATCAGACGACTTGTCGGTACAAAAAATAACCTGTCTAAGACCAGTGGTTTTTCTATGTGTATAGATGGTGCTACAGTTGGTCTTTCATAACAAGTTAAGAGCATGGATCTTTGACAGTAGTTTATCCTTTAAAGCTCATATTAACGACATTACTCGGTTGGCTTATCACATATTTAACATCAATCGCCTCCGCTCTTCCCTCTCATCGAGGAGCACTGCCATCCTGGTTCATACTCTGGTCACTTCACGTATCGATTACTACAATGCTCTCTTCTTCGGTCTTCCTCATAAACTTCTACACCAGTTACAGTTAGTGCAGAACTCAGCTGACTCATTACTAGAACGGCTAAACTGGATCACATATCTCCTGTTCTTCAACAACTGCACTGGCTTCCTATGGAACAACGCATCAAATTTAAAGTCCTCCTAGTTTACAAGACTATGCCTAACCTGGCTCCATCATATCTAGCTAATCTGCTTTCAACACATACTCCCTCTCGAACCCTCAGATCCTCATCCGTACTCTCTTTAGTTCCTCCCCGCACACGTCTTGTTTCCATGGGATCTTGAGCTTTTAGCTCCACTGCTCCACTGTTGTGGAACTTGCTTCACCTAGACATTCGAAACTGTGTCTCGTGTCTATTTTTAAATCCAGCTTGAAAATGCACCTCTTTAGGCAATAAGGTGGTTTACCAATAATACTCTTAATATGCTGGTTTAAAAAAAAAAGTTTCTTTCTATTGTTGCTTTGTTGTTTGTAAATTACTGTTTTATTTGCATGTAAGGCGCCCTTAAATATAATGTATTATTATTATACGGAGGAGTTCTGTGGGTTCGGGCCACATGCTGAGCTCCTAGCCCTACCCTGGACACCCAAGTACACATACTTTTTTACTCTATTTAATCGTTTTTAAGAGTGAACTATCTGTACAACAAAATCAGACTGAAGACTAAAATTTGTTGCAAATTACTTGAATAGTTTTATATTGTTTGCTGAATAATTTCAAAAGTATTTTAAATAAGTCGGTATTAAGTTTCTTATAATCAAGCAAAAGCTTTTTTCATAAACAGTCAGTTTTCGGTACATGTTTTGCAGATGTTTCTGTGGTTGTTTTATGGACAGGCTGTTACTTTTTACTTTCAATCAGATCATTTTCCCAACTGAAACTGGATCTGCTTTTGTTCATGTTTGGCTTTTATTCTGATAATGTCTCAGAGTGAACAATTAGATATAGATATTCTTGATTTCATAAGCTGTAGTAGTTTTTCAGAAGACTCTTTTTATTTTGCTGGTTGCTAATTTAGAAGAATGTCTTTTTAGTGTCATTGCATTGATATTTTGTCATCTACAATAATATCTGACGCAGATTTATTAACCTCGGTCCGGACAATCTAAGCTAATGGAAAAACATTTGAGAGCATCATCATTCTATCATCACATCTGCTCTCTGTGTGAAACTGGTACAAATAAAAGCTGCTGGAGTATTATTAAATATTATTTAAGTATATAAATATTATTTTTCTTCACATGCTGATTAGTGTTTATAGTAGTAATATATCCAGGTAAAAGTGAATACACAATTATTATTTATTGTAATGATGACAATGTATAAACAATGTTGCCCTGGTTTCCTCTATGAATGATTTGTTTTAAAGTTTCAACTGATTTTACCTGAGAGTTTTAAACACTAATAAACTATTTTTTAGCCGTTTATCGTGAAATTGTATGGTGTTTGTTGAACGTGTCAAACCGAAGCTGTTTACTTGATAATCCTAATCCCTTTATCCATTAAAAATAAATATGATGGAAGTATGTTTGCATGAATTTTTTTTTTGCATGTTTGTAAGTAATTTTATTATTAATAAGTAGTTTAATTATTAGTCAAAGATGACAACACAAAATCCAGTTTTAAATGAAGGTTGTTATTAAGAGAAACCTACATGGCTCTGAAGAAACACTATTACAGTGAAGTGCTGGACTGAGGCCTCCAGCAGTCAGGAGAGAAACACAGGAATAAATTGCATTTAAAAGGAACAAATATTGAAGGTTTTATGTTTAGAATTACCTTTGATTCACTAGATTTGAGGATTTACGTGAAGTATTAGACAGCTAAAAGTTCATGTGACTTGTATAGCTTCCTTTATTTATTCAAAGACAATCTGTATTTGTGAGTCAAGATGACAGATTTTCTCATGTCCTTTTTGTCTGAGTGTTGCTCATCCAAACTCAGTCCAAATTAAACCAGGAGTCCAGATCTCCTCTCTCTCTCTCTACCACCAGCGGTAATGTGCATAGGCCCTGTTGGCTTCGGCCATCTTGTGAAGGTCATGTTTGCGTTTCACCACATTTCCCTCATTATTGAAGGCGGCCAGCAGCTCCTGCGAGAGTTTCTCGTACATGTGTGTGCGGCGGTGCTTGTTGTCTCTGCATTCTGTGATCAACCACTTCATGGCCAGAAAACGGCGCCGATTATCCGTGAGAGGAACGGGAACCTGCGAGACCAATAACAGAGTAAGAGTCAGTATTTGATCTGCTTTTATAGTGCTTTGATGAGCTTGACAACATAAGATCACAATGAACATTCTGCATAACATCTGCTTTTGTGTTTATGCATCTCTATCCTCACCTCCCCGAAATAACTATATATGGAGCTTACAATGCCTAGTTTTACTGTAATAAATGTAATATCAAATATATCAATGCCATCGCTGTCTTCTGTTTCCTCTGCAAGTTGTTCCTGCCTTCATTCGTTCGTGGCTCCCGTGTCTGCCTGCCTTCGTTCTTCGTTTGTTTTCTGCACTATTATAATAAATTCACTCGTTTGCACTTGAATCCTTGCTTTCCCCGCTCACCCTCTCCTCTCCTCCACTGCTGCAAGCTGAAGTGCATTACAGTAAATTGTCAAATATTTTTTGAGTTTAATTGTCAATTATTAATTAGTATTTATATGAGATCTTAATGGTTATAATTTTAACTGCAACTAGATAGAGGAAGTTTATTATATAAACTTCAGTTGGCTTGAGAAAGCCTAGCCTGAAAGTTTAAATTAGTTGTAAAAGCTTCAAGCTTGAAAAGTTTTGAGAGTTTGTCGCTAACAAGATTTATTTGGAGATTACTGATGATTCAGTTGGTCAGTGAGTGGCGCTGTTTCCCACACACAGAAGTATGCAGCATTTTCTACAGTTATATTTGCAATCTTTGATATGTTTGCCAGTATTTCATAGTTGGTATGTAAAATAGAGAGATTTAACTTACTAATTAAAGTAAAAAAATCGATTGTAGACCTGCAAGTCTTTTTTCAGGATTTAAAAAAAAATGCATATCCATTGCAATGGACATTGGGTTCCAATGACTGCTACTCAATGCACATGCTGATTGAAATTTATTATATATCCTCTTGAGTCCCACAAGTTTTCCTGATGTGCATTTTATACATTTTCTTGCTATTTGAGATACGTAGGACCTAATAAATACAATACCCCCCCCCAAAAAATGTGTACAGGTATTGTACAGATGTCCTCATGTGGTATCTGTCAGGATTCCGGGCTGATCAGCTGAGTTCTTTCTGATAACCATGTGCTTTTGTTTGTCATGTCTTTTCCCTCCCCCCTCGTTTCCTTTTTATCTGCTCATTTACCTCACCTGTTGTCTCGTTATCTTCCTAGTCTGTTGCCCTATTTAATTCCCCTGTTGGGTGCTATTCGCTGCCAGTTTGTTTAGGTGTTTTTATGGTGACATTGCTCAGTTTATTGTCTTTTGTTGATTTCCTTCAGGATTCCAGTTTTGCTAGTCTTCGGACCTCGTTCTGTTTTCCTGACCGGTTCTTTGGATCCTCCAGCACTTTTAGTTTCTCCTCTGGCTTCTCTGCACCTGTTTTTGCCCTAAGAACTTTTATTTTCACACCAGAGATTGACTTTGTGTTTTACGAGTTTTGGCTGGAGTTTTTTCTGTTTTTGCTGTTTGCAAATAAACATTTTTGCCTGCAATTGGATCCTCTCTCAGTTACTAGCCCTGACAGTATCATAATGCTATTTGCTGTTATGGCCAGTAGGGTAATAATTAGTCAAAATTCAAATCTCATTCTAAAATATGTCAAATTTTAATCCTAGTATTGTACATAAATACACTTGTTTCGTTCATATAATTAGAATATTTTATTCGAGGGAATACCTTGAATAGATTTTTTACCTGGGTCAATTTTCTTTCAGGATCTGGGGTTTCAGATCTAAAAGTTTTTACTGAAATGTATATATATATACTGTTATATACTGAAAATATTTTTTTCATAATGACAGGGGTGTAATGTTGTGATGTCACCACAAGATGGGGTGGACACTATCCAAAAGTGGCCAACAGTGCAAATATTGACAGAATTGACTATTATTGTGTCAAGACGCAAATATGTAATGTTCTCATATGAGATAAATAATACAGTTATCACAGTAATAATACATTTTTGAGAAAATGTCATATGCAGAATATACAATTATTTATTTAATGTGATTAGTGCAAAGTGCACTACTGCTCTGTGCCACTGGGGAATACCTTGAAAGATACACACAGGAAATGTGTGTGTGTGTAAAGTGACTGCACTGACTCTAATGCATTTTCTATTAGAGGTTTATTTTATTAAATGTGCAATTTGTAAAACAAAAACCTCAAAATTAAAGTTGAAATGTTATATTGTTCAAGTTCTTGACCTTGGGATTTTTTTATGTTTATTTTTTTTTATATTGGTTTATATTAGTTTGATATTCACAGCTGTTTAGACCAAATGTCCACTGCAATTGACAACAAAAATTGCTATGAAGGAGTTATGAATTTTTTTTCTTACTCATTAATAGATGCCTAATTTAATGGGATATTAATTTTTTTATTTTTCAGAAACCTGGAACCTAATTCTGGTCTGAAGGAGATGTATATATAAATTGTTTCTTCCTGTGAAACAAAATAACTTAAATATTAGTATTTTTCAAATCATTCCTGCCAAGTACAATGGGGATAGTAATGCTGTTTTTTCTAATCTCAAGCAGTTTTCAGATTGAATCGATCTGCCATGTCAGACTTCAGTTCAACAAGGGAATTATAGCACATAAAGGAATCAACGCAATGTAATATTTACTCAGGCATAAGTTATAAATAAACTTAGGCGCTTTGACGGTTTGGCGCTTTGACGGCAAGTGTGCGGGGACGCGCGTTTGAAGTTCATTGAGAGTCGCCGTTCCCATAGTAATCTACTCAGCGGGGGAAATGCCTTCACCGAGTAAACACGAATGAGAGTCAGATTTCGGCAATATAAGTACATAAAACTTCCAGCAAACACGCTGCAGCTGTTACTTGATAATCGGAAACAATTTCCGTTTGATCATAAACTCTCTCACATAAATCTATTTTAGGAGATTATGATCTCTGTCTCTCCAGCAGTAATGGCGGCTCTATCAGTTTCTGGCAGAGACTAACAGCGCTCTGATTCGTTCAATCTTCAGTGATGGACGCTCCTTCTAGAGCTCTGATTAGTTTGAAGCCTTAAGGCGGGCTCAGTAATCTAAGCCCTCTGATTGGTGAATTTTAGTTCAATGTAAAGTCTATGGAACTTTTTATGATTTTAATCTTCAATTTTATCAAAAATCATAAGTCTGATCAGTCTGAAATGATATAGCAACTCAAGTCAGAACAGGTCTGAAGTCTGAGCAGAGTTTAGTGGTTGTAGCTTTAAAGCTGTACGAGGAGATTCTTTTAGAATTTTAGGTAAGAAGAAAAATAATAATAAAAAAAATAATAAGTTTAGATACAATATCAATAAGTTGGCTTTCTCAAGCCAACTTAATTAATAGGGTAAAACCCCAAAAATATTTAACATGGGCATTTATGGTCGTTTGGAACGAATTAATTGATTTTTAGTGCATTCTTATGGGGAAATTTGTTTTGGTGTACGGGCATTTTGGTTTACGAGCTCTTGAATGAATTAAACTCGTAAACCGAGGTATTACTGTACTTCTTCACTTACTCAGTAAAAGAGTGTGTGTATATCTAGGGTGTACGAACAATACGCACATATTTACGGCAAGTTAACGTTACAAATCACAATATGTGCATGGGGAAAAAAATAAAATAAAATCACATACGCATATTTCAATGCCTTTTTGTGTTTATGCAACATTTATACATCAGGCTCTCAGTCTTGAAATAAATGCTCAAGGTTGTTCACGGACCTGGTAGAACTTCCCTCCTTTCTGAACACTGGCCAGGCCGATGATGGGTTTGCAGTTCTCTAGAGCCTGATGGAAGATGGCGTACGGATTACACTCCACCTCTTCTCTCTTCTCTGCTGGAGATTTGTGGTATTTCTCCACCTGTCTTCTCTTTATGGTCTCCAACGTCTGAACGGACACAAAACATCCAAGCAGAAATTACATCCATACTCATTTCTCATTCCAAGTGTGTGTAATTTCTGAACGGGATTTCAATCAAACCTGTGTCATGATTCCTCTAGCAAGGACTTTGTCGCCATCTTGCATCATCATGTTGATGAACTTGCTGTTGGAGGAAAACAGATAAAATACTGCAGAAAACAAGAATGCAGCAAGTTATTTGTATTTCTTACAGATTATGCCGACCGTTTGTCAAAAACATTGTTTCGATCAGTTAACGCATGGCATCTTTAGACTTATTTTTCTTTATTTCCACATTTATTATTTAGCACATTCATTCACATTTATAATGTTATAATTTGGAAAAATATTTAGAGATTGGAAGGGAAGACAAAACACCTCGAAATTAGTAGTTCACTTTATTTTGTGCTCATGATGTGAGAGTTTTGCTCATTAGATTATGTACGTTGTTTGTTTTTAGTATTTTATTACTTTGAGCAAAAATATAAAAACGGTCCACACTTTTCTTAAGAGTTAAACCTGCAACCCAGTGTTTCTCAGTCCAACACCTTCAGCGAACAAACACAAAGCTGTCCGAATATAAAATAATAACAGCTCCATAAAACATCTGATCTAACCTTTTATCATTATATTGAGTTGGGAGAAAATTTCTCTTATTTTAGTAAACATTAGTAATAATTTTTAGACATTCAAGCTCTCAGGGACAAAATCTTTGATGAAGTACAAAGTACTGCGGCTGCCCCGATGGAAATGTGTAGCTGTTCCAGAAAAGTATTATCCAGACCTCCGGTGTGAAAGAAATATAGAGACCGGAGCTCTGGAGTTTTAATTGAACAGCCCTGATATCGAGGATTCATACAAGACGGCCCAAAATTATTGTTATCACTGCAGAATATAATAAAGTAAAATGAAAACAGGTAATTGTGACTATATTCTGCGCTGGAAACAAACTTCTACTTCCATTCAGAAGTATTGGACACACAAGGGAAAAGGTTTTTCCATTTACAACTAAATTCAAACATTATCAGCACAAAATCTCAGGTGGAGAATCAGCTCTTGATTCCAGCAGTGGATGACGCTGAAGCTTCAAAGCTCGTGTCGAGTTCACTGCGAAATAATACAGCCTCACTTGCTTTACAGTTTCACTTTGAATATCCGAATGTTTGAACAGTTTACAGGAGTTCAAGTAAATTTACTAACATATTATATATACACACACACATGCGTGTGAGATATATATAGCCTATATTACATTATCAAATATTCTGCCACATAAACAGTGTACAAATACAATATGATAAAAATTGCAGCACCGCACAAATTATCAAACAAACTCTGTTGGTAATATTGTAATTGTTACATTTCATTTAAAACCACACTTTAATATGAATAACATTTTATCAGGAAACTAAACATTTAGCACCGTCCGGCATTTATTTGAGCTTAATGTATTTATACAACTGTAATTATAATTTCTGTTTCTTTTACTGTTGTTCACTTTACTGCAGTAGCCTGTTTTTGATTTTGTGGTCCTTACCGACACAAGATTTCATTACCGCACTGCTCTATTCTGATTTTTTTTTTTACATTTTCATTTGCAAAAAAAATATTTTAACACTTAAGTTGAGATGAGTTACACATTGAAATTGCAACATTTGTCATAAAAAGTTAAATATTTTATATTTTGTGTGTATGCACACAATTGACATCTAAGGTTACTGTATTTTTTTTACATGGCATAGAAAAAAACATGAAATTCCCTTTTTGTATATTATTTTTTATATCAGTATTTACAAAACTGCATAACATTTTTAAAAGCTAATTAAATATTACATTTTTATAGAAATTAAGAAAAATTTATAATATGAACGTTATTGAGGTAAGGACAATTTAAGAAGATGACCCGAAAAACAAAAAAAAATAAATCTTAACGACTATGTTCAATTTTGTGTAAATTTTTATATGTATTACAGACTTTGATGATTGAAATGTAAATTCATAGATTTTTTTTATTGGGATAGTCAAAAGTGCCCGTAGTTGCAGAAACACCCATAAACATCACAGCTCTCTCAGGTCTCCAGTGGCTGTAAATCTGACCTGCCACAAGATTCAACACTCCTGATGCTTTAAGGGCCCGTCCACACGGGAACGCGAATCACTGTAACCGCATACATTTCGTATCGGATTGGCGTTGCGTCCACACGGATCCGGCGTTCTGGGTGGCTGAATCCGCTCTCTTTGGAGAACGGGTTCTAAAGTGGAAAGATCTGAGAACGACACCCTTGCGTTCTCGTGTGGACGGCCAATCCGCATCTTTTGTGAGAACGATGATGTCATCACATCACGTGTCGGCTGCGTCACACGTAACAGCAACAACAGTAATGGCGGACTACATGATTGTGCTCGTGCTGTAGGACGGCTAAAAGTACATAAAGTTGCATTTTACGGAACTGGTTTTGCGTTTCCATCGTGATCATGGCATGCCACAGTGTTTGGGAGCGATCGACGGCACACGCATAGAAATCAAGCAGCTGTCTGCCAACTCGATGGACTACATCAGTGGTCCCCAACCTTTTTTGTGCCACGGACCGGTAAACGCGTGAAAATTTTGCCGCGGACCGTTGCCGGCTCCAGTTTGTTGAGCGAGTCCGCGCGAGATTAAACACACTTCCTCGTTGCTAAAGCAGCAGCGTCACAGCCGCTTGTAGCAGCTCACGCACCGGTCCGCGAATTCGATCCGCCGCCCGGTACCATTTCATCCACGGACCGGGGGTTGGGGACCACTGGACTACATCAACAGGAAAGGCAAACATTGTCAATGTACAGGCGGTCTGTGATTATAAGTACAGATTTATGGATGTTGTGATAAAGTGGCCCGGGAGTGTACACGATGCACGGGTTTTTGCTAATTCAAAGCTCAACCTGTACTTGACTGGCCAGATAGATCCCTCCTCTGAAAAAACAGATTGTGGACATGAGTGTGCTTTTGTTCGTCTCAAAGTCAGATATGCTGCCCTGAAAAGGCTTCACAGACTGTAACGAGGGAGAGGGAAAGAGAGTGAGGAGAGTACTCACAAAGTACCTTGACCCTTAAAAATGCTGGCCATCAAGTTTTGTTCTGTTTTTTTTTTTTTTTTTTACAGTATTTACCTTTTTGAAAATGTACTAATGTTTATTTTGAAAGTGTTGTATTGAATATGTCAAGTGAAAATAAATGAGAGTAAAAATTCAAGAACTGGTTTTTATTGGAAAATAGAACAATTAAAAATAACCTGAAAAAACAGGTATAAAGTGCAGCAGTGCGCACAACATATAGTGCAGGGCAAACAATATAAAATCAAGAATTACAATGCAACAGGGCAATCGCTCTGTGTCATCTTGCACGGATCCGTCTTTCGGATGAGACGTTAAACCGAGGTCCCGACTCTCTGTGGTCGTTAAAAATCCCAGGATGTCTTTCGCAAGAGTAGGGGTGTAACCCCGGCATCCTGGCCAAATTTGCCCATTGGCCTTGGTCCATCATGGCCTACTAATCCCCCCCATACTAATTGGCTTCATCACTCTGTCTCCTCTCCACCAATAAGCTGGTGTGTGGTGAGCGTTCTGGCGCAATATGGCTGCCGTCGCATCATCCAGGTGGATGCTGCACATTGGTGGTGGTTGAGGAGATTCCCCCGTACTATGTAAAGTGCTTTGAGCTCTGGAAAAGCGCTATATAAATGTAACATTTCTTCTTCTTCTTGCAGCAGTGCACGTCTGTAAATATTCAGCGCATTCAGCGCGCAAGGTTGTGCGCATGCTCAAACTCTTCTTCTCCGTGTATAGTGTATATCTGTGGCAGAATTACAGCGCCACATACTGGTCTGGCATATAAACTACACCGTTCTCAGTCGGTTTCAGTGTTCTCGTGTGGACGGTGAGATTTCTAGCACCGATGCCGTGTTTACGGCATTTTTTTTTAGAACGAAGGGAAAAAAGAGCGGTTAGGGAATGCACCGTTCTCGTGTGGACGTGGCCTAAATCTCTTCCCGAGACAATGAGAGAAAAGTGTCAAAGGTTCAAGAGCTTCGTTTGTGCATCGCTAGAGTCAGAGTGAGTGTGAGCGATGAGTCTGTACCTGATCAGAGGCTCGCTGAAAGGAGAGCTGGAGTCGCTGGATTGCGCCGCTTTAATGGGGCTCACGCTCTTCAGATCCCGCAGCTCTTGAGCTTCAGCGCTGAGCTCTGCCTCTGGAGCAGCATCTTTCCTGGGATCCGGGTCCAGATAGTAGGGATTATAGCGGCTCCACCTCACCAAACACACACTGACAACACACGCACAAACACAGACAGCGCAGATCGGGACTCCGTTTGCGAAGAACAGCGTGAAATCAACCATATATCATACAGATTATGAATTATGTAGCAATGTTGGTGTGATTTAGAGCTCATTTCGGTCATTCTTGGATAAAATAAACGAAGGAAACTCGTAAAATGTACCTGGGTGTCCAAGGTTTCAGTAAATGTCTGACGGACGCCGCCATGTTTCTCTCATCCTGAAGGACCTCAAACGAACAGCACGACCTCAAATATTGCCTGAGTAAAATAATGCCGCAAAATATTCGCTTTAAAAATTAAGGTCTAGCATTTATTGTGTTTATGTATACTGTTTTTTTTTTAATAGTGTAAATAATAGTGATTTACAGTTAAGAAGATGGCAATTTAGGTAGTTTCATGTTGACTAAATGTGTTTGTGCAGATGTATGATTTTTTTTTAAAGCAATAATCTACACAAGCCAAATAATCTCAATGTTGTCTTATTCTGTCACGTATTTTAAGGAAAAAACGAATTAAGTGTATTGTGGCGAAGAGATTTTGGCTCCTTGTTATTATTTTTTAGCAAAACATACAATACTAGCTAGACTGGGGAAAACAGTGAAAGTGTCCAGAGTTTCCAGGTTATTAGGTTTTTACAGTTTTTTACGATTGCTAAGCAGTAGTGGGCACAACTGGAGTCACATGTGCAAAACTCTAACTACAGTCTGCAATACCAACAGTCACCTGAGCTGAACAGTTCACATCACCTGCAAAACTCATTCCAAGCAGATGAGATAACACACACTGCACAACCCTCACTGAAATAACACACACTGCACAGCCCTCACTGAGATAACACACACTGTCACTCAGAACACACTGAGAGTAAAAACACTAGCATCAAACACCAATACAGAAAATACTGAAGTTTGAACAATTTCAGTGACTTCATACAAAGTAATATTTTCTTCAAAGAATAGAGTGAAATTATTTCACATGATTCACAGTAATTACATTTCTAAAACATAACAATTCTTTAAGGTAAATGACAATCAGCAGTTTGCTTCAATAGTCTGTTGTAATTTACGGATTTACAGTAATGAGAAAAATGGTAGAAACTAAAAGTACATACTGTAATTCAAACACATAATTGAAGGGCTAATCCTGCCTCTCTGTAGCATCAGCCACAGGTTTCATCAACATCACATCTAATGTTCTCTCTCATGCTCCTGGGGAAGAACCAGGTCTGTAACATTTCCAAATATATCATTATCAGCCATCTCTCTATCTTCATTATCGCACAGTTTTACAGTATTGCATTGGTGACCATAACCATGTCAACAATAGCATTTTCCTGCGCATCTGAAAATAATTTTTCTCTTCCTCCTGTTGGGGGCAACCTTTGGGTCCTGTTGTAAAAATATATCTTACAGTCAAACTTACTGTAATGTATATATGTGTAAATATTCTATAATTGCAAAACAAAATAAATTCCTGTAATGTTTTCATTTACTGTAAGGATGTAACTCTCCCCTGTTTGTATGCTGGATAACTAGCATGGCAGATGCTACTGTGGATCTTTGCAGATTTGGTTGCACCCTCAACCCTTCCTCTCTCAATGAGAGACCATCATTCATGACATGTCTATAAGTGTAGCACTTATTTCATCTGAAATAACAGCTCTTTGTCTCCTTTGTCTTCCTCCACGCATCCACCCTCTCCCTGCCACCGTTCTCCCTTCACAAACCCGTCTTCTTTGTTCCATTTCCAAATTTAGTTTTCTGAGCTCTACCTATATAGGTGGAGCTTAGAAAGACTAATTCATGACTCTATATATATATATATATGTGTGTGTGTGTGTGTGTGTGTGTGTTTTAAACACCTGCTAAGCCTTTCAGCTGAAATTGCAATCAGCACTGTTTGAAAGGCACAAGGCTGAAATCTATTTTATGATTGAAATTATGATTGAAGTGTCCAGAGTTTCCAGGTTATTAGATTTTTAATAAAAAAAAAAAAAATGTAACAACGAGGGTGTTTGACCCCTTTCTGACAAAGCAATTTAATAACTATAATATTGTGTATAAAAAATATTGTATGAACAATAAAATAATATTTTATAAAATATAATATATATTATTATAATATTTTCAGATTTTATAACTATAGTCACTGAATCTGATGAACTGATTAAAGAAAATCTGCACTTCAAATTCAACTCCATGTGGTTATAAAAATATCACTGGATTATTATAATTAAAGCCAAAAGTGAAGCTTTGAAAAGTAAACTAATATTAACTACTGACACACTAAAATAAAATATACAAAATAACTGGATTAAAACTCTTTTATTCGGGTGAAAATAATAACGTGTAAGAGTTGTGCAGTAATGAAGAAAAGATTATTATGTGACTATAAATACTTTTAACACCTTTAAAAAACACCTTAAAAAACAGTACAGAATTCTAACTTAAATGTTTATAAATGTATTTAATGGAATAAACAAAAGTGTCATTTTTACTTGTAATATCAAACATGATAAATTGGTTCCTTTAAACTATAAAAATAATATAAAATAAAAATTATAATATTAAAATATGTTCCCATACAGTTATAATAAACTTAAACAAACACAAACAATAAACAAATAAGGGTTTAAACAACTAAACACTTTCACTAATTCATATTTCACATTCAGAATATCAGATAGTTGATGATTTAGTGAAGATATCTCTGATTATTTTGAATAAAAAACAGAATAAAAGTGATAAATCTGTTATTCAGCGCTAATGTGGCTGCGGTGTGTCACTTGACAAACATGACGGAAAAATAACGGTCGACTTACAAAACTCACGCTGGAAATTCAGCAATAATATTATAAACTTTATTGATTAATATATTTTTCTGATGTGTTTATTAACACAGTTTTACTGATGATCCTGATGAATAAACATTAAACCCTTTCTTATTTGTTTTCCTCAACACATTTTCACTGATCCAGACCAAACATAAAACCCGGGATAGAGCGGCTGAGTGAATGTGGTCTGGACTGTGTGGATGAGGATCATTGTGTCAGAGACGCTGTAGAAGGACAGAGTTCCTGCACTGTGATCCACATACACTCCTATTCTACCACTGATGGGCTTTACAGAGAGAGCAGTGTTTATATTATTGTGTATGAATGAGTAACTGGAGGAAGAGCAGATCAAACTCCAGGACTGATCATTACGTCCAAACAAACACTCATGACCCCATCCCTTCCTGCTGATACTCTTATATGACACTGATATAAACACATATCCACTGCACTCAATCTCCCAGTAACAGCGTCCACACACACTCTCTCTACACAACACCTGACACCACTCATCAAATCTGTCTGGATGATCAGGATACGGCTGATGTGTGTCAGTGAAAGTAATCACTCTGTTATTCTCAGACAGATGGAGGTGTTTATTCACTGTGTTCAGATCCAGATTGAGCTGATGGGAATCTGATGGAGAGAAAACACATCAGAATCAGCAATTATGAATCTGATCTTTTAATGCATCTGAACTCTTCATGTTCAATAAATCATCAGTGTCTCAATTTATCAAAGTCTCAATGTTCATTCATGTTACAACAGAATCACAACTTTTTTATAAAAACTGGAACTGTTTATATAATCTATAAAATATTATGAATATGAATATATAATAAATATAATAATAATACATATAATAATTTATAATATCTTCTGTTGTTGTTCTTGTGGGTCGTTTGTTTAATGTGCCAAAGATTAACGAGATTAAACTTTCAGTGTCTAAATCTGATCACATGAAAGATTTAACATTTCCAATTTAAGTTTTAAATTATTATTAGGGATTTGTTTTATTATTGAATTAATAAATATTAGATTAGTTTAGTCAATGAAAGTGAACTGCAACTTTATTTCAAAAACAACAACAAGAAATTTTTCTTTTTTAAATGGTTTGTGAAATAAGAAATTAAATGAAGACAGTCATAGTGTTAAATCAGCAAATGTTGAAGTCGATTAATCTTTGTTTAGTAAAATAAATATCTTAATTAAATCTCTTTAATTAATTATTTTGGTTTATAAACTTCTCATTCACTGTTATTTTGGGACAATCCAGATCAGAAACCATATTCCAGGCGTGAGGTCAGTAACAAGAGATCAGTCCAAAACATGACATGATACAAAACAACAACAAGGCATGGTAAAACTTGGTAGAAGAACAATGAAACAAAACATAACTAGACATGACATGGCATAAGCTCAACATGACAAACATGGTACAGAAAGCTATGCTACCAGTAAGGTTGCTTGGCATTACCACTAGCGGTACTAGCTAAGGCTTAGTAGGGCTGTGCTACCAGCAAGGTAACGGCATTCCCATAGACTAAACTGTTCAACATGACATGACACTAAACCCCAAAACATGACAAAGCAAGAAACCAAGCACAGCGTTAACATGACTAGGCAAAACATAACAATGGGACACGACAACATGGCTAAGTAATGCGGTACTGCCCATAGAGTGGGGGGCAGCCCATGCAATACGTCGCCAAGTCCATCAACGATCCCAGCACTTATATAGTCCTCAAACAGGAAGTGGTCGCAGAGGGAGCGGTAGCAGACAGACTGTGAACATGGTCTCCCCCTGGTGGTGTGGCAAGGCATTACATAAATCCCCCCCTTAAAGAGCGCCTCCTGGCGCTCAACGTGAACGTCTCCAAGGTCAGGAGGAACCATGGCGTGACTTGATACTGCTCTGTCCAAGGAGACGACTGACCTGGATGACATCACGGCGGCGGGTCCCAGCGGAGCCGAAAGACCGATGGAGCCGACCAAGACCGCTGGACCAGAAGACCGAAGGCCAGCCGCAGCGCCGAACATCCGAGGCGGAGTCCAAAGGACAGAGGGCAGAGTCGGAGACGGTGTGACTGAGGACAAAAGGCGCAACTGGAGGGAGCAAGGAGCCAGCCGAAGCCACAGGTGTAGGTAAGGCGACGCACGACCAAAGTGTAGCCTGGAGGACGAGGGAACCCGATGGAGAGGATGACCGAGGGACTTTGGTGAAGCAGAGGGAGTGAGAAGCCAGGTGCCGAAGTGTCGATGGGCCGAGGTGAGGGAAGGGGACAGAGATCAGAGGCGTAGTGGACGCACTCTGCTTGGCATGGTCGAGGAGGTGGGAGAGGGAGGCCGGGTGGGACAACAACGACCATGGTGATGGCATCTACAGCCTCTGGCCATGACAGAGCCTGCGGTGCACATGTTCTCCGGGTTATCATCACAGTTTCTTTAGATCCTTACTCTATTGTCCTGAAAAAATTCCTGCTGGATTCTGAGGTGGCGACGTATTCTGTAATGATAGGAGGCGTTAAGCCGAGTAGAATCCAAGTGCAGTTTATTTTGGGACAATCCAGATCAGAAACCATATTCCAGGCGTGAGGTCAGCAACAAGAGATCAGTCCAAAACATGAAACATGACATGATACAAAACAACAACAAGGCATGGTAAAACTGGTAGAAGAACAATGAAACAAAACATAACTAGACATGGCATTGCTAGACATGACATGGCATAAGCTCAACATGACAAACATGGTACAGAAAGCTATGCTACCAGTAAGGTTGCTTGGCATTACCACTAGCGGTACTAGCTAAGGCTTAGTAGGGCTGTGCTACCAGCAAGGTTACGGCATTCCCATAGACTAAACTGTTCAACATGACATGACATGGAACTAAACACCAAAACATGACAAAGCAAGAAACCAAGCACAGCGTTAACATGACTAGGCAAAACATAACAATGGGCCACGACAACATGGCTAAGTAATGCGGTACTGCCCATAGAGTGGGGGGCAGCCCATGCAATACGTCGCCAAGTCCATCAACGATCCCAGCACTTATATAGTCCTCAAACAGGAAGTGGTCGCAGAGGGAGCGGTAGCAGACAGACTATGAACATGGTCTCCCCCTGGTGGTGTGGCGAGGCATGGCATTACATTCACTTATGAATAAATATTAAATAAAGTGAAAAAAATCAATGAAATTTAAATATAAATGAAAAAATGAAATGAAACAAGTAAATGAATGATCAAGTAAATGTATAAAAGAGTATATGGACATGTTGAATATGGTTTATAAACTTCCAAAATTCAGACACAATAAAACACAAAATGCTTTTTTCTTGTTCTTGTTTTCCGGTTGGAAAAATAATGTAAAACTTCTTGTTTGCTGATTGGCTGCAGTTTGAGATAATCTACAAAATAAAAGTTTCCATCACAAATTTCAAAAGCGTTTAACACTCATAAATAAAGTTTAATAAAATTAAATAAAATTAATGATAATGATATTTTTACTATCAAATCTGTTATTTGACTTTCAGTGAAAATGCTTTTAAAAATGATAAATATGAGAATAATAGAAATAATAAATTATAAAAACAACAATATACAACAAAAATGTATATTGTAAATCAATATATATTTATTAAGCATATACATATATTTATATATTTTATATATTTATAAATATATTTATATATATTTATTAAGCAGGATCACTATATAATTATTCACATACATGCACTTCAAGATGCACATCAGCACAGAAATATATTCTTCAAAAAAATGAAGATTTCACTGTGTTTAAAACTTGATCACATTATTACAATCATAGTTGAATCATCTTAATGAACAATCTACATCATAAAAGTTTCCATCACAAATTTTAAAAGCGTTTAACACTCATAAATAAAGTTTTTAATTTATAAGTACGTTTTGACTTACATTGTAGGAAGTCGTTCCTGGTTCTGGGAACAATGTTGGTGAAAGTGACTGTGGAAATCAACATGAAGAGTGAGATTATCATGACGAGACAAAGTTATCCTGCATTTCTAATATGATGATCTACATGAAATGAGATGATGGAGGATCATTTCTGAGAGCAGATGAATCTCCAGGACTTTACCTCTGTCACAAATCTTCTTCAGCTCCTCTTTGCAGAAATCCTCCAGTTTGTTTCTCAGCTGATGGACAGATTCTCTCACGGCATCAAAAGAAGAGAGAGAACTGAAGGGATTGTCATTGACGTCTGTAGATTCAGGAGGAGCTGAGAGAGACTGGAAACTCTACAGAAAACAGAAATCAAAGCTCATCAGCTCCACACTTCAGCCAATAACCTGCACTACTGTCAGATTTACTCTTGTTGATCTTCAGAAAATGAAAATGAAGTGTTTCTCTGTCACAGCTGTAACGGACCCAGCCACGCCCCCGGCACCAGACTCCTCCTTCACTCCTCCCACTCGTTCCCTGTCACCCGAGTACTGACACCTGCAACCAAACACCCCCACACTACAAAGCCAGCACTCACTCTGCACACAGTGTCTGGTCTCATCACTGTTACCCGGACTCGCTCAGCGCGACCACACTGAGACTGTTCTCCCCGAGCAACTCTTTCAGAAACCTCCTAGCCTCGCAGAATCATCCCGAGTTCGCCTTCTACATTCCCTGCCATCGTTAACCTCAGTTAAGACTGTTTATCTCCATTGCCTTTGCTTACCCTGCCATTTCACTGCACTGCAACCGTCTACTGTCTTGTGTCCTGCCGTTAATAAATCTGTTCCACTCACCCAATGTTTTGAGTCTTCCATTATGACAACAGCAGGATCTTACTAAAGTCTCTAAAGCAGGGGTCTCAAACTCAAATGAGCTGGGGGCCGCAGGAGGCAGAGTTTGGGTGAGGCAGGGCCGCATCAAGTATTTCACAAAAAAACATTTTCTTAAACGTCATTATTGACAGTTCTTTAAATTCAATGGGTTCTTCTGAACAGGAACTGTCCTGAACATAAACAGAATATTGAAGAACATGAAAGGTTCTTCTGAATATGACTTGCCTATAGACCTGCAGATCTTCCTCTCACAAGCTGAGCCACATTTGGCTTGAGAGAGGAAACAGTTGAGACTCTCAGTATAAATATAGTATAATATAGTATAGTATAGCTTGAAGATGATCGTCGGTAAGTAGACCTGTACTTGGACTTCCTGAAGTTCAAGGTTGAGGAAAAAGTTACTAATTTTTTTGAGATACTAAGTCATTATTTTGAGAAACCCCCCATTATTATGACTTAAATAATCCTTTCTTTCTCAACTGTAGAAACGGCTTCCATACTTTCCTGATGACATGAACATCGTAACATTTGTATACGGTAGAAAAATACTGAGATTGGCGACTGCTACCGGCTGTTAATTATCAGCTGGGACTGTGGGACACCATTATTTATTATATACAAACAATGGGATGAAGCCACAGAGGCGTTATTTACAGGATTTTATTTTCTATATTAACCCCATGGGTTCATCGGGACAACTTAGCCAACACCGATGTCCTGTTGACTATGTAACCGGGATGGGACACTGAGGCCCCTGATTAGCCTCAAGCCAAACTCTGAAGCGGGAGAGCGGGCGGGATCTGACTGAGTGTCCCAGCGGAGCTCCACTCCCCTCGGTGACACTGTCAACTGTCGGTGTTGGTCGTTAATTTGCAGATTCGTCATGATAACATATCATTCGCATGGATAGTGGTGATCATATCGCTATCAACTTTTAAGCAAATCAGCCCATTTCAAATGGAAAAACAAAATACAATCCGCATGACGCTAAATCCAACAGTGAGCATGAACTGCTCACTGCTCACTGCTCATAAGTAACATTGACTTCGTCCAGCTCAAAGTAGAACATGCTCAATTGAAATCACAATAAGAAGTAATAATTCTATTATGGCTTTAACAAATATGATGCTCCATAGTTGTGAAATGTTTCTGTCTGCATCAAGCCCAGCCGATGCCCCGCCCCCGGGAGTCATATACTCCACTGTGATTGGCCCCCGGGAGTCATATACTCCACTGTGATTGGCCCCCGGGAGTCATATACTCCACTGTGATTGGTTGGTTTGTTCAGCTCCAGCTCGCACGAAAAAGGAACCTTCCGCACACAATGCGGTAAAGCGCTATTTATTCAAATCTTGCGGGCCGCACTTACATTAAACTTTCATATTTTCCCACGGGCCGCATGTTTGAGACCCCTGCTCTAAAGTCTCACTATGATCCTGTTCATCTAGATCTCTGTTACCTGCAGGAAAAGCATGTGATCCTGTGTGTGTGAAAGCTGCTCCAGCTCAGCGTCTCTCCTCCTCAGATCATTGATCTCCTGCTCCAGTCGCTCCAGACGTCCTTCAGCTCGACTCACTGCAGTCTTTTCCTGATCTCTGATCCGCTGTGTGACCTCAGAGCGGCTTCTCTCAATGGAGCGGATGAGCTCAGTGAAGATCCTCTCACTGTCCTCCACTGCTGTCTGTGCAGAGATCTGTTAGGACACACATCACAATCACACAGAGGCTTCAGTGGGACTGACAGAGGAGAAACCTGACTGACACTTCTCAAACTCCTCTTCTTCTCCAGACTCACTTTATGAGACTCCACAGCCTCTCTCAGCTGCTGAAGATCTTTCTCTCTCTGCTGAATCCCCTGCTGGAACGACCTCTTCGTCTCCTTCAGCTGCTTCTGCAGCACAAACCAATAACAGAGATGAGACTTTATACTGCTGTCACTAAATCATCATGTGAAGAGTTAAATGCAGTAACAAGAGAATTGATAACCAATGTCTGTAGGTTCAAACTCTAGACATAAGAAAAGCATATGTGCATAAGCATATATGCAAGCAGAAGTGAAAATAAAAGTGAAACTGACAGAGATTTAGAGTTTCAGACTGACAGTGTTTCTGCTGCGTAACAGAGCTGCGACTCTATATGACAAAAACTTATTACTGAACAACTAGAGTGTGTATTTCTGTTAATAACTGCCATCAATTATAAAATATTGATTGGGAATCAGTCGTTGTAATTTACATGAAGACGGTTATCACATTCCCATCAAAAACTGATTAATCTACACACAACAGAAGCCAAAGTCCAAAGTGAAGCTGTAAATGATAGAGTTCATATGAATTGAGTCAGATTTACTGAACAGAAAGTGTTTGAGTCTCTGTCGCTGCATTTAACCTGTGTTATTCTTGACAGAGATATATTCTTTAAACAATGGATGAATATTTTCCATTGATTTATGTTGCTTCATCAAAGCCTATTTTCCAAAAGTTTGTGTTGGTCAATATGTTTACAGAGCATTTCACCTTATTTTCTGTTAAGTTCAGTGTGGAGCACAAATACTCATCAGTGAAACTTCACTTACAGCTACTGTTAATTTCTGCTGACGTCTGCAGTGTGAATGATGTTTCCTGATCATATGGGTGTCAATTAAATAGTGTCAACATTATTTCATACCTGTTTCTCTGTCCTCTGTGCTGCAGCTGATACTGTGTCGTGGTTTTTATGTTCATCCAACATACACAATGTACATATAAACTTCTGATCAGTGCGGCAGAAAACCTCAAGGAGTTTATCATGTGTTTGGCAGATCATGTCCTGCAGTCGTCCAGTGGCATCAGTAACTTTGTGTGGCTTACGAGAATGATATTCCTCATGACGGGCAAAATGAGTTTGACAGAGTGACTCCAGACACACCAGACAGGATTTGACAGCTTTGTGTTTTCTTCCAGTACAGACGTCACACTGCACGTCTCCAGCTCCAGCGTAACAGTCAGCAGAAAGTTTAGTTTTCTTCAGTTTCTCCACCATTTCAGCCAGAATGGTGTTTTTAGCTAAAGCAGGTCTTGGACTGAAGGTTTCTCTGCACTGAGGGCAGCTGTAGACTGTCTTCTCATCCTCCTGATCCCAGCAGCCTGTAATACAGATCTTACAGTAACTGTGTCCACAGGGAATGGTCACTGGATCCTTCAGGAGATCCAGACACACTGGACACATGAACTCATTCTTATCCACTGAAATGTTGGCTTCTGCCATTTTACTGCATGAGACACACAAACACACAACAGCTCAACTGCAGTTCAGTTTGTGTTTCTCTGAACTCACATGATTCCCGTTTCCTGGTTCTGTGTTTGAGTGACGTGTGAAAAAAGGTGTGTCTGCAAGCGTGAAATCTATCCTCTCATGCACG
The DNA here is from genome assembly GCA_037043235.1 of Rhodeus uyekii. NCBI lineage: Eukaryota > Metazoa > Chordata > Actinopteri > Cypriniformes > Acheilognathidae > Rhodeus > Rhodeus uyekii. Next base: position 489,464 of record JAWRVZ010000161.1, read on the forward strand.
ATCAAACACCAGTGTCTTGTTGCAGTAACTGGTGTGGAGAGGCTGTATAAAGCCAGCAGAAAATGGGAAGCTGTTAGAGAGAGACTGAACTCATCCGTGATCACACTGCTGGGAGGATGTGATGTGGATCTGAGATTGTCTGTTCATAAGATAGAGTGAATGGAAGCACAGTGAACACACATTTGTTTTGTTTATATTGTGCGTGAATAAAAGCATGAGTTTCAGTCAGCCTCTTCTTTCTTCCATAACTTGAATTGTATCACATGCATGTTCTGATAGCCATACATTTTTGTGAACATTTTCAACTTAAAAAACAAATGCTGACGGGCAAAGAGTTAAGATTTGTATTCACAATTGACTTCAATTAATCAATTTTGTCATATTATAAGTTGAAGGTAATGAAGACAAGCAAAAAGTTTAACTAAGATTAAACTTGACCTTTACTTTATCCACAGTACAAAAAGCATAATCTCTCATCAGCATCAGAGTACATAGTGTCATTACAAATACATAATGTTATTTTGTATATAATATATAGAGCACAAAGTGTTTCTGTCAAGTCAGAGCTCTTTCTCTGCCAATCACTTGATTTTAATATAAAAAATGAACTGAATCAATGATGTCTTGGAGTGTGAAGCTGTAGAAACTGCACTCTTTTCAAGGACGAGCATTTAGTGCATATAGAGAGTGAGGAAAGTGTTTGAATCATAATCTTTGAGCACAGTTCAGTTAAATGATAAAGTTTATCCTCTTTAACTTTAACTTAATGTTGTTAAAGTGAAAGTATGAAGTAAACCGTTTGCTCAAATATCCACAAAATTAAAAACAACACTGAAATAAGCTGTTTATCTGTCAATCAGATGCGTGTGAAAGTTGTTGTTTTCTTATACACATTTACTTTTAATTGGCACGATACATTTACTTGTAAACTATTAATGAATTGTTATGTTTGATTTTACTTACTCTGTAAGTTATTCACTTCAATAGATTACGCTGCATCCTTTGTTACCGCAAATCTGTCAGTTAAATTCATACTAAATCTCAGATTAGATGGAGCACAGGTGAGATTCTAGATTCCTGACGAACTGCTCAGACGGGAGAGTTTGTGATCGTGAGATCCATCTGAAATAGCCGGCGTGAGACTCTGAGCGACACTGAGAACCGAAGGAACTAGTGAAATAAGAGTAACGAGTTCTAAAGAATAATCAAATGTCTATTTACCAAATTATCGTACAATTGACCGACGATCAATTGGCTTTCCAAACTAAATTCACGGTCGTATTTAAACATGGAGTCAGATAAGAAACGAATTGGAATTTGCCACAACTGAAAAACCATTGAGGAATAAGGAATAATCACACGAATTATCAAAGTTAAAAACAACTAGAAGTGTTCAGATACGAGCAACTATCACAACGAAAATCAATCAACTTCACAGAAAACTTCTTCATGTCCGTTGACAACATTTACATTTTAAGATTTAAATTTAATTAAGGTTTAAGATTACAAAAACTCAAAGTATTCTTACATTTTTTTAAATGGGTCTGTCTTCTCCGGTCAGATGAAGATGATCAAAATGCAAAAGAGTCAAAACAACTGATTTTATTAAGTCAAAGAAACCCAGATAGTCCAGGAAAGAAGTCAATTTAAACCATGTGTAACATATGACACTATCAGAGAACTAACTGAAGGAAATGAGGAAGTTAAAGACACAAAGATGATTGGATTGAATGACTGGAGACCCAGACCCGGCTGAGGAGATGGAGAGACCAGAAGACACCATAGGTTCAGGAGTTCAGGGCAGATCAACAGCAACGAGCAACCGAGGAGCCAATGGACTGAGATGGAGGAGTTCAAACTGTAGCTGGAGGGAAGGCAGAGCCTGACGGAGCCCAAAATATATAGAGAGTAAGCATCCGTTCATCCTTCTCTTCCTACAGCCTTTCATCAAACCTCAATCTTTCTCACCCTCTCTCCTCTTCCATCATGAGTGACACGCAAGTGTGTTGTGCCGCTCTTTCCGATCCACTTTCAAGTGTTTCTCAGAAACAATTTACTGCAGCTTTAAATTGTCTTACAGCAGAGTGAGGATGATGAAGATGAACTTTGAGACTCGTTTTTAAATCTCTTCTTTGTGACGACCCTGAATCTCCCCCTCCCTTGAGGGGGAGGATTCTTCCTGAGTGTCTTTTTTATGCTTGGACTTTCACCTGTAGTGTTATTTTTGTTTCTTTACTCCTATACTTGTTTATTACTGTATTTGGGTATATGTTTAATTGAAAAAAATATTTTATTTTATTGAACATCTTGCCTGACCCCTCCTTCATGTTGCGACGTAAAACGAGCTGGTCGTAACTTCTCACACAAATGAGGAAACACTTCACTGTGAATTCTTACGTGGCTGTTAAAACCTTGTTTAAATGTGAAACTCTTTCCACAGGCGACACTCATAATCCTTTTAAGGAGACAGTAGATGGAGCAAGAACCTAGAACACAACACATGCACAGAAAAACAGTATCCACCTCATACACACAACATTCTTTAAATAAAATAAATACCTACGTCTTATATTAATAATAATAATTATTATATTCTGTCAGGATTTTGTCCAATAAGAAGGTTATTGACTCAAAACTGTATTTTCTGAAGTAATTTTTTCACTGGTTTCAAATTTCAAGTTATGAAGAAATTACAAAATTATACTTTACATAATTGTTTGCAATTGAACTAACATTTCTTGCCCTCAGAATGACTACGCCATATACCCGTCCAGCCAGAGTGACGTGCAGATGCGTCCGAACCAAGATTATTGATAGGGCCGCAACATTTGTCTGTAGAGGGACAAAAATACAACCGGATGCATTAAAAACATATTCAATCAGCTCCCTAACTGACAATGAAAATGCTTATTTAAATAAAAAAAATGGCTTGCCTCCAGAATTTGAGGAGGGAGCGACTTACATTCTAAAAAATGTTAACATCACAAAAAAGAATGGGCAGCAATATTTATTAGTGGGGCAACATTAAAATTTACAACGGCTTCATTTAGCATAACAGTTGCAGCAGAGAAAGCAGCTAAAGATGCCATTTTCCCACCTTCTACACCACTGACAGGCATGGAAGAAAATATATATTCCAGCTGCGGATATATTACTCTGCTGGGGAAGGAGGAAAAAGTAAGCACCTTTTATGTTGAACCTGTCAGAACAATTTTACAATTTTATAACAATTTTATGTTCTGCTTAAACATGTAACACTTTCTACCCACTTCTCTGTGTTTTCACAGGTGCAGAAGGTGAAACTGACCCAGTCTCAGATTCCAGTTGTGAATCTAAAGCTGAAATGTGGTCCCAGCCTGCTTGATGTCTCTCTGTGGAGGGATGAAGCACTTTGTGATCTGGAGACAGCATGGAGGTCACACATCTGTACAGTGACGTGCTGCCGAGGGGAACCGGCAATTTTCATTCCTCTGAGCATACAACGATCAAGGTACTCATTATACATTACAGAAACACTGAAGTCACTCTATAACTATTTTTTTCCCTTTAATGATATTTCTTTTGTTAAATTCCAGATTGCAGAGCGAGAACAAAAGGAAGAAGAAATTGAAGTTATTGTGGTGACTGAAGCAGAGGAATTGTGAGGATCATCTTCTTCTGAGCAGTGACGACGAGGTCTACAAGGTTCCAGCAGAGTTCTTCTCCGGAGGCATCGCTGACTTCATTAACGTTCTCCCCGTGAAGGTTCTTGTACTGCACACCAAAAGGAAAATACTCCACATCAGACCAGCAACATCAACCTGACCTCATACATTTTACCCCCCTTCCCCACCCTTTAATAAATTGGTTCCTTAATGTTCGAATGTTTATTCTAAATTGACCTTGTAATTGTTATAATATGTAAGCTTAAATTTATTGTTCATTGAAGACTAAATTGTATTACTTAGTATTGTTTTTCTTTATTAGTATTCATAATCAGTTGTACAGTAATACCTCGGTTTACGAGCGACTTGGTATACGAGCAAATCGGTGTAGGAGCATGGAAGGTCAACTCGGTGTATGAGAAAATTTTTAGCTCACCCACGCTTTTTGTGTGGAAAAAGTCCTAACGCTCAGCATTGTCGCACGCATGCTAATGACAGCCTCTCATAAGTCAAGTCAAGTCAAGTCACCTTTATTTATATAGCGCTTTTTACAATGTAGATTGTTTCAAAGCAGCTTTACAGGAAAAACAATATAAACAAAGTTTGTTTGGCTGAACAGCAGCTTTAAACGAGCAGGCGAATCAATACAATTGATGAATTTTAAGTGTTAAGTTTCCCCAACTGAGCAAGCCATAGCGGCAAGGAACCAAAACTCCGGCAGGTGACGTAATGACTGAAGAACAGAATGGAGAAAAAACCTTGGGAGAAACCAGGCTCAGTCGGGGGACCAGTTCTCCTCTGGCCAACAGCCAAACAGTGCATGATTATTATTATTGACAACAATTCAAGTCCAATATGAAGTCCAATTTGGTCCGGTTAGAGATGGGTTCATGATCGTCACAGGAGAGGGTCTAGTAGAATCACGGTGTCCGCAAACACTTCAGGGCAGTGCTGTGCTCGTGTCCAGGTCCTTCATCTGATCTGGATACGGCCCGGATCCGGCTGACCATGGTAACCTCTGAATAAACAGAGACCAATATCAGCGTAGATGCCATTCTTCTTCTGATGTATCGAGTACATCAGGTGTTATGGGAATGTTCCCGGTTCCGGCTGACCTAAATTATGCAGCCTAACAATCATTTTACATGATTTGGATAAACATGTATGTATAGTGTGTTATGTGTATGCCAGGTTGAAGAGATGTGTTTTTAGTCTACATTTAAACTGACAGAGTGTGTCTGCTTCCCAAACTGTAATAGGAAGACTGTTCCAGAGTTTAGGAGCTAAATAGGAAAAAGATCGACTGCCAGCAGTTGACTTTGATATTCTAGGTATTATAAGCTGGTCAGTATTTTGGGATCGCAATAGACGTGAAGGACAATAATGTGTTAAGAGATCGCTCAAGTACTGTGGAGCTACACCATTTAATGCTTTGTAAGTAATTAGCAAGATTTTAAAATGTATTCGGTGATTAATAGGAAGCCAGTGCAGGCTTGACAGAACTGGGCTAATATGCTCATACTTCCTGGTTCTAGTAAGAACTCTAGCTGCTGCATTTTGGACCAGCTGGAATTTGTTTATTAAGCGTGCAGGGCAACCACCTAGTAAAGCATTACAATAATCTAGCCTTGAACTCATGAACGCATGAACTAACTTTTCCGCATTTGTCTTTGAGAGCATATGTCGTAATTTAGATATATTTTTAAGATGGAAGAATGCCGTTTTACAGATGTTAGAAACATGCCTTTCAAATGAAAGATTGGTATCAAAGAGCACACCCAGGTTTCTAACTGACGACAAAGACTTGACAGAGCAGTCATCGAGTGTTAGGCAGTAATCTAGATTATTACATGCTGAACTTTTTGGTCTAATAATTGGAATCTCTGTTTTTTCAGAATTAAGCAGTAGAAAGTTATTAGTCATCCAAATTTTTTTTTATATCAGTTATGCATTCTGTTAATTTAGTGAATTTGTTCATTTCATCAGGATGAGAAGAAATATAGAGCTGAGTATCATCAGCGTAACAGTGAAAGCTAATGCCATGCTTCCTAATAACTGCACCCAAAGGAAGCATGTACAGGGTGAAAAGCAATGGTCCTAGTACTGAACCTTGAGGAACTCCATACTGAACCCGTGATCGATATCACAGCTCCTCATTTACTGCTACAAACTGATAACGGTCAGATAAATATGATTTGAACCAGGCTAATGCAATCGGATGATAAGAGCAAATCATTTGTAACTCTAATGAGAGCAGTCTCAGTACTATGATATGGTCTAAATCCTGACTGGAAATCCTTGTAGATGCTGTTTCTTTCTAGAAAGGAACATAGTTGTGAAGATATTGCCTTTTCTAGAATCTTTGACAAAAAGGTAGATTCGATTTAACGAGTTTAAACAATTCTTCCTCCCCAATAACAATGAAGGAGAGGAATTTTTCTTCAGGGACACTAAAATTTACTATATTTTGTGATATTGTAGTAGATGATTGCATGGTTATAATTTTCTCTCTAATATTATGAATTTTGCAATTAAAGAAGTCCATGAAGTCATTACTGCTGTGCTGTTTTAAAGCATCTGGGGTTGAGGCTTTATTTCTTGTTAATTTAGTCACTGTATCAAATAAATACCTAGGGTTGTGTTTGTTTTCTTCTAAGAGGGTAGAAAAGTAAGCAGATCTAGCTGATTTTAAGGCCTTTCTGAATGCAATAGAGCTGTCTTTCCATGAATTGCGAAAGACCTCTAGCTTAGTTTTTTTCCAGCTCCGCTCCATTTTTATGGTCTTCATAACACAGTAACACGGTTCCAACCCCTTTATCAACCCTTAACTCATTCATTCTCTCAGCTTCACTTGGTTTGGCTGCATCATTCACTACAGTGATGCTTTTATGTCATCGCTATTGTTCACGTAGTGAAATATACATGTACAGTACCTCTAAGCAGTAACTGTCACGGTTCATGAATTCATTGTCTCCTAGTTCTGCCTGTGTGTGTGTGTGTGTGTGTGTGAGAGAGAGAGAGAGACACACCTGATTCTCATATCATCTGCCTATTTAGTTCACCACTCTCCACTGTCGAGTCCTTTGTTCGCGGCTCGGCTCCCGTGTGTGATACACCTCTGGATTATCACTTCATTTGTTTTCTGCACTATTATAATAAATTCACTCATTTGCACTTGAATCCTTGCTTTGCCCGCTCCCCCCTCCTCCCTCCTCTCGTCTCCTCCACTGCTGAAAGCTGAATTGCATTACAGTAAATTGTCAAGCATTTTATAGTTTAATAGTCAATTATTAATTAGTATTTATATGAGATCTTAATGGTTATAATTTTAACTGTAATTAATTAATAGGGTAAAACTAAAAAAATATTTAAAATTGGCATTTATGGTCGTGTGGAACGAATTAATTGATTTTTAGTGCATCCTTATGGGGAAACTTGTTTTGGTGTACGAGCATTTTGGTTTACGAGCTCACTCTTGGAACGAATTAAACTCGTAAACCGAGGTATTACTGTATTATGTATCTGTATTGTTTTTTATTCATAATTTGTTATATTATATTCCTAGTGTATAAGCTAGATTTTAGTTTGCATTAGCAAATGTGTGAGTGTAGGAGCATGGGAACATGGATTTTTAGTTCTTCACAGGACATAGTGCTCACATGATAGGCACATGTTTTACTGGCCCATAGGATGTATGCATTCCACGTTTAACAGAAGACAACTGTTCCTCTGGTAATGTAATGATACTTTTAACAGAAGCCAATTGTTTCTCTGTTCATACCAGATGCTTCTTTGGTAATGTATAAAAACCCAACGTATGTTACAGAGAACCAGAGAAAGACGGAACGAAGACCACCTCTCCAGCATACTTTTTCTATCCTATGTCTTGACATATATATAAAAATAAATAAGAGATCTCTTGGCAAAATTACTGGTGTCCGGTCCTGTGATTTAAACAACATCGGGGACAAAAGAAACTGAAATGACTGGCTTTGCACCCGAGACGCACAATCTGACTGCATGAGAGTTGCTTTGAAACAAGTTTTAAACAATATAGGTAGGACTAATATGTTATAATTAGACATTTTCAATACATTTATGTTTCATTATGAAGCTGTGGACAAATGTATGAATCTGTTAATATATCTCAATGTGGTTTGCATTATATTAGTGCGTTTCTCGATTGTGTAGCTTAAAGATTTTCCCCGTTTCTATTTTTGTTTTCTCACACAGTTGTTCCTTTAAATGGCCAGATTGTGTTTCTTAAAACTTTCCTTTTCTTGAAATGTGGCAAGTTAGACAATTGTTTCCTCTCATGACACACAGCAACACATCTAAAAGTTTCCTAATATTTGACCTTTTATTGAAAGTCGTCTGTATTTCCCTGTTGAGTTGTGTTTGATTTGGGTGCATGATGTCGCAATTTAGATATATTTTTAAGATGGAAGAACGCCGTTTTACAGATGCTAGAAACATGGCTTTCAAATGAAACATTGGTATCAAAGAGCACACCCAGGTTTCTAACTGACGACGAAGACTTGACAGAGCAGCCATCGAGTGTTAGGCAGTAGTCTAGATTATTATGTGCTGAACTTTTTGGTCTAATAATTAGAATCTCTGTTTTTTCAGAATTAAGCAGTAGAAAGTTATTAGTCATCCAATTTTTTATGTCAGTTATGCATTCTGTTAATTTAGTGAATTTGTTCGTTTCATCAGGATGAGAAGAAATATAGAGCTGAGTATCATCAGCGTAACAATGAAAGCTAATGCCATGCTTCCTAATAACTGCACCCAAAGGAAGCATGTACAGGGTGAAAAGCAATGGTCCTAGTACTGAACCTTGAGGAACTCCATACTGAACCCGTGACCGATATGACATCTCCTCATTTACTGCTACAAACTGATAACGGTCAGATAAGTATGATTTGAACCAGGCTAATGCAACTCCACTAATGCCAACATAATTCTCAAGTCTATTTAGAAGGATTTTGTGGTCGATTGTATCAAATGCAGCACTAAGGTCCAGTAACACTAACAGAGAGATACAACCACGATCGGATGATAAGAGCTAATCATTTGTAACTCTAATGAGAGCAGTTTCAGTACTATGATATGGTCTAAATCCTGACTGGAAATCCTCGTAGATGCTGTTTCTTTCTAGAAAGGAACATAGTTGTGAAGATATTGCCTTTTCTAGAATCTTTGACAAGAAAGGTAGATTCGATATCGGCCTGTAATTAACTAATTCTGTAGGATCAAGTTGTGGTTTTTTAATCAGCGGTTTAATTACAGCCAGCTTAAAGGTTTTTGGTACGTATCCTAATGACAAAGAAGAATTAATTATATTCAGAATAGGATCTATGATTTCTGGAAGCATCTCTTTCAGTAGCTTAGTTGGTATTGGGTCTAGCATACATGTTGTTGATTTTGATGATTTAACGAGTTTAGACAATTCTTCCTCCCCAATAGCAATGAAGGAGTGGAATTTTTCTTCAGGGAGACTAAAATGTACTGTATTTTGGAATATTGAAGTAGACGGTTGCATGGTTATAATTTTCTCTCTAATATTATGAATTTTGCAAGTAAAGAAGTCCATGAAGTCATTAGTGCTGTGCTGATTTAAAGCATCTGGGGTTGAGGCTTTATTTCTTGTTAATTTAGTCACTGTATCAAATAAATACATAGGGTTGTATTTGTTTTCTTCTAAGAGGGTAGAAAAGTAAGTAGATCTAGCTGATCTTAAGGCCTTTCTGAATGCAATAGAGCTGTCTTTCCATGAAATGCGAAAAACCTCTAGCTTAGTTTTTTTCCAGCTGCGCTCCATTTTTCTGGCTGCTCTCTTGAGGGCCCGGGTGTGCTCGTTGTACCATGGTGTTGGACTATTTTCTTTAATCTTCTTTAAGCGTAACGGAGCAACAGTGTCTAAAGTGCTGGAAAAGAGAGAGTTTATAGTTTCTGTTGCAACATCAAGTTCTTCTAGGCTATCTGGGATGTTAAGTAGATGAAATTGATCAGGAAGATTATTTATAAAGCTATCTTTTGTGTTAGAAGTGATAGTTCTACTATATTTATAACAGGCAGTTAGTTTTTCGACTTTGGCTAAAGGTAATCTACACGCAACTAAGTAATGATCTGAGATGTCATCGCTCTGCTGCAGAATTTGAACAGTATCAACATTGATCCCATATGACAATATTAGATCTAAAGTGTGATTACGGGAATGAGTGGGTCCTGATACATGTTGTGTAACTCCAATAGAGTTTAAAATGTCTCTAAATGCCAATCCCAATGCGTCTTTTTCATTATCTACATGGATAATAAAATCACCGACAATTATGACTTTATCTGAGGACATTACTAATTCTGAGAGAAAATCAGCAAATTCTTTGATAAAGTCTGTATGGTGCCCTGGTGGCCTATATAGAATAGCCAGCACAAAAGTTAAACAGGAATTATTACTGGCACTAGATAATTTTACATTGAGGACCATCACTTCAAAAGAATTATATTTCAAATTAGACCTTTGAGCAGTACTGATCGTGTTACTATAAATTACAGCAACACCTCCTCCTTTACCTTTCAGACGAGGCTCATGTTTATAACAGTAATCTTGAGGGGTGGAGTCATTTAAAGTGATATAATCGTCTGGTTTTAGCCAAGTTTCTGTCAAACACAGCACATCTAGTTTATGATCTGTAATCATATAATTTACAATAAGTGCTTTTGAGGAAAGGGATCGTATATTCAGTAACCCAAGCTTTATCATTTGTTCATTTATGTTATATCCATTCTTAGTTGTTTGTAAATCAATTAAATTTTTACTCTTAAACGGTTTTGAGAGATTTTTGTATTTGCTAATTCGGGGAACAGACACAATCTCTATAGGATGATATCTAGGTGAAAGAGTCTCTATGTGTTGGAATTTATCTGACCTCTGTGACGTGAGACAGCTAGCAGACGGTCGGTTTAGCCAGTTTGTCTGCTTCCTGACCTGGACCCCAGTTAGTCAAGGTTTAGCTCTAAGACTATATGCCAAATTACTAGAGAGAAGAGCGGCACCATCCCAGGTGGGATGAATACCATCTCTTTTCAACAGGTCAGGTCTGCCCCAAAAACTTTTCCAATTGTCTATGAACCCTATGTTATTCCGCGGGCACCACTTAGACATCCAGCCATTGAGTGAGGATAATCTGCTAAGCATCTCATCACTCCTGAGCATAGGAAGAGGGCCAGAGCAAATTACGGTGCCTGACATCGTACTTGCGAGTTCACACACCTCTTTAATATTAGTTTTAGTGATCTCCGACTGACGAAGTCGGACATCATTAGCGCCGACGTGAATAACAATCTTAGAATATTTACGATTAGCCTTTGCCAGCACTTTTAAATTTGCTTTGACGTCAGGCGCTCTGGCTCCCGGCAAACATGTGACTATGGTGGCTGGAGTCTCTATTTTCACATTCCGAGTAATAGAATCGCCAATACCTAGGGCACTTTCAACAGGTTTCTCAGTGGGTGCGTCACTGAGTGGGGAGAACCTGTTTGATGTTCTGATCGGAATGGAACAGTGGTTTTTTGACCCACGATTATGCTGTCTCACAGTCACCCAGTTGCCCTGCTGCACGGGCTCTACAGCCGAACAATGTACAGGGTTTGCTAAGCTAGTCGCATCCAAAGTAGTATCTAAAGCCCTTGCATTCTTACTATCCTCAATTAAAGTTTGGATGCGTGTCTCTAATTCTGAGATCTTCTCTGTCAGCCTAATTATGTCCCTACATTTATGACATGTGAAGCCTTCACAGCTGACAGAGACAGACAGACTATGCATGAAGCAGGCAGTGCAAGTGACAATTTTGAGAGAAGATGACATGACTCACCGCGTGTGTTGATCCAACTTGTTGACCAGTTGTTTGATGAAGTCGGGAAAAAGGCGCGAGCGAGAAAAACGCTGTATGCACGGACAGTAAGATAGCACAATGCTAACGCATTGTGCCCTCCAGGGCCCAGCCAAGACTGATCACACCGGTGTGATCGTACGCGCGAAAGGGTTAAGAAGATCCTGAGTAATGTTAGAGTTTCCTTGCAATCACGTAAAAAATGACTGGTCTGGTTTTATCAAAATGTATTTTTATTTTTCCTTTAGCATTATGGCACCTTTACGTTTTGGTTCTTTAAATATCAATGGGTGCCGTGATGCTGTAAAAAGGGTTTTCCTTTTTGATTATGTAATTATGAAAAATTGTAGTGTAATTTGTTTACTAGAGACTCACACAGATGTGAATGATGAGGTCCAGTGGCAGAGTGAATGGTGTGGACAGGCCGTTTTAAGCCATGGCTCTAGTAATAGTGCAGGAGTCGCTATTCTTTTTGGATCCAAATTTAAGGATCAGAATGTGATTGCTTTTGATGTTTTACCAGGTAGAATGAAAAGAGTAGATGTTACTCTGCATGGTATTGACTTTTCATTTTTTAATATATACAGGGTTCGTAGCTGTCATTGAAAACTTTTTTAGTGTCTTGAAAAATCATTGAAATGTAATGGAAAATTGTAATTTGTCAAGAAAGTCATTGAAATGTCATTCAATTTGTCTTTCGTCTCTATTTATTTTTTCACTTCGTCCTTTTTTATTTTCTTAAATCCATTCTCCGAAATCTTTTCATTTATCAACGGTTGGCACTTCCGCGTTTGTTAATTGACGAATGACAGTCAGCGCCGCCTATGAGAAGCTCGAGGAACCTCATTCAGCAGTTGCAAATGGCGCATTTGTCACGGTTCTGTCTCTGTTTCCAGTGTTATTAGTGTTCTAGTGGACAGAACTGTGGCACTGCTCTCTCTCCTGTGTGTTTGTCTCGTTAGTGTCTGCCCCGCCTCCTTGTTTCCCATAATCATTCCCAGCTGTCTCTCATCACTACCTTCCCTCATGTGTCTTATAAATAGCCCTCAGTGTTTGCTGTCCAACGTCGCGTCGTTGTCGTTGCCTGTGTCTCCTGTTCCCTGATCTCCGGTTTGTTATGTTTATTGAGAGTATTGTTATTATGTTTCAGTTACCGGTTTCCCCCTCGTGGGTGTTTCCTTTGTGTGTTTATGTTTATTTCTGTTATTAAAGTAACCTTATGCCTGCACGTGAGTCCTCCCGTTTATGTTCCGTGACAGCATTTGACCATTCCGTCCGACTATTGTCATTCAAATACAATGCCGGGGCGTCAGTGTTATACAAAGATTGGCTGCAATTGACTGAAGAATTGGAAAGCAGCTCACCCTCTACATCCTCAGAAGCAAGAGTGGCAATGTCTGCCAGTACTGGTAACCAGAAGAAAAGACTGACTGTTCATGAAAAATTGGCTAATGATTTTCATGAACAGTAATTGAAGTATCTTAAGGAGGAGCATGAAATGAAGATGAATATATTACAAGTAGAACTGGAGATGAAGGAGAGAGAGATGCAACAAGGCTCAAATGTCACATCAGTACATGAATCTGTGAAATAAGTATTGCTTTATTAAGAAAAGATGGATGTTGTGCTGGTTTCAGTAACATACCAGACCGATAGGTTGTACACTTTTAACAAAATTTGTTTTTATTATTTCATGTATCAGATCTGAACAGAGGGTTGAAAGTTAAATAATATCTACCTAAAGTGGCACAATACAAACGCATCCCTGTATGCAAGTCCTTCTCTGTGGTTTGTTGTAAACAGTGGCACATCTGGATTGTCATCTTCTTCTATTGGGGGATCTGGGCATCCCTGCTTTTTTAGGTAGTTGTGAAGAACAGTTGTTGCAAGTTGTCTACTTGCTTTGAATCTGAGTGTTTTCCTAAGTCACTGAAAACGACTCTTCCAAACATGCACTCGACTAAACCCCTTGTGTGCATATGAGCCTGGTTGTAGCGCAGTTGTTCAGCTGTTGTTGGGTGCAAGTATGGCGTAAACAAGAAATCCTTCTGAGTAAACCCACTGTCACCAAGCAGAATTCCATTATGCTCTCTTCTTTCTAAATGAGTATATAGAGATGAGTTGAGGAAAATTCGGGAATCTCGAGTTGCACCTTTCCACCGTGCAACAATGTTTGAAAACTCTAACTGGGGAGTGCATACACTTTGGACATTTATGGTGATGGAAAGCACTGATCATCATTGACATAGTCAAAGTAATCCAAGTGTCCTCCAAATGAAATTAATCTGAAGTTAAACCTGACTGTAGGTTTAATTTAAGTCCCGATTTAGTCCTGAAGTTGCTCTAGTCTTTCTCCAGGAAATTAGCCTATTAAATTCTGGACTAGACTAAGACTTTTTTAAACCATGACAGAGAAATCACATTTCTGTTAATCTGATTTAAATGGACATTTTAGTCTAGGACTAGGCTTAATCTTGGTCTGGGAAACCGCCCCATAAGGTTTTAGAAATTACGTGACGGGGAGGAGTTCCCAAATGGGAATGTGCATTTTGATGCAAGCACATTTGATTTTTTTTTCCACTTTTGACCCCACCAGATATGCAGCTTGGGATCATTTTGATGCAGGAGAATTTAGTAAAAATTGTCAAATTTTGCAAGAACAAAGATAAATATTGTCAATATTTTAAATATAAAATGGCTTTAACTTCATTTTAGTTTATTTTCAAGTGTCAAATAAGTATTTATTTTATAAGTACTAAAGTTCTCTGAATAAAAGATAGGACAATCTGATTATGACCCCTTGAAAATTGTAAACAATTTTTAAATGACCCCTGGTTTTCAAAAGCTATTGAAATCCATGGATGGGACTTCAGACTGTTTTATGTGTTACTAATTATTTGTATTGTAGTGTACGCTATTTTTCAAGGGACTATCAGTCTGGTGTTTTGAATGTGTTTGTTCCTGTTCTGGTTTTTGCCACTTAATTGAATTGCAGTGTAATTCCATACACATTTTTATGGGACTTGGCAGACTGTTTTGCCCATTGCTGTAGACTGCTTTTGTTTTTAAATGCGTTTCTTCTGGTTTTGATACAGGTATGTGTTTCATATTTTTTTTACTGTACAAAATCAAGTACCAAAAATCATTAAAATGTCATTGAGAATTATAACTTTGTCATTGAAAAGTCATGGAATTTTTTTGAACTGATGTGCTATGAACCCTGTATATATGCCCCTAATGTCGGGACAGAGCGTGGCTTGTTCTTTGAGAAACTCAATACAGCATTAAGCAGTGTTCCACAGGGCAGGAGTGTTGAACTGGCTCTTTAGATCACACACTAGATCGAAATCATGAAGAACCTTATAGTTCATCAGCAGATGTTTTTAGAAAATTAATCATTTACCATGATCTTGTAGATGTGTGGAGAGAAGCTTTTCCTGATGTAAAGCAGTACACATAGATGAAAGTAAATTCTAATATTATTTCTGCGGCAAGGCTTGACAGATTTTATATGCAAAGTTGAGCAGATGAATCTCCAGGACTTTACCTCTGTCACAGATCTTCTTCAGCTCCTCTTTGCAGAAATCCTCCAGTTTGTTTCTCAGCTGATGGACAGACATTTTATATGCAAAGTTTTCAAATAGTTGCATTACTCCCACTTCTTTGTCAGATCATCATTATATATCTGCTAATGTCACTTCTGCACGTTCACATGCCCTTATTGGCGTTTTAGTAATAAGCTTTTACAGGATCAAAACTTTTCTCACTCTTTCAAACTCTTTTTGGAGGCATGGAGAGATTTCTTTATGAAGATCCTCTATTCTCGATGGAGATAATTCTTCTCCATAAGCTCTTGTTCGTTCAAAGTTCATGTCTTTTAAATGCATGGATGCTCCAACATCATTTTTCTTCAACTTTGAAAAGAAAGTTGATAATAGAAAAACTTTAAGTCGTCTGGAACTTCCAGAAGGAGGAGAAACAACTAATGAACATGAAATAGTTTTTTTTGAGAAAATCTTTACAGAGCAGAACCATGTGATGGAGAAAGATCATTCCAGACTTGATCAGCCTTTGCTGATGGAGGAACTGGATTTTATGTGTAAATGGTATGTAAATAGTGGTTTGTTAGTGTTTTATGAAGATGACCTTTTATCATTTATTTGGTGATTTATTTTTGAATAACAGTTTTTTTGTAAATTATTCCATTGATTAATGATTTTATAAACTCAAACTCTCGCTCTCTTTTCCAACAGTTTTTCAGTAATATGTTGTCATATAAATGTACTCTTAGATGAATTGTGAAAAGTATTTGTTAAATCCACTTTATTTCACAGCTCTTCAGATTTTAAAACTACAGTCACTGAATCTGATGAACTGATAAAGGAAATCATGTCTAAGAGTTTTGCACAGTAATGTATAATTTGAATTGATTTCCCCATTATTTTATTTTTTGTTTTGGAGAAATCACATGAATTTCAACAGAAAGTCATGATCGCCCTGAACAGGAATCCATTAAATATGAGTAAATATCAATGTGCTTTAATATAATTTGAGTTTAATTTCTCAAAAACTACCATATGAACATTTATACAGTCAGACTCAATAAATGAAAGATTGAGTTATGAAGAAAATATTAATATGTGAATATAATTACTTTTAAAAATTACCTTTAAAAAAAAAAAAAAAAACAGTACAGAATTATAGCGTAAATGTTTATAATTGTATTTCATGGAATAAAAAATAATGTAATTTTTACTTGTTATATCAAATATAATAAACTGGTTTCTTGCACTTATTATACTTATACTTTAATTACCTTATATTTAAACTTCATTGATTATTATATAATATATTTCTGATGCGTTTATTAACACAGTTTCACTGATGATCTGGAACCAATCTAAAACCCGGGATAGAGCGGCTGAGTGAATGTGGTCTGGACTGTGTGGATGAGGATCATTGTGTCAGAGACGCTGTCGAAGGACAGAGTTCCTGCACTGTGATCCACATACACTCCTATTCTACCACTGATGGGCTTTACAGAGAGAACAGTGTTTATATTATTGTGTATGAATGAGTAACTGGAGGAATAGCAGAACAAACTCCAGGACTGATCATTAAATCCAAACACACACTCAAGACCCCGTCCCTTCCTGCTGATACTCTTATATGACACTGGCATATGCACATATTCTCCACTGCACTCAATCTCCCAGTAACAGCGTCCACACACACTCTCTCTACACAACACCTGACGATAAACATCAAATCTGTCTGGATGATCAGGATACGGCTGCTTTGTTTTAGTGTAAGTAATCACTCTGTTATTCTCAGACAAATGGAGGCGTTTATTCACTGTGTTCAGATCCAGATTGAGCTGATGGGAATCTGATGGAGAGAAAACACATCAGAATCAGCAATTATTAATCTGATATTTTCATGCATCTGAACTCTTCATGTTCAATAAATCATCAGTGTCTCAATTTATCAGATATTCTGTGCAAATTTTTATTATTATTAGGGATTAGTTTTGTTATTGAATTAATCAAATGTTAGATTAGTTGTCGTCATTTAGTCATCAATGAAAATTAACTGAAACTTTTTTTCAAAGACAACACAAAATACTTTTCTTTATATAATGTTTATGGATGACAAGAGAAATGTTAAGAAAATAAATGAAGACATATATTGTCAAATAGTGTTAAATCAGCAAATGTTGACGTCGATTAACCGTTTGATTAATTGATTTTCAGTTTTACTTTTTACTCTCTAATGAATAATTGACTCGGGTTTGAGACTCTTGTGCACTCTTGAAAAAATATTAAATAAAGTGAAACAAATGAATGATCAAGTAAATGAATAAAAGAGTATATGGACGTGTTGAATATGGTTTATAAACTTCCAAAATTCAGACACAATAAAACACAAAATGATTTTTCCTTGTTCTTCTTTTCCGGTTGAAAAAATAATGTAAATCTTCTTGTTTGCTGACTGGCTGCAGTTTGAGATAATCTACATAATAAAAGTTTCCATGACAAATTTCAAAAGTGTTTAACACTGTAATGATTATGAGCTCTGCGCTCCCCTCCATGGCCACCAGAGAGAGCTCACACGTATACTGACACCACGAGAGAGCTCACATAAACTGACTCACACTACACACTACATTTCCTAGCAACCCTCACACTGGACTGATTACACACACCAGCTGGACTCAATTATGACTGTTTGTTACACCAGCTGTTTCCCATCATATGAACTATAAAAGACTCCATCACCCATACACGCACTGCGAACTCTCGATTTGCTATTGCAGTCATTCTAAGTGGTGATTATCCTGTCTTGTTTAGCTGTTACCGATTCTGCCTGTTTACCCGTGTTTCTGATCCTGTTCTGCCTACCCGGACCTGTGCCTTGGATTATCTCTTGTGACTGTTGCTGCCTGTCTTGACCACCCGCCTGAACCACGATTCTGATCCTGTCTGCCCGCCTTTGTGATCCCTGCCTGATTTACCGTTTATGTCTGCTCTCTGTTTGTCCTGACCATCTGCCTGTAAGACCACTCTCAATATAGACATAGCATTTGGATCCTTGCCTGTGAGTCCCCTTTGTTACAGACTTCGCCACTACAAGATCCAACTGTCTTTCGTCATGGACTATTCTAGACGGGCGGAGTTTTGCCTGCTCTCTCTCCTGCAAGATGGCCGACCCCTATTGGACTATGTTGCCGACATTGGACTTTCGCACCGGGTGAGTTGGGACGACTCAGCCCTCATTTTTTCCTTTGAGCGGGGACTGGATAAGAGGGCTATCTGGGCTCTAGGATGGCAGGAAACCTCGCTCGTGGACTATATTAACCTTGTGCTGTGGCTGAATAGTATTGAGTTTGAGATTGAGGAGTTGACCGAATCAGCGCTTAATAAAGACCACTCTTAATAAAGACATAGCAATTTGATACGTGCCTGTGAGTCCCCTTTGTTACAAACAATCATAAAGTTTTTTTAATTTATAAATTAATGATAACGATATTTTAACTATTCCATCAAATCTGTTAAGTGACATTCAGTGAAATGCTTTTAAAATGATAAATAGCAGAATAATAGAAATAATAATTACACCAATAAACACAATAATAACATCAAAAAACATGTCTTAAATAATAATATATTTATTATCAGTATTTATTTTATAGAACAAAGACAAACGGAAATAAAAATTATTATTTAAAATATAAATGTTTAGTATCATAAAGTCTTTACTGTCCATGTGACATTTATTGCTCATTTTACACATTTATTAGGCAGAATTACTATATAATTATTCACACACATGCCCTTCAAGATGAACATCAGCACAGAAATAAACTGGGGATTCAATACATTCTTCAAGAAAACTGAATATATTCTAAAACTAATGAATAATACGATATTTTTTTTCTGAAAGCCAATTAAAATTGTGACAATTTTTTTTACAGGGTTTGTCAGACAGAAATTTAAAGAAACATCAAAGGTTTTATCACTGAAAATCAGCAGCAACACTGTGTTTAATACTTGATCACATTATTACAATTATTGTTGAATCATCTTGATGAACATTTGAATGAAAGTGTCACATGATAAACTCTGAATCTCTTCTGTCATGTTTTCTTTCACCTTCTACAGGAAGATCATGAACTCAGTGAGTTTTTCTGCTTGTTTTCTCAGTGACTTACATTGTAGGAAGTCGTTCCTGGTTCTGGGAACAATGTTGGTGAAAGTGACTGTGGAAATCAACATGAAGAGTGAGATTATCATGACGAGACAAAGTTATCCTGCATTTCTAATATGATGATCTACATGAAATGAGATGATGGAGGATCATTTCTGAGAGCAGATGAATCTCCAGGACTTTACCTCTGTCACAGATCTTCTTCAGCTCCTCTTTGCAGAAATCCTCCAGTTTGTTTCTCAGCTGATGGACAGATTCTCTCACACCATCAAAAGAAGAGAGAGAACTGAAGGGATTGTCATTGACGTCTGTAGATTCAGGAAGAGCTGAGAGAGACTGGAAACTCTACAGAAAACAGAAATCAAGTTCAGTCAGATTTGTGTGACTCTTGTTGATCTTCTCTCCTCAATTCCAAGACTTCATCAGCTTCATCTCATATTCATCATATCATGTTACAACTATAAACTCAAGCATTTCCCACTTACACTATAAATTAACTTTCTAGGAAATCATTTGAATGATCAAACATCCTTCATTAACATAAATGTAACAGATCAGGTACATCAATGGTGTTGATATTCAGGGCTGTTTCTCTCTGGAGGATCCAACATCCCTTTAACACGGTAACATGATGAACCTGCATTTCAGACATTCATCATGTGCTGAGAACATTTAAGCAGTTCAATACCAGAATTAGGAATATTTAATTCTTCAAAATGTAACTAGAAGGACTGCAATCATATATCAACATATTTAGGGAATATTGAATTTATATACATTCAAGAAATTCATGCCAACAAAATAATGTTGGGATGGTTTTGACCACATAAAAAAAAAAAAAAAAACATTTTCATATATAAATAACACATATCTAATCACATATAAATAAAATCTAAAGGTTGGTTATATTTCTCATGATATATTTTAAGTAGTCATATCCTCATCTGGAAACACTTTACATTAATGTTCATTTATAAGTTATTTATACATTTTTGCTTAATGATCAACTAAAAATTAACAAAACATGATTATACATTCAAAAATGACTAACAAGTGATAGAATAATTTACATATGTGTTTTAGATTTGTTTTAAATCAATGAATCATGAAATAATACATACATGTGCGCAAACTTTGAGCCGTGTGTACGCACATTCTGGAGACAAAGGGAATTGGCGACACAGATGGTGAGGTCATGAACTGAAGTTAGATAATAAAATAAATGTGAGTAACGATTGTAAAAATTAATGACATTTTTTTTATATCCACATTATCATGACTATTAAATCCAACAGTGTTATTTGTACAGATTGTTTTAGGCTATATATATCTAGAAAAATCCAAACGTAATTCAATGTATTAAAAAAATAAATAATAATAATCAGCGCTGCCTTACAGTCACATTGTCCACAATGTGCAGGAGGAGTTGCGTGACTACATGTGATACAGAAAAACATGAAAGAACTAATCCTTTTATTAGAGAACTGCAGAACAAAAGGAAAACGGAATTTTTTTGAAAAAAGTGTTTGAGTCTCTGTCGCTGCATTTAACCTGCATTATTCATGACAGGTATATATATGCTTTAAACAATGGATGAATATTTTCCATTGATATATGTTGCTTCATCAAAGACTGTTTTCCAAAAGTTTGTGTTGATCAATATTTTTACAGTGCATTTCCTGTTAAGTTCAGTGTGGAGCACAAATACTCACACTGCACGTCTCCAGCTCCAGCGTAACAGTCAGCAGAAAGTTTAGTTTTCTTCAGTTTCTCCACCATTTCAGCCAGAATGGTGTTTTTACCTAAAGCAGGTCTTGGACTGAAGGTTTCTCTGCACTGAGGGCAGCTGTAGACTCTCTTCTCATCCTCCTGATCCCAGCAGCCTGTAATACAGATCTTACAGTAACTGTGTCCACAGGGAATGGCCACTGGATCCTTCAGCAGATCCAGACACACTGGACACATGAACTCATCCTGGGAAAATCTGGCTTCTGCCATTTTACTGCATGAGACACACAAACACACAACAGCTCAACTGCAGTTCAGTTTGTGTTTCTCTGAACTCACATTATTCCCGTTTCCTGGTTCTGTGTTTGAGTGACATGTGGAAAACAGGCGTGTCTGCAATCTCATGCACGATCAAACACCAGTGTCTTGTTGCAGTAGTTTGTGTGGAGAGACTGATTAAAGCCAGCAGAAAATGGGAAGCTGTTAGAGAGAGACTGAGAACTCATGCGTGATCACACTGCTGGGAGGATGTGATGTGGATCTGACATTGATTCATAAGAGAAAGTAAATGGAAGCACAGTGAACACACATTTGTCTTGGGACAATTAGTACAATTGCTTTCATTAAGAAAACACACCTTGGCGTACTTTTTTAAAATAAATAAATTAAAACCGATAAATGTCCTTTCTGTGATGAAAGAGAGACTATTTTTCATGCCTTTTTAAACTGTCATAGACTTGCTTCTCTGTTTTTTGTGTTAAATAATGTTTTTAAAAATTGTAATGAGGCTTTTTCTAAGACAATTTTTATTCTAGGGTACAAATGTGTTGTAAAGAGAAAATTTGTGTGTCAGTTGCTCAATTTTGTGTTGGGACAAGCAAAAACGTCCATATAT
This sequence comes from Rhodeus uyekii, assembly GCA_037043235.1. Lineage (NCBI taxonomy): Eukaryota > Metazoa > Chordata > Actinopteri > Cypriniformes > Acheilognathidae > Rhodeus > Rhodeus uyekii. The sequence continues at coordinate 511,333 of JAWRVZ010000161.1, forward strand.
TTGAGCAGGAGAAAGAAAATCGAACAAGATGTGATACAAAACACAGTTTCCTAGTTTTTTCAAGCTTGTACATTCTAGAATTTTCATTGACTTTCATTATTATAAACGCATTGACGATCTGCTGTCTTTTAAGAATATGTGGTGTTGTCAGGAGGATCTGTGTGCCGTTGTGGAAGATGAACTGATTTTTACACGTTGTTGATTCAAGTTGTTGTATAAAAGATGTGTATTGTAATTTACTGATTATTTGTAAATAAAAGCTTTGTAAAGTAAAAAAAAAAGTCTCTCTGTCTCTCTCTCTCTCAATCACTCTCTCTCTATTAAATATATATATATCTGGTTTAGTAAACTCATTGTCACAGGAATCACCATGAAAACACGTCTCGCAGAAGGAAAGCGCACTGCATTTATTTCTAGCGGCATTCATTATGGGATTTGATCTTGATTCATAGATTCAATATTTTAAAATATCATTTCAGCACGAGTGGGATTAAAGTGTGAAATACATTTTTATTCATATGTTATATTTTCACTTTTAATCCATGATAATATTGTATTTCTTGATTATTGTGTGACGTTAATTGTTTGGACAAAGACGTAACGAGCATCACGAGGGCAGAAATGTGATGAGGAGAAAGAAATTACAGCTGTTCGTTGAAGGTTAGAGAGAAATAAAAGGAGCAGCTCTGAAGTTTGTCTCAATTTGCAGGAAAACTTTGGACTGCTGACCTTTTTCTGATATTTGTCTCTTATTCAGAATTGGTAAAAGATTTTGCCACCACTATTCTTATCAGTCTACTAGGAAGACAAGCATCAAACATCAAGATAAACGGCAGAATGAAAGAATCTGAAGAACAAAGAGGTTGGTGTTTCTTCCTTCATTATTGAGGAAAAGAATCAGGACTAATCAGACTAATTATATAATACACATTGTCTCAAAATGATGATTTATGACCTAATTTATGATATGATTGATGGATATAATTTATGTCCACTTGACTCTCAAACTGACTGGTCAGTGTTTGACAGACGGGTTTTACGTGCGTTCCCCACAATTGGATGGCCAGTGGATGTCAATGGTTGTTTTATGGTTAGATTTATAACTCAGGCAAGTCAGAATGTCAGTGAAATAAAGGTTCAAAAGATTTTATTGTTTGATATATGGGGAATTTATATCTCACATATATTTATATGTGTCATTTTTAACCATGGTACCTGAGAAAACGTTTCCCAGTTAACAAATTAAAGAAGGAGTATCTTTATATTTACCAGAGTTTTTTGAGTCCCCTCCTTGCTGACCTTCTTTGACACACCAGCTTGTTTGCCATCAGAGGATCCATGAAGGTTTTGCAGTCATTGTAAAGACTTGGATGTTTCGTACGGATGTCAGTGGAGGAAATAATGTACTTCATGAACCTTAAAGAGAGAGCAGGAAATGTTAGTCCACAATTACGTGATTATATTTGTCACACTGAAATCATAAAGCAAAACAGAAAGCTCTAAATACTCATAAATGTTAATTAAACTGAACTAATGTGTTAATTCAGTTATCTTAGTAGTTGCCTCGACTCCAACCAATGAACTATTTTGAGCATTAGTGTTTATAGTGCACGTTAAACATCAATGACCTCTTGAGACCCTTCCAGTAGTTCAAGACCGTCTGCTGCAAGCATTTCGTCTGACACAGTAAATTGCAGTAATCTCACACTTTCTCCACTTGTGTACGAAATTCAGGTTCGGTTCACTTGAGTCCATGTAACATATGAACCTGGAGATGTCACATTCACCGTCACCAAGGACTCTTATTTTGCCCCTTGTTCACGTTGTTTTGGTTCAGTTCCTTCAGTCACTCATTTGTTTCCATGGCCACAGATCATCACTTATTGTCACAGGTGTTTTGCATTCCAGTTGTATCACTGTCAGTATATTTAGTTCCCATTGTGCACTCTTCAGTTGTCGGTTCTCGTCTACACTGTGGTGTGTTTCCCTGTTTTGAGTTCCTTGTGTGGTTAATAAAGACGATGTTCATTGTACCAACGTCTTCGAGTCTGCCTCCAAAACGCCGGCGTGACAGAAGAACCGACCACAAAAACGCGATGAGGAAGAGGAACGCGGCGGCAGAGAGAGAAAGGGCGGAGGATCTTCTTCTGCGGATTGTCTGACAAGGAGGGCGGCCGTTGGAGAATTATGTGGAGGAGTTTCTGGAGTTGGCCGAGTTGGTGAGCTGGGAAGACACCAAACTTAATATGCGTTTCTGGGCTGGGCTGGATGACGTAGCATGTTATCAGTTAGACCCGGATGAGTGCAGGCAATCCTTCCAGAGCTTCGTAAACCATGTGCTCAATGTAAACGGTTCCACTTTCTACGTCGGGGAGGCTGACGCGTCAGTTCCCGGGACTCGTCAACCCGCGTCAGCTCCCGCGCCTCGCCTGCCAGCGCCTGCTCCCGCGCCGCGACGCCCGTCAGCGCCTGTTCCCGCGCCGCGACGCCCTTCAGCGCCTGTTCCCGCGCCAGAGATCCTCAAGCCAGAGATCCTCAAGCCAGAGATCCTCAAGCCAGAGATCCTCAAGCCAGAGATCCTCAAGCCAGAGATAGAACCTGACCTGCCGTGGCCGGATTCACCAGGTACCCCTGATATTCCAGATCTCCCGTGGCCGGATCCTCCCGATCCCCTAGACCTTCTAGACCCTTCGGATCCTCCAGACCTTCTTGACCTCCCAGATCCTCCAGACCTTCTTGACCTCCCAGATCCTCCAGACCTTCTTGACCTCCCAGATCCTCCAGACCTTCCAGACCGCCTTGTTCTCACCTTGCCAGCCCCGCCTGCGCTCCTTGCACTGCCAGTTCCACCAAAGCCTCCTCCAAACCTCCATCTCGGGACCATTCCTAAATATTTTTTGGGGGGGGCCATAGTGCCTGCGCGAGGGTGGGTGGGACAAAGGAGGCGGAGCCTCCTGGGAAGGACTTAGTCCCGGCTCCGCTCGGTAAGGCTGCGTTGCCATGGGTCCTGTATCCCCCGGCGCCGCCATGGAGGGCTGTGCCATCCAGGGCCCCTGATCCTCCTGCTCCGCCCTGGAGGAATGTACCATCCAGGGTCCCTGATCCTTCTGCTCCGCCCTGGGGGGCTGTGCCACCCAGGGTCCCGGCTCTTCTGATACCACCCTGGAGACCACCCTGACTCCCTGCGCCCCGGTCTCCAGGATGCCCACCCCCCCACCCCGTTTTGAACTCTCGTTGGCGCGAGGTCGCGCCTTCCGGAGGGGGGGGGTGTAATGTCACATTCACCGTCACCAAGGACTCTTATTTTGCCCCTTGTTCACGTTGTTTTGGTTCAGTTCCTTCAGTCACTCATTTGTTTCCATGGCCACAGATCATCACTTATTGTCACAGGTGTTTTGCATTCCAGTTGTATCACCGTCAGTATATTTAGTTCCTATTGTGCACTCTTCAGTTGTCGGTTCTCGTCTACACTGTGGCGTGTTTCCCTGTTTTGAGTTCCTTGTGTGGTTAATAAAGACGATGTTCATTGTACCAACGTCTTCGAGTCTGCCTCCAAAACGCCGGCGTGACAGGAGACTCCTTCCACCTGTGATTATACATTTACATTTAAATCTGCAATGCTGAGTATCAGCCAGGTTAACGTGACAACACACAGTTTAGGGATAAGAAACAAAACATTTTTTCTTCACGTTAATAACTTTATTTATTGGAGGGATGTTTTTCACCACCAATCCCTTTCTTTTTATCACCTCTGTCAACCTAAGAAAATTCTACAAATAGTGAATACACACATTTTAATCAATACAGATTATTTTACTGCAACAGGAAATTCTACATACTTGGCAGGAGGATTAGCAGCTCCACAATTGTCCTCAATCTGCTGGTATTCCCAGAAACGTCCTTTCTGGGTAAATTCACATATGTTCTTCTCGGCTTGTTTCACAGCAACCAGAATCTCTGTCTCGCTGCTGTTGCGCATGCAGACCGTCCTGAGATTCTGTTTCAGTCAGATCTGTGAGAACAAAAGGAAGACAAAAATGGTTATGCTGTACATATAACAGTAAATTAAATACAAAACTGTATCTGCTTTGTCGTTAGTAGAGTTAGATCAGTGTGATTTGCACCAAACTAATAATACAGATAAAAACCAAGAGAGAGCTGAAAATTTGTTTTCAAAACCTCCCTTTCAACAGATCTGTGTTTTGTTTTGCTCAGTCACACGTTTTATGCATAAAGCCAAATACCTTTTATAAAACAAAACAAAATATTTTTTTCTTTTGGATGACTGCAAAAAATACTTTTTTGGACTTTTGGAATTATAAATTATTATAATAACACAGATCTTAAATGATAGAAATTAGTTTTTTTTATGTTTTATTTGTCTGACTAAAATTCAGAAGTTATTTAGTTTCATACATGACTCATGATGACAAGATGTAAGATTGAGGTTAAAACATTGCTTTAAACATTGTTATTTATATTATTTTATTCATTTTAATAATCTTATTCCATAGCCTGTCTTGTTTGGAGCTGCGGAAACCTTGGCATAAATAACAGTACAGTACACTTTATTCTTTTTAACATCAATTACACAACACACGGCCCTTATGACATGACCACACAAACTAATGCGTCCTACCGCTGTAAGATCACAATCTGATACAATACTAGCAAGATTGGGATAAACAGTGAAAGTGTCCAGAGTTTTCAGGTTATTAGATTTTTAACAAAAAAATTAATATGTAACAACGAGGGTGTTTTGACCCCTTTCTGACAAAGCAATTTGCTTTATATATTTACTGAAAATCAGAGTACAAGCAGTTTTAGCCTAAAACTAAAAAGACAAACCAAAAATAAGAGTGGATGTATATGAATGTTTACTGATGAACCATGATGTGGGAAAGCCTATTTGAAAAATAGTGATCGCTGATGCTGATGCTGATCCTAAATATAATAATATGATAATTAAATTAGACCAGCATTAGACAAACTCGTGATCCAAGTGTGTTTCTCCATGTGTCTGTCCACAGTTATGAAGTTGGATTTATATTTGCTATCTGATCGTTATTTCTCGTTATACCACTGATCTTAATTTCATTATTTAATGCTGTAAAGTCAATGATTCTGCAAAATATAGTTTATGATTAAGACAAAGTAAATATATTTAACCATTAGTGAATGTTCTGTGATTTTAACTGAAATATTTGACTGGAATGGATTATAGTTCCTCTAATCCTCACTCACAAAAGCTATTGATGAAGATTTTCATTTTCTGTGCAGATTGTGTGTGTGGTGGGGGGAGGGGATTAATAACAATAATATTGTGTATAAAAATATTGTATGAATAATAATAAAAACATTATTTACTGCTACAAACTGATAACAGTCAGATAAGTGTGATTTGAATCATGCTAATGTAATTCCACTAATGCCAACATCATTTTTGAGTCTATTCAGAAGGATTTTTGAATTGTCTGTTGATTTTGATGATTTAACGAGTTTAGACAATTCTTCCTCCCCGATAGCAATGAAAGACTGGAATTTATCTATTTATTTTTTCAACTCATTTTTAACAAAAAGAGGGGGGAAAGTGATCTTAAACTTGCCAATCAGAAGATGTCGCTGAGCACATGATGACAAGATGATGATTCTCTCTCTCTTTGTTTGTTTTCCAACAGTTTTTCATTAACATGTTGTATATAAATGTACTCTTAGACGAATTTCGAAAATTATTAGTTAAATCCACTTTATTTCACAGCTTTTCAGATTTTATAACTACAGTCACTGAATCTGATGAACTGATGAAGGAAATCTGCAGGTTTCAGCACTTCAAATTCAACTCCTGCTTATAAAAATATCACTGGATTATTATAATTAAACCCAAAAGTGATGCTTTGAAAAGTAAACTAATATTAACTACTGACACACTAAAGCAAAAATTTAAATAACTGGATTAAAACCCTTTTATTGGCGTGAAAATAATAAGATGTGTAAGAGTTTTCCACAGTAATGTATCATTTGAGTTTTTTTCCCCTTTATTTTATTTTTTATTATGGAGAAATCACATGAATTTCAACAGAAAGTCATGATCGTCCTGAACAGAAATCCATTAAATATGAGTAAATATGAATGTGCTTTAATATAATTTGAGTTTAATTTCTCAAAAACTACCATATGAACATTTATACAGTCAGACTCAATAAATGAAAGATTCATGAAGAAAAAGCTTCCAATGAATGAATAAAAGATGATTATGAGAAAATTATTACTTTCAAATCGACTGCAAATCGCAAATCGCAAATTGTAAATTGTAAATTGCAAATTTTCTGAGCAAATCGACTTTCTCTCGATTTAACAAGAAACATGATCATTATAAAGAGATTAAACAACAAAACACTTTCACTTTTTTTAAATAATTTTTAAAATGAAATAAAATAAAAAATAAAAAAAGTCAATGAAAGGATTTAAACGACACAACACTTTCACAAATCACTCATGATGATCTTGAATAAATAACAGAATGAAAGCCAAAAATCTGTTATTCAGTTAGTTATTTTAGTTAATTTTAGTTAATTAGTTAAATATGAAGAAGCGAAGATATCTCTTAATGTTTTGAATAAAACACAGAATAAAAGTGATGCATATGTTATTCAGCGCTATTGTGGCTGCGGTGTGTCACGTGACAAACATGACGGAAAAATAACGGTCGCCTTAACTCATGCTGGAGATTCAGCGACAATATTATAAACTTTATTGATTAATATATATATATATATATATATGTATATTGATTAATATAATTTTCTTATTTGTTTTCTTCAACACAGTTTCACTGATGATCCAGAACAAACATAAAACCCTGGATAGAGCGGCTGAGTGAATGTGGTCTGGACTGTGTGGATGAGGATCATTGTGTCAGAGACGCTGTAGAAGGACAGAGTTCCTGCACTGTGATCCACATACACTCCTATTCTACCACTGATGGGCTTTACAGAGAGATCAGTCTTTATATTATTGTGTCTGAATGAGTAACTGGAGGAAGAGCAGAACAAACTCCAGGAATGATCATTAAATCCAAACCAACACTCAGTACCCCGTCCCTTCCTGCTGATACTCTTATATGACACTGACATACGCACTTCATTCCCACTGCACTCAATCTCCCAGTAACAGCGTCCACACACACTCCCTCTACACAACACTTGACGCACATCAAATCTGTCTGGATGATCAGGATACGGCTGCTTTGTTTTAGTGAATGTAATCACTCTGTTATTCTCAGAGAGATGAAGGTTTTTATTCACTGTGTTCAGATCCAGATTGAGCTGATGGGAATCTGATGGAGAGAAAACACATCAGAATCAGGAATTATGAATCTGATCTTTTAATATCTGAACTCTTCATGTTCAATAAATCATCAGTGTCTCAGTTTATCAAAGTCTCAATGTTCATTCATAATCACAGAATCATACATTTTTATGAAAACTGGAACTGTTTATATAATATATAAAATATGAATATATAATAAATATAATATATATATATATATATATATATATATATATATACACACACAATATAATGATAAATACATTTATAATCTTCTGTTATTGTTCTTGTGGGTCGTTTGTTTAATATGTGCCAAAGATTAATGAGATGAAACTTTCAGTGTCTAAATCTGATCATATGAAAGATTGAACATTTCCAATTTAAGTTTTAAATTATTATTAGGGATTTGTATTATTATTGAAATATTATTAAAAAAAAAATAGATTAGTTTAGTCATCAATTAAAATGAACTGCAATTTCATTTCAAAAACAACTTTTTGACAAGAAATATTTTTCTTTTTTAAATGGATTGTGAAATATTAAGAAATTAAATGAAGACAGTCATATAGTGTTAAATCAGCAAATGTTGATTTAAGTCGATTAATCTTTGTTTTTAGGAAATAAATATCTTATTAATCTAATTAAATATTTCTTTAATAAATTATTTTGGTTTATAAACTTCTCGTTAACTCAGGAATAAATATTAAATAAAGTGAAAAAAATAAAGAATTAAAGAAAAAAAAAATGAAATGAAATGTCTCAGGTTACTTATGTAACTCTAGTTCCCTTAGAGGGAACGAGACACTGCGTCGAACGCATATGGGAACGCGTCAGCGTGATTATATCTTGAAGTGCAATTGAAACCAGGTGTGCGAGTGCACATCGCCGAGGGTGACGTCATGAGCCAGGAGTATAAGGGCACAGCGTGACCCGGAAGCCTCAGCTTAACCAGTGTCTGAAACAGTCGTAGGAGCTGGGGCTACGAGACGCAGTGTCTCGTTCCCTCTAAGCGAACTAGGGTTACGTAAGTAACCTGAGACGTTCCCTGTCAAGTGTCACTTGTTTGGGCGAGGACCATGCACGCTCAGCGCTCGAGGGCTCTGAGTGTGCAGAGTGTCAGAGTCCCTCGCAGGCAGCGCCTTGAAACCCTGATCAGTCAGGAAGGGTTCCCCCTCGGGTAAAAACCCCCAGTTCTTGTGCCACCACTGCAGACACCTCATGTGGAGCAAACCTAGTAGTATTACACATGAGGCTGTCGCCATGAGACCCAGAACCCTCTGGAAATGTCTGACAGTGATCAGTTGGCCTAGCTTTATGTCGCTGACTAAAGATCGTGGAGATGCGCACGGGGGAAAGCCGTGCTGACATCGATACAGAGTCCCATACAACGCTGAGGAAAGTAGTGCTCTGCCTCGGCCAGAGCACACTCTTTTTGGCGTTCAGTCTCAGCCCAAGCTCCTTCATGTGAGCGAGAACGACATCTCGATGTCGCACCGCCATCTCTCGAGACTGGGCCAAAATGAGCCAGTCGTTGATATAATTTAAGATCCGAATCCCTCGAGACCGGAGCGGAGCTAAGGCCGCATCCACGCACTTGGTGAAAGTGCGTGGAGACAAAGCGAGGCTGAACGGAAGAACCCGATACTGATAAGCCTTGATAACCCCCAAAGACAAATCTGAGGAACTTCCGATGCTGGGGAAGGATGAAGACGTGAAAGTATGCATCCTTGAGATCTATCGTGACAAACATGTCCTCGGACCTGATCTGTCCTACGATTTTTCTCAGCGTTAACATCCTGAATTTCAGCCGCCTGATGAACTCGTTCAAAACGCGGAGGTCCAGAATAGGACGCAAACCTCTGTCCTTCTTTGGAACAATGAAGTAACGGCTGTAAAAGCCAGAGTCTCTGGCTGAGAGAGGGACATACTCTATGGCCTCTTACCTCAGCAATGAGTCGACTTCTTGTTCCATGACCAGAGCCTGCTCGGGGCCCACCACAGTTGGTAGTACCCCTGAAAAACCCGGAGGACGCAGCCGAAACTGAATAGCGTAACCTCCTGACACGGTACGCAGGACCCACTGAGAGATATCTGGCAGCCGTTGCCACGAAATCTACTAGGGGTATCAGCCTCTCGAGGCCGACCTCTGGACAAATATAATTTTCCACCCCGGGGCCCTGGTCGCAACCAGAGAGCCACCGGAGCGGATGATCTAGGACAGGGTTTCTCAACCTTTTGCCTATTGCGACCCACTTTTTTTTATGACAGTCCTACGACCCACTAAGGCTAGAAATAAATAAATAAAAATAGTAAATAATAAGTAATGAAAAATAATTAAATAATTTGTTAGACCTATACTGTGTGTGCTCATAATTCATTTCACAAAACACTTTTTCAAAAATTAGGCAGACTATGAAACGAACTGATTTATTCATTTTCACTCACGTTCACACACATTAATGTGACATTTGAGACTGCCGCTCTGAAACGATGATATCCAGACGCTGTGGAATTGGGGAAAGGGCTACTCGTAGTGTCGCACTCAAACTAGAAGTTTTCAGTCTATTCCTGCTTTTTGTTTTCGTTGCAGTCACCGTCGAAAATCCCGACTCGCAAAGATAGGTAGTGCTAAATGGCAGAAGAAACTTTGTTGCACGACCTGCGCGTTCGAAGCTGTCGTGAGTGACACAATACTGCTTTGCTGTCTTTTAAGTACATCGCGCTTTCGCACAAAGTAATCCACAGGTTTACCGACACATGTTGGATGTTTAGTCTGAAGGTGACGTTCAAGTTTTGATGGCTTCATGGACTCCTTTGCTATGACCTCACAACACTCAACGCATTGCGGTTTTTCGTCCGACGTAGTAAATCCATATTTAATATACAGTGAGCCTCGCTACTTTGCGGTTCGACCATCGCGGATTCACAACTTCGCGGACTTTTTTCATTACGTATGTATATATTATAAAAGAAATATATCGCGGATTTTCCGGAAATTTCGAAAATAGACGCGATATATCTACATTAGAACGGCTTGCCAACGGCTTTCCTGGGTGGGCCTGGGCCCCCTCATTTACATGTTCGGCCCCCTCAGATTTTCAATTGTTTAAAATCGCAACTGTGAAAACGAAATTAAAAGCACATATCGCCCGCTGCACAAAACAATCACAACGCACCCCCAAAGTCAACATTGGCGCGCTGCGCGTTGCATCACAACTAGTTCTGGCAGAGTGGTTAAGGCGCTAGACTAGAAATCCATTTGGGTTTCCCAGCACAGGTTTGAATCCTGCCGACTATGTTATGCTCGCCCACAACCCCTGTCAACAATCGCGTGCAGTTTTGCCCCTCATTTTAAGCTGGGCCCCCTCAAAAAAAAAATCTGGCTACTCCCCTGGAACACAGTAAAACTCTCGCGACCCCCTCTGGAATGTTCCACGACCCACCGGTTGAGAAACAGTGCTCTAGGACTCTTCTCAGAGGGGGCAACCCACCCAGCGCGACTGGGAGGGCTGCCTGCGGGGGCTGCCTGCGGGGAGCACCTACCGTGCTTGTAGGGTGCTTGTCTACCCCTCGAGGAAGACCAGCCCTGCGAGGCCGAAAGACGTTGGCGTCAGGGCCACTTACTCTTAACCTTCTTGGGCTGGAGGACAGTCCTCAGATCTGTCTTCCTAACAGAAGGCTGCAGCTGAGTGCGCCGACCCGCACCGCCACCCTGAGGAGGCTGGCGGGAGGCCACACTCTGCCGCTGAGCAGCACGATAGGAGGAGGAGCTGCTACTGGGTTGCGGCTGGCTCGCAGACCCAGCTGCCTGAGAGCAGCGGGGGAGGATCTTCCTGAACGCCAACTCCTGCTTAGCGGCCTCCTGGAACCTCTCAACGGCCATCTTAACAGCATCGCCGAAGAGGCCAGGAGGCGTAAGAGGGGCGTCTATAAGGATGTTCTTATCCTTCTCTCTCAGGGTGGTTAGGTTAAGCCACAGATGCCTCTCTGTGGCCACCAGGGCTGCTATGGAATGCGCAGCTCTGCTACTGCCTCAGGGCCAATTCCCCCGCCCTCATTGAGGTCTGAGAGCAACTCCACCTGGTAGGCCTGCAGCAGTGATGAAGTGTGCAAGCACGCTGCAGCCTGACCAGCTGCCATGCTCTTCCATGCTCTGCCCACCATTGTAGATTTAACCCGTAAGGGCTTGGTGGGCAGCGTCTGGGTTTTAAGGGGCTGCGATGAGTGAGGGGCGAGGTAGTTCGCCAGCACCTCCTCCATTCTAGGCATCGCCCCATAGCCACGTTCTTTGGCTCCCACGAGGGTAGCATAGTTAGCGGAAACGCTGCTATGCACCCTGTGGGAGGCAGGCCGCTTCCAAGACCTCGACACCTCGGTGTGGAGGTCCAAGAAAAACGGCAAACCCCAACGCTGAGGTTGCACCCGAACAGGTAGGTAAGGCTCGTCCAAACGGGATTTGGGTCGAGTGTCCCTAGGCTCAGCTGGCCACTCTAGACCGAGCCTCGCCGTTGCCCGAGTAACAACCTCGAGCAGCTCCTCAAACGCGGGTGAGGTTGATGGCGGTCAACCTCATCCACACCAATGCTGACCTCATCCACCTCCAATTCCTCAGAACTGGAGAGGTTCAACGAAGCATCCTCACCCAGGTCAGAAGTAATCATCGCGTGGTGCACTTCCGGATCCTGCGTGAGGACAGATTCAGCAGGTAAAGGAGGAGAAAAGGAGTCGCCCGTCTCCAACCCCGCTGCTAAATCTAGCTGCAATCCCCATGAGCACGACCACCAGACCACGAGGAAAGCGAGCCTGGGCAGTTCCCTCAAAAACTGCCAGGCGTGAGCGGAGAGTGCGCAGCGGCAGCTGCAGACACTCTGCACACTCAGAGCCCTCGAGCGCTAAGCGTGCATGATCCTCGCCCAAACAAGTGACACTTGACAGGGAACGTCTCAGGTTACTTACGTAACCCTAGTTCGCTTAGAGGGAACGAGACACTGCGTCTCGTAGCCCCAGCTCCTACGTAGACCGGCTGTTTCAGACACTGGTTAAGCTGAGGCTTCCGGGTCACGCTGTGCCCTTATACTCCTGGCTCATGACGTCACCCTCGGCGACGTGCACTCGCACACCTGGTTTCAATTGCGCTTCAAGATACAATCATGCTGAGGCGTTCCCATATACGTTCGACGCAGTGTTGAGTTCCCTTGACAGGAATGAATGATCAATTAAATTACTAAAAGAGAAACGTCTAGGTTACTATTGTAACCCCCGTTCCCTGAAGGAGGGAACGGAGATGTTACGTCGGACTGACGTCATGGGGTCTCGCTTGGGAGCCCAATCACCTCCCAATATAACTAAACGCGCCAATGAACATTGGCTAGTGAGATTTGCATGCCGAGTCCCGCCCCACCCGGCTTCCGGGTATAAATAGGACCGGCATCGCTCACTTCATTCATATTTTGCTGAGGAGCCGAGAGTGTATCCCGGTCTCAGCGGTGGCTCAGGCCTGTGGCCGGGGGACGTAACGTCTCCGTTCCCTCCTTCAGGGAACGGGGGTTACAATAGTAACCTAGACGTTCCCTATCAGTCAGTCACGTTCGACGTTACGTCGGACTGACGTCATGGGGTCCCTATGGAAAGCGCCACAGGCACTGGCCGTGTTACGAGAATCGGAGATGCAGATGTTGGCAAGCAGTGGCGTGCCAAGGACAACTGCCTCTGCGGACGTAACCTACCCAGCGCCCCGCGAAAGCCGACTTAGGCCTCCACGCCAATCGGGATGGAGGGGAAGGCCAACGTGAGGAAGGACTAAGCTGCTGTTCCTGCGTGAGCCTCACAGGGAAGAGAGCTTCGGATCTCAATTCCGCAGATCAGCTCGACCCGCTTAGTTATCAACGCTGGGCGAGCGTACAGACGCTACGGAGACCACACCCTGCCCAAGGGGGAGGTAATGTGCGGTAGGACACATATGGACTGACCCGAGGGGCAGTATGACATATGTAAGTCCCCATGGTAGGTCCTACCCGAGGGAGGAGCGCGTACCAAAGAGACTGGCAGAACAGAACTGCCAAGGGAAAGACACGGGTTTACCAAGAGGGAAACCGTACCGTGGAGCGTACACATATGGGATTACCAAGAGGGAATCTCGTCACATGGGCATCTAGTCCAGTACAAGGGCTGACCACTGGGGCATGCACACGAGTACTGGGCCTGGCGTCAGACGCCTCCGCCGCGTCCGATACCGAAGGATGCAGGAGGAACTCGAATCAGGGTTCGCCAGACGGGGAACTCACCTGAGGAGTAGATAAGCGCTCGTATCCCCTTATTAAGGGGCATGGCGCTGCAAGCAGGACACCGAGCCGGTCACCTGTTTGTTCCCAGCACACAGGAAGAAACTGGCTCCACCCGGAGATTGTAGAATCTCGCGAATGTATTAGGTGTCGCCCAGCCCGCAGCTTTGCAGATGTCTAAGAGCTGCTCGGAGCTTCTAAAGCTCTGTGTGCGGTCCACATAGACACGTAGTGCACGGACGGGACACAGCAACACGAGGGCTGGGTCTGCCTCCTCCCGGGGCAGTGCTTGCAAGTTCACCACCTGATCTCGAAAGGGAGTGGTGGGAACCTTGGGCACATATCCAGGCCGGGGCCTCAGGACAATGTGAGACCAGGCCGGCCCGAATTCAAGGCACGTTTCACTGACCGAAAATGCCTGCAGGTCTCCTACCCTCTTAAAGGAAGTCTTGAGAGACAAGATCTTGAGCTCCACTGACTCGAGGGGCTCGAAGGGAGCTCTCTGTAGGCCTGAGAGAACGACAGAGAGGTCCCAGGAGGGAAAGAGGGGCGGCCTAGGAGGATTTAACCTCCTGGCCCCTCTCAGGAACCTGATGACCAGGTCGTGCTTTCCAAGAGACCTGCCATTGACGGGAACATGATGAGCTGCAATGGCGGCGATGTATACCTTCAAGGTAGAGGGGGACAGCCGCCGCTCCAACCCACCTTGAAGGAAGGAAAGCACAGAGCTGATCGGGCAAGTCCGGGGGTCTTCCCGCCGGGAAGAACACCACTCAGAGAATAGACTCCACTTCAAGGCATATGCCAGCCTCGTAGAGGGGGCTCTAGCCGAAGTGATAGTGTCTACCACCGCTGGTGGTAGGGCACTTAAGTCTTCCGCATCCCGTCCAGGGACCACACGTGGAGGTTCCAAAGATCTGGACGCGGGTGCCAAATGGTGCCCTGTCCCTGAGAAAGCAGGTCCTTCCTCAAGGGAATGCGCCAGGGAGGGGCTGTCGCGAGGAGTGAGAGTTCTGGAAACCAGGTCCGGTTGGGCCAGTATGGCGCAACTAACAAGACCTGCTCCTCGTCCTCCCTGACCTTGCACAGGGTCTGTGCAAGAAGGCTCACTGGGGGGAACGCATATTTGCGTAGGCCCCGGGGCCAGCTGTGTGCCAGTGCATCCGTGCCGAGGGTCCCGTCGGTCAGGGAAAAAAACAACTGGCAGTGGGAGGATTCCCGGGAAGCAAACAGGTCTACCTGCGCTTCCCCGAATCGACTCCAGATCAGCTGGACCACCTGGGGGTGGAGTCTCCATTCTCCCGGGAACGTGAGCTGTCGTGAGAGCGCGTCGGCTGCACGATTGAGCTCGCCCGGAATGTAAACGGCACGCAGCGACCTGAGCCGATGCTGACTCCAAAGGAGGAGGTGGCGGGCAAGTTGCGACATGCGACGGGAGCGTAGACCACCCTGATGGTTGATGTACGCCACGGTCGATGTGTTGTCCGTGCGGACCAGTACATGCTTGCCCTGCAGCAACGGTCGGAACCGGCGCAAGGCAAGGTGTACCGCTAGCAACTCGAGGCAGTTGATATGCCACTGCCGCCGGGGTCCTGTCCAGGAGCCCGAGGCAGCATGCCCGATGCACACGGCACCCCAGCCCGTGGTGGAGGCATCTGTTGTAACAACAACATGCCTGGACACTTGCCCTAGGGGAACTCCGGCCCGTAGAAAAGCAAGGTCTGACCAAGGGCCGAACGTCTGGCGACAAGCCGGTGTGATTGCCACACGGAATGCGCCTTGGTGCCAAGCCCACCTCGGGACTCGGTCCCGTAACCAGTGTTGAAGTGGTCTCATATGCATCAATCCGAGCGGTGTTACAGCGGCTGCGGATGACATATGCCCCAGGAGCCTCTGAAACTGTTTCAGTGGGACCACTGTTTTCCGCCTGACTACTTTCAGGCAGTTCAACACTGACTGTGCACGTTCGTTGGTGAGACGTGCTGACATGGAGACCGAGTCCAACTCCAAACCGAGAAAAGAGATGCTCTGCGCAGGGGAGAGCTTGCTCTTCTCCCAGTTGACCCGAAGCCCCAAATGGTTGAGGTGTCTGAGCACCAAGTCCCTGTGCTCGCACACCCGATCCCGCGACTGTGCCAAAATGAGCCAGTCGTCGAGATAATTCAGGATGCGGACTCCCATCTCCCTGAGGGGGGAGAGGGCAGCCTCCGCGACTTTGGTGAAGACGCGGGGAGACAGGGACAAACCAAAGGGGAGGACCTTGTACTGGTATGCCCGACCCTCGAACGCAAAGCGAAGAAACGGTCTGTGACGAGGGAGAATCGAGACATGAAAGTACGCGTCCTTCAGGTCGATTGCTGCAAACCAGTCCTGGGAGCGGACGCACGTGAGGATGCGTCTCTGCGTTAACATTTTGAACGGAAGCCTGTGTAGGGTCCGATTCAAGACACGCAGGTCCAGGATAGGCCGTAACCCCCCACCTTTCTTGGGAACGATGAAGTAGGGGCTGTAAAACCCCGACTCCATCTCGGCTGGAGGGACAGGCTCGATCGCGCCCTTCGCCAGGAGGACAGCGATCTCTTCCCGAAGTACAGGGGCGTCCTTGCCTTCCACTGAGGTAGTCAGAACGCCGCTGAACCTGGGGGGCCGCCTGGCGAACTGAATCGCATAGCCGAGTCTGATTGTCCGAATGAGCCAACGAGACGGAGTGGGAAGCGCTAACCAGGCACCCAAACTCCGTTCGAGAGGCACCAAGGGGACGACCGACGAACCCGCGGGGGGGCAGCAGGGAGCTCTGAGGCCCAACCCAGGAGGCATGGCGTCCTGGAGTCGTGGCAGTGCGTGTGGTGCACTTACCTGGCTCCATAGCCCCCGTGAGGGGCCTGGAAGGGAGGGGCAAGGAGGCAGCGCGTCCTGGGACTGCCCGCTCCCTGTCCGTGGCGAAAGAGAGGTCGGCTGAGAGGGGGGAAGCAGTGCGTCGCCCACTGTCAGCTTGGACCGAGTATGACCCAGAGATGGAGGAAACTGCTCTTTTATTGAAAATGTGGGTACCACTGGCCCTGGGGCCAGTGGCGGAACAGAAAGAAACAAAAGATTCTCCGCCCGGCCCTCCTCCGGGGGAAGGAGTGGTGCCCTCACCAGCTCCTGGGAACGAGCAGGTCCTACCATCTCTGGGTCGCCCGTCTCAGGGCCGCTTCGATTTTTTCTTGGAGGGTTTAGCGGTCTGGACGGGCTGCGTCGCCTTCCTGCGGGGGGGAGGGGCCGGACGGGAGGTCTCCGGTCCGGCCGGACCCTTTGCAGCCGCAGGGGGGCGCCCTCGGCGGCGAGCAGGCTGAGGGACAGCCCGCGGCGGTTTGGCAGAATCCCGCCGGGGCAAGATGTGGCTTATCGCCTCAGTCTGCTTCTGCACCGTCGAGAACTGCTGAGCGAAGTCCACGACGGTGTCGCCGAAGAGGCCAGCCTGGGAGACGGGGGCGTCGAGAAAGCGAACTTTGTCGGCGTCCTTCATCTCAGCCAGATCCAGCCAGAGATGGCGCTCCTGGACCACGAGTGTGGACATCGTCTGGCCGAGGGCCCGCGCCGTGACCTTAGTCGCCCGGAGGGCGAAGTCAGTCGCCGTGCGCAGTTCCTGCATCAACCCCGGCTCAGAGCTACCCTCGTGCAGCTCTTTAAGAGCTTTTGCCTGATGGACCTGCAGGATGGCCATGGCATGCAGGGCAGAAGCTGCCTGTCCAGCGGCGCTGTAAGCCTTGGCAGCCAGGGCTGCCGTCGTCTTACCCGCCTTGGACGGGAGGCGCGGACGATTGCGCCAGGTGGCAGCATTTTGCGGGCACAAGTGCACCGCAACTGCACGCTCCACCTGGGGAATGTCCGCGTAACCCTTGGCAGCCCCGCCATCGAGGGTAGTGAGAGCGGAGGAGACCAGAGAGCGGCTTCGGGCAGTAAAAGGTGCCTTCCACGACTTACTGACCTCCTCATGCACTTCCGGGAAGAAAGGCACCGGAGCGGAGCGGGGCTGTGAACCCCGCTCCGCACCCAGAAACCAATCATCCAGCCGCGAGCGCTCGGGCGACGGTGGAGGGTTCCACTCGAGCCCGATGCCCGCGGCAGCCCGGGAAAGCATGGCCATCATCTCCCGATCTGATTCCACACGAGCAGCGACGCCCGAGGGGCGCTGCTCGGCTTCCTCACCCGAGGATGACAGCCCACTCTCCGATGCAGCGATCGACATCCGATCCTCATCCGGAGCGCCAAACGAGACCCGAGGCACCTCACGTGGGGGACCTGGTGGCTCATCTGGCAGCTCGACGGCACACGGTGTGCAAGAGGAGTGGGAGGTTCGTAGGGGCTGGCCCGACGAGGTTGCTCCCACTGTAACCCTCAGGTCTCCCAGAGTGCTAACCAACCCCACAGCTCTACCATGAGAAGCAGAGGGGATATGGGTAGCAGCAGAGGGCGCTCGAACCTCTGTATCACAGAGGGCGAGCCGCGACCGCAACACCGACATGGTCATGTCCCCGCAATGAGAGCATGAACCATCCACAAGCGCTCTCTCAGCGTGCTGTCTGCCCAGACACGAGAAACAGCGCTCATGGCCGTCAGATGAGGTCAGAAAACGACCGCATCCAGAAACACACGGACGAAAAGGCATCTTGAAAAAGACGCTGATCGTCCGCGTTTTGCTCTTTTAGAGGAACTGCTCTTCCAACCGAGGCACACAGGGGGGAACACGTTGCTGGGAAGACGCGCACCACCGCTGTCGCACCGTATTTCCAGCCGGAAAGGAACGCGCTCTTTTAAGGTGATCAGAATGAACGGCTGCTTACAACCGCTCGGCTCCGAAGCAAAAGTATGAATGAAGTGAGCGATGCCGGTCCTATTTATACCCGGAAGCCGGGTGGGGCGGGACTCGGCATGCAAATCTCACTAGCCAATGTTCATTGGCGCGTTTAGTTATATTGGGAGGTGATTGGGCTCCCAAGCGAGACCCCATGACGTCAGTCCGACGTAACGTCGAACGTGACTGACTGATAGGGAACCACTGTTCCATTCCGATCAGAACATCAAACAGGTTCTCCCCACTCAGTGACGCACCCACTGAGAAACCTGTTGAAAGTGCCCTAGTGATTGGCGATTCTATTACTCGGAATGTGAAAATAGAGACTCCAGCCACCATAGTCACATGTTTGCCGGGAGCCAGAGCGCCTGACGTCAAAGCAAATTTAAAAGTGCTGGCTAAGGCTAATCGTAAATATTCTAAGATTGTTATTCACGTCGGCGCTAATGATGTCCGACTTCGTCAGTCGGAGATCACTAAAAGTAATATTAAAGAGGTGTGTGAACTCGCAAGTACGATGTCAGGCACCGTAATTTGCTCTGGCCCTCTTCCTATGTGCAGGAGTGATGAGATGCTTAGCAGATTATCCTCACTCAATGGCTGGATGTCTAAGTGGTGCCCGCGGAATAACATAGGGTTTATAGACAATTGGAAAAGTTTTTGGGGCAGACCTGACCTGTTGAAAAGAGATGGTATTCATCCCACCTGGGATGGTGCCGCTCTTCTCTCTAATAATTTGGCATATAGTCTTAGAGCTAAACCTTGACTAACTGGGGTCCAGGTCAGGAAGCAGACAAACTGGCTAAACCGACCGTCTGCTAGCTGTCTCACGTCACAGAGGTCAGATAAATTCCAACACATAGAGACTCTTTCACCTAGATATCATCCTATAGAGATTGTGTCTGTTCCCCGAATTAGCAAATACAAAAATCTCTCAAAATCGTTTAAGAGTAAAAATTTAATTGATTTACAAACAGCTAAGAACGGATATAACACAAATGAACAAATGATAAAGCTTGGGTTACTGAATATACGATCCCTTTCCTCAAAAGCACTTATTGTAAATGATATGATTACAGATCATAAACTAGATGTGCTGTGTTTGACAGAAATTTGGCTAAAACCAGACGATTACATTACTTTAAATGAGTCCACCCCTCAAGATTACTGTTATAAACATGAGCCTCGTCTGAAAGGTAAAGGAGGAGGTGTTGCTGTAATTTATAGTAACACGATCAGTACTGCTCAAAGGTCTAATTTGAAATATAATTCTTTTGAAGTGATGGTCCTCAATGTAAAATTATCTAGTGCAAGTAATATTTCCTGTTTAACTTTTGTGCTGGCTATTCTATACAGGCCACCAGGGCACCATACAGACTTTATCAAAGAATTTGCTGATTTTCTCTCAGGATTAGTAATGTCTGCAGATAAAGTCATAATCGTCGGTGATTTTAACATCCATGTAGATAATGAAAAAGACGCATTGGGATTGGCATTTAGAGACATTTTAAACTCTATTGGAGTTACACAACATGTATCAGGACCCACTCATTCTCGTAATCATACTTTAGATCTAATATTGTCATATGGGATCAATGTTGATACTGTTCAAATTCTGCAGCAGAGCGATGACATCTCAGATCATTACTTAGTTGCGTGTAGATTACCTTTAGCCAAAGTCGAAAAACTAACTCCCTGTTATAAATATAGTAAACTATCACTCCTAACACAAAAGATAGCTTTATAAATAATCTTCCCGATCAGTTTCATCTACTTAACATCCCAGATAGCCTAGAAGAACTTGATGTTGCAATAGAAACTATAAACTCTCTCTTTTCCAGCACTTTAGACACTGTTGCTCCGTTACGCTTAAAGAAGATTAAAGAAAATAGTCCAACACCGTGGTACAACGAGCACACCCGGGCCCTCAAGAGAGCAGCCAGAAAAATGGAGCGGAGCTGGAAAAAAACTAAGCTAGAGGTTTTTCGCATTTCATGGAAAGACAGCTCTATTGCATTCAGAAAGGCCTTAAGATCAGCTAGATCTACTTACT
Source organism: Rhodeus uyekii (assembly GCA_037043235.1). Classification (NCBI taxonomy): domain Eukaryota; kingdom Metazoa; phylum Chordata; class Actinopteri; order Cypriniformes; family Acheilognathidae; genus Rhodeus; species Rhodeus uyekii. Next base: position 531,833 of record JAWRVZ010000161.1, read on the forward strand.
TTTCTACCCTCTTAGAAGAAAACAAATACAACCCTAGGTATTTATTTGATACAGTGACTAAATTAACAAGAAATAAAGCCTCAACCCCAGATGCTTTAAATCAGCACAGCACTAATGACTTCATGGACTTCTTTACTTGCAAAATTAATAATATTAGAGAGAAAATAATAAACATGCAACAATCTACTACAATATTCCAAAATACAGTACATTTTAGTGTCCCTGAAGAAAAATTCCAATCCTTCATTGCTATTGGGGAGGAAGAATTGTCTAAACTCGTTAAATCATCAAAATCAACAACATGTATGCTAGACCCAATACCGACTAAGCTACTGAAAGAGATGCTTCCAGAAATCATAGATCCTATTCTTAATATAATTAATTCTTCTTTGTCATTAGGATACGTACCAAAAACCTTTAAGCTGGCTGTAATTAAACCGCTTATTAAAAAAACACAACTTGATCCTACAGAATTAGTTAATTACAGGCCGATATCGAATCTACCTTTCTTGTCAAAGATTCTAGAAAAGGCAATATCTTTACAACTATGTTCCTTTCTAGAAAGAAACAGCATCTACGAGGATTTCCAGTCAGGATTTAGACCATATCATAGTACTGAGACTGCTCTTATTAGAGTTACAAATTATTTGCTCTTATCATCCGATCGTGGTTGTATCTCTCTGTTAGTGTTACTGGACCTTAGTGCTGCATTTGATACAATTGACCACAAAATCCTTCTGAATAGACTTGAAAATTATGTTGGCATTAGTGGAGTTGCATTAGCCTGGTTCAAGTCATACTTATCTGAGCGTTATCAGTTTGTAGCAGTAAATGAGGAGATGTCATATCGGTCACGGGTTCAGTATGGAGTTCCTCAAGGTTCAGTACTAGGACCATTGCTTTTCACCCTGTACATGCTTCCTTTGGGTGCAGTTATTAGGAAGCATGGCATTAGCTTTCTGTCAGGATCCTGCCCAGACCATCTTGTCTGTCTTGTCTTTGTTTAATGTTTGCCTGTTTGTGTTGTGTTTGAGCACATGGCTTTGTCTTTGTTCTTGTTTGCCATGTGGTCCTCTTGTCCCACCTCCTCATTTCCAGTTGCCACGCCCCCTTGTCTAGTCCTCGTTTACTAAGTGTGTTCACCTGTCCCTCATGTGCTTTGCTCCCTTTATATTGTGCCCCTTTCCCTCATGTCCTTGCTGGTTCGTGTGCTGGTTGCTGTGAGTGGTGTCTGTTCCTGCCCTGTCCTGCACCCTGAGACCTCCTACTCTACCTGGCAGCTTGTCTGGGATCTAGTCAGAGATCGTCTAGAAGTTTGTGGCCTGGCGTGCTCTTGCTTGGTCTCCCAGTTGGTGCTGCCTCTCCTAACCTGTCAGTCTGTCGTCTGGTCTCGGTGCTTGTCCTGCCCTACCCGTCTCAGTGTCTACCCAGCCCTGCCTTTTGAACCTTCACGCCTCACTATCCCATTGTGCCTTGTCTTCAATCGTGTTAATAAAACCCCTTCACTTGTCATTCTGCGTTTGGGTCCTCTCTCTTACAAAACCCTGACACTTTCATTATTACGCTGACAGAATGCAAATGCAAAACAAATTAACAGAATGCATAACTGATATAAAAAATTGGATGACTAATAACTTTTTACTGCTAAATTCTGAAAAAACAGAGATTCTAATTATTAGACCAAAAAGTTCGGCACATAATAATCTAGACTACTGCCTAACACTCGATGGCTGCTCTGTCAAGTCTTCGTCGTCAGTTAGAAACCTGGGTGTGCTCTTTGATACCAATCTTTCATTTGAAAGCCATGTTTCTAGCATCTGTAAAACGGCGTTCTTCCATCTTAAAAATATATCTAAATTGCGACATATGCTATCTAAGACAAATGCGGAAAAGTTAGTTCATGCGTTCATGAGTTCAAGGCTAGATTATTGTAATGCTTTACTAGGTGGTTGCCCTGCACGCTTAATAAACAAATTCCAGCTGGCCCAAAATGCAGCAGCTTTAGTTCTTACTAGAACCAGGAAGTATGAGCATATTAGCCCAGTTCTGTCAAACCTGCACTGGCTTCCTATTAAACACCGAATACATTTTAAAATCTTGCTAATTACTTACAAAGCATTAAATGGTTTAGCTCCACAGTACTTGAGCGATCTCTTAACACATTATAGTCCTTCACGTCTATTGCGATCCCAAAATACTGACCAGCTTATAATACCTAGAATATCAAAGTCAACTGCTGGCGGTCGATCCTTTTCCTATTTAGCTCCTAAACTCTGGAACAGTCTTCCTATTACAGTTCGGGAAGCAGACACACTCTGTCAGTTTAAATGTAGACTAAAAACACATCTTTTCAACCTGGCATACACATAACACATTATACATACATTTTTAATCCAAATCATGTAAAATGATTGTTAGGCTGCATAATTTAGATAAGCCGGAACCGGGAACTTTCCCATAACACCTGATGTACTCGATACATCAGAAGAAGAATGGCATCTACGCTGATATAGGTCTCTGTTTATTCCGAGGTTACCGTGGTCAGCTGGATCCGGGCCGTATCCAGATCAGATGAAGGACCTGGACACGAGCACAGCACTGCCCTGGGGTGTCTGCGGAGACCGTGACTCTACTGGACCCTCCCCTGTGACGATCATGAACCCATCTCTAACCGGACCAAATTGGACTTCATATTGGACTTGAATTGTTGTATAATAATCATGCACGGTTTGGCTGTTGGCCAGAGGAGAACTGGTCCCCCAACTGAGCCTGGTTTCTCCCAAGGTTTTTTCTCCATTCTATTCTTCATTCGTTACGTCACCTGCCGGAGTTTTGGTTCCTTGCCGCTGTCGCCTATGGCTTGCTCAGTTGGGGAAACTTAACACTTAAAATTCATCAATTGTATTGATTCGCCTGCTCTTTTGGGGCTTCTGTTCAGCCAAACAAACTTTGTTTATATTGTTTTTCCTGTAAAGCTGCTTTGAAACAATCTACATTGTAAAAAGCGCTATATAAATAAAGGTGACTTGACTTGACTTGTTCTTGTTTTCCAGTTGGAAAAATAATGTTTTTGTGTTTCTTCTTGTTTGTTGATTGGCTGCAGTTTGAGATAATCTACATAATAAAAGTTATGTAAATATATAATGTAAATCTCTCTCTCCCCCCCCTCTCTCTCTCTCTCTCTCTCTCTCTCTCTCTCTCTCTATATATATATATATATATATATATATATATATATATATATATATTTATCAGTATTTATTTCACTTTATTAAACAGAAAGACAAATGGAAATAGAAATTATTATTATTTAAAATATAAATGTTTAGTATCAAAAATGTCTTTACTGTCCATGTAAAATATTTATTGCTCATTTCACACATTTATTAAGCAGGATCACTGTATAATTATTCACACATGTACTTCAAGATTAACATATAAATATGATTCAATATATTCTTCAAAAAACTCAATATATTTTAAAACTAACTCAAACTTTTCACTGAAAGTGTTTTTTATAGGGTTTGTCAGACAGAAATGTAAAGAAACATCAAAGAATTTATCACTAAAAATCAGCAGCAACATTGTGTTTAAAACTTGATCACATAATTAAAATTATTGTTGAATCATCTTAATGAACTCTTGAATGAAAGTATTAGATTATTTTTTTAAAGTCTGAACGTTTACATGATCAACTCTAAAACTCTCATGTTTTCTTTCACCTTCTATAGGAAGATCATGAACTCAGTGAGTTTTTCTGCTTGTTTTCTCAGTAACTTACATTGTAGGAAGTCATTCCTGGTTCTGGGAACAATGTTGGTGAAAGTGACTGTGGAAATCAACATGAAGAGTGAGATTATCATGACGAGACAAAGTTATCATGCATTTCTAATATGATGATCTACATGAAATGAGTTGATGAAGGATCATTTCTGAGAGCAGATGAATCTCCAGGACTTTACCTCTGTCACAGATCTTCTTCAGCTCCTCTTTGCAGAAATCCTCCAGTTTGTCTCTCAGCTGATGGACAGATTCTCTCACGGCATCAAAAGAAGAAAGATAACTGAAGGGATTGTCATTGACTTCTGTAGATTCAGGAGGAGCTGAGAGAGACTGGAAACTCTACATAAAAAAGAAATCAAAGCTCATCAGCTCCACACTTCAGTCAATAACCTGCACTACTGTCAGATTTGTGTGACTCTTGTTGATCTTTAGAAAATGAAAATGAAGTGTTTCTTTGTCACAGCAGGATCTTACTAAAGTCTCTAAAGCAGGAGTCTCAAACTCAAATGAGCTGGGGGCCGCAGGAAGCAGAGTTTGGGTGAGGCAGGGCCGCATCAAGTATTCCACAAAAAAAAAAAAACATTTTCTCAAACGTCATTATTGACAGTTCTTTAACTTCAATGGGTTCTTCTGAACATGAACTGTCCTGAACATAAACAGAGTATTGAAGAACATGAACGGTTCATCTGAATATGACTTGCCTATAGACCTGCAGTGCTTCCTCTGAAAAAGCTGAGCCACATTTGGTTTGAGAGAGGAAACATTTGAGACTCTCAGTATAAATATAGTATAATACAGTATAGTATATATTGAAGATGATCGTCAGTAAGTAGACCTGTACTTGGACTTACTGAAGATCGAGGTTGAGGAAAAAGTTACTAAAAGTTAAAACTTTTTCATTATTTTGAGATACTAAGTCATTATTTTGAGAAACCCTTTCATTATTATGACTTAAATAATCCTTTTTTTCTCAACTGTGGCGGAAACGGCTTCCATACTTTCCTGATGACATGAACATCGTTTATATGCGGTAGAAAATATTGAGATAGGTGACTGCTAACGGGCTGTTAATTATCAGCTGGGACTGTGGGACACCTTTATTTATTATATACAAACAATGGGATAAAGCCACGGGGGCGTTATTTACCGGATTTTATTTTCTATATTAACCCCTTGGGTTCATCGGGACAACCTAGCCAACACCGATGTCCCGTTGACTATGTAACCGGGGTGGGAAACTGAGGCCCCTGATGAGGCTCAAGCCAGACTCTGACGCGGGACGGCGGGCGGGATCTGACTGAGTGTCCCAGCTCCACTCCACTCCCCTCGGTGACACTGTCAACGGAGCATCAGTGTTGGTCGTTAATTTGCAGATTCGTCATGATAACATATCATCCGCATGGATAGTGGCGATCATATCGCTATCAACTTTTAAGCAAATCAGCCCATTTCAAATGATGGAAAAACGAAATACAATCCGCATGACGCTAAATGCAACGCCGATAACAGTAACATTCACTTCGTCCAGCTCAAAGTAGAACATGCTCAATTTCAAACACAATAAGAAGTACCGGTAATAATTCTATGACGGCTTTGACAAATGTGATGTTACACGGGCAGCTCCATAGTTGTGAAACGTTTCTGTCTGCATCAAGCCCGGCCGATGCCCCGCCACCGGGAGTCATATACTCCACTGTGATTGGCCCCCTGGAGTCATATACTCCGCTGTGATTGGTCGGTTTGTTCAGCTCTTGCTTGCATCCAAAAGGGGTTCAGACACTGGTTAAGCTGGAGGGGTTCCCACTCCCCCCGTCAATAATCTTGGTCTTGGGCTGGTATTTTCTTAAATGGGCGGGTTTTATGCTGTAGTTGGGCTGGAAATCTTCTACACTGGCAACATTGCACACAACGCGGTAAAGCGATATTCATTCAAAACTTGCGGGCCGCACTTACATTAAACTTTCATATTGTCCCACGGGCCGCATGTTTGAGACCCCTGCTCTGAAGTCTCACTATGATCCTGTTCTTCTAGATCTCTGTTACCTGCAGGAAAAGCATGTGATCCTGTGTGTCTGAAAGCTGCTCCAGCTCAGCGTCTCTCCTCCTCAGATCATTGATCTCCTGCTCCAGTCGCTCCAGACGTCCTTCAGCTCGACTCACTGCAGTCTTTTCCTGATCTCTGATCCACTGTGTGACCTCAGAGCGGCTTCTCTCAATGGAGCGGATGAGCTCAGTGAAGATCCTCTCACTGTCCTCCACTGCTGTCTGTGCAGAGATCTGTTAGGACACACATCACAATCACGCAGACGCTTCAGTGGGACTGACAGAGGAGAAACCTGACTGACACTTCTCAAACTCCTCTTCTTCTCCAGACTCACTTTATGAGACTCCACAGCCTCTCTCAGCTGCTGAAGATCTTTCTCTCTCTGCTGGATCCTCTGCTGGAACGACCTCTGCGTCTCCTTCAGCTGCTTCTGCAGCACAAACCAATAACAGAGATGAGACTTTATACTGCTGCCACTAAATCATCCTGTGAAGAGTTGAATGCAGTAACAGGAGAATTGATAACCAATGGCTGTAGGTTCAAACTCCTGAAGTTACTCATGAATGAATATGAAGTATAAGGACTATTTCACACTGCAAGCAGAAGTGAAAATAAAAGTGAAACTGACACACATTTTGAGTTTCAGACTGACAGTGTTTCTGCTGCGTAACAGAGCTGCGACTCTATATGACAAAAACAGAGTCAACATTATTTCATACCTGTTTCTCTGTCCTCTGTGCTGCAGCTGATACTGTGTCGTGGTTTTTATGTTCATCCAACATACACACCATACATATAAAGTTCTGGTCAGTGCGGCAGAAAACCTCAAGGAGTTTATCATGTGTTTGGCAGATCATGTCCTGCAGTCGTCCAGTGGCATCAGTCACTTTGTGTGGCTTACGGGAGTGATATTCCTCATGACGGTCAAAATGAGTTTGACAGAGAGACTCCAGACACACCAGACAGGACTTGACAGCTTTGTGTTTTCTTCCAGTACAGACGTCACACTGCACGTCTCCAGCTCCAGCGTAACAGTCAGCAGAAAGTTTAGTTTTCTTCAGTTTCTCCACCATTTCAGCCAGAATGGTGTTTTTAGCTAAAGCAGGTCTTGGACTGAAGGTTTCTCTGCACTGAGGGCAGCTGTAGACTCTCTTCTCATCCTCCTGATCCCAGCAGCCTGTAATACAGATCTTACAGTAACTGTGTCCACAGGGAATGGCCACTGGATCCTTCAGGAGATCCAGACACACTGGACACATGAACTCATTCTTATCCACTGAAATTTTGGCTTCTGCCATTTTACTGCATGAGACACACAAACGCACAACAGCTCAACTGCAGTTCAGTTTCTGTCTCTCTGAACTCACATGATTCCTGCTGTTTCCTGGTTCTGTGTTTGAGTGACGTGTGAAAAACAGGCGTGTCTGCAATCTCATGCACGATCAAACACCAGTGTCTTGTTGCAGTAACTGTTGTGGAGAGACTGGATAAAGCCACCAGAAAGTGGGAAGCTGTTAGAGAGAGACTGAGAACAGAAACACAGAGAGCTCTTTATCTGTGTTGATTTTAATAAAAAATAAAAAAACTGAACCAATGATGACTTGGAAAGGTGTCAGAAAAAAATGTCGAAACTGCACTCTTTCAAGGACGTTCATTTAGTGCATATAGAGAGTGAGGAACATGTTTGAATCATAATCTTTGAGCACAGTTCAGTTAAATGAAAAAGTTTACCCTCTTTAACTTTAACTTAATGTTGTTAAAGTGAACGAATGAAGAAAACGGTTTGCTCAAATATCCACTAAATTAAAAACGACACTGAAATAAGTAGTTTAACTGTCAATCAGATGTATGTGAAAGTTGTTAGTTTTCTTAAACACATTTACTTTTAACTTCTATGGGAATGTCAATGGACCCATTTTAAACAAATTTTATATAAGGTATATTTAAATATTTTGAATCAATTAATTGATAGGGACATACATTCTACACCCTTGCTTATACAGCACTTAAAAACAGAAAGATTTAAGTCTTTAATATTTAAGATTAAAAAAATGTTTTAAATTGGTCTGTCTTCGGTTAGATGAAGATGATCAAAATGCAAAAGAGTCAAAACAACAGATTTTATCAAGTCAAAGAAACTCAAATAGTCCACAGGAAAGAAGTCAATGTAAACCATGTGTAACATATGACATATAACTGAAGGAAATGAGGAAGATAAAGACACAAAGATGATTGGACTGGAGACTCAGACCCGGCTAAGGAGATGGAGAGACCAGAAGACACCATACAGTATGTTCAGCAACGAGCAGCCAAGGAGGAGCCAGTGGACTGAGATGGAGCAGATCAAACTGTAGCTGGAGTGAAGGTAGAGCTGACGGCGCCTAAAAGGTGGAGAGAGGAAACATCCGTGGTGCTGGAAAACTTTTCTAATATGAATGCGGGTCTTAAATCATACATTCTTCTTTTTCCAGTGATATTCCTCTGACCTTTTTCTCTTTTGTATTGTCTCTCATCTCTTCCTACATTCTTTCATCAAATCGCATTCTTTGAAAAGGGAAAACAGGTGGGAGAAGAAAAAGAGGTTGAGGCAGGAAATGAGGAAAGACTCAGTTGTAATTTTCCATTCCTTATCTCTATACTACACACCATATGTTTTAAACTCTACAGAATAGGAAGTACCATTAATGTCACACAATAATCAATAATGCCAAGATATAATCATTCACCCTCGCTCCTCCTCCATCATGAGTTATTTTGTTTTATTTTTATTTTGTGGGAAATTGAAGAAATCAAAGTTTTTTATTAAGGAACAGAACTTTTTCTTGGGTTTTCTTGTCACTCGCAGTTTGGTTGTCACCAGCTGCGCGTCGTCTTTGTTTAATGTGAGCATGCGCGTCCGCATTGGCTGCATGTTCATGTTTTCATGTCTTGTCTGTTACCCCGCCCATCTTGTTTCATTGTCATTAGTTCGATTTGTCCCAGCCGGTTTCTCATATTTTAATCTCCCTCCTGTGTGTATTTAATCTCCTCATGTTTGCTGTCCTGTGTCGCGTTGTTGTTGTTATTTTGTCTATACCTTGCTGGTTTCTCGTGCCTAGTCTTGTCCTTCCTAGTCTTGTCATGCCTGCTCTTGTTATGTCTTGTCTTGTTTAGTTTTTCAGTTAGTCTTGTTTTCTCCCCCTCGGAGTAGTTTTTGTTCAAAGTTTTGCTGTTTTATTTTGCTAATAAAAGCCCTAGTCCCTGCACACTGAGTCCTCGCTTTCTCACACCTGATAATGGTAATATACCTCTCACGCCTCAGCAATACCAGAAACTCAAGACAAGAAAAATGGACAAAAATTTGTTGCGGATAAGAAAGTGAGTGTTTGAAAAAAAGAGATGGATGATAAATCAAAAGGGCAGATTTCTGCTCCCTTAAAATCATTTGATCCTTTATTTGATTGACACTCTGACTTGCCTGTCTGTGACGGTGAGTTGTAAATCTAACTATAAAAAACCTTTGACACCCAGTGAGCAGCCAATCAGTGGAACAACACATACACATTCACCCCCTAAACACCAGTCTGTCAAACATTGACCGGACAGTTTGAGATGCAGATGGACATGGGGTAAGGTAATAAATTATGTTCATAAATCACACCAGAAATATGGTCATGACTCATAATTTTGAGACATGTCGTATTATACTAATAGGTAGATAAAATACATTTAGTTTATCAAACTCCCTAGTGAAAAACAAATACAAACAAGTTCAAAGTAACTGCAGGAAATCCATACGCTCCATGATGTTACAACACTGTCAGACTTTCAGGAAAATAACCAAAGGTTAAAATGGCGACGCTGAACTCTAAAATAAACATTTGGAAACATGATCAGATGTTATAATGGTGATGTTTCACTCTAAGTTCAAAATTACAATTATCGACCAGAGGAGAAATCCAGAAGCTCTCAACCAATTGTTACGTCCATAAAGATGTAGATGATTTGTTGTTTATGAGGTGGGTTACTGTTTTTCTGTGCATGTGCTGTGTTCTAGGTTCTTGCTCCGCCTACTAGTGATGTTACGTCTGACACCGTCGCTCCGAACGTCGCTGCTTGTTTCAAACTCGAACGGTTCTTGCAATGAACCACTGCTTCGGAGCTTGTATTATTACGTCATTAGTCACATGAAAATGTAGTGTAGTGTAGTGTAGTGACCTGTAGTGAACCACCTGACTGCTTTGACAGCCCAATCCAGTGATGACAGGTTTGAAACCTGGTGGCTGTATTTCTTATAAAAGTGAAGCCAAACCATGGCAACACCGTGGGTTGTAATTGCTAGTTGGTAGTTTAGTTTGGATTGGCATTATTGTTGAGGAGAGTGGATTGAGTTTATTTTAGCAATATACCTTCATTTATATCAGCTTTCTAAACTGTTTTTGTGTACTCCTGCGTCATCTGTTCCATGCGAGAGGATATTCTTTAAAGTTGGTGAAATGGTTTCACAAGTTCACACTTACAAATGATTCAGGAGCAATAAATGATAAGCATATTTGGCGTGCTGTCCGAGGAGAGGGCTCCGAGCTCGGTATTTAGCCCGAACCTAGAGCACTCCCCCCTGACTTTGGTAGGAATGATTAAGTGTGAGGAGTCGGGGTGGTGGAGGGATGCCGAAAAATGTCGAGATATGTGGGTGAGTCAAAACATGTCTATTTATGCACGTTTCCTCCCCTGCTGATAGGATGAGTTGTAATTGCTGATGACGTGTTGCTTGCGTTAATCCTTTGAACGTGCTCCTCCCGAACTTTGTTAATAAAACATCATTTAAAAAAATAATCAATCGCTTTTCACCAAAGACCATACCATTTAATGAACACTTTCTCTATGCCTTCTACATGTACCCAAATCACACCATCTGCAAGATTTTTTTTTAATTTATTTTTATTATTAATTAGAGAACATTTGAACATTGCTACATAAAAACATGCATTAAAGACATAAACTTCAAAAACCCTCTGCTACATTATACAAGCACAACCAGTTACACAAGCACATCCTATTAAACATACAAAAATATCAGTCCCTCCAGTTAAAAAGTTATAGAGTTCTGCTTCCCACAGCTAGACAAGATAACAAGATAAAGCTTTCACACATGATACTGCCCTGCAAAAAAACTATAGAAACCATTGCAGAAATTCAATTGGATTTAATGGTTTTCATGGGAATTTGATTGGTTGTAATGATAATTATAGCAGTCTCTGTGTATCTCTACTGATGTGTGTTGGGTTCTATTGGTGGGGGCATGAAATCCTAATGGAATATGTCCCGAACACACTACAAAAATAATTCTGTAGTGGTTTAAATGGTAAAAATGAGTTTCACAGCAATAAGACTGTTTCAGCTTTAATCGCCTCGGTAAACGCGTTATAAACGGGGCGTTAACATATAAGCCTTGCATTTTATAGTTGTCAGCTTTGTTGCATTCCATTTACTTCACCAGGAGATGGTGCTACAATTTTTATCTGAATGAAGCTTCGAGTAATGAACTATTTTCAACACAATTGTATTAGAAAGCAATAATGCTTCGAAACACTTCATTGGGCCATCACTACCGCCTACTGTCTCCTTAAAAGTATTATGAGTGCCACCTGATGCCTGTTCCTGCTCATTATGTGGAGTTTAAGGAACCCAGAGAAGTCCAGAGAGAGACTGAGGTGTTTCCTCTTTGAGAGGTACTGCCATTGGCTGGTCCCAATGCCTTGGGTGTAACTTAGATTGCCTGTAATTAATTCAAGTAGAACTGGATAGTGTTTCAGGTTGGTGATATATGTGTGTGTCCATATACTTGAGACGTGTGCTCAATCTGAGAGTGTTGCTGTTCCTTTCTGTGTACTAGAGTCTTTAGAGTCAGCTGAGCTGGGTGGGGTGTGTGTGTGGCCCATTACTGTTTTTGTTTTCTTCTGTTGGATAATAATTGTTGTTTTCAGTTATCATTATTGAGAATTGGTTAAGTGGGAACATTTTGTAGGAAGGCGGATGCCTTATTTTCTTTTAAACCATGTTTTCTCCTGTTTAGTTTCTGTTTATGGTAGGGCAAATCAACTATGCTGAAGCCACAATTTTTTCACAAGTGATCGCATAAACCACTGTTAACTTCCTCACTACTTCTTGGTCTACTTTTTGGGGTTCTCCACCTGGCTACTGCCACCCACTGGACACCCATGACATGGCTGTAAATATATTACAAATATACCTCCATGACCTCTGGAATACTTAAACAACCATAATTAATAACAGAACAGAAATAAAAAAAAAAAATATATATATATTTTGTGTGGGGTCTAGTGTTTCATGAGAAATTAAATTAATTTATTAGTATGGTCAAAATTAATCTATCGATATATATTTTCTAGATTTCCCCACACATATTGCTGCATCATGTCTAATTAATTTTAGTAAACAGACTCTTGAGACGGTATTCTCCGCTGGTCTGTTTTCAAAGACACACCAGGGAGTATGGACGTGTCTGATCCTGGGGCCGGTGCAAAGTGTACGGTGTTGTACTTCTTCATCAGACTTTGAAACGGTTTATTAAAAAACTCTCTTCCATTTAAAAAACGTTCCTTTATCTGTCTGTAATTTATGGGGCATTCTCCCCTCTTTCAGTATAGATTCAAAAGCCTCAGTCACTTCAGCTCCACTCTTATTTCGTAAAACATGAGTCCATGCGTATTTGCTGAAAAGATCTATACAGGTCAATACATTTTTTTTTTTTTCTTTTGTTTTCCTTGAAATATTTAGATATATCTACTAAATCAGCTTGGAATTGCATATCAATCGCATAGACAAAATCCCGATTCCTTTTGTATTTTAGAGACGCTGTTCTGTGTAGTGTGTAAGCATCTTCACCAGCGAGCCAGTCTGAAACTTGTTTATCGGTTAATCAAACACCCGTTTCTTTTAAATGCTTTTTACCACCTAAAGCACCTGGATTAGATGTTGTGTGGTAAATATTTTTAATATCTTCTTCGAACACATTGCCTCTTCAGTCTCCACAAAAGAATAACTTGAAAAATATATGTGTATAGGGTTTTTTATTCTCAGTGAAAAACAAAAAGTAATTCTAGAGTAACATCAATACATCATCAAGGTATTGCAGAAATGATATGCGCATAATGTTTTTTTAAAGAATATATTCTATACCTGAGCATTGTTTTTGACCCTTTATGACCAACATGTACCCATCCTCTGATGCTGCTTCCAGCAGGATAATGCACCATGTCACAAAGCTCAAATCATTTCAAATTGGTTTCTTGAACATGACAATGAGTTCACTGAACTAAAATGGCCCCACAGTCACCAGATCTCAACCCAATAGAGCATCTTTGGGATGTGGCGGAACGGGAGCTTCATGTCCTGGATGTGCCTCCCACGTATTTCACCTGCGTGAAGTTGGCCCCCCACCCAACGCAAAATGAAAGCAAAATAGTCTCGTTCGTTTGTGCTGCATTTGTGCTGCAAAAATTTTCGTTTGTGCTGTTTTGGTTTTTTACATATTAAAAGAATAATTTTAAGTAGGTCAAGTTCACTCAGCCCCCCACCTGCTCCAAATTCGGCCAAAAACGGTCTGGTTCGTTTGTGCCGGTGAAAGTTTCGTTTGTGCTGTTTCGGTTTAATAAATATTAAGCACTGAATTATTGGCTGATTACGTAATCAGCCCCCCACATGCTCCAAAATCGCCCAAAATGGTCTCATTTGTTTGTGCTGTTTTAGTTTTTTAGATATTAAAAGAATAATTTTAAGTAGGTCAAGTTCACTCAGCCCCCCACATGCTCCAAAATCGCCCAAAACGGTCTCATTCGTTTGTGCCGTGTTTGTGCCGGTGAAGGTTTCGTTTGTGCTGTTTCGGTTTTTAAAATATTGAACATTGAATTATTGGCCGATGACGTCATCAGCCCTGTCTGCTCCAAATTCAACAAAAATGGTCTTGTTCGTTTGTGCCAGTGTTTTAATATCGAACATTATAGGTGCGTTATACATGCTGGTATTACAATACTAATAGAGTAAAATTTATCATTTCGCTGGTCACAAATTTATTTTATTATTATATTTTATTTTATTTATTTTACCTTTATTTACTTTTCTGGCTTGTTATTTGTTCAATCTCTAAACAGCATATTTTAAGCCTTTCGTTTGTGAATGAAACTTATCGTTAAGAACTTTCGTTTGTGCTGTTTTGGTTTTTATAATATTCAAATAATATTTGGTCTTGCTAAGGTCACTCAATTGAAGATCCGTACATTTATTTTCAGTAAACTGTTATTTACCCACCGCGCACATTCAGCTTTTGACGGACACAGCGATGTGTGGAATGTAACATAAACTCCGAGGTAAGTGTTTTTACTTGGTAGAAAATGAAAAAAACTCTATGTTCTTATGTAAATAACAGTAGTAATAGTATCACTGTCATAAATACACTCACCAATAAGCATATAAACATATACAGTACCAAAACAGCACAAACGAAAATTTGTGCAGCACAAACCAGCACAAACGAACAAGACTATTTTGCTTTCATTTTGCGTTGGGTGGGGAGCCAACTTCACGCAGGTACAAATTTCCATCAACTGCAAGATACTATCCTAACAATATGGAGAATTGAGCACTGGACTTTTGTTGTGTGATGCAGCTGACAGACAGTTTAAATAGCATGAGCGTGGCAATTGTGTAAGAATCATGACTGAACGCTGCACGGCTGGTCCGTGGATCAAATGGTACCGGGCCGCGGATCGAATTCGCGGACCAGTATGTGAGCGGCTGTGAGCGGCTGTAAGCGGCTGTGGTTCTGTAGCTTTGGCGGTGAGGAGATGTGTTTCAACAACCTCGCGCACCCACTGAAATCAATACTGATAGGTGCAGCTAAACCAATGAAATCAGTAGCTGAAGCCTACCAAATTTTGCATATAAGAAAGCCTGAGAAATAAGTGTTGGCTAGTTAACTTGGATCTGTGACAGACTTTGTTGATTTTCATGACGTTGAATGTCTGTTCACATACATAGGTTGATCCAAACAACGTTAGCATGTTCTGTGCTGAGTCTGCTCAAGTCTCCCTCCCCAAAGTTTGCCTAGGGCCCCAAATTTGCGAAGTCCGCCACTGAGATTACAGTGAAAATCAGGAGTTCGCATTGGGGGGCGGGGCGGTGTGTGTGTGTGTGTGTTAATACATTAACAGTATTAACAGATTTATTTTGTTTATTTACAATCATTTTATATTTTATTTTACATTCCTAATTAAATCCTTTACCTTTTGTTACTTTCACCAGAGTTTAAATGTCAAGTCATTTACTATAGAGAAGCATTGGAAAAGAGAAACGGGGATCATTGTTATGAGCTTGTCATGGGGAGCTGGTTTTGATTATGCAATGCAGAGAACAAAGGAGAATCAGGAATGCAGTGAACACAGATTTATTCCAGGAGCGCGGGAAGATACACACAACACAGACATGGGAACACAAAATACAATAACCAACAAATGTCAGAGAACACAAGAGGGCTTTATACAAGACATGATTGGGGACAGCTGACAAGACAAACACGATGGGTAATTAACACAGGTGAAACCAAAACACGGAATGACTATGACATGACCGGGAACTGAAACTGACGAACACAAAATGCTAAATAAGAGTCCCAATGGTGAAAACCATGACAATTACATTGTGGGCTAAACTACAGTATCCACGGTCATCAACATCAATCAAAAGCAACAGTGAACATAGTGTGTGTGTGTGTGTGTGTGTGTGTGTGTGTCGTCATCATCGCCTCTGGGATTTATCACCACACCCTCTTCACACGCACCAGCCCATTGAGTCCTTGCGCCACCATCACCGGACTTCGTTTGTTATTTTCACCACTTTTCTCTGGAATAAACTCTTATTCACTTGTTATTGAATCCTGTCCTTTATCATATCTGACACAAACTCACTTCATGAATTCAGTCGAATGTTTAAAATTCTTCCACACATTTATATGATTTTCATTCACTTTAGCTAAAAATTGTTAATAGGATTATTTCTCAATCATAAATTCAATTGAATAGATTTCCAAAATCGAAGTATCAGACTCACAGCCGTAATTGCACCCACAGTAATTAGTGATTACAGTAGTGAGAACTTGTTATTTTTAATCTGAGGAATTTCAGCTTTATCTCCTAAAAGACAATTCCTTCTTGAAAATGGAAGGTTAAATCCCAAACATCTTCCAAGGTCCTTCAATTTCCCAAATTGATTTAATCTTTGAACATTGCCAAAGGGCATGAATGTGCCAGTTTCTAGTTGTTAGACTTATGTCATGTCTCTGTCCACTTTCTGTTTCCTTGCGTGACTTTCCCAGTATGTTTTCATCCACCTGTCCTGTAATCACTCCCCTTGTCAGTCTTGTCACCTGTTCCTGATCATTCCCCTTTTTATATCTACCCAGTGTGTCAGTCAGTCTTGGTTGGTTATTGATCCGTGTTAGTCCCTAATGTAAACTCGTGAATTTGATGCTATTTTAGATGAAGTATTTCTCCTGTGGTGTTTTCTGTTCATCTTCTTCCTTCCCGTTGGAATTTGATTTCTGTTTGCACAATAAGTGCCGTTTCATTTTGTATTTTGTAAAGGGATAACCGATTTAGAATTGGACGATTAAGGACGATTTCTGTTTATTTGATTGTGCCTACTCGTTTTACTCATCCTCCTGCATTCCACTGCAATTCGGCAAGATTGCTCGAAGGAACGTGATCTTCAGGGATACGCGGTGGACATTTGTTGTATCGTCTGCCGCACACTATTTGACAACGACAGCATAAAGTTGCTGTTTTGGATTGGGGCCAACTACCATCGAACTGACTACCAGAGAACTGCAGCCATTCCCTAAGCTCTCTCTACGGCATTCACCTATTCTTGGACCTTCTTCAGATCCTGAAACTTCACCTGGGGGCCCCCTGGTGCCCAAACTGAAACTCTCTTTAGTTCCTGAACCTCCAGTACCTATCCCTGAACCCACTTCTCTCCCTAAACCTCCTCCTCTGTGCTCTACTATCCTTGAACCCTCTTCTGTATCCGGCCCTTCTCCTGGGTGCCTCCTGTAGCCCAAAACCCATCCAGTACGCTCCTCTCTTCCTGAACCCTCCTCTATACCTGAATCCTCTCCAGTGCTCTCTTCTGTTCCTGCATCTTCTCTTATTCCTGAGCCTTCTCCTAGGCGCCCCCTACAGCCTGAGTCGTCCTCTATCCCTGAACCTTCTCCTGAGAGCCTCTTAGAGTCCAAACCTTCCTCTGTCCCTAAGCCATCTCCTGAGCACCCCCTAGAGCCCAAAATTATATCCATATCTATTGGTCCGTCGTACCACATCACAGAATCCTACTGTGGGTTTCTGCTTTGCATCTGTAACTATGTAAAATGATTCACTGTATCTTTGCCAAAGATTATTATTATTATTATTATTATAGATTATTATAAGAATGATTTTACAGTGCAATACACCTTATCAGACTGATCTGACTGCAAAATAACTCATCAGCTTGTTTTACCAGTTTAGATTTGAAAGAAGAAAGAAATGTTACATTTATATAGCGCTTTTCCAGAGCTCAAAGCGCTTTACATAGTAGGGGGGAATCTCCTCAACCACCACCAATGTGCAGCACCCACTTGGATGATGCGACGGCAGCCATATTGCGCCAGAACGCTCACCACACACCAGCTTATTGGTGGAGAGGAGACAGAGTGATGAAGCCAATTAGTATGGGGGGGGGGGGGATTAGTAGGCCATGATGGACCAAGGCCAATGGGCAAATTTGGCCAGGATGCCGGGGTTAAACCCCTACTCTTGCGAAGGACATCCTGGGATACTATTTGGAAATCTCTTGCCGCTTGTGTATATATATATATATATATATTCTTTCATTTTTCTTATTTGTACCTATATTCTTTCCTTTGACTTAATTTTCATATGTTTCTTTGTTTTATTTTTCATATGTTATTTTCCCTTTCTTATTTGAATGAGTTGTAAACAGTGCTTTATAATCAAGTTAGGTATTTCTATTAGTCATATCCTTTCTTTACTTTTCTGTATTTTTCCATCGAGTAAGGATGAATATTGTCTGCACATCTCAACAGATAGAACATGTTATCAGAATTTTTTGGAAGTTTCTGTTGATAGTTGGAGCCTGAGCTGAGTTCAGCCTTGGAGAAGCTGTGTATCTGTGTGTGTGTGTGTGCGTTAATATGGTCTGTATTGGTGAGGTGATTAACTGGCACCATCAGGAGACGGAATGACTTGTTCTCGACAAGCCATGTCACGAACCCGTCAACCATGTGATCAACGAAGATAAGCTTCAGACTGTCTGCTCTTGTGTGGAAAATTACTAGTTTTGTTTATCTTTCTTTCTTTCTTTCTTTCTTTCTTAGCCAATCAGAATCATTTAAACGTCATCATTGACGTGTTTAGTATCCTCTGTTAGAGTATAATTGCTGTAACAATGTTATTGTATGTGGGGCGGCCTACGAACTCCTTGTGAGACCTGAAGCTGGCTTCTGCTGATGAAACTGCAAACTAAACTTCACTAAAATTTCTTCTATTGACTGCACTTCTGACTCCTGGTCTTCATTCAACATATCTGGTCCTCCAGTCTTAACTGTAAATTCCCCTACAGATTCAACAAGTACGATGATTTGACAATGCAAAATACCTTATCAGATTGTCCTACTAATATAAAATAAACAAGTTACGATTTTGGTCTGCAGTTCCTGGACAGATGTTACAAACTCACACTAAATGATGATAATTTGAAAACATCATTAGTTAAAGATAATTTATATTCAATGACCCTTTTGGGAGTGAGGTGTTACAGTTGGATGGTGGGTTATTTTTTTCTCTGTTTTTGGTCCACTGTCTACGTTGTTCATTCTGTCTCTCCGTGTGCTTTTTTGTATTAGTGACATGTGTCCCATAATCACCACATTAGTCCCGTCAACAGAGTCTTGTTAATCAGTTTTGTTTGTTCCTCAGTTTGTATGTATTTAAGCCCTGTGTTTAGTCCTGTGTAGTTGTCTGTCAGTGTCAGGTTGTAACCCGACTGTTGTTCTGATCTTGTTTTGTATGTACTTGCATGTTTTTCTTGTTTTTTATTATTATTAAAGAACGCTGCACTTACATCCTGCCTTGCCTTATGACTGCAACATCTGGTTGAGACGGTAGGCTCATATGTTTATATATATATATATATTTGTTTTTTATACTCAATTTATTTGTGTTTCATGTACATGTATTTATTTTCATTTTTTAAGCTCATTTGCACTCTTATTTGTTTAAATCTGTTTAAATATTTTACATATGCATGTTAGACTTAATACACATTTATATACTTAAATATTTAAACTATTGCGCCTTCTATTCATTCTTAAAATTGTTATGATAGAATAACACGGTGTACTCAAACATATTTAGATAGTATTAAGATTGAGAGAGCCTTCCCCAATTCAGGTTCTGTTTATTCTGTTAAGTCAGTTTGATTATAACATGGTAAATTATTACTTTTTCAAAAACCAGTCCCCTTGATCACATTGTAGGGCTTGGACCCTATATTGGTTGTCAGACATATAAACATACAAATAATCAGTATTATTATTTAAAAAAATAAAGCAGCGTCAATCTCTACTAGTTATGCAAACATTATCATTCTCAGAGAACACAATCGTGCTGAACTTTACTTGTTTATGCTCTTATAATGTCAATAAGAGTAGCTTTTCAAGAATAGTACATTTTTGAAAAGATAAAGAATAAATTACAAAAATAACAATATAACTACTCTTTTTGCAGCTCAATGATCTGCTTCATCAAAGAACAATAAGAATTACTCTTAAACAAATCTTTAGGAAGAGAGATACAGGGAGAAGGTGAAAGGAATGATGGAAAATATGAGGGAAATGGAAAACAAAAGGAGGTTGAGTGAACTTAATCCACTGGAGTTGAATGTGACAAATCCAGGTGGGTTGCTGCCCGTGTGAGAGGTGATCCAGGACTGAAACTCTGAAATTCTGGCAAACACACTGGGATATTTGGGCTGATTACATGGATCTGCACCAAAATTCACAATGCCAGACTGAATCCACAGGGAGCCGTTCTTAATGACCATTGGACCTCCAGAGTCTCCCTGTTAATCAAACATTCAGCATTAATATCTCCAACAATATACAGTGAACAACTGATACACACATGCGTATGCAATGTTCTCAGTTCAGTGCATTGTTGAAGTAACTGAAGCGTGAGTGAGTTGGAAAAAAATACAGCATCATAGGATCATATACACTGGTATTTTGGCTCATTTTGAGTCAAAGTGACTGACGGGCATAACAGAAAATAATTGAGAAGCACTGTAAAGTGTTAACGTTATATAAATATCCATACAAACGTCATATATCATTGAAATTAGATTATTGTATGTATGCTTTCCCACATTATTTTCTTCTGTTTTAGAAAACTTGATTATCAAAATAGCCTATGTGTTACAGTGACGATAAAAAATAACTGAAATTGGATGTGTTTCTGATTTATTAATGTGTTTAAGTTTATATGTCTGCATGAACATATGAGTTTGCTTTCTCATGTCACTAGCTTAACTTCACTGGATAACGAATGCATAAAAATTAATAAATGGTTTCAAATTAATAAAAAATAGACATGAATCCTGACATTAAACATTTGAATCAGATTGAATGTCCTCTCAGCCTCGATGGCAAACGTACTGCTGTTCTCCACTTATACAGGATCTAGTCAACAAATTATCACTTTATAATGAATGGTGCTGTATAACACCGTTTTGTTGCCTTCAACCCTGTTTTTGAAGTGTTTTGACCAGTCTCATGTGTCAGAACAAATTCCATGAGGTATCAGTGATAGTTTCTATTTCGCCTCTAGAGGACGCTCTTGTACGGTATAATGCCAGCACACTCTTCTCAGTCGCTTGAGCAACAGATGCAAACCAGAAAATAAAATCAACTGCGAATGTGCGATCACTTGTTTTGCAAAAGCCTTCTTGCAGTTTGTGTTTTTGTGACTTTATTTTTTTTAGTAAGTAACGAATATGGCTTGGGGAAATGTATTGAAGTAAAAGTATACACATTATTTAGGAAATACAATCCTCTGCAGATCAGGTGTAGTAAAAAGCAGTTGTTTGCAAGTCTAAAGAATACAGGTGAGCAAAAACTGGTGAATAGAGTTTTTTAAGGTTCAAATTAATCATTTGATGTCTTACCTGACATTAACTTTTCCCTGACACGAATCCAGCACAAATCATAGTGCTCGTGATGCTCACACTGCCTTTATAAGCATTATTACAGTCGCTGTTGCTCACAACTGGTAACATCACCTCCTGCAGTGTGTCAGCGCCCTGGCCTGTGACACAGATCACAAGACAAGTTTTATGCCTTTTAATAAACATTTCTAGGTAAATTGTTGAGATTTACAGTATTGTTAGTATTCAGTTAATTGGTAAGCAAATGTCATTCACCTCCAGGCTGTAGAGTTCCCCATCCAGTCACCCAGCTCTCCCCACCTTTAGCAAATGTACTACCAGCAGCCGCCAGACAGACGGGCTTGATGTAATCAGTGAAATTCACAGAAGAGGAGAGCTGGACCAGTGCTAAGTCGTTTTTAAAAGTCTTAGGATCATAGTTGGGATGGTTGAAAAAATTACTCGCTGTCCTGCGAGTCTCATTAGAGTTTAAGCCCGATTGTCTCTGACGCCCGAAGTACATCACAATGTCACTTGTGTCCGATCTGTACACAGAGAAAGTGTCCTTTAACCCCAGTGTTATCATCTATAGTTGTGTATTAAGCTTTATTTAAGATGTCAACATACTGGAAGCAATGAGCTGCAGACAAAACCCAGTCTTTATTGATTAGACTCCCGCCACAGAAATGTCCTCCAAAGAAAATGGCAACTTGCCATGGCCAAGCACCTGCTGTTGCATCCACCCCTCCAACAATCTTTGTGTTGAGAGGGGCTCGGCCACATACTAACGAGAGAAAATATCACATGAAAATTCCTTGTTAAAATTCCTCACTGACTTTCTGCATGGAAACAGAGTTTTATGGTTATTATCACAACTTACCATCTAACTGGCAGAGGGAACCTGTGTGTGTAGATAAGGAAAATGTATGAATTACTCAAATGTTTGAAATATTATTTTTTTTTTGTTTTTTATCCCATTGCTTTTTAATCATTCTTATTCTATATTATTTTAGGTATGAATTATTAATACTGTAATTATAAATAATGACACTATTGTCACCAATTCAGTCAAAGTTCTTTTTAGGAATTCAACTAGTTGTCAGTTATTAAACAGTTATTGAAACAAACACTGTTAAACTTATATCTACCTTTGCCATGTTATAGATTTTACCTGCTATGTTGAGAAGTATGATTGCGGCAATGCACAAAGCTGTGTTAATCGTCATCCTTGTCTTCTGTCTTCCTCAGCTGTCAGGTTTCTAATGAGATGTACAGCAAGTTCTGTCACATTTATCAACGTTTCTCTTACCGCACCCCCCCCCCCGTGACATTTTTTTCATTTTTTTTATCCTTTGATCAATGTTTATTCTTGGTGTCTGACGTGTGGCATGATAAACAGACAGAAGATAGACGTGAGTAACTGGTTTTTATTAAGCAAATAGGGTAGCAGACAGTGGGTGGTAAACTGAAGAGTTGGCAGGACACAGATGAACAGACAGGTAATCTTAACTGAAGAACTGAAGACAGCAAGGCAGACGACACAGTAAATCCAAGGGGCACAGAAGGAGAATCTAGCAGTCTAGGCGTAATCTCACAAAGTCTTGACATGAGAGACGAGACCAGACACTGAGTGGAGCGTGAAGGGTGGTGATAAAGTGCAGGAGATTGACAACTGGTGTTCAGAATTCAGGTTATTGCGATGGCATGAATGAGTCTGGTGCTGGAGGCGTGGCTGAGCTGGTGACAATATGTTCATGTATTCACTGCTATTACATATCTGTGAATGTTAGATTTGGAAGAGTCTGTGCTTTTTTTTTCAATAAAATAATAGAATTTTACCCAAAATGTAGTGAAATTGTTTTGGTCACACTCTATTTTAAGGATAAGAAATTAGACACTAATTAATGAGTAATAACTGCATGACTAGTTATGGACTTTACAAGCTATTTATAAGGCCTTTACTGGTTGTTTTCTTATTTTTATCGTATAGCCCCTTTATACTTGTTTCTGTCCTGCATTGAATTTAGTTGCCAAAAAAAAAAAATTTGTTTATTTTATGCAAAACACAATTCGAAATATTCCCTGCACTGTGTGAATGTGTAGCTTATGAGTATGAAATAAATATATACCATTCGAATTGTCTGAAAAACACTGTTAAATAAAAGCAGTATTTGTAGCAGTTGTTCTGTACTAACAAATTATTTAGAACTGAAATATTTGTATAAAGCGATTTGCACTCATTTCTGATCCTTAAAATGAAATGTTACCATTGTTTTTAATTCACCTGCGTTCAGTTAATTGTGATACTGTGATAAAAGAAAACTGACTAATATGATATCCGTCTTTAAAAGTTATGAGTTTAATATTTTATCCATTCAGACATATATGATGGGGACATAAAAGTGAATTGTACTGAGGCAATGGTTTATGTCAGGTCTTCGAAGATAGAAGCTTATTATAAAATAGCTTTATGAACTCTTTGAAGCCTTAATATACTTCTTTATATAAATATATGTATATATCAGTGTTTAACAATCAAGAATTTGAAGGATTTTTTATTACAAGTTTGTGGTGTGCTGAGTGACATAAGCAGTGACTTTGAACATAACTAAATATGTAGTTATGACCTGTTGAGAAAATTAAAAAGAACATCCTGTCACATAACAGGTAAAACCAGACAACTCTCTGTAATAACAGCAGTTTCCAGTTAGTCACATGCTATCTAGAACGATACACCCTAGGTCAGGTGTTTCCCAACCGCATTGAACCAGTCAAGCAAACATATTCAACAGCAATTCATAAACTGACAGGGGCCCTACGAAGTGTTTAGGAAGAGAGATACAGGGAGAAGGTGAAAGGAATGATGGAAAATATGAGGGAAATGGAAAAAAAAAGGAGGTTGAGTGAGTTGAATGTGACAAATCCAGGTGGGTTGCTGCCCGTGTGAGAGGTGATCCAGGACTGAAACTCTGAAACTCTGGCAAACACACTGGGATATTTGGTGTCATTGCATGGATCTACACCAAAATTCACAACACCAGACTGAATCCACAGGGAGCCGTTCTTAATGACCATTGGACCTCCAGAGTCTCCCTGTTTAATCAAACATTCAGCATTAATATCTCTAACAATATACAGTGAACAACTGATACAGACATGCATATGCAATGTTCTCAGTTCAGTGCATTGTTGAAGTAACTCAAGCGTGAATGAGTTGGAAAAAAAACAGCATCATAGGATCATATACATTGGTATTTTGGCTCATTTTTGAGTCAAAGTGACTGACGGGCATTTTACGAAAAGTGATTTTTGATTCATCCAGTTAAATAGAAATGAAATGTGTTCACAAAACAGACATCACTCTTATATATATATATATATATATATATATATATATATATATATATATATATATATATATATATATATATATATATACAGTAATACCTCGGTTTGCAAGTTTAATTCGTTCCAAGAGTGAGCTCGTAAACCAAAATGCTCGTACACCAAAACAATTTTCCCCATAAGAATGCACTAAAAATCGTCTCAGGTTAAGTACGTAACCATAGTTCCCTAAGAGGGAACGAGACACTGCGTCGAGACGCGATTGGGAACGCCTTAGCGTGTATGTCTCTTGAAGCACAATAAAACCAACGTGCGGGAGTGTACGTCGTCGAGATGACGTCATGAGCCAGGAGTATAAAGGCACGTCACGACCCGGAAGCGGGTTAGCTTGACCAGTGTCTGAAACAGGCCGGCATGCCTAGGAGCTGAGGCTGCAAGACGCAGTGTCTCGTTCCCTCTTAGGGAACTATGGTTACGTACGTAACCTGAGACGTTCCCTGTCAAGGGAACTCGCACTGCGTCAAGACGCGATTGGGAACGAGGAATACCCATGCCGCCTCAGCGTACGGGAGTATGCCAAGCGAAACGTAGCTCACTACGATAACGCCAAAGATCCCAAGGCAGGGTTTAGGTCTAACTGGTAGAACCTAATAAAGGTATGTGGTGAGGACCAGCCAGCCGCATCACAAATATCTGCAAGGGAAGCCCCTGCAAAAAAGGTTTTAGAGGCAGCCATGCTCCGGGTAGAATGAGCCCGGACAGATAGCGGGCACTGCTGTCCTGCAAGCTCATAAGCTAAGGAAATAGACTCAGATATCCATCTGCTCATAGTAGGCTTAGAAGCAGGGGAACCTCTGGGGGCCCCGAAGCAGACAAAGATTTGGTCTGACCTACGCCACGTGGCAGTTCTGTGGACGTAGGCGTCCAGTGCTCGCACTGGACAAACCTTGTTCTTTAACCCCTGGTCATGATCAATAAATGGAGGAGGACATAGGGCCTGCAGTACTATGTGGCGCATAGGACTAGAAAGCACTTTAGGTACATAACCCGTTCTGGGGTAAAGGAATGCTTTAGCCAAACCAGGTGAGAACTCTAAACATGAAGGGGCTACGGAGAGTGCCTGAATGTCGCCAATCCTCTTGAGGGAAGAAATGGCGAGCAGAAAGAGTGTTTTTAGGGTAAGGTGCTTATCTGAAATTTCGTCCAGCGGTTCAAAGGGAGCCTGGGACAAGGCATGGAGCACCAGGGACAGGTCCCAAGGAGGCACCCTTGAACGTACCACAGGCCTCAGCCTCTGAGTGCCACGAAGGAAACGAACCATGAGGGGGTCCCTGCCCAAAGAGGCATCACTCAAAGGTACGTGGTAAGCAGCTATGGCAGCCACGTAAACCTTTAGTGTGGAGGGGGACAACCCTGCAGCGAACCTTTCTTGCAGGAACTCGAGAACGGTGCCAACCTGGCAGGTAACTGTGTTCAGCTGCTTTTCGCTGCACCGAGAAGTGAAGAACCTCCACTTCTGGGCGTAGAGTTTCCTCGTGGATGGGGCTCTGGAGTGGAGAATGGTCTCCACAACCTCGGTTGAGAGACCAGACTCTATGAGCTGGGCCCTCTCAGGGGCCAGACCGATAGTTTCCACAGTTCCGAGTGAGGATGGAAGATCCTCCCCTGAACCTGGGACAGGAGGTCCCTCCTGATCGGAATCTCACACGGAGGGCCGTCTAGGAGCGACACCAGATCCAAAAACCACACCCTGCCCGGCCAGCGCAGGGCAACTAGAGTGAGACGGATCTTATCCCGGCAAACTTTCTCCAGAACCCCTGGGAGCAGAGCTACGGGGGGGAAGGCATACAGGGGTAGTTTTGACAACCCTGATCCTAGCGTCCAGGCCGAGAGGTGCTGGAAGATAAAGGGAGAACCAGAGTGGGCAGTGAGTCGTTTCTTGAGACGCAAACAGATCCAATTGAACCTGGTCGAATCTCTCCCAAATCTGCTCCACCACCTCGGTGTGGAGCCGCCACTCCCCGGGCCTCGGCCCCTGCCTCGACAGGAAGTCTGCCCCCAAGTTCTGGGCCCCCGGGATATAAACTGCTCGAAGAGAGAGCAGCCTCCCTTGGGCCCAGAGGAGGATCCTGCCCACCAACTTGGATAGTCGACGAGAACGGAAACCCCCTGGTGGTTCAAGTAGGAGACCACCGACGTATTGTCGGTCCGGACTACTACATGATGGCCTCTGAGGTCGGGGAAGAACGCCCGTAGCGCCATCCAGGCAGCCATCATTTCCATGGCGTTGATATGCCAGAAGAGATGTGCCTGTCCCATAGACCTTGGGCCGAGCGGTCCCTCAGGACCGCCCCCCCCCCCCCCCCCAGCCCGAGCGGGACGCTTCTGTCGACAGCATGTGCGGTGACAGATGGGCCCCAGTGCGAGCTTCTGGGAAAGAAACCAGTTCTCCTTCCACGGATGCAAGGCACAAAGGCATCGCCTTGAAACCTTGATCAGACAGAAGGGGTTGCCCCTCGGGGAAAACCCTCTGGTTTTGAGCCGCCACTGCAAGGGTCTCATGTGGAGCAGGCCGAGTGGGATAACACTGGACGCTGCCGCCATGAGACCCAACACTCTCTGGAAGTGTCTGACAGTGACTAGCTGGCCTAGCTTGATATTCTGGATTGTGGACAAACAGTAGAAATGCGCACGGGGAAGAACTGTGCGCTTCATAGGTAAGCGAGAGTGACATCTCGATGCCAGACTGCTACCTGTTGTGACTGAGAAAGGATCAACAGATCGTTGATAAGATACAGCCCAGAATCTTGGAGCTAGGGAAAGCTAGTGAAGCTGAACAACAGCATGACGTCCCTAATGTCTGGGAGAAAAGTCCGACAGACCTTACACCGAGCGATCCCTCAGGACCGCCCAAAACCCATGAGAGAGTTATCTGTCGACGGCATACGCTGTGACAGAGTGCTCTCAGTATGAGCCTTTTATGGGACGAGAACCAGAATTGCTCCCACATACCTGAGGTGCGTAAGCATTGCCTCGTGACCTTGGTAGTGTGGAAGTGGTTTCCTCGGGGAAAACCTTCTGGTTCTGAACCACCACTGAAGGGGCCATATGTACAGACGACCGAGTGGACCGCACTGGAAGCTGTTACCATGATGCCCAGCAGTCTCGACTGCTCAGTGAGTGATAGGTCTAGCTTTTGCTATTGACTGCTGGTGGGATGATGTCGATGAGCACGGGTAAAAGCTGTGTTGGCAACGACACAGAATCCCAACAACGCTTCAGAAGGTGGCTCCCAAATGAGGATACAACACCTTCTTACTTGCGTACAGTCTGAGCCCCAGCTCCTTCCAGTGAGCAAGAACGACATCTCGATGCCGTTGCTACCAGAATCAACCAAACGTTGATGAAATCTGATGAAATCAGAAACCTTGAAGGTGCAGGGTAAAAGCTAGACTGAACAGAAGAACCAGACCGAAGCCCGTAAACTCTGGCTGGGAATTCCAGCTGAGCATTCACTTCTGTTCCATAACCAGAGCCTGCTCAGGGCCTACCACTCGGGCAGGCACCCCTGATGTTATTTCAGGACCCATTGGGACAAAACCGTACTCCAATAAGGGAACCAGCCTCTCGAAGCTGGCCTCTGGTATTTCTCGAGCATCCGCTCCAGGGCCTTGCTTGCAGGGGAAACCTGGAGTGCTCTAAGACCTCCTCAGAGGGGGCGACCTCCCAAGCGCCACCAGAAGTATGGGTGGCGATTAGAGAGTCCCGCCTCGGACCTGAGTGCCTGGCTCCCTCGGGATACCAACACAGCACAGTGTCCAACGAAACCTGGGTCTCCCCATGGGAAAAGGTTCTGAGCCACTAGTGAAGGGAACACAAGTACAGGTGACTGAGTGCATAGCACTGGAAACTCTGCCTTGACGCACAGCAGCCTCAGCTGCTCAGTGAGTGACTGGCCATTCCTAAAACGTGCATGACCTGGTTCCCTCGGGACACCAGGGACGCAGTTAATCGTTAAAGGATGCTTGCCCAGGCAGTCCCCTCGGAGACTGCAGGGTGAGAGTGGAGCGACAGCGAGTACAGTGCGCTCACGCACCAGCTACGCATGTAAATCGCAGGTGAGGAAGATCCTCATCAATGTGACACTTACAACATCCAGTTCCTCAGAACTGGATAGCTGCAGTATCCCCCCCTCATCAAGATCGGAAGAAACCACCACAAGGTGTGCTTCCGGATCCTGAATGAGGGCATATCTGCCAGGTAAGGCTGACAAACCAGACAGGATCGAAGTGTTCGCAGTGGCTGCAAACCGTCTGCACAATCAATGCCCTCAAGCACTGATCGTGCATATTCTTCACCCATGCAAGTACCCAAAACTGTAGATTGAGGCTGGCACACCCTCATATACAGTCTAGACTCGGTGCTGGAAAAAGTGCAAACACATCATCCACTGTGCCACAGCAGTTGTAATAGCAAACTGATGGCACCAAGTGAATACAACGCCCAACTCCTCAGAGCTAGGTCGTTGTTCCCCGCGATAGCGATCGCCGCTGAGCCTCAGCTGCAGCAGGACCTAAACCGCGAGTCTGAACAGTCTCCTCGAAGACAGGAATGGCAACCTACACAGTCGACGCCCTCGAGCGCAGACCATGTAAGATTAGCCCTCCCTCGCACCTTCCAGTGAGCGAGAACGACACCTCGATGCCGAACTGCTAACTGCCATTACCGAGCTATGATGAGGCTCAGAACATGGATCTCCTGAAGGCGCAGTGCCCAAGCATTAGTGAAGGTGCAGTTGGTAAGTTTGCCATATCTGCACACTTTTCTCAATCACACATGAAATCCCTTTTCTTTTAAACTAGACTCGGGGCACGCGATTTTCCAGCAAAACATACACACACACGTTCAGCTTTGAGCGCTGTTGAAGACACAAAAAGCTAACCCGCTTCCGGGTCGTGACGTGCCTTTATACTCCTGGCTCATGACGTCATCTCAGCGACGTACACTCCTGCACGTTGGTTTTATTGTGCTTCAAGAGACATACACGCTAAGGCGTTCCCAATCGCGTCTCGACGCAGTGTCTCGTTCCCTTGACAGGGAACAATCTATAAATTTTCACACGACCATAAATGCCCATTTTAAATATTTTTTTGGTTTTACCCTATTAATTGCAGTTAAAATTATAACCATTAATATCTCATATAAATACTAATTAATAATTGACAATTAAAGTCTAAAAATACTTGACAATTTACTGTACTGCACTTCAGCTTTGAGCAGTGTACGTGGAGGACACCAGAGGAGGGAGGAGGGGGGAGCGGGGAAAGCAAGGATTCAAGTGCAAATGAGTGAATTTATTATAATAGTGCAGAAAACAAACAAAGTGATAATTGTTCTGGATTTGATGTTGTAGTTTTTCTCTTTATAAAAACAACACTTCTCGAAGGTCTTTGAAGCCAGAATTTAGGTTTTATTCTTCCAAACAAAACCGAGTCGATCTGCAGATCTCCTCATGTCACAAAGAAATTCCCCATTATATACCCTAGGTTCTAGACATTTAACACATCTCATGTGACAGTTTTTCTCTCTATGCATTGTATTTTGGCCTGAGTTCAATGCTCTGTATTCATATAGGCATTCAACAACTAGAACCATTCATAGAATACAACACTCAGAGCCCTGAGTGTTTGCAAGACATATGCTTCCTTTCAATTTAAAGACATCATGAGTTTCTCAGCTGATAACCATCATACATATACAAATAATGGTGTATAATCATACAGTTGAATTATATTTTGATACTTATTATTCATGCAATGAAAACTCCAACATTCCCTCCCTTTGAGGCTTATCCAGCCTCATATTCACTATTCTTTACCCCGAGTGTACGCTACACAGTGATCAAATCAAGTCACATAGTCTCATTTCCAATGACCAGATTATTGCAACCACACTCCAGAGGAGAAGTAGAACCAAACATCTCTTTCTAGACTCTTCAGTTTTTTCTCCAAAAATAGTAAAAGATTCAACTCTCCTTAATTTTTCTTCAAATATAAACATTGTTATTAGCATAAACATTTTGTTATAAGCATGTGCGTGCACTTTGTTCAGCCTTGCCTGTGGTTGTCACAGTTATGTAGAATACATCAAACAACAATCATGATATATACGTTAAAAGTTTTTTTCTTGCGCTGTAGACATCTTCTTAGAACCAAGATACTTTGCGCACCATAGAGGGTCACCCTTTGGGGAGCGGTTAGGCTAGCACATACACCCAGGGTCTGGCTCATCATTAATCATCTTCTCCGTCCTCATTGGAGGTATTTGAATCAGTATCCAATGCTTTCATAATCCAGCTTGGTTTCCCAGACAAATCCTGATAATACATACTTTGGTTGCCCTCCAGAGATATTTTACTATTATCAGGACATCTCAACATTTCCATTTGCTTTGACTACTAGTGATCTCAAGATGGGAAGTACACAACAGAACAATAAACCCCCTATTAATATTGCAACTCCTAGAAACATTCCTAATTTAGCAAGCCATGCTCCCCAATTTCCAAAATTTAGATCCAACCAATCCCATTGTCACAGACTCAGCCACGCCCCCTGCACCAGGCTCCCACGCTCCGCCCACTCGTTCCCAGTCACCGGAATACTAAGCACCTGCACCTGTTCCCAATCACAGAAGCCCTATATCACCAGCCCTCACCCTGCACTCAGTGTCTGGTCACAGCTCATGCTAGTCAGACTCCATTGCTACTCTGCGCTACTCCTGGCTTTCCAGAGACCTGCTTCCAAGACTCAACGTATTTCCAAGACTCCAAGATTCTCCGTGATATTCTCCATACTCACCATTCAAGTTAAGCCTTTCACTATTCCCTGTGTGTTCACCTGTTCCCCAGTTCACTGTTTCGTGTCCTGACTCCAATAAACCTAATTCTGTTTGCTAACCTCTGTGTCCTCGAGTCTATCATGACAGATGACCAGACCAGCAGTCAGGCCGAAGCAGTGGCTGGGGATCCCCCATCACCGGCATCGCTTCTGCTCACGGATCTCACCCAAGCCTTCCTGCACGCCATGCATCTGGGATCTTCCTCGTTGTCTGCCTCAGCCAGTCCCGTGGCCCGACCAGTGCCCTACACTGGTGAGGCGGCGGAATGCAACGGTTTTCTCTTGCAATGTTCACTCTACTTTGAAATGCAGGCACATCAATTCCTCACCGACCGATCCAAAATCGCCTTCATTGTTACCCACCTCTCTGGAAGAGCGCTCCAATGGGCCCAAGCCATCATGGACACCAATGGCCCGGTAACTCAGTCTATCGACGCTTTTACTCACCACTTCCGTGAAGTATTCAGCAGGACTTCAGGACCCACTACCATACACAATCAACTACTAAATCTCCACCAAGGTACTCAATCACTCCATGATTATAATATCTACTTTCGCACCCTAGCCGCCGCAAGCGGATGGAACGAGACTGCACTACTTTCTGTCTACCGTGCTGGTTTAAACCCTCAACTCAGAGTTCCCCTAGCTATCTACGACAACCACACTGGACTAGAAAACTTCATACATCAAGCCACACTCGTTTCTCAAAACCTCGCTGCCAGCTTCAACCCAGTTCATCCGTTGCATTCCCCGCCTCCACCTTGGGAGTCTACCCCTCCAGCACCAGAACCCATGCAAATCAACAATCACCGTCTAACTCCCACGGAAAGAGACCGACGTATGCGTTTGCACCTCTGTCTCTACTGCGGGGGTTCGGGTCATTACCGAGCCACTTGCCCAACCCGACCCCTGCACCCAGCGGTGAGTACTATTCACACTGACCCTGTTATGCTGTCCCTTCCTGAAACCACTGTTCTGTTAACTACCCCGTTTGGTTCTGTTTCAGCAAAAGCCCTCATAGACTCCGGCTCAGCAGGAAACTTCATTTCATCAGAACTGCTGCTCAAGATCCACGTCAAGACATCCCCCCATCAAGTCCCTGTCCTGGACAACAGAAGCTCAACAAGCCTTCCACGAACTCAAGATGGCCTTCAGTACGGCTCCGGCCCTCGTTCATCCCAACCCGGAAATCCCATTCGTTGTGGAAGTGGATGCTTCAAGTGTGGGGGTAGGAGCCGTACTGTCCCAGCGGCAGGGGGAGCCTCCACGACTCCATCCATGTGCCTACTTCTCCAAGAAGCTGTCCCCGGCGGAACGTAACTACGACATCGGGAATCGTGAGTTGCTGGCCATCAAGTTGGCATTGGAGGAGTGGCGACACTGGCTGGAGGGAGCCAAGCATCCGTTTCAGGTCATCACCGACCATCGCAACCTCGAGTACTTGCGAGATGCCAAGAGACTCAACCCCCGACAAGCCCGGTGGGCGTTGTTCTTCACCCGTTTTGATTTTTCAGTAACCTACCGTCCCGGGGAGAAAAACATCAAAGCAGATGCTCTCTCTCGTCAGTTCCTGCCCGGCAATCCCTCGTCACATCCAGAACCCATCCTCCCTCCAGCCGTCATTGTCAGTCCCATTCAGTGGTCCTTAGATCGACGAATTGCCGACGCAACTCACGATGACCCCGTTCCGCCGGGGTGTCCTGAGGGACGGACATATGTTCCAGCAAGTCTCCGGCCGTCCCTCATGGACCAAGCTCACTCCTCTCCGGGCTCTGGACACCCAGGCAGCCAGCGTACCCTCTCGCTCATTCAAGGACGCTACTGGTGGCCCAGTATGGCTCGGGACGTCTCCCGCTTCATTCGAGGATGCTCAGTCTGTGCTACCACTAACACTCCCCGCCACCTTCCTGAAGGCAAACTGGTTCCCTTACCCATCCCACGCCGCCCCTGGTCACATCTCGGTATCGACTTCCTCACAGATCTCCCTCCCTCCGATGGTCACACCTGTATCCTTGTAGTCGTCGACCGGTTTTCAAAGGGGTGCAAGCTCATTCCCCTGCCAGGACTACCCACAGCACTAGAAACGGCGGAGGCCTTGTTCCATCATGTCTTCCGACACTACGGCCTCCCCGAAGACATAGTCTCTGACAGGGGTCCACAATTCATCTCACGCGTTTGGAAGGCCTTCTTTTCACTTCTGGGTGTCACTGTCAGTCTCAGCTCCGGATATCACCCCCAAACCAACGGCCAGACTGAGCGGAAGATTCAGGAGATCGGGAGATATCTTCGAGCCTACTGTGGTCGTCACCAGGACAGCTGGAACCGTTTTATTCCGTGGGCTGATTATGCACAGAACTCACTTCGGCAAGACTCCACTCACCTCACCCCCTTTCAATGTATCTTAGGTTTCCAACCCCCACTGTTTCCCTGGTCAGGAGAGCCCACGGATGTTCCAGCTGTCCATCACTGGTTTCAAGAGAGCGAGAGGGTATGGGACTCAGCGCACGTCCACCTGCAACGGGCAGTCCGTAGGCAGAAGCTTCAAGCCGACCGTCGTCGCGGGCCGACCCCCAGGTATCACCCCGGACAGTTGGTTTGGCTTTCTACCCGAGACATCCGCCTACGGCTGCCCAGCCGCAAGCTGAGTCCCCGCTATATTGGTCCCTTCAAGGTTCTGAGGCAGATCAACGAGGTCACCTACAGGTTACAGTTACCAGCACAGTATCGCATCTCACCCTCCTTTCACGTGTCCCTACTCAAGCCTTACACTGACCCTGTTCTACCTTCCTCCACAGAGTCTGGTGCAGACGCGGTACCTCCCCCTCCGGTGGACCCGGCGGACCAAAACATCTACCGCGTCACCACCATCCTCGACTCCCGGCGACGAGGCGGCTCTTTACAGTATCTCGTGGATTGGGAAGGATTCGGCCCCGAGGAACGCTCATGGGTGGTACAGGACGACATTCTGGATCCCTCGCTCTTGGACGATTTCCACGCCGCCCACCCAGACCGTCCAGCACCTCGGGGCCGAGGCCGTCCTCGTCGTCATCCGCCGCGGTCCTCTGGAGCTGCCCGTGAGGAGGGGGGTACTGTCACAGACTCAGCCACGCCCCCTGCACCAGGCTCCCACGCTCCGCCCACTCGTTCCCAGTCACCGGAATACTAAGCACCTGCACCTGTTCCCAATCACAGAAGCCCTATATCACCAGCCCTCACCCTGCACTCAGTGTCTGGTCACAGCTCATGCTAGTCAGACTCCATTGCTACTCTGCGCTACTCCTGGCTTTCCAGAGACCTGCTTCCAAGACTCAACGTATTTCCAAGACTCCAAGATTCTCCGTGATATTCTCCATACTCACCATTCAAGTTAAGCCTTTCACTATTCCCTGTGTGTTCACCTGTTCCCCAGTTCACTGTTTCGTGTCCTGACTCCAATAAACCTAATTCTGTTTGCTAACCTCTGTGTCCTCGAGTCTATCATGACACCCATATCTTATCATCTCTTCCAGAATTGTCTGCAATCTCTATTCGTAATCCTTTTATTTTATTCATAGCTTCGCTAAATTTTCCTCCCGGAGCCGTATTATTTGGTATGAAGGTACAGCACTGATCTCCAAACATTACACACACCCCTCCTTTGTCTGCCAATAACCAATCCAGTGCTTGTCTATTTTGCCATGTCATTTTACTTGTTTCATGTAATTGTTCTCCCAATGCGGCTAAAGCATCATCAGTGTAATTAATAAATCTCTGCTGATTATAATAAATATAGTTGATCCATTCTGCATTTTTGTTTGGGGTGATCCATACGAATATCGATTCAAACCCTGCTTTTATTTCATCTCTTGCTTTGAACTGATTAGGTATACCTCTGGGTTGACCAACTGCATCTATAGATACTTGAGGATCTGGTTTATAGGCCATCTTAGCCCTATTGTTATTTTCTTTTATCGTTTGCTCTGAATCCCATTGTGCAATTGTTACTTCTTGAATACACTCTAGCACATATTCCTTTCCATTTTAAAGGTATGAATGCTAGAAGTCTGTTTTTTTCCTCAAGCCCAAAAGAAATATGCAAATACTTTTGTCTGATCTTCATACAATTCTATTGATGGCAACGCTATAGTTTGATTTTTACAATTTTCTTCTGGATTTATTTCTTCCCCATTTCTTGTTCCTAGTGCTTGAAGTTCTGGACCTCTTATTGGTCTATTTGAATTCCAAGACTTCTATCTATGTTCCAAATTGTTGCACATTTTCCGGGGAATCTTCCTAAATTATGCATTCCTTCAGACTTATTAAAACTCTCATATTCTTGGTTATGATCAATGCTGAACCATTTTGGTACTTCTACTTCCTCTTTTTCTACCCTAAGGTTTGCATTTACATCCCAGTATCTACACCAGTCTCCCCAATGAGGTCTGTTAAATTTATCTTGATATTCAGAACTACCCAAAAAAGCTAAACACTCTGCTGAACAAAACGGCATAAGATATTCCGATGTATGGCAAAAGTTCCTGTTAAATTTAGCACATGTCACATAATCGTGTGGATTCGTCGTCAGTTAGAAACCTGGGTGTACTCTTTGATACCAATCTTTCATTTGAAAGCCATGTTTCTAGCATCTGTAAAACGGCGTTCTTCCATCTTAAAAATATATCTAAATTGCGACATATGCTATCTAAGACAAATGCGGAAAAGTTAGTTCATGCATTCATGAGTTCAAGGCTAGATTATTGTAATGCTTTACTAGGTGGTTGCCCTGCACGCTTAATAAACAAATTCCAGCTGGTCCAAAATGCAGCAGCTCGAGTTCTTACTAGAACCAGGAAGTATGAGCATATTAGCCCAGTTCTGTCAAACCTGCACTGGCTTCCTATTAATCACCGAATACATTTTAAAATCTTGCTAATTACTTACAAAGCATTAAATGGTTTAGCTCCACAGTACTTGAGCGATCTCTTAACACATTATAGTCCTTCACGTCCATTGCGATCCCAAAATACTGACCAGCTTATAATACCTAGAACATCAAAGTCAACTGCTGGCGGGCGATCCTTTTCCTATTTAGCTACTAAACTCTGGAACAGTCTTCCTATTACAGTTCGGGAAGCAGACACACTCTGTCAGTTTAAATGTAGACTAAAAACACATCTATTCAACCTGGCATACACATAACACATTATACATACATATTTAATCCAAATCATGTAAAATGATTGTTAGGCTGCATAATTTAGATAAGCCGGAACCGGGAACATTCCCATAACACCTGATGTACTCGATACATCAGAAGAAGAATGGCATCTACGCTGATATTGGTCTCTGTTTATTCCGAGGTTACCATGGGCAGCTGGATCCGGGCCGTATCCAGATCAGATGAAGGACCTGGACACGAGCGCAGCACTGCACTGAACGGTCTGCGGAGATCGTGACTGAACTAGACCCTCCCCTGTGACGATCATGAACCCATCTCTAACCGGACCAAATTGGACTTCATATTGGACTTGAATTGTTGTATAATAATCATGCATGGTTTGGCTGTTGGCCAGAGGAGAACTGGTCCCCCAACTGAGCCTGGTTTCTCCCAAGGTTTTTTCTCCATTCTATTCTTCATTCGTTACGTCACCTGCCGGAGTTTTGGTTCCTTGCCGCTGTCGCCTATGGCTTGCTCAGTTGGGGAAACTTAACACTTAAAGTTCATCAATTGTATTGATTCACCTGCTCTTTTGGGGCTTCTGTTCAGCCAAACAAACTTTGTTTATATTGTTTTTCCTGTAAAGCTGCTTTGAAACAATCTACATTGTAAAAAGCGCTATATAAATAAAGGTGACTTGACTTGACTGACTTGATTTGGAACTACTGTTACCTTATTTAGGGGTGATTTAGCGCACATTAAACAATTGTCCATTCCTATCTCTCTTGCAGTAAATGTTGCCCATTTGTACCACTCATTATTTTGCGCTGTTTCCCATAATATATCTTCATGGCTACTCTCACTGTTTTTGTCCTCATCAGCATTTCTACGTTGCCTTGGTATCGTTAGGTTATTAGTCGATTCTTGTTCTATTGGGTTCATTATTGAGCTGTCACTAGGTTTATCTGAGGGCTGAAAAGTCAATTGCAGGGAAGTCTGGGTTGTACTGAGCACTATTTGAGCTTGACGAGAAACTTGGGTGCTGATGCTTACCCCTTGCACTTGTATTGTCAGATGTAACAAGCATGTGAAGATCATCATCAGCCACATTTTTGGACTCATCTTTCTTTCTTTGTTGACTTTCTTTGCTTTGCTCAGCTCCTTGCTTCTCTGAGCTTTCAGCATCTTGCTCCCTTTAATCTTGCGCTCTGGTTTCACGTCTGGGAACTCTTGTGCAGTGATTCAGATGATACCAGGTGGTGCTTCCTTCCGCTTGGACCGCTTGTCACCACTTTGTATGGTCCCTCTCTCCTTGGCTCATTCCACTTTCTCTTGAACACCCTTAGATACACGTGATCACCTGGGACAACTGGACAGGGTGTCTCCGTCTCCTCATTGGGCTGCTTTCTTATTTCCTGCAAATATATAGCTTTATGTATTGCAGTTAGTTTTCTCATATACGATCTCAACTCCAGTTGCAATTGTTCCAAAGGAGGTCCTTTGTGCGGGCCTCTGCAATATGGCACAGGCATGGGTCAACCCGTAAGCATTTCATGCGGTGTTAGATGCGTACTTCTGTTAGTTTGCATGCGATAACTAATTAATGCAAGTGGTAAAGCATCAATCCAGTTAAGTTTAGCACTCTCACATATCTTGTTAAGTTTGGCCTTGAGGGTACCATTTACCCTCTCTACCATCCCTTGTGATTGTGGGTGATAAACACAACCTAGTCTCTGTTTTATTCTTAACTGTTGCAAAACTTGTTTTACAGTTTTTTGAATAAATGCTGATCCATTGTCTGAACTTATTTCTGATGGTATTCCAAATCTAGGAATTACCTCCCTTGTCAGAAATTTAATAACCGTTCCTGATCCTTCATCTGCTGATGGTGTTGCTTCCACCCATCTACTAAATCTGTCTATTATCACGAGCATGTACCTTTTGCCTTGTACTCGCTTTATCATGTCCACATAATCCATTACCAGATACTTGAATGGCCCTTCTGGTACTGGTATGTGGCCTATTGGTGTCGCTGTTCCATTTCTGGCATTATTTTTGGCGCAAATTTCACATTAGGACAGAAAATTGTCTATATTTGCATATAAATATGGTGACCAATATCCTTGGTCTTTTATTTTCTTTACCACCTCCCCCCTTGCGCAATGGTCAAAACCATGCGCATCTGAAATTAGGATGTTTAAAAGAGCTTTTAGTTGATTTTTAGGCATTGGTTCAAGTGTCACTCTGCTGATCAATTCATGATCCTCCTTTGAGATCAGCACACACTCACTGGTCCTTGTCGTTCTGATCATCCTGCAAACCTTCCTGGAATTAAACTGGTGTCTCCTGTAAATGAGACCTTTATTATTTTTGTTAGTGACAGCATCTGCTCCTCTGGCTCATTGCCCTTCTTGGTGATCTGTGGAAAGTTAATGTGGGCTGAATGCTGTCCTGATCCCTTTTTGATGCTCTTCTCCTTTCTCAACAGCAGAGTTCAATCTCTTATTCTCCCTTATATGATCTTTTCACAGTTTAGTGATGTGCATTTTTTCCACAATAAATTTGCCCTTTTATCTTTTACAATTAAAAATTTCAATTTAGTTATTTCATTGTCTTAAGTTTCACTATCATCTCATAATTTCTTAGGTATCTGGAAAGCACTCAACCCACGTTCTGCAAGTTAATAGTTGCAAGACAACATTTGACACTTTTGACACAGAATCAGCTCCTTCATGATATTCTGTAAAGAAAGTTCAAAGTTATTCACTGCGCAAATGTGGCACTTCTGTTCCTTTTTGCCACAACAATATTGACCTAGGTTTTGACCATGAAACTTGTTGCAATTCATCCATGGTCATAATTTTTCTTGGGCATAATTTGTCCTGTGGGCCCAGATATTAAATTTCAAATACAGCTGTTTTGGCAAAATGTTTGATTTGCCTTAGTGTCTCTTCAGACACCATCTCTCACTCCATTCATACTCATTCACATTCACATTCACACTGGCCATTTTCTCTGAGTCTGCTGATCAGCTGCTTCCGATCTAAATGAGAAACGTACAAGTTTAGCTGTTGAATTCCATGAACTCTGAACACAACTTCGTCAAACATTTCTGAATCTAGGCCCAACACTTCATTTTAGACTCTTATGAACCTTTATTTTACTCTTTTTCTGCAGATTCTTAATTTACAATTGTAGACCTAAACATAGTGAATTTTTCTCAAACATATTTTATTATTCATCTAATTAAGATCTTTCATATTATTTTTTTTACTGCTCATGAGCTATTTAAAAAATTGGAGATCTCTACATAATCATGGATCCATGGCCAACAACATTTCCATCTCCTTATCCCAGTGATGACAGCATTCATGATTTCATGAATTTGAAATTTAGAGTTATTTATTATTTTATTTATTTATCTAGTTCTAGAAAATTACCATTAAACAAGTTGGAGTGACCAGTAAAGGTAC
This sequence comes from Rhodeus uyekii, assembly GCA_037043235.1. NCBI lineage: Eukaryota > Metazoa > Chordata > Actinopteri > Cypriniformes > Acheilognathidae > Rhodeus > Rhodeus uyekii. The sequence goes on from JAWRVZ010000161.1 coordinate 571,766, forward strand.
TTTTTAACCATACTTCTTGTAACAATCTTTTCTTTGTCAGAAAATAATTCTATTATACTTTTAGCCCTAAGTGTTTAATGCAATCTAAACCCTCACTATACCAAATCCAGCCTCAGTTTGAACTATCTAGTGAGTTGAGCACCCACTTCTGTCTTTCAGTGTATTTCCTTTTTCTTTATTGAGATATTGGGCTGGATTGGTTCCTACTGAAAAAGCAAAAAGGTTAGTTTATAAGAGAATACAAAGAACTGCTTTGAGTTTAAGTTAATATACAAATTAAATAAATTTGAAGCAGTCTCTCTTGTGATCATTGTAGATGCCACACCTGTGCCTTGTGGAGTCAGTTCTTCTGATTGGATCATCAATCTGTTGAAGCCGTCTGGCTCTTGCCTGCATTGTCTCATCAGACCGTAATGTCCTTCAAATGCCTGTTGTAGAGTGGAATTCAGTCTCTTCTCTGTCCTGTTGTTCTTCCTCTGTTTCTTCTTAGCTGTGGCTTTTCATGTATCTTGCCACAGTTTTGTTTTTCAGGATGTTCTCATTGTCCTCCGAAAAAGTCTCAAGTGAAAGTTTCACCTTCTCCTGCAGTTTTCAGTCTTTCTCTATGCTGTCCTCTCAGATAGTGTTGAATTGTTCTTCAGGGAGGAGGCTAGAAGCCCATCACCCACTCTCTCTTCTTCTCTCTGCAGACATGTCTTTTCATTCTCAGTTGTTGCTTCCACTTCATCCAGGCAGAATTATAGAAGCATCTGAAATTTGAACACTCAAGAGATCCGCATGAATCAAATTGAACTTTCTAAACACACTTCTGTCAGAGCAATCAGCTCTTTATCTATTTCCAATCTTTAACCTAAATGATTCCTTTATGTAAAAATCTCACTGGTTGACCGTAGCAGTTCGCCCATTCTGTTTTTATTGAAGCAAGTTCTTCGTTGCAGGAAAAAGCAAGCCATTTATTCTTTGCATTATGCAGCAATAGTCTACCTTCAATTATCAGAGTATTATACAATTAAATAATTTTCCCTATCATAAAATTAGTCATAACTTTTCTTAAATTTTTTACATGCAGTGTTCAAAATAATCTAATGGTTGGTGAATAAGGTTTTCCTCACCCATCATCAGAGAATTCCCTTTTAAACTATTTTGCTCTTCACTTGGTCACTCAATCTCACTCTTGTTCAACACCACACAAGTTGTTATACTGCCATGAATCATTTTACCTACTGTCTCCAGGGATAGTGAGATACAACTCTTAGACGTCTTCTAATAAGATGTCAAGTTAAGTCGAGTCAAGTCACCTTTATTTATATAGCGCTTTTTACAATGTTGATTGTTTCATAGCAGCTTTACAGGAAAAACAATATAAACAAAGTTTGTTTGGCTGAACAGAAGCCCCAAAAGAGCAGGTGAATCAATACAAGTGATGAATTTTAAGTGTTAATTTTCCCCAACTGAGCATGCCATAAGCGACAGCGGCAAGGAATCAAAACTCCGGCAGGTGACGTAACGAATGCAGAATAGAATGGAGAAAAAACCTTGGGAGAAACCAGGCTCAGTCGGGGGACCAGTTCTCCTCTGGCCAACAGCCAAACAGTGCATGATTATTATACAAAAATTCAAGTCCAATATGAAGTCCAATTTGGTCCGGTTAGAGATGGGTTCATGATCGTCACAGGGGAGGGTCTAGTAGAGTCACGATCTCCGCAGACCCTTCAGGGCAGTGTTGTGCTCGTGTCCAGGTGCAGGTCCTTCATCTGATCTGGATACGGCCCGGATCCAGCTGACCATGGTAACCTCGGAATAAACAGAGACCAATATCAGCATAGATGCCATTCTTCTTCTGATGTATCGAGTGCATCAGGTGTTATGGGAATGTTCCCGGTTCCGGCTTATCTAAATTATGCAGCCTAACAATCATTTTACATGATTTGGATTAAAAATGTATGTATAATGTGTTATGTGTATGCCAGGTTGAAGAGATGTGTTTTTAGTCTACATTTAAACTGACAGAGTGTGTCTGCTTCTCGAACTGTAATAGGAAGACTGTTCCAGAGTTTAGGAGCTAAATAGGAAAAGGATCGACCGCCAGCAGTTGACTTTGATATTCTAGGTATTATAAGCTGTTCAGTATTTTGGGATCGCAATAGACGTGAAGGACTATAATGTGTTAAGAGATCGCTCAAGTACTGTGGAGCTAAACCATTTAATGCTTTGTAAGTAATTAGCAAGATTTTAAAATGTATTCGGTGATTAATAGGAAGCTAGTGCAGGTTTGACAGAACTGGGGTAATATGCTCATACTTCCTGGTTCTAGTAAGAACTCGAGCTGCTGCATTTTGGACCAGCTGGAATTTGTTTATTAAGCGTGCAGGGCAACCACCTAGTAGAGCATTACAATAATCTAGCCTTGAACTCATGAACGCATGAACTAACTTTTCGATGTAAAATGTTATTTCTCTTAACTTCTCCTGTATCTTAAACATTGTCCTCCTCTATACATATATTAACTTCTATAATCAATCTGTTCTCTATTAATTTATGTTCTCTAAAAATTTGTTCTTGTTTCTGTTTTCTGAACAAATTTCTTTTTCACTTATGCATTCACCACTTTCATACAAATTCTTTATTTCCTTTCATACGTTTCTTGGGCTCATAAAATCTGTCCTAAGAACTCATTCACTTTCATACAAATGTTTTTTTTTCTTTCATAAGTGTCTTTCTGGGCTCATAAGGTCTGTCCTAAAGAGCTCATTCATGAATTCTCAAACTCTCCTCCAAAACCCTCACCTCAGTCAAAGAGGGAAAGGGGTAAGGTTAGAAGAGCTTATGTTTTTTTACAGCCCACACACTCAGAACCCAAACACACACACGCCAGAACCCAGAGGCAATAGCTTAGAGGTGTCTGAGCAAGCCCGGAAGGCACAAGGAGCTGAGGCCAAAGACGCAGCGTCTCGTTCCCTCTCAGGGAACTATGGTTACATACGTAACCTGAGTCGTTCCCTTTCAAGGGAACTCGCGCTGCGTCTTTCGATCGCTTTGGGGAACGATATACCAACGCCACCTCAGTGACAAAGGCCGACGAGTGTCTCGTAGCTAACTACGAGAGGACCCGTGTTCCCGGAGCGGACTTGAGGTCAAGCTGGTAAAACCTCAGAAAGGTATGCGGGGGAAGAACGCCCCGCCACATCACAAACATCAGATAAGGACACACCTGATTTAAGGGCCTTAGAGGTAGCCTCGCTCCTAGAGGAGTGGGCACGGACCCTTAGAGGCGAAGGGGATCCGGCCGACTCGTAAGCCAGGATAATAGCCTCGACTATCCACCTGCTTAAAGTAGGTTTGGATTCTGGGGGCCCCACTAGGGGTCCCAAAGCAAACAAACACCTGGTCTGACTTACACCAAGGGCAAACCTGTGGACATAAGTGTCCAGTGCTCACACTGGACAGACCTTGTTCTTAAATTCCTGGTCCTGGTCACCGAAGGGGGGGGGGGGGAAGGCAGAAGGCCTGCAGTACAATAGACCTGACCACATGGGTGGGCACTTTGGGCACATAGCCTGGCCTGGGATGAAGGAAGGCTTTCACCATCCCAGGCGCAAACTCAAGGCAAGAGGGAGCTGCAGAGAGCGCCTGTAGATCCCCAACTCTTTTTAGCGATGTTATAGCTAATAAGAATAATGTCTTTAAAGTGAGGAACTTTAGGGGAACCTCATCCAAAGGTTCAAAAGGTGCCTGGGACAACCCCTGGAGTACCAGGGGTAAGTCCCAGGTAGGAACCTTGGTCTGTACTGCAAGCCTCAGCCTAATAGTACCACGGAGGAAGCGTGTGACAAGGGGGTCCCTGCCAATGGACATGCCACCCAGAGGTACGTGGTAAGCAACCACGTAGACCTTCAGGGTGGACGGGGACAGCCCTGCAGTGAATTTATCCTGCAGGAACTCCAGCACTTTGCCAATGTGACAGGTAACTGGATTCGCCTGCTTTTCGCTACACCAAGAAGTGAAGAGTCTCCACTTCAGGGCATACAGCTTCCTCGTGGAGGGAGCTCTGGAGGATGGTCTCAACAGCCTCAGTTTAGAGACCAGAATCTATGAGCTGGGCCTCCTCAGAGGCCAAGCCCACAGTTCCCACAGTTCTGGGCAGGGGTGACGCATCAAGCCCGCTGCCAGGGACAGAAAGTCCTCCCTGGGATCTCCCAGGGGGCACAGTCCAGAAGGGACCCAAGATCCGCAAAACACACTCTGCCCGGACAACATGGAGCAATTAGTGTGAGACGGACCTTGTCTTGGCGAACTCTCTCCAGAACTCCCAGGAGCAGAGCAATCAGGAGAAAGGTGTACAGACATAGCCTCGGCCATGTCTGAACCATGGCACCCGGTCCGAGCAGGGCTGGGTGCAAGAGTGAAAACCACAGAGGGCAATGAGTCGATTCCTCGGACGCGAACAGGTCTACTTGTGCTCGGCCGAATCTCAACCAAATCTGCTCCACCACCTAGGAGTGGAGCCTCCAATCCCCGGGCCTCGGCCCCTGCCTCGACAGGACGTCTGCTCCCACATTCTAGGTCCTAGGGATGTGAACTGCCCGTAGATGGAGCAGTCTCCCTTAGGTCCAAAGGAGGATCTGCCACGCCAGTTGTATAATGGTCGCGAGCAAAAGCCTCCCTGATGATTTATATAGGAGACCACAGTGGTGCCGTCGGTCTGAGCAACCACATGGTGGCTCCTGAGGTCTGGGAGGAACGCCTGAAGCGCCCTCCAAGCAGCCATCATCTCTAGCAGGTTTATGTGCCAGGATAACTGGTGCTCATGACCTTCGGTGGAGCGGTCTCTCAAGGCCGCTCCCCCGCCCATAAGAGGCGCATCCGTCGATAGCATTACGCGTCGACAAGGAGCTCCCAATACGGGTACTCATGACCTTGGGCGGTGCGGTCTCTCAAGACTGCTCCCCAGCCCGTAAGAGATACATCCGTCGATAGCATTACGCGTCGACAAGGAGCTCCCAGTACGGGTCCATGAGACAGAAACCAGGATTCCTTCCGCACATCTAAGGCACGTAAGCCTCGCCGCGTGACCTTGATAGTGCGGAAAGGGTTGCCCCTCGGGGAAAACCCTCTGGTTCTGAGCCACCACTGTAGCGACCTCGTGCAGCAGCCCGAGCGGGGTAACGCAGGACGCTGCTGCCTGAGAACCAGCACTCGCTGAAAGTGCTTTACAGTGAGTGGCTGGCCTAGTTAAACTCTTTGACGGCTTACAGGACGGAATCGATGCGCACAGGGAAAAACCGTGCAGACATCATAACCGAAACCCAACAACGCCGAGGAAGGTGGTCCTCTGGAGAGGAGAGAGCACACTCTTCTTTGCGTTCAGCCTCAACCCCAACACATTAAAGAGCGCGGGAACAACATCTCAATGTTGAACTGCTAGCTGTAACGAATGGGTAGAAAAGCCAGTCGTCAATATAACTGAGAACTCTGATTCATTGGAGGTGTAGCGGGGTTAGCGCTGCGACCATGCATATGATAAACGTGCGAGGTGAAAGAGCTAGGCCAAACGGAAGCACTCGATATTGGTAAGCCTTCCCCCCAAAGGCGAACCTGACGTACTTCCTGTGTTGTGGAAGGATGGAATGAAAATATGCGTCCTTCAGGTCGATTTGACTGACCAGTCCTCGGACCTGATCTGTCACGATCTAGTTCAAAGTCAACATTGATGACGAGTGATTTAGAAGGCGCAAATTTAGGATGGGCCGCAATCCTCCATCCCTCTTGAGGAACGATGAAGTAACGACTGTAAGCCTGACTTTCTGTCCGAGGGGGGTACATATTTTATGGCCCCTTGCCTCAACAGAGTGTCTATTTCCTGTTCCGTGACAAGAGCCTGCTCAGGGTTCACCACGGTGTGTAGAACCCTGCTAAAGTAAAATAATATATAATATATATATATATATAGCACGACCCAAAGATAAACTTCTGGTAGGCATGAGATGCGACCAGAAATTCTAATGAGGGAACCAGCCTCTCAAGGCTGGCCTCTGGTGCTTGAGTGGCAGACGCTCCAGGGCCCAGTTTTCAGGGGTACGCCTGGAGTGAATGCTCTAGGACCCTCCTTGGAGGGGGCGATCTCCTCAGAGCAACCAGACTCACGGGTGGCAGCTGAGGAGGGATGCCTGTGCGAGGCCTGGCACCTTAGCGCCAGGACCTTTTTGATGTAGCCTTCTTGGCGAGGATGACGGTCCTCAGATCCGTCCTCCTGCCAGAGGGCTGAGGCTGGGAGTGCCGGCCCGACCCCCCGTGTTTCTGGAGGGGTTATCGGGTTGCGACGCTCTGCCACAAAGCGGCCCATTGTGAGGAGCTCCTAAATTGAGAGCAATGAGGCAGCAGCACACTGAACGCCACCTGCTGCTAGCAGCCTCCTAGAACTTATCGACTGAAAAAGCCCAGAAGACGAGAGAGGGGCGTCCAGTAGGAACTAATTTCCTTATCTTTAAAGGTTTGAGCCACAGATGCCTCTTTTATAAATTTAATATATATATATTATATACACACATATATAGATAGATAGATTTATATAATAAAATATATATATATATATATATGTATGCTCTAATCGAGGTCCCCCAATAACCCTGTTTACATTTCACTGACAGCTGTATATTGTATGTAACTGTGTATGTGAAAATAAAATTCTTGAATCTTATATGCTCGACTGCCCACAAGAGTAGAAATGATCCTCACGGGTTTATAGAGCAGTGTAGATTATTTTTTTTTGCATCAATACTGATTGAGATAGGTGGCTCGCAAGCGCCTCCTCAGTCTCAGGATCGATCATTTTATATATCACGGGGGGGGGGGACTCGCGCTAACAGGACGCGTTCATCTAATTATTTATTTCCTTAGGAGGAACTCTTCTTTGCCGGCAATAAATAGTCAACATGGCGCGCGAGTCACTTCCTCGAAAAACTCCTCATACTGGAGAGAAAAGTGGCGATTATTCTCTCATCATTAAATGCTGACAATGTCAAAACTCCTCAGAGATAGATCATTGCAGTGTCTCTGCCATATGTAACAGCCCTCGGGCTGCACGGGCACTGGATCTGACGGGAAAGGGCTGAGATAAAGCAGGGCTCGTCTCACATCCCGCCGTCTGATCCATTCGCGAATCCCAGGACCCATGTCACCGCATATCCTTGACTACAGCGGGATCTGAGCCCTGGGCAGCGCGAGCCTGAATGAACTCAGTGACAAAGACCGCCAGGCGGGAGCGGATCATCTGTAACGGTGGCTGGCTACAATGAATAAAGACAATACACTCATGCGCTGTCCGAGCATGCTCTGCTCCCACGCACACACATAGTAAGTGCGCGATCCCACCCGAAATGTAGTGAAGGCAGGAATACGCGCACTACACGGATGTTTAATTCGCCATTTGAAAATTGGAGAGCCCTTTTCTTTTAAACTAGTCTAGGGAACTCAAACAACCAGCGCGACAACACAACACACTCTCACACTTGTGCTTGCGAAGACAAAACAAGCTATTGCCTCTGGGTTCTGGCACCCCTTTTGTCAGGGTTCTGTCACTCCAGTTTGGGTTTCTAGTGTGTTGGTTGACAGAGCTCTGACACTGCCCCTTTGTTGTGTCTTGTGATTGTAAACCCCGCCCATCTTGTTCCCTCATTTCCCTTAATTTGATCCCACCTGTCTCTACTCATTACCTTACTCATGTGCTCCCTATTTTATCCTGGTGTGTTTGCTGTCCTGTGTCGTGACGTTGTCATTTGTTCCTGAGCCGTTTCACCCGGTTAGTCTGTGGTCCCTCGTTTTGTTCCTTGAATATGTTGTTATTGTTTCTTTGGTTAATGTTTTCCCCCTCGTGGGTTTTTCAGTTGGTATGTTTGATTATTTACCTTTTGTTAATAAATATTCTTTTACTGCATTTGAGTCCTCACCTTAAGTATTCCGTGACACCTTTATGACCTGGTTCGTGACGTCACCGACCTTCGACCGTCACTCACACTCGGTCGACGGAAGTTTACATATTGTGCTTCGCGAGACAGTGTCCAAGTATTCCCCAAAGCGATCGAAAGACGCAGCGCGAGTTCCCTTGAAAGGGAACTACAAACATAAATCAAATAATCAGTTATAAAGCAGTCCTTCGCGTTAACCCATAAGGTACCCGAAGTGGTATTATACCCTGATGTCTGTGCGCATGCATTACTGGTTCAGTAAACACAGATCTAACAAACACACATATAATTATTCTGGATTCAAAGACCCTTTTAGTTCTAGTTAGTTCTTATATTAGGAGAAGCTTTTCAGAGTGTCTCACCACTCCCAGGACAACTGTGTGATCAACACAAAGTGAAAGCAAAATCTTCTTACCTGGCCAGTAGTTTGTGTTGGTCGCCCAGAAAAGCCCCGTCGTGGATCGAACACCTCCGCTCCATGCCAGTCCCTTCGTGGTCGCCAAATGTTGTGGATTTGATGTTGTAGTTTTTCTCTTTATAAAAACAACACTTCTCGAAGGTCTTTGAAGCCAGAATATAGGTTTTATTCTTCCAAACAAAACCGAGTCGATCTGCAGATCTCCTCCTGACACAAAGAAACCCCCCATTATATACTCTACTTTCTAGACGTTTAACACATCTCATGTGACAGTTTTTCTCTCTATGCATTGTATTTTGGTCTGAGCTCAACACTCTGTAATCATATTAGACATTCAACAACTAGAACCATACATAGAGTACAACACTCAGAGCCCTGAGTTTTGCGAGACATGTGCATCCTGTCTTTTGCAGACATCATGAGTTTCTCAGCTGAAAACCATCATACAGATACAAATAATGGTGTATAATCATACAGTTGAATTACATTTTGATACTTATTATTCATGCAATAAAAACTCCAACACAGGACATCCGTGTTGCAGCTAATGAAAGTCTGTCAGTACATGATGCTCACCTGCTTATTCACTATACATGTCCTCCATACTTAACTTTGACATTTGTATTCATTTATTAGTCATGTCTATGCGTGTTTATATGTAAAGTTATCATTTTTAGACTTGGTTCAATAATTATGGTGTTAGTTATTACTTTGTATCCAGATTCCTGGTTAAATATATACATTTTGTTTTATGTAGTTTTGTTTTAAGTTTTGTCTCACATTTCATCTGTATGTCTTGTTAATTAAGTTGGCTTGAGAAAGTTGTCTCTAAACTTATTATTATTTTTCTTCTTACCTAAAATTCTAAAAGAATCTCCTCCTACAGCTTTAAAGCTACAACCACTAAACTCAGCTCAGACTTCAGACCTGTTCTGACTTGAGTTGCTATATCGTTTCTAAGGGATCGGGGGTACGATGTTCGCCCCAGGGGCGAAAAAGCAGACGAAAAATCCCATTGACTTAACATTGCGATGAACTTTGACGATTAATAACTTGGAGCGAGGAATTTGTAAAAAGATGAAACTCGCCACATTTGAAGAGGGTGACAGCCTCTGTAAGAACATACCACACAATTGGGTAAAAGTTGCACCCCTGGGGTGCTAGAGCTGCCCAAATTTGCTCCATAGAGATGAATGGGGAAGGCTGTCCCATGAAACACCATCTACTATGCCAAAATGCATAGGGATTTTGAATTGAACATAGCTCTGCAGCACAGCGTCACAGAGACAAGGGGGAGGGCTCATTTTACTCAGGCGACCAATGAGTGTCTCAGGATCACAGTGAAGCTATTAAGCCACGCCCTAGTAACCATTTAGAGCACCTTAGCAACCCATCCCAAACTGGCAAACTGCCAATCACCAATGTTTTCAACACTTCCTAGCCACGCCCTAGCAACCATCATTGAGCACCTTAGCAACCAAATGCAAAGCGAGATATCTTCAGTTCTGAATGTCGTAGAGGCGTTGTGGTTGGTTTATATTGTTCATACTGACAAGCAGCCTTTGAAGTGACATCAATGGCAGAGGCTTAGCCACTCCTTAGCAACCAAACAAAGTACCCTAGCAACCGTTTAGCCAGACCTATATCTCTGCATCAGAAAGTCGTAGAGACATGGGGGTTGGGTCTATTGGCGCCATTCACTGACCAACTGAATCCTCAGTAATCTCCAAATAAATCTTGTTAGCGACATGTTTTAAAGTTTAAACTCTCAAAACTTTTGAAGCTTGAAGCTTTTACAACTAATTTAAACTTTCAGGCTGGGCTTTCTCAAGCCAACTGAAGTTTATAAAATAAACTTCCTCTATCTAGTTTGGATGCTGTTCTTTTGTATTTAATTCTCTGTTTGTTCCTCAATAAAGTGTCCCTTTTATTTGCACCAGTGCTTTGATCAAGTTAAATATTAAACCATATTTGCCTGTATAATACGCTTTACTTTAACAAGCGAAAACAGCTTTTATTTTGGACAAAGGAGCAACTCTTTTGTAACAGACATTATGCAGTTTGTTAATAATAATTCACTGGTTATATTGGAAATATAAAAAATGAAAAAATGAAAAAAAGAAACCATAATGATAATTAAAACGTTTTTTTCAATTATCATAACTTTACCAAATAAAATGTGTCAACTGTCAGCGTTGTCCTCTTCATCGCTGAAATACTGCAGAAATAAAAATCAAACATTAACAAAACATTTCAAATACACTTTTCAATTTAACAGGTTACATTTATAACTTCTTCCATTTGTTCATGGAGTAAACGGGGTGAAGGTGGAAGAAATCGATTGGGAAAGGGTTCTGGCTTCAGATCAATACTGATCCTTCATCTGAAGATGTGTCCAGCAAAATAACACAAGACAACAGCAGTCAGACGATAATCTCTCTCTAGTATTGTTTTATGATAATTGAAATCAACTTACAGGGTAAATCAATATCACCGTTGTGGCCTTTTGAGGATAAAACAAACATTCATATATGAAGCAGAACCGTTTAATGTGTAATGAAATTTCACAAAAATGAAAAGAAAGTAAATTTTTGTATAATGAAATGTGTTGCACTAACATGGACCCTTCTTCTCCGCTGTCTGTTAGATCTGCGAATGAACATATATATGTATTTATATACACACATACAATATAGAAGACTAATAAAAATGTCAGGCTCCATTACTTGTACAGGGATTTTTACAATTTAGATTGTTTTAAAGCAGCTTTACAGAGATAACAGGAAAATAAGGCAACAAAGTGTGTTTTGTCTGAACAGCAGCTCTAGAAGAACTTTAAGTGTTTAAGTGTCTCCATCTAATCAAGCCAGAGTCGAAAGACTTTTGAATGTAAATTTGTACCTTATATATTCATGTTTTTTATAGTGTTTGTACTCAGCAGATCTTCAACGCTAAACCAACCCTAATTGATGAGAAAGAAGCTTTTTATATTTACCGCTCCCCATAGGAGGCTGTGGACGAGGAAGACACCCGAGCCTCTAGACAGGATGGCCGGCGGAGGATAATGAAAAAAACACGGGATGCGCTCATGAAGGTGTACGCCATGCAGCTTCTGTAGCGGGTTGTTTTTGGAGTGGGATTTCTCTATGGCCAGCATATTGTAGGGACGATTCGGAAATCCATTGCAGCTTGTATATATATTATTTTCTTTTTCTTATTTGTACATATATTATTTTCTTTCTTTTATTTGTACCTATATTATATTCTTTGTCTTATTTTCATATGTTCTTTTCTTTTCCTTTTCTCAGTTGAATGAGTTGTAAAGAGTGATTTATAATCAAGTTAGGGCTTTTTAATAGTTAAAAAGCCTTCTTTACTTTCTGTAGTTTTCCATAGGGTAAGGATGAATATTGTCAGCACTTTTCAACAGAAAGAACGTTATCAGAATGTTTTGGATACTGTTTCTGTTGAGACTTGGAGCCTGAGCCGAGTTCAGCCTTGGAGAAGCTGCATGTGTGTGTGTGTTAATATGGTCAGTATTGGTGAGGTGATTAGCTGGCACCATAAAACTTGTTGTTCCCTGTCAAGGGAACTCAACACTGCGTCGAACGCATATGGGAACACCTTAGCGTGATTGTCTCTTGAAGCGCAATTGAAACCAGGTGTGCGAGTGCACGTAGTCGAGGGTGACGTCATGAGCCAGGAGCATATCAGCACGCAGCTAACTAGCAGCCTCAGCTTTAGTGTCTTCAACAGCGCTCGAAGCTAACGTGTGTTTGAGTTGCAGTAAGTTGACTATTTCCACTTACCTTTGAAGAAATGGCGGATACACAGACTTTCAGGCGTTGTGTCACTCCTTGCCCGCGTTTTATCACGGGTAAGGACACACACGCTCTCTGTGTCTTTTGTTTGGGCGAGGATCATGCACGCTCAGCGCTCGAGGGCTCTGAGTGTGCAGAGTGTCTGCAGCTGCCGCTGCGCACTCTCCGCTCATGCTTGGCAGTCTTTGAGGAGGCTGCTCAAGCTCGCGGTCCTCGTGGGTCTGGTCCTGCTGTAGCTGAGGTTCAGTGGCGGCTGCACTCATGGGGATCGCAGTTAGATTTTTCCGACCTGGGTGATGACGCATTGCTGAACCTCTCCAGTTCTGAGGAGCTGGAGGTGGATGTGGTCAGCATTGATGTGGATGAGGCTGAACCGCCATCAGCCTCACCCGTATTCGAGGAGCTGCTCGAGGTGGTTACTCGGGCAACAGCTCGGCTCGGTCTCGAATGGCCAGTCGAGCCCAGGAATGCTCGTCCTAAGAGTCGGTTGAACGAGCGTTACCTGCCTGCTCGGGAACAACCTCAGCGCCGGGGTTTGCCGTTTTTCCCGGACCTCCACACCGAGGTGTCGAGGTCTTGGGAGCGGCCCGCCTCCCACAGGGTTCATAGCGGCGCTTCCGCTAACTATGCCACCCTTGTGGGAGCCAAAGAGCGCGGCTATGGGGCTATGCCTAGAGTCGAGGAGGCGCTGGCTACCTACCTCGCCCCTCACTCATCGCCGCCCCTTAAAACCCCGACGCTGCCCACCAAACCCCTCCGGGTTACCTCCACCATGGTGGGCAGAGCATATTCCGCGGCTGGTCAGGCTGCAGCGTGTTTACACACCTCATCACTGCTGCAGGCCTACCAGGCGGAACTGCTCTCAGACCTCGATGAGGGCGGGGGAATTGGCCCTGAGGCAGTAGCCGAGCTGTGCAGGGCCACGGATCTCTCTCGATGGAACTGGCCGTTTCCCTGGCAGCCTTGGTGGCCACAGAAAGGCATCTGTGGCTCAATTTGACCACCCTCAGAGAGAAGGAAAAAAATATCCTTATTGACGCCCCTCTTACTCCTCCTGGGCTCTTCGGTGATGCTGTAAAAATGGCCGTCGAGAGGTTCCAGGAGGCTGCTAAGTAGGAGGTGGTGTTCAGGAAGATCCTCCCCCGCCGTTCTCGGGCAGCTGGGTCTGCTAGCCAGCCGCAGCCCAGCAGCAGCTCCTCCCACCACGCTGCTCAGCGGCAGAGCGTGGCCTCCCGCCAGCCTCCTCAGTCAGGTGGCAGTGCAGGTCATCGTGCCCAGCCGCAGCCTTCTGGTAAGAGGACAGATCTGAGGACTGTCCTCCAGGCCAAGAAGGCTAAGGGCAAGAGGCCCTGACGCTTTTGTCTTTCGGCCTCGCAGCGCCGGTCCTCCTCGAGGGGTGGACCAGTGCATGCAAAGTGCGGTGGATGGCCTGGGGTCTCGAGTGACTCAGGCCATGCTCAGCGTGGGCAGTCTCGTCCAGGCGCACTCCTCATGGGCAGGTTGCCCCCTCCAAGGAGGGTCCTAGAGCATCCGCCCCGGCGGCTCTCTGGTTTCGGCCAGGGCCCCGGGGTGGCAAATTCTATATGTCCAGAAGTTGGCCTCGAGAGGTCAGACTTCCTGGTAGACTGGTAGACTTCCTGGCGGCGTGGCAGCGCCTCCCAAGTATTTCTCAGTGGGTCCTGTGTACCATATCAGAAGGATACGCTATTCAGTTCCGGGTTCGTCCTCCTGGTTTCGCGGGTGTATTACCAACACTGGTGAACATCGAGCAGGCTCTGGTCATGGAACGAGAAGTCGACTCATTGCTGAGGAAGGAGGCCATAGAATATTTACCTCTCTCAGCCAGAGAATCGGGCTCTTACAGCTGGTACTTCATAGTTCCCAAAAAGGATGGAGGCTTACGCCCTATTTTAGATCTCCGCGCACTGAACGAGTCAGTCAGGCAGCTGAAATTCAGAATGCTAACTGTGAAGCAGATCTTGGCACAAATCAGATCCAACTACTGGTTTGTCACGATAGATCTCAAGGACGCGTATTTCCACGTCTCCATCCTCCCTCAGCATCGGAAGTTCCTCAGATTCGCCTTTGGGGGGAAGGCTTATCAGTATCAGGTGCTTCCGTTCGGTCTAGCTTTGTCTCCTCGCACTTTCACCAAGTGCGTGGATGCAGCTCTAGCTCCGCTCCCGTCTCGAGGGATCCGGATCCTAAACTACATTGACATCTCGAGAGTTAGCGGTACAACATCGAGATGTTGTTCTCGCACACATGAAGGAGCTCGGGCTGAGACTAAACGCCCAAAAGAGTATGCTCTGGCCGTGGCAGAACATTACTTTCCTAGGCATTGCATGGGACTCTGTGTCAATGTCAGCACGGCTTTCCCCCGTGCGCATTACCTCACTCCTATCTTCACTCAACGACATAAAGCTAGGCCAGCTGGTCACTGTCAGACACTTCCAGAGAATTCTGGGCCTCATAGCAGCAGCCTCGTGCGTCATACCGCTAGGCTTGCTTCACATGAGGCGTCTGCAGTGGTGTTTCAAGACCAGGGGGTTTTCCCCGAGGGGAAATCTTTTCCGCCTGACCAAGGTTTCAAGGCGCTGCCTGCGAGCCTTGAGTCAGTGGAAGAAACCCTGGTTTCTTGCCCAAGGACCCGTACTGGGATCAATCTGTCACCGCGTGATGCTGTCGACAGATGCCTCCCTCTCGGTTTGGGGGGCGGTCTTGAGTGACCGCTCAGCTCAAGGTCTGTGGAACGAAGGTTGCCTCTCCCTGCACATAAATGCACTAGAAATGCTGGCAGTATGGAAGGCGCTTCAGGCCTTTCTTCCAGACCTGTGGGGTCACCACGTGTTAGTCCAGTACGACAACATGGCAGTGGTGTCCTATATAAACCACGAAGGGGGTCTCCGCTCTCTCCAGCTTTGCAAGCTAACCGCGCGGATCCTCCTCTGGGCCCGGAACAAACTTTGCTCCCTTCGGGCAGTTTATATTCCGGGATCCCAGAATACGGGAGCAGATTTCCTGTCGAGACAGGGGCCGAGGCCCGGGGAATGGATGCTCCACACCGAGGTAGTGGAGCAGATTTGGGAGAAATTCGGCCAGGCTCAAGTGGACCTCTTTGTGTCCCACGAGGCGACCCATTGCCCTCTGTGGTACTCCCTTTTTTCCCCAGCCCCTCTAGGGCTGGATGCGATGCAACAGGAGTGGCCGAGGCTACCGCTGTACGCCTTTCCCCCCGTAGCCCTGCTCCCGGGGGTTCTAGAGAAAGTACGCCAGGACAGGGTCCGTCTCACCTTAGTTGCCCCACGGTGGCCGGGCCGGGTGTGGTTTTCGGACTTAGTGTCCCTCCTAGACGGCACTCCTTGGAGGATTCCCGTCAGAGTGGACCTTCTGTCTCAGGCTCACGGCAGGATCTTTCATCCTCGCCCAGAACTGTGGAATCTGTGGGTCTTGCCTCTGAGGGGGACCATTCTCCACTCTAGAGCCCCATCCACGAGGAAACTCTACGCTCGGAAGTGGTCTATCTTTACTTCCTGGTGCAGTGACAAACATTTAGACCCAGTGACCTGCCAGGTCGGTATCGTCCTGGAGTTTCTACAAGAGAAGTTCGCTGCCGGGCTGTCCCCCTCCACGCTTAAGGTGTACGTGGCTGCCATTGCGGCTTACCACGTACCCCCAAGTGGTACCCCTTTGGGTCGGGACCCCCTAGTGGTTCGTTTCCTCTGTGGCACTCTAAGGCTGAGGCCTGCAGTATGCTCTCGGTTTCCACCGTGGGACTTGTCCCTGGTCCTCCAGGCCTTGTCCCAGGAACCCTTCGAGCCTCTTGAGAACATCTCGGATAAATTTCTCACCCTTAAAACGTTGTTCCTCCTAGCCATCTCCTCTTTCAAGAGGGTTGGCGACCTTCAGGCCCTTTCAGTGGCCCCCTCCTGTTTGGAGTTTGCCCCCGGTCTGGCGAAAGCCTTTCTCTCTCCCAGACCGGGTTATGTTCCTAAAGTGTTGTCGAGCCCCGCTCATCACATTGTACTACAGGCCTTGTTTCCTCCCGCCTTTGACAATCGTGACCAGGAGCCTAAAAACAAGGTCTGTCCAGTGCGAGCACTGGACGCCTACGTCCGCAGAGCGGCCCTATGGCGTAGGTCGGACCAACTTTTTGTATGCTTCAGGTCTCCAAAGGGAGCTCCAGCGTCTAAACCTACTCTAAGCAGGTGGATAGTCGAGGCTATCTCACTGGCCTATGATGCAGCGGGTCAGCAGTGTCCACTGCATGTCCGCGCCCATTCTACTCGGAGCATGGCTACCTCTAAAGCTTTTTGCGCTTGGGGCTCCCCTTGCCGATATTTGTGATGCGGCTGGCTGGTCCTCACCGCATACTTTTATTAGGTTCTACCAATTAGACCTGAACCCCGCTATAGGAGCCCTAGCCCTTTCGTAGTGAGCTACGTTAGCTTGGCATACTCCGTTCGCCGAGGCGGCGTGGGTATTTCGTTCCCATATGCGTTCAATGCAGTGTCTCGTTCCCTTGACAGGGAACGTCTCAGGTTACTTACGTAACCCTAGTTCCCTTAGAGGGAACGAGACATTGCGTCTCGTGGCCTCAGCTCCATCGCATGTCGGCTGTTTCAGACACTAGTCAAGCTGAGGCTTCTAGTTAGCTGCGTGCTGATATGCTCCTGGCTCATGACGTCACCCTCGGCTACGTGCACTCGCACACCTGGTTTCAATTGCGCTTCAAGAGACAATCACGCTAAGGCGTTCCCATATGCGTTCGACGCAGTGTCTCGTTCCCTCTAAGGGAACTAGGGTTACATAAGTAACCTGAGACGTTCTCGACAAGCCACGTCACGAACCCGTCAACCATGTGAGCATGAAGATATGCTTCAGACTGTCTGATCTTGTGTGGAAAATTACTAGTTTTGTTTATCTTTCTTTCTTTCTTTCTTTCTTTCTTTCTTTCTTTCTTTCTTTCTTAGCCAATCAGAATCATTTAACAGTCATCAGTGACGTGGTTAGTACCCTCTGTTAGAGTATAATTGCTGTAACAATGTTATTGTAAGTGGGGCGGCCTACGAACTCCTTGTGAGACCTGGAGCTTCTGCTGATGATACTGCAAACTAAACTTCACTAAAATTTCTTCTATTAACATATTTGGTCCTCGGGCCTTAACTGTAAATCCCCTACAATATGCTGTATGGATTTAAGGTTGACCCCTTGTGTTTGAGTGAAGACACCCTCTGTCCATTCAAGTTGGACTGCTTTGTGTCATGTCCCACGTTGAAAACCATCTTCCTGCTGATTCTGCTGACTCCTGCTGTATTTCATCAGCCGTCTCTGCTCGCTTTTCATGGTGATGGACATTCTTCATTTGTGCATCGGTGGAATCTGTGATGCTGTCCGGCAGAGGCGCTGCACAAGGTTTGCACAAAAACGTGATGCCGTGTGCAGACAGATACTCTCTGCCCTACCAGAGAAACACACTGCTCTGAAACAAGTCAAGCTATATATTGGTTACATTTACAAACTCAAACTTCAAGAAAAGCCCCAATAAACTGGTATTAATGTTACTTTCTTAGAATACAGATAAGTACATATTTTAATTCCATCGTGTCTTTTCTCTCTCATAGGACTCTGTGTTTGATTGAGTTTCGGAGATTGTCAGCTGTTCTGTGCAGCAAACTGCCTCAACTGGGGTTGGAATTGCTGCTGTCTGGACAAGTCTGAATGTGCTTATTGTTATTTTTGCATTCTGTTTGTTTCTCTAAAGTTCCCTAAAGCTAGTTAGGAAGATGCGAGTTACTCCTCAGGCACTAGGCGACTGTGCAATGTCACTCTTTTCTTTTCTCTTTTCTCTTCACTCTTCTCTTTTTTTTACTGCACTTCTAATAAAGTTCCAAGGGTTTCATCTCCAAAAATAGCTGGAGTTCACATAGTTATTAGATTTATTTTAGAATAGTTATGTGTTTGAGCAGTACCATTAGTGTATACCTAACGGCTTTTGATTTATTTCATGTGTGTACTGTGTGCTTTAGATGGAAATAAGTTTGTATTTTGGTGTCCCTCTTAATTTTGAGGAAGCTTCTCGGTAGAATTTTACAATTTAGTCTTTAGTTGCTTTTGTTTTGTTTTTTTGCTTCTGCATTATTTGTGTGAGGATTTCAAATAGAATTTTTTGGTTCACTTTGGCTTTCACGTCAGTTTTCAGAGATTGTCTTCACACTTTTGAAAGCACTAATAAAGGTTCAATTTCATTCACAATACTGTATTTCTTTGCCTCTTTTTGACTTATTATTGATTGTTTTTAGTATTTTATTACTTTCAGCAAAAATATAAAAACGGTCCACACTTTTCTTGAGAGTTAAACCTGCAACCCAGTGTTTTTCAGTCCAACACCTTCAGTGAACAAACACAAAGCTGTCTAAATATAAAAAATAAGTGCAAGGAAGGAAACAGGAAGTTAATAGACACGACATGACTGTGACACTATTACACTTCCATGCATTTATTTAGCTTTATGTTACTGACTCCAGACTGTTACATTATACATAGTTTTTGTTATAGTTCTCTTTTGTTGATAAATGTAACCTTTTTCGTCCCTTTAATAAACAGATAAACATTTTTAACATAATATGCATGATTCTTGATTTTGTCTGTTTTTCCACTGAACCTAACAGCCTCCTGATTTTGATTCAGTAGAGACTTAATTCAGCTGCTCTCAGTGTGGAAAGAGTTTGACATAGAAAAGACAAATTAATGATCATTTGGTATCTCACACTTCAGTAAACCGTTTGTCTTTAATTTTAATGTTAAATGCTTTAAATGTATTGTTGTTGTAAACCAGTAGAATACTATTCCTCTGGGAATTGTTATTTCAATGTATTTGTTTTTTTGTTTGCTCAGAGCTCAAATGTGTATTGGGTTATAAGGTTAAGTCCCGCCCTCATTGGTGTTTTGGGGTGATGTGATTGGTTGTTGGAGGCGAGAGATTGTCAAGATCAGCTGAGATTTGTTGTATTGAAGCGAAGTTGTTTAATCCATTATTTATCCTGCAACGGGGTGTGTGTGTTAATACATTAGCAGTATTAATGCATCAATACTATTAATGTGTGAGCTAAACGTGTTGGTTACTAAACGTGTTGTGTTACTGGGAATTATTCCTATTATTATCTATTTAGTTTATTTACAATAATTTTATATTTTATTTTACATTACTAATTCAATCCTTTACCGTTTATTACTTTCACCAGAGTTTAAATTCTAAGTAATTTACTATAGAGAAGCATTGGAAAAAAGAGAAACAGGCATTATTGTTATGAACGAATGCATCATAATTTCCTTCTGTGTTCAGAATCACAATAAACACCAGTCTTTCTCCTCCCTCAGTGTGGAAAGACTTTCATACAGAAAGAAAACATGTTAATTTATGCTGGAATAAAGCTTGAATGACTATATGACTAAATGTAAATGACTAAAATTGCTTTATTTTCATGCAAAGCCAAAATTTGCTGATGTTACTTTGTGTTTATAGACTGAACACATAATATACATGAGCGTGACATCACTGTTTTCACAAACAGGAATCATTTTGACATTGTTGTCGATTGTATGAGAAGCTTTTCAAAGAAAAACGTTGTCGTATAAATGTACTCTTAGATTATTGTGAAAATTATTTGTTAAATCCACATTATTTCACAGTTTTTCAGATTTTATAACTACAGTCACTGAATCTGATGAACTGATGAAGGAAATCTGCAGTTCCCTGTCAAGGGAACTCGCACTGCGTCTAAAACGCGATTGGGAACGCTTTAGCGTGTATGTCTCTTGAAGCACAATAAAACCAACGTGCGGGCGTGTACGTCGCCGAGATGACGTCATCACGTCATGACCCGGGAGTATAAAGGCACGTCACGACCCAGAAGCTGGTTAGCTTTTTGTGTCTTCAACAGCGCTCAAAGCTAAACGTGTGTGTGTGTGTGTGTATGTATTTGCTGGTTGCGTGCCCCGAGTCTAGTTTAAAAGAAAAGAGATTTCACGTGTGATTGAGACAAAATGACGGATCAAGTGTTTAGACACTGTGTTACTCCCTGTCCCCGTTTTCTTTCGGGAAGGGATACACACGCTCTCTGTATTGCTTGTTTGGGAGAGGAGCATGCACGATCGGCGCTCGAGGGCGCTGATTGTGCAGGTTGTTTGCAGTTACCTATGCGAACGCTCCGATCCTGCCTGGCGTTTTTTGAGGAAAGCGCTCAGGCTAGCGGCCCTCGCGGTTCCGGTCCCGCTGCGGCTGAGGCCCAGCGGCAGCTGCGGTCGTGGGGATCGCAGATGGATCTGTCAGAGGGGTTGGAGACGGGCTCTGCCTTATCTCCTCCCTCACCTGGCAGATCTCTCCTCACTCAGGAATCGGAAGCACACCCTGTGGTGGCTTCTTCCGACCCTGATGAGGCGATACTGCAGCTATCCAGTTCCGAGGAACTGGACGTTGTCAGTATCGACGCTGATGAGGTGGTTCCGCCATCCCCCTCACCAGCGACAGATGAGTTGCTCGAGGTGGTTACTCACGCCACCGCTAGGCTGGATCTCGAGTGGCCGGCCGAGCGGTTGGATGCTCGCCCAAGGAGTAGATTGGACGAACGCTTCCTGCCGTCCAGAGTACCACCTCAGCGCCGGTGTCTGCCTTTTTTCCCCGACCTCCACACCGAGGTGTCGAGGTCCTGGAAAAGGCCCGCCTCCCACAGGGTGCATAACAGTGAGACCGCTGTTTATGCGTCCCTCGTGGGAGCTAAACAGCGCGGATACGGTGCTATGCCTAGAGTGGAGGAATCGTTGGCTAATTATTTGGCGCCTCACTCACCGACGCTGCCCACCAAACCCCTCAGAGTTACATCTTCATTGGTGGGGCGAGCGTACTCATCTGCTGGTCAGCCTGCAGCATGCCTTCACACATCTTCGCTGCTGCAAGCCTACCAGGCGGAGCTGTTGGCAGACCTTGATGAGGGCGGGGGTATTGGCCCAAAAGCAGTTGCCGAGCTGCGGAGGGCAACGGATCTTTCTCTCCGGGCTGCCAGGGAGACGGCCGCCTCTATTGGCCGTTCTATGGCAGCCCTGGTAGCCACGGAGAGGCATCTGTGGCTGAATCTGACAAGCCTAAGCCAGAAAGATAAAAACTTCTTGCCTCCTGGCCTCTTCGGCGACGCCGTAAAGATGGCGGTCGAGAGGTTTCAGGAGGCTGCCAAGCAGGAGGCAGCGTTCAAAAAGATCCTCCCCCGCCGCTCACAAGGTTCACAAGCTGCGTACCAGCCGCAGCCCAGCACCTCCGCACACCGTACGGTGTCTGGCCTCGCAGGGAGCCCCTCGTTGGTTCACCATCAGACCAATGCCCTGCAGGCGCGCCTGCGGGTCTGGTATCCCGAGTGAACCAGACCAAGCAGGGGTTAGGTGGTCTATCCCAGTTGTCACCTCGGCAGGGTGCGCTGGGCAGATCACCCCCTCCAAGGAGGGTCCTAGAGCAGCCACTCCAGGTTCTCTTGGGCAGTTTCCCGAGGCCTGGGGTGGCAACCCAAATTTTAGAGGCTGGTCTCGAGAGACTGGTACCCCTAAAGGAGTTTCTGGCGGCGTGGGCACGTCTGTCAGGCATTTCTCAGTGGGTCCTGCGCACCATTCACTTAGGTTATAGCATCCGGTTTCGGTCGAGCCCTCCAAAGTTCGCCGGGGTCCTTCCGACGGAGGTAGACCCTGGGAAGGCTCTGGTTTTGGAACAAGAAGTCGAATCATTGCTGAGGAAAGAGGCCATAGAGGATGTACCTCTCTCAGCCACAGGTTCGGGCTTTTACAGCCGGTACTTCATCGTTTCTAAGAAGGGTGGGGGTATGCGTCCTATTCTAGACCTTCGTCTGTTGAAGAAGACAGTCAGGCGATTGAAATTCAAGATGTTGACATTGAGACAGATTGTATCGCAAATCAAATCCGAGGATTGGTTTGTCACAATAGATCTCAAGGACACTTACTTCCATATCTCCATCCTTCCCCAACATCGGAAGTTTCTCAGGTTCGCCTTTGGGGGCAAGGCTTACCAGTATCGAGTACTTCCATTCGGCCTAGCTTAATCCCCTCGCACCTTCAACAAATGCATGGATGCAGCGCTAGCCCCGCTGCGGTCCACTGCTATCCGTGTACTGAATTACATCGACGATTGGTTGATTCTAGCTCAGTCACGAGAATTAGCGGTTCAACATCGAGATGTCGTCCTCGCGCACATGAAGGAGCTGGGGCTGAGACTCAATGCCAAGAAGAGTGTCCTCTCTCCTGTTCAGAGTACAACCTTCCTAGGCGTTGTGTGGGACTCGGTGTCAATGTCCGCACGGCTCTCCCCCGTGCGCATTGCTACTGTTCTGTCCACAGTCCAGAATATCAAGCTAGGCCAGTTGGTCACCGTCAAGCACTTTCAGAGAGTGTTGGGTCTCATGGGGGCAGCATCCAGTGTTATCCCACTCGGCCTGCTCCACATGAGGCCTTTTCAGTGGTGGCTCAGAACCAGAGTTTTTTCCCCGAGGGGCAACCCCTTCCGTCTGATCAAGGTATCAAGGCAATGCCTTCGAGCCTTGCATCCGTGGAAGGAGAACTGGTTCCTTTCCCAGAAGTTCGCACTGGGACCCATCTGTCACCGCGTAATGCTGTCGACAGATGCGTCCCGCACGGGCTGGGGGGCCCAAGGTCCAAGGTCTATGGGACAGGCACCACCTCTCCTGGCATATCAACGCTCTGGAGATGATGGCTGTCTGGATGGCGCTACGAGCGTTCTTTCCCTACCTCAGAGGCCATCATGTAGTAGTCCGGACTGACAATATGTCGGTGTTCTCCTATGTGAACCACCAAAGAGGTCTCCGCTCCCCTCGACTATCCAAGTTGGCGGGCAGGATCCTCCTCTGGGCCCAGGGGAGACTGCTCTCTCTTCGAGCGGTTTATATCCCGGGGTCTCAGAATGTGGGGGCAGACTTCCTGTCGAGGCAGGGGCCGAGGCCCGGGGAGTGGCGGCTCCACACCGAGGTGGTGGAGCAGATTTGGGAGAAATTCGGCCAGGCTCAGGTGGATCTGTTTGCGTCTCAAGAAACGATTCACTGCCCACTCTGGTTCTCCCTCTATCTTCCAGCGCCTCTGGGCCTGGACGCCATGAGACAGGGGTGGCCAACTCTACCCCTGTATGCTTTTCCCCCCGTAGCTCTGCTCCGAGGGGTTCTGGAGAAAGTTCGCCGGGAGAAGGTTCGTCTCACATTAGTTGCCCCGCGTTGGCCGGGCAGGGTGTGGTTTTCGGACCTGGTGTCCCTCCTAGACGGCACTCCATGGGAGATTCCGATCAGGAGGGACCTTCTGTCCCAGGCCCAGGGGAGGATCTTCCATCCTCACCCAGAACTGTGGAAACTATGGGTCTGGCCCCTGAGGGGGCCCAGCTCATAGAGTCTGGTCTCTCAGCCGAGGTTGTGGAGACCATTCTCCACTCCAGAGCCCCTTCCACGAGGAAACTCTACGCCCAGAAGTGGAGGATCTTCACTTCTTGGTGCAGCGAGAAGCAGCTGAACCCAGTTACCTGCCAGATTGGCACCGTGCTGGAGTTCCTGCAAGGAAAGTTCGCTGCGGGGCTGTCCCCCTCCACACTAAAGGTCTACGTGACTGCCATAGCGGCTTACCATGTACCTTTGAGTGGTGCCTCTTTGGGCAGGGCCCCCATCATTGTTCGTTTCCTTCGTGGCACTCAGAGGCTAAGGCCTGTGGTACGTTCAAGGGTGCCTCCTTGGGACCTGTCCCTGGTGCTCCAGGCCTTGTCCCAGGCCCCCTTTGAACCTCTCGAGGAGATCTCAGATAAAAACCTTACCCTAAAAGCACTCTTTCTGCTTGCCATCTCTTCTCTCAAGAGGATTGGTGACCTCCAGGCCCTCTCCGTGGCCCCTTCTTGTCTAGAGTTTTCATCCGGAATGGCTAAAATACTCCTCTACCCTAGACCGGGGTATGTGCCTAAGGTGCTTTCAAGCCCTATGCACCATATTGTACTGCAGGCCCTATGTCCTCCTCCATTCACTGATCATGACCAGGAGTTAAAGAATAAGGTTTGTCCAGTGCGAGCACTGGACGCCTACGTCCCCAGGACTGCCAGGTGGCGTAGGTCAGATCAAATCTTTGTCTGTTTCGGGGCCCCTAGGGGTTCCCCTGCCTCTAAGCCTACCATGAGCAGGTGGATAACGGATACTATCTCCCTGGCTTATGAGCTAGCAGGTCAGCAGTCTCCACTGTCTGTCCGTGCCCATTCTACCAGGAGCATGGCTGCCCCCAAGACCTTCTTCGCGGGGGCCTCTCTTGCGGACATTTGTAATGCGGCTGGCTGGTCCTCACCGCATACCTTCATTAGGTTCTACCAACTAGACCTGAACCCCGCCTTGGGATCTTTGGCGTTGTCGTAGGTTTCTACGTTTCGCTTAGGCATACTCTCGTACGCTGAGGCGGCGTGAGTATTCCTCGTTCCCAATCACGTTTTAGACGCAGTGCGAGTTCCCTTGACAGGGAACGTCTCAGGTTACTGTCGTAACCATAGTTCCCTTAGAGGGAACGAGACACTGCGTCTCGCAGCCTCAGCTCCTACGCATGCCGGCCTGTTTCAGACACTGTTCAAGCTAACCCGCTTCTGGGTCGTGACGTGCCTTTATACTCCCGGGTCATGACGTGATGACGTCATCTCGGCGACGTACACGCCCGCACGTTGGTTTTATTGTGCTTCAAGAGACATACACGCTAAAGCGTTCCCAATCGCGTTTTAGACGCAGTGCGAGTTCCCTCTAAGGGAACTATGGTTACGACAGTAACCTGAGACGGTTTCAGCAAATATATCACTGGATTATTATAATTAAAGCCAAAAGTGATGCTTTTAAAAGTAAACTAATATTAACAACTGACACACTAAAGCATAATATATATAAATAACTGGATTAAAACCCTTTTATTCGGGTGAAAATAATAACGTTTAACAGTTTTGCACAATAATGCATAATTTGAGCTGATTTCCCTTTTATTTAATTTTTTATCATGGTAAAATGAATTTGACTGAACATGAATTTCGACAGAGACAAAGTCATGATCATCTTTAACAGGACTACATTAAATATGAGTAAATATGAATGTGCTTTAATATAATTTGAGTTAAATTTCTCAAAAACCACCATATGAACATTTATACGGTCAGACTCAATAAATGAAAGATTCAGTTATGAAGAAAATATTAATATGTGAATATAATTACTTTTAACACCTTTAAAAAAATAAAAACAGTACAGAATTATAACTTAAATGTTTATAATTGTATTTCACGGAATAAACAATAATGTCCTTTTTACTTGTTATATCAATTGTGATAAATTGATTCCTTTAAACTATCAAAATATTCACCCATTCACTTATAATACACAAAAAAATAAACAAATAAAGGTTTAAACAACAATACACTTTCACTCACACATATGTCATATCCAGAATATCAGAAAGTTGATGATATAGCGAAGATATCTGATTTTTTCAATAAAAAACAGAATAAAAGCGATAAATCTATTATTCAGCGCTAATGTGGCTGCTCGTCACCTTAAAAAACTCACGCTGGAGATTCAGCGAGAATATTATAAACTTTATTGTTTAATATATTTTTCTGATGTGTTTATTAACACAGTTTTACTGATGATCCTGATGAATAAACATTAAACCCCGGATAGAGCAGCTGAGTGAATGTGGTCTGGACTGTGTGGATGAGGATCATTGTGTCAGAGACGCTGTAGAAGGACAGAGTTCCTGCACTGTGATCCACATACACTCCTATTCTACCACTGATGGGATTTACTGGGAGATTAGTGTTTATATTATTGTGTATGAATGAGTTTCTGGAGGAAAAGCAGTTCAAACTCCAGGACTGATCATTATTTCCAAACAAACTCTCATTACCCCCTCCCTTCCTGCTGATGCTCTTATATGACACTGATATACACACATTATTCCCACTGTACTCAATCTCCCAGTAACAGCATCCACACACACTCTCTCTACACAACACCTGAAACCACTCATCAAATCTGTCTGGATGATCAGGATACGGCTGTGGAATCTGATGAAGAGAAAACACATCAGAATCAGAAATTAAGAAGTTTATAAGATATTCTATGCAAATCATCTTTACAACAGATCTGAGAATCATAACTGGAACTGTTTATATAATATATATATATATATATATATATATATATATATATATATATATATATATATATATATATATATATATATATATAGTTATGAATACGAGCTCTGTGCCTCCCCTCTCTGGCCACAGGAGGGAGCTCACACGTATACTGACACACACACGCACTACATTTCCCATGATGCTGTTCTTTGGACTGATTCACAGAGACTATTTAGACCTGCTGTCCCAGCAGTTCAAGGTGAAATCTTGTTCTAGCATTGCTGACTTTTCTGAGCGTTTATTTCTGTGCCTGATCTCCTGTTACCATTTCTGCTGTTTACCTGTTGTTGATTCTGTCTGCCTGCCCCGATAGGGCGGGGGGAGACAGGATGTGTCTAATGTCTAATGTGATTAATGTCTGCCTGGATTATTGCTCTTGAATTTATGTATGCTCTCTGTCTGTCCTGACCATTTGCCTGAATGACCAGTTGACCAGTCTTATTAAAGACACGCTATTGGATCCCTGCCTGTGAGTCCCTTCTGTTACATATATACACAATATAAGGATAAATAAAATAATTTATAATATATTCTGTTGTTATTCTTGTGGGTTGTTTGTTTAATATGTGGCAAAGATTAACTAGATTAAACTTTCTAACACAAGAAAGAGAACAAGATTTAACATTTCCAGTTTAAGTTTTAAATTATTATTAGGGATTAGTTTTGTTATTAAATTAATAAAATATTACATTAGTTATGTGTCATCATGGAAGGCTCACAGACGTAAGAATGGGCAGGTTTTATTTTGGCAGGACACAAGCACAGTAAGGGGGTGCAGGGTAGTGATGGCAATGGTAGAGAATGGCAACAGTCTTATCTGACAGCGGAGATGGTGGTAGATGACTGGCGAAGGCTTGGAAGGAGTTGAAGAGTTCGGAGAATGCTCGGAAGGAGAGTTTCTAGGAATGCGTGGTAGCACGGGTAGAGTCCAGGTAACATTGAAGAGACCAGACACTGTGTGCAGGGTGAGTGCTGGTTATATAGTGAGGGCATGATTGACTGCAAGTACTCAGAACTCAGTTGACGTGGAACGAGTGGGAGGAGTGAAAGAGTCTAGTGCGTGGGGCGTGGCAGAGTCAGTTACATTGTGTCAATGAAAATTAACTGCAACTTTATTTAAAAAAAACAACTTGTTTAACAAGAAATACTTTTCTTATTTAAATGTATATGGATTGAGAAATGTTAAGAAAATAAACGAAGACAGTCATAAAGTGTTAAATCAGCAAATGTTGAAGTCGATTAATCTCTGGTTGTCAGTTTTTCAGATTTACTCTCTAGTGATTAATTGATTTGAGTTTGAGACTCTCATTCACTCGTTAGTAAATATTAAATAAAGTGAAACTAATAAATAAATGATCAAGTAAATTAATAAAAGGGTATATGGACGTGTTGAATATTGTTTATAAACTTCCAGCATTCAGAATCAATAAAACAGAAAATGCTTTTTTCTTGTTTTCTGGTTGGAAAAACAATGTAAATCTTTTTGTTTGCTGATTGGCTGCAGATTGAGATAATCTACATAATAAAAGTTTCCATGACAAATTTCAAAAGTGTTTAACACTCATGAATAAAGTTTTTAATTTGTAAATAAATTAATGATACTGTTCCGTCAAATCAAATCTGTTGTGTGAAATTCAGTGAAATGCTTTTAAAATGATAAATAGGAGAACAACATACACCAATATACACCAAAATATATATTTTAAATAAATAAAAAATATTTGTATCGGGATTTACTCTATTTTATTGAACAGAAAGACAAATAGTAATTATTATGTCAGTAATTATTATGTCAGTATTATGTTAGTAAATGTTTAGTATCATAAATGTCTTTACTGTCCATGTAAAATATTTATTACTCATTTCACACATTTATTAAGCAGGATCACTACATAATTATTCACATCATGCAGTTCAAGATGAACATATAAATATGATAAAATATATTCTTAAAAAAAACTGAATATATTCTAAAACTAATGAATAATGCGATAATTATTTCACTGAAAGCCAATTCAAATTGTGGCAAGTTTGTTTTACAGGGTTTGTCAGACAGAAATTTAAAGAAACATCAAAGGAATTATCACTGAAAATCAGCAGCAACACTGTGTTTAAAACTTCACCAAATTTTTACAATTTCTGTTGAATCATCTTAATGAACTCCTGAATGAAAGTTCCCTTTCATGGGAACTCGAGCTGCGTCAAAGTGCTAGGGGAAATGCCTGACGATAGTCTTCTGAAGTACTATGAAACAAATGCGTGTGAATGCACGTGCGGGTCTGTGACGTCATGAACCAGGTCATAAAAGGGGGCACCGGAGCCCGGAACAACAGCTTGATTGTCTTCAGCGTGCTGTGTCGCTTGTGTTGTGTTGCTGGTGTGCACATATCTCCCTAGTCTAGTTTAAAAGAAAAGGGACTTCCTTCTTATATTTGGCGAACAAGCTGTGTGTTTAAAAAAAAAAAAAAGAAAGAGCTGCCCGCAATGATTGTCATGGATAGTGATATACACAATCTGCGCAGTCGGTGCTCAAGTGCGCTGGCTGTGAGCTTTGCTAAGCCACTCAGTAACGCGTTTTCCTCAGGGATCTGGTCCTGCTTCAGCTGAGGCTCAGCAGCAGGCTGTACCTGGGGATCACGTCGGATCCATCAGCAGGGGTTGAGATGGGCTCCGCCCTACT
Source organism: Rhodeus uyekii (assembly GCA_037043235.1). Lineage (NCBI taxonomy): Eukaryota > Metazoa > Chordata > Actinopteri > Cypriniformes > Acheilognathidae > Rhodeus > Rhodeus uyekii. Next base: position 600,912 of record JAWRVZ010000161.1, read on the forward strand.
TCAGCTTTTCCTCCCGGATCCGGTCTCTGACATGTTTCGAAAGCACGCTGTATGGAGCGTTTGCCTCCGATCAGGCAGAGGCAGATTGACGCTGTAACGCTCAGGCTCTGAGGACTTGGATGTGCTAGTGTCATGGCTGGAGAGGAAGTTTCGCCATCTCCCTCTCTAGTCTATGAGGGCGTGACAGTCGGGAGTGACAGTTTTTTCTCAGCTTCTTCCGGCTTTACAGTCGTCTCTTCTTTGTTCCATCCGGCTGAGAGCTTTGAGGACCACCCTTTCTGCTTCTCTAGCATCAGAAGGTTATCTCCCTTTGGCGAGTCTCGGATAGTGTATCTACGCTTACCTGAGGTCTCCCTTTGGGTTCTGACAACTTGGCCTTCTGCTTGTTGTCCTTAATCCGGCAACATTGCAGAGGTCGCCTGTCAGTTGGGAGTAAGCGTCCTGTCAAGGCAGGCGCCTAGGGTAATGGGGCTCCTCAGTTCTCTGTGGGTTTCTCTTCCTCTTCCAGACCTGCTCCAGCTGGTTTCGAGGTTAAGATGTCGCCGAAGCAACGTCTGTATTATTCCCCTTTCGCCCTGCTCCCGGGAGTTCTGGAGCAGATGCGTTCGGTCCCTGAGGGGGCCTGGCGCATAGTGCTGGTCCCGCAACCGAGGTTGCCAAGACTGATCTCCCCTCCAGAGGCTCCACAATGAAACCTTGTCCGTTCGGCTGTTTCCTGCGGTACAGCGTTGCTAAGGGATTCTTCGAGGGAATGAGGGTGCGCCACTGCGACACTCCTACGGCCGGCATCACTGAGGTGGCATGGGCATATTGTTCCCCTAGCGCTTTGACGCAGCTCGAGTTCCCATGAAAGGGAACGTCTCGGGTTACGTATGTAACCCTGGTTCCCTGAAGGGGAACGAGACGCTGCGTCTCAGCCTCATCTCCTTGCGCCTCCGGGCCCGCTTCAGACAATCAAACTGTTGTTCCGGGTTCCGGTGCCCCCTTTTATGACCTGGTTTATGACGTCACCGACCCGCACGTGCATTCACACGCATTTGTTTCATAGTACTTCAGAAGACTATCGTCAGGCATTTCCCCTAGTGCTTTGACGCAGCGTCTCGTTCCCCTTCAGGGAACCAGGGTTACATCCGTAACCTGAGACGTTTCACATGAACAACTCTGAAACTATTCTCTCATGTTTTCTTTCACCTTCTACAGGAAGAACATGAACTCATGTTTTCTCAGCGACTTACATTGTAGGAAGTCGTTCCTGGTTCTGGGAACAATGTTGGTGAAAGTGACTGTGGAAATCAACATGAAGAGTGAGATTATCATGACGAGACAAAGTTATCCTGCATTTCTAATATGATGATCTAGATGATGGAAGATCATTTCTGAGAGCAGATGAATCTCCAGGACTTTACCTCTGTCACAGATCTTCTTCAGCTCCTCTTTGCAGAAATCCTCCAGTTTGTTTCTCAGCTGATGGACAGATTCTCTCACGCCATCAAAAGAAGAGAGAGAACTGAAGGGATTGTCATTGACGTCTGTAGATTCAGGAGGAGCTGAGAGAGACTGGAAACTCTACAGAAAACAGAAATCAAAGGTCATCAGCTCCACACTTCACTCAATAACCTGCACTGCTGTCAGATTTGTGCAGCTTTTGTTGATCTTCAGAAACTCCCCTCAATCTAGCACTTCATCAGCTTCATGTCACAGGATCAATAGGGAAGTGTGAATCTCAAGTGCAGTGGAGCCGATGGCTCAGAGGCACAGTGTGGCCAAGACAGGAAGATTGAGGCAAAACCAGAAAGCTGGGTGGAAACTTTTTTATTAGATCTGAAGATCCTCTGAACCAACTTTGGTGAACATTATCCAAAACTGGTATCATCAGTTTCACCATGATATAATAAATAAGGATGAAAAATATTGTTTAAAAAAGTTGTTTAAATGTTATGGAAACTTTGAACTGTTGACGGCGCAAGTAGAAAGAGTTTTCTAAGGGATTTCCACAGCTGATCATTTAAAAGATTATCAGATGAGAATCTGTGTGATGTTTATATAAAAACAGCACAATAGCTTATTAACAAATTTAAATAAAACACACAGAATAATATTGTAGTAAACTGATCATTCTGATCTCATGAAATTTTTCTGTCACAGCAGGATCTTGTTGACATGGTGGTCGCATGTTTGAGACCCCTGCTCTAAAGTCTCACTATGATCCTGTTCTTCTAGATCTCTGTTACCTGCAGGAAAAGCATGTGATCCTGTGTGTGTGAAAGCTGCTCCAGCTCAGCGTCTCTCCTCCTCAGATCATTGATCTCCTGCTCCAGTCGCTCCAGTCGTCCTTCAGCTCGACTCACTGCAGTCTTTTCCTGATCTCTGATCCGCTGTGTGACCTCAGAGCGTCTTCTCTCAATGGAGCGGATGAGCTCAGTGAAGATCCTCTCACTGTCCTCCACTGCTGTCTCTGCAGAGATCTGTTAGGACAGACATCACAATCACACAGAGGCTTCAGTGGGACTGACAGAGGAGAAACCTAACTGATACTTCTCAAACTCCTCTTCTTCTCCAGACTCACTTTATGAGGCTCCACAGCCTCTCTCAGCTGCTGAAGATCTTTCTCTCTCTGCTGGATCCTCTGCTGGAACGACCTCTGCGTCTCCTTCAGCTGCTTCTGCAGCACAAACCAATAACAGAGATGAGACTTTAAACTGCTGTCACTAAATCATCCTGTGAAGAGTTGAATACAGTAACAGGAGAATTGATAATCAATGGCTGTAGGTTCAAAGTCCTGAAGTTACTCATGAATGAATATGAAGCATAAGACCTGTTTCACACTGCAAGCATCAATATCATAAAAGTGAAACACAAATTTAGAGTTTCAGAGTGACAGTGTATTTGCTGGGTAACAGAGCTGCGACTCTATATGACAAAAACTATGATTACTGTATGGATGGAGTGATTATTTCTGTTAATAACTGCCATCAATTATAAAATATTGATTGGGAATCAGTCATAGTAATTTACATAAAGACGTTTATTACATTCCCATCAAAAACTGATGAAGCCAAAGTCCAAAGTGAAGCTGTAAATGATAGAGTTCATATGAACTGAGTCAGATTTACTGAACAGAAAGTGTTTGAGTCTCTGTCGCTGCATTTAACCTGCATTATTCTTGACAGAGATATATTCTTAAAACAATGGATGAATGTTTTCCATTGTTGTATGTTGCTTCATCAAAGCCTATTTTCCAAAAGTTTGTGTTGATCAATATGTTTACAGTGAATTTCATTATATTTTCTGTTAAGTTCAGTGTGGAGCACAAATACTCATCAGTGAAACTCCACTTACAGCTACTGTTAATTTCTGCTGACGTCTGCAGTGTGAATGATGTTTCCTGATCATATGGGTGTCAATTAAATAGAGTCAACATTATTTCATACCTGTTTCTCTGTCCTCTGTGCTGCAGCTGATACTGTGTCGTGGTTTTTATGTTCATCCATCGTACACAACACACATATAAAGTTCTGGTCAGTGCGGCAGAAAACCTCAAGCAGTTTATCATGTGTTTGGCAGATCATGTCCTGCAGTCGTCCAGTGGCATCAGTCACTTTGTGTGGCTTACGAGAGTGATATTCCTCATGACGGTCAAAATGAGTTTGACAGAGAGACTCCAGACACACCAGACAGGATTTGATGGCTTTGTGTTTTCTTCCAGTACAGACGTCACACTGCACGTCTCCAGCTCCAGCGTAACAGTCAGCAGAAAGTTTAGTTTTCTTCAGTTTCTCCACCATTTCAGCCAGAATGGTGTTTTTAGCTAAAGCAGGTCCTGGACTGAAGGTTTCTCTGCACTGAGGGCAGCTGTAGACTCTCTTCTCATCCTCCTGATCCCAGCAGCCTGTAATACAGATCTTACAGTAACTGTGTCCACAGGGAATGGTCACTGGATCCTTCAGGAGATCGTCTCGGGTTACGTATGTAACCCTGGTTCCCTGAGGGGAACGAGACGCTGTGTCGAAGCACTAGGGGAAATAGCCTTGCGTGAGTCACGTGAAGATCTATGCAACCAATGAGAAACGAACGCGTGTGAATGCGTCACTGCCGGCCGCAGCCGGTGACGTCATGAGGAAGAGCATAAAGCGCGTCTGAAACCGGGGCGCGTCAGCCATGAATGCCTGAAGCGGGCCCGGAGGCGCCAGGAGCTGAGGCCAAGACACAGCGTCTCGTTCCCCTCAGGGAACCAGGGTTACATACGTAACCCGAGACGTTCCCTTTCTGGAAACTCGAGCTGTGTCGAAGCACTAGGGGAACGCTATGCCATCGCCACCTCAGCGACGTCAGCATCCGGGTGTGTCCCAGCTCACTAAGAGAGCACCCTGGTTCCCGGGGCGGCATCGAGGTCTAGCTGGTAGAACCTCATGAATGTGTGCGGTGAGGACCAGCCAGCCGCAGCACAAACATCAGACAAGGAGACTCCGGAGAGGAGAGCCTTGGATGTCGCCATGCTCCGAGTGGAGTGGGCTCGGACCCTCAAAGGAGAAGCATGACCGGCCGACTCGTAAGCTAGACAGATAGCCTCGACTATCCACCTGCTCAGAGTTTGCTTGGAAGCTGGGGCCCCCTCAGGAGCCCCAAAGCAAACGAACAGTTGGTCCGACTTATGCCAAGTGGCAGTCTTGAGAACGTAAGCGTCCAGCGCTCGCACTGGACAGACCTTGTTCTTGTGCTCCTGCTCATGATCGTCAAATGGGGGAGGGCAGAAGGCCTTAGTGTACCACGGAGGAAACGAGTGACTAGGGGGTCCCTGCCCAGGGATACCCCACCCAGAGGTACGTGGCAAGCTGCTATGGCAGCCACGTAGACCTTCAAGGTGGAGGGGGACAGCCCTGCCACAAATCTTTCTTGCAGGAACTCCAGTACTTTGCCAACTTGACAGGTTACTGGGTTCACCTGCCTTTCACTACACCAAGAAGTGAAGAGCTTCCACTTCAGGGCATAGAGTTTCCTCGTGGAGGGAGCTCTGGACTGAAGGATGGTCTCAACAACCTTGGCTGAGAGACCGGCCTCTATGAGCTGGGCCCCCTCAGGGGCCAGACCCACAGTTTCAACAGCTCTGGTTGCGGGTGAAGAATGCAACCTTCTGCCTGGGACAGAAGGTCCCTCCTGATCGGGATCTCCCAGGGGACCCCGTCGAGGAGGGACACAAGGTCCGCGAACCATATTCTGGACGGCCAGTGGGGGGCCACTAGCGTGAGACGGACCTTGTCCCGGCGAACCTTGGCCAGAACTCCCGGGAGCAGAGCGATCGGGGGAAAAGCGTACAGGCGTAACCTCGGCCACGCCTGTGTCACGGCATCCCGCCCCAGAGGCGCTGGATGTGTGAGTGAAAACCACAGAGGGCAATGGGAGTTTTCTACCGAGGCAAACAGGTCGACCTGTGCCTTTCCGTACCTTTCCCAAATTTGCTCCACCACCTCGGGGTGGAGTCGCCATTCCCCTGGTCTCGCCCCCTGTCTCGACAGGGTGTCTGCTCCCACATTCTGGACCCCCGGGATGTAGGCCGCCCTGATAGAGAGCAGCTTTCCCTGGGCCCAGAGGAGGATCTGTCGCGCCATCTTGTAAAGTGGTCGCGAACGCAGACCCCCCTGGTGATTGATATATGCAACCGCAGTCATGGTGGTCGCGAAGGTCCGGTAGGAACGCACAGAGTGCTTTGCGGATCGCCAGTAACTCTAACATGTTTATGTGCCAGGTCTGGTGCCGACTGTTCCATAGACCTTGTGAGGAGCGGTCTCTCAAGACCGCCCCCCAGCCCGAGAGGGAGGCATCTGTCGAGAGAGAGACTCTCCGAGCCAGAGCCCCTAGCATTGGGCCTTGAGACAGAAACCAAGGATTCCTCCACATACTCAAGGCGCGTAGGCATCGCCCCGTGACCTTTATATTGCGAAGCGGGTTCCCTTTCGGGGAATACCCCTTGGTCTTTAGCCACCACTGCAGGGGCCTCATGTGCAGCAGGCCCAGCGGGATGACGCTGGCTGCCGCTGCCATGAGCCCTAACACCCTCTGAAAGTGTCTGACAGTGAGTGGCTGGCTTAACTTGATGCTCTTGATGGCTGAACAGATAACTTGGATGCGCCCGGGGGAAAGCCGAGCCGACATCGCCACTGAGTCCCAGACGACTCCCAAGAAGGTGGTTCTCTGAGCAGGAGAAAGGACACTCTTCTTGGCGTTCATTCTGAACCCCAGCTCCTTTATGTGTGCGAGCACTACATCTTGATGTTGCTCCGCCAACTGCGGCGACTGGGCCAGAATAAGCCAGTCGTCTATATAGTTTAAGACACGGATGCCCCGTAACCGCAGGGGAGCTAGAGCAGCGTCCACGACTTTCGTGAACGTGCGGGGTGAGAGCGCTAGGCCGAAAGGAAGCACACGATACTGGTACGCCTTTCCCCCAAAGGCGAACCTCAGGAACTTCCTGTGTTGCGGAAGGATGGAGACATGGAAATATGCGTCCTTGAGGTCGACTGTGACAAACCAATCCTCGGATCTGATCTGCACTACGATCTGTTTGAGCGTTAGCATTTTGAACTTTAGACGCTTGACCGCACGATTCAAGAGACGCAAATCCAGAATGGGCCACAACCCTCCATCCTTCTTGGGAACTATGAAGTACCGGCTGTAGAACCCGGACTTGCTCTCTGCGAGGGGTACATGCTCGATTGCCCCTTTCGCCAGCAAAGTGTCTACTTCTTGTTCCATGACCAGAGCCTGCTGAGGGCCTACAGCTGACTGTAGGACCCCCGAGAACCGGGCTGGTGAAACCCCGAACTGAATGGCGTACCCTAAGGTGACCGTGCGCAGGACCCACTGAGAGATACCGGGTAGCCGTGACCACGCATCCCGGAACTCTACTAGGGGAACCAGCCTCCCGGGGCTGGCCTCTGGTGCTGATAGAATGTCCACCACTGGGCCGGGATTTCCGGATTCCCGGGTGGAGTGCTCTAGGACCCTCCTCGGAGGGGGTGGTTTTCCCATGGCGGGCTGACTGGTCAGCTGCTCCAGGTATACACCACCTTGTTGCGGCTTGGCGTCAGGGCCGCTTGCTCTTAGCCTTCTTAGAGCTCAGGACAACCCTCAGATCGCCCCTTTTGCCAGACGCTTGAGCCTGTCGACCCGACCCCCCGGGATTAACCGGAGGGAGACGGGTGGCGACACTTCGTTTTTGAGCGGCCCTGTGTGAAGAGCTTTGAGACCGCCCTTGACTGGCGGTCTCACGTGGAGGGCGGCGGGGAATAACTTTACTGAACGCCACCTGCTGTCGTGCAGCCACCTGAAACTTGTCGACAACGCTTTTTACGGCGTCGCCGAACAAGCCCGAAGGGGACAGAGGGGCGTCCAGCAAAACAAATTTGTCCCTATCTTTAATGGAAGACAAATTGAGCCAAAGATGTCTCTCCGTAGCCACCAGAGCTGCCATGGAGCGGCCGACAGAGTAGGCCGTCTCCCTAGTGGCCCGGAGAGACAGATCCACGGTCCGGCGCAGCTCTGCCACTGCCTCCGGACCGATACCGCCGCCCTCGTTGAGGTCCCCAAGCAACTCAGCCTGATAAGCCTGCAGCAGAGCCGTGGTGTACAGGCACGCTGCGGCCTGACTAGAGGCTGAGTAAGCTTTCCCCACCAAAGACGACGTGACGCGCATCGGCTTGGAGGGGAGCGCCGGAGCTTTAATGGAGGACGCAGATTGGGGCACAAGGTAGCTCGCAAGCGCCTCGTCCACCCTCTGCATCCCCCCATAGCAATAACTTTGAGCCCCCGAGAGATTCGTATACATCGAACTGTTTCGTGTATGAACTCCCTCAGAGGCTGACTTTTCCCACGATCTGGATACCTCGGCATGCAAATCGGGTAGGAAAGGCATAGCTCGGCGCGGGGGAGTGACGCGAGCCGGCAGATAACGCTCGTCTAACATACTTCTTTTAAGACGAGCGCTTCTGGTCTCCGCCGGCCATTCAATATCCAGACGAGAGACAGCTCGCGCCACAACCTCAACTAGCTCTTCAAATGCCGGCGAGGAGAGTGGCGAAACCTCCTCAGCCGGGTCAACACTAGCTAAGTCCATCTCACTATCGGAACTCGACAAAGCTAATGTTGGAGTCACAGCACGAACATCTCCTGAGGAGTGCCCGTGACTGGAACCCGTTTGGTCTCGTGAGGGCTGAGGTAAGGACGGACCCACCCCAGCAGCCTCAGCGAGATCCATTTGTGAACCCCAGGACTGGGAGCGCCGCAGAGCCTCGGCTGCTGCAGGTCCCGAACCCCGGGGAACACTAGCCTGGGCGGCCTTGTTACAGACCGCCAGGCGGGAGCGGAGAACATGCAAAGAAAACTGCTCACAGTCTTTACAGCCGGCACCCTCAAGAGCCGACCGTGCATGTTCCACTCCTAAACAGATAACACACATAACGTGTGTATCCCTGCCCGTTATAAAACGAGGACAGGGATAAACACACGGTCTGAAACTCTGTTCATCTCTCGCCACACTTTTCACACTCATTCTCTGATTTTTTAAGCTATCACAGTCTCAAAAACCACTCTCGCACAGACACAGCACGCTGAAGGCATTCAGAGCTGACGCACCCCGGTTTCAGACGTGCTTTATGCTCTTCCTCATGACGTCACCGGGTGCGGCTGGCAGTGACGCATTCACACGCGTTCGTTTCTCATTGGTTGCATAGATCTTCACGTGACTCACGCAAGGCTATTTCCCCTAGTGCTTCGACACAGCTCGAGTTCCCAGAAAGGGAACCAGACACACTGGACACATGAACTCATTCTTATCCACTGAAATTTTAGATTCTGCCATTTTACTGCATAAAAACAGTCACAAACACACAACAACTCAACTGCAGATCAACTGAACTCTCATGATTCCTGTTTCCCGTTTCCTGGTTCTGTGTTTGAGTGACATGTGGAAAACAGGCGTGTCTGCAATCTCATGCACGATCAAACACCAGCGTCTTGTTGCAGTAGTTTGTGTGTAGAGACTGAATAAAGCCAGCAGAAAATGGGAAGCTGTTGGAGAGAGACTGAGAACTCATGTGTGATCACACTGCTGGGAGGATGTGATGTGGATCTGACATTGATTCATAAGAGAAAGTAAATGGAAGCACAGTGAACACACATTTGTTTTGTTTATATTTTAAGTGAATAAAAGTATGAGTTTCAGTCAGTCAACCCTCTTCTTCCTTCCACATCTTGAATCGTATCATATTCATGTTCTGATAGCCATGATTTTTTGTGAAAAGTATCAAAAATGCTGCCGGTAGCTGGCAACTTAAAAAAAAATGTTTACGGGCAAAGAGTTAAGGATTTTATTTAATATTGACTTCAATTAATCAATTTTGTCATTTACAAGTTAAAGGTAATGAACACAAACAGGAAGTTCAACTAAGATTAAACTTGACCTTTATTTTATCCACAGTGCAAAAGTCAACATCTCTCAATCAGCATCAGAGTACATAGTGTTATTACAAATACATATTGTTATTTTCTATATAATATATAGAGCACACAGTGTTTTTGTCAAGTCAGAGCTCTTTATCTGCCAATCACTTGATTTTAATATTAGAAATGAACTGAACCAATGATGACTTGGAAAGGGTGTCAGAAAAAGTGTTGTGGAGTGTGAAGCTGTAGAAACTGCACTCTTTCAAGGACGAGCATTTAGTGCATATAGAGAGTGAGGAAAGTGTTTGAATCATAATCTTTGAGCACAGTTCAGTTAAATGATAAAGTTTATTCTCTTTAACTTTAACTGAATGTTGTTAAAGTGAACAAATGAAGCAAGTTTGCTCAAATATCCACAAAATTAAAAACAACACTGAACCTTAGCACTGGCGGGACTATATAATGAAGCCACCAACGGAGCTCATTGTCTGTTTGGTTGTGAATTGTGTTACGACACTCTCAGATTAAGCACATCTCTCAAGTATGCACACACATCACTCAGCTGAAACACCATCCAGTTCTACCTGAATTCACTACAGGATACATAAATTACACCCAAGAGGAAAAGGACTGGACTTCTCTGGGTTTCTTACTTATTTCTTATTCTTACACATAAAAAAATATACCATTTTCCCATATGGAAAATGGAAGCACAGTGAACACACGTTTGTTTTGTTTATGTTTTGAGTGAATAAAAGCATGAGTTCAGGTTTCTAGTTAATTTTGCCTTCAATTAATCAATTTTGTCACATTACAAGTTAAAGTTAATGAAGACAAAGCAATAAGTTTAACTAAGATTAAACTTGAACTTTACTTTATCCATAGTGCTTGTGGGATAAATTAAAAAATCAACTGGGACAATCGGCAAATAAAAGGAAATTAAGATACATTTAAGCAACGTTTAGATGTTTACGCTGATTTCCAGACATATTTCCCTGCGCAATAAATCCCCATTTACCAGAAAAGCAACCAAAGCGTGAGACAATGAAGACAATTCATAACAACACAGTGTAGCTGCTAAAGCTGCAGTGAATATGCTTACCAGGAACTCTTCATGAGCGGCAGATTTGAAGAAAATGTCCATTGTTTGGTCATTTGTTTGGCCAAATAAATAAATGACCCACAGTTACATACATATTTCCATCATTTTATTGTGTAAACTTTATGGTTATGATCTTTATTTCTTGTAAATTGTTTGATTGCTCTGTTTTCTATATTTCTCTCTCTTCTGATTCTGTTTAATCTCTAATAGGTTATTCAATGGGATACATGATCATCATTGGCTGTCCAGGTGAGGCAGGACTATATAATGAAGCCACCAGCCCTCATCGAGGAGCTCATTGTTGGTTTGGTTGAGAATAGTCTTACAACACTCTCAGATTAAGCACATCTCTCAAGTATATATACACACATATCACTCAGCTGAAACACCATCCAGTTCTACCTGAATTCACTACAGGAAACCTAAACGACACCCAAGATGAAAAGGACTGATCTTCTCTTGGTTCCTTATACTCCTCTTAATGAGCTGGACCAGGAATCAGGTGGCACTCATAAACCTTTTAAGGAGACAGTAGACAGAGCAAGAACCTAGAACACAACACATGCACAGAAAAACAGTATCCACCTCATACATACTTTAAATAAAATAAATACCTAAGTCTTATGTTATTAATAATAATAATAATTAAAAAAAACATTCTGTCAGTATTTGGTCTGATAAGAAGGTTTCTGAAACTAAACTGTATTTTCTGAAGTAATTTTTTACTTGTTTCAAATACCATTCATGATTGTTTAATAAATTATGAAGGAGAGCAATACAATATTGTCAGGATTTTGTCCGATAAGAAAGTTTTTGACACGTATCTGTATTTTCTGAAGTGATTTTTTTACTTGTTTCAAATTTCATTCAGAATTTAACAATTTATAAAGAAAAAACAGCAATAAAATATATTCTGACAGGATTTGGTCCGTTAAGAAGGTTGTCGTCTCAAAACTGTATTTTCTGAAGTAATTTTTTACTCACTTCAAGCTATGAAGAAATTACAAAATTATACTTGACATATGTAATTGTAACAAAGTGTGACTCACAGGCAGAGATCCAATCGCTAGTCTTTATTAAGAGTGGTCGTACAGGCAGAAGGTCAGGGCAATCCAACCAGGGGTCAGAAAGGCAGGCAGACAGAATCAGGTACGTAAATCCAGGCGGGGAAGTCAAGATGGGCAGATAACATTCACAAGCGTTAATCCAGGCACAAGTCAGGGCAGGCAGAACAGAATCAATGACGGGTAAACGGTAGGGATGGCTGACGCGAAACTTGCGTTTCAACACAGTGTCGATATCCCGAAGCGTAGATGTTTCGAAACACTGAAACGAAACTGTGATTCAAAACACCCATGTCACGTGACTATGGCTAAAAGAAGCTTCTGCGCGTTTCACGAGTGTTTGGACAGGTGGAGCTTGCCGAGTCTGTGTTTGATTGACAGGAACAAACCAAACAAATTGACAGGAGTTAATGCAACTTCACCTTATGGAAGCCTGTTTCTGCCACGGTTGAGAAAAAAAAGATTATTTAAGTCAAAATAAAGACTTAACTTCTTGTGCATCTCCACATGGTCAAAGCGTGTAAATGCGAGATCACAGCAAACATGACATGTTCTGTAAAACAGCTGTTAAAGTCAGTGTTTAATCAATCCATGGATTTCAAACAGAGGAATTTTAGACTGTTGTATTGTAGTATTTTATTGTATTATAGTGACTCTTTATTATGAACCTGCACATCAAAGAGCATCCGCGAAACTTGCGTTAATATTAACACATATACCCATGCATTTTATGGAGAGGTCACACCTAAACTAAACTAATAAATCCAGCGTTACTCCGATAGTTTTGTAAATCGTGCAAGTTTTGCATTTTTCATGCAACAGTTTTCACCGGCTCTTCAATATCTCGCATTTACATGCTTTGACCATGTGGAGAATCACGAGAAGTTAAGTCATTTTTTTGAGATACCAAGTCATTATTTCAACTAAAATAATCTATTTTTCTCAACTCTGGCGGAACATAGGAGATAGATAGATTGATAGACAAATTCATAGATTTATAGAGATTCGTAGATATATAAATAAATAAATGTATAATTAATTTATATATATATATATATATATATACACATTTAGATATACAGCTTCATATATAGATTCCTTACACAGCAGAGCAATTAATAGTTTTGAATAACAATCTGTAAAAAAAATAAAAATGAGACCATTGTGGATTGATTTTTTTTATTAATTTTAATTTTTTAATGACCAAAATAACCTAGTTGTTATTATATATTATAGCTATATAGTTAGGATGTTAAAAACTCACCACATGAACAAAAACACAACATTTGATTTTTTTTAAATGCCATGTTGTCAAAGTTGTTTCAGATAACGTGCAATTGACCACTAGGTGTTACCATGGAGACGGTTGTCGGTATAGAGTTTCGAAGCCTCGAAACAATACGGCACATTTGATTCAACTGTTTCAGTGTTTCATGAAGCCTCGCTCTGCCCACAACGGGTAAACGGGTAAACGGGTAAACGGGTAAACGGGTAAACGGGTAAACGGGTAAACGGGTAAACGGGTAAACGGGTAAACGGGTAAACGGGTAAACGGGTAAACGGGTAAACGGGTAAACGGGTAAACGGGTAAACGGGTAAACGGGTAAACGGGTAAACGGGTAAACGGGTAAACGGGTAAACGGGTAAACGGGTAAACGGGTAAACGGGTAAACGGGTAAACGGGTAAACGGGTAAACGGGTAAACGGGTAAACGGGTAAACGGGTAAACGGGTAAACGGGTAAACGGGTAAACGGGTAAACTGCCTGAATGTTAGCAATACAAGACCTCGCAATGTGTGCATCGGTAATGGAGTCTTTTATAGTTCAGGTGATGGTTAACAGCTGGTGTGACAAACAGTCATAATGGAGTCCAGCTGGTGTATGCAATCAGTCCAATGTGTGGGTCTCTGGGAAATGTAGTGTGTAAGTGTGTGTCAGAATATGTGAGCTCCCTCTGGTGGCCAGGGAGGGGAGCGCAGAGCTCATATTCATAACAGTAATGACCTTTCCCTTTAAATTTGCTTTGCTTTGCGCCACGACAGAGGGAGAAAGGTAGTTCACGTTTTCTCTTGAGCTAACACCAAGCTCAGGAAAATGGTTCAAGCTTTAGTAACCCTTTGGAAAGCAGAGCGAGGTATGTTTAGTTATTATTATTTTTATTTATTTTTGGTATTTCTTTGGTAAGATTTAATTTGGGTAATGTTAAATGTGTTAGTGAATGTTGTTTGAGTTTATTTCTAATTGATATTTATGTTTTGTTTCTTTAGTTTGTTTTCTTTGTAGTTTTACGGTGCCATGTGCTGTGCTGCTATTGTTATGATTCTACATGCTGTGGTGCTAACTTTATGGTGCATGGAGAGAATTTGCAACTAAGAATTGAGAGCATGAACACTTCAGCAATGAATTTAATAACATGTGAGAAATAATAAATCAAGCGCACCTGTCAGAAACTCTCTGCCTCATTTTTCGACACCAAAGGGCCGCTACTGATAGCAATACCTGAAATAGGAATTTCATACAAAGGAGACATGAAAAATGTGCAGTGGTGGGGAGGACCTCCAGGAATGGTGTTTGTTAACACTAATCTAGACAAACTTCATTCTTTACTTGACTAGTAATCAAGAGTGCAAAAATTTGCCCTCTTGAAAAATGCATCTCTAAACATTTCTCTAATGTCGCTACAAGTTCCTTTTATGTTACTGGAACAGTTCTTTGTATTCTGACTATGAAATATCCAGTTTGTCAGGTAATCCTGTCTTCAGGAGTACTTTATGTTTTTGCTTTGGGCACCTGACAAATGCCTTTTTCCATCCATCATGTTCTCTTTGCGTCGTTAACATCAAGTGCTGAGTGATGGAAGAAAGATTTCACTCTCAACAATCACTGTTACCCCTTTGAACTGTATATTGATACATTTTATTATAGTAAATTTATTTTGCAACTTATTTTGTTAACATGGTTGACGTCAACTCTTGACAATGAGGCTGGACAACATGTTTACATAAATGGAATAATAGGAAACAGCTGACGACTAATGAGGGGATCACTCAGAAGGGAACAGGAAGTGACGAGACACAACTGTGACAGTTACTTAATTTTATATTGGCAGTAAAATCATTGTGACTATGACCAATCTCATCTCTAGTCTCTGCTGCTGATGGGCCAGGAATCTTGATACAGTGTCTGCTTTTCCAATGTTAATTTATAGTGGATATCTGAAGCACAGTATCTGATGAATTTTTTGGCATAGTGGCTACAACCAACCCCTCCCCATAAAAAGGTTAAAAAAAACATTATTCAATAAGATTAAACCATAAAGATGTGGCCACCAGAGGAACCACCTATACAAAATACCGTTAACCTGATGGATTGGGCTTTAATAGGTGAGCGGTGCACTGCAAATGCATTAAAGTGAAAGTTCACACATCAGCTGAAAATTATAAAAGGTGATGACTGAACTTCAGCTAATATACATAAAGCCAAGGCAATGGAAGGAAACCATATTGTACACACATTTCAAAAATCAATTACATTGTGGGCTAAACTACAATATAAACACAGTAATCAACGTCAATCAAAAGCAACAGTGAACATAATAATGTGGGCCATTAAACACATTTTCCATTAACCCTGTAAGGCCTGACATATGATATGGTAGATGAAAAAAAAAAATCTCATGTGTTGAACAGTTTATTGAAGCTTTAGAGTTTTGAACAGTTTATTAGGGACACAACAGTTAATATGCATCAATATTATTGAGTAGTCCTTCTAGAGCTGCTGTACAGCAAAAACCAACTTTGTTACATTATTTTCCTGTTGTCTCTGTAAAGCTGCTTTGAAACAATCTTTATTTTAAAAAGCACTATAGAAATAAAGGAAACTTGAGTTGACTTAGAAAATGTAAAATTACAATTTTATTTTTTTGAGTAAAGATCAATAAAGTTTTTAAGAGCCAGACACGTGTCTCATGACCTAAAGGTTGGACACTGAGCCAAGCAACATCAGAATCAAAGTTCTTAGTTCGAGGAAGGTAACTTAGATGAACAGCAATAGTCTCTGTTTGACTTGCACACACATTTAGTGAGTCAGTAGAAATTACTCTTTAAGATGTTATAACTGTGACCACTGACACTTTCATACTCATTTAGGAACTCACATGTGTCAAAATACTGCTGTCAGTCACCGATGAAAAATAAAATCACATAGTAAAAGTGACGTTTATATAAGTTTGGATAATTTTTGAAGGGGTCTTAGTAGTTCAAACATCCTTGTCTTGTCCCATGGAAACCTTTACCTCCAAACAATTTCTAATCTGTAAATATTTCCAGAAATAATCTCTGTTCTGTTGATTTGTCCAACTTGGTCAGAGTTTTCTATCGTAGTGGAAAATTGTATCCATTTCTATTGGTCCGTCCTACCACATCATAAGACCCTACTGTGGGTTTCTGCTTTGCGTCTGTGACTATGTAAAATGATTCACCGTATCTTTGCCACAGGTTATTATTAAGCAATGGTAGGATGATTTTACAGAGCAATATACCTTATCAGACTGATCTGACTGCAAAATACCTCATCAGCTTTTGTTGTTTCTTCATCAGTTGGTATGTATTTAAACCCTGTGTTTCGTCCTCTGTAGTTGACTGTCAGTGTCAGGTTATGACCCGGATGCTGGTCTGATCTTGTTTTGCATGTACTTGCATTTTTTTATTTTTTTATTATTATTAAAGAACGCTGCACTTAGATCCTGCCTTGCCTTATGACTGCACCATCTGGTTGAGACAGTAGGCTTATATGTTTTTATAGAATTTATATATATTTGTTTTTTATACTCAATTTATTTGTTTCATATACGTGTATTTTTTTTTAAGCTCATTTGCACTTATTTGTTTAAATCTGTTTAAATATTTTACAAATATATGTTATATTTTAGACTTAATACACATTTATATACTTAAATATTTAAACTGTTGTGCCTTCTATTCATTCGTAAAATTGTTATGACAGACTAACACGGTTTACTCAAAAAAATGTAGACAGTATGAAGAGAGAGAGAGCCTTCCCCAATTCAGGTTCTGTTTATTCTGTTAAGTCAGTTTGATTATAACATGGTAATTTATTACATTTTCAAAAACCAGTACCCTTGATCACATTGTAGGGCTTGGACCCTATATTGGTTGTCAGACATATAAACATACAAATAATCAGTATTATTATAAAACAATAAAGCAGCATCAATCTCTACTAGTTATGAAAACATTCTCAATCTCAGAGAACACAATCGTGCTGAACTTTACTAGTTTATGCTCTTATAAGGTCATAAAAGTAGCTTTTCAAGAAGAGTACATTTAAAAAAAGATAAAGAATAAATGACAAAAAATAACAATATAACTACTCTTTTTGCAGCTCAATTATCCACTTCATCAAGGAACAATAAGAATTACTCTTAAAAAAATCTTTAGGAAGAGAGATACAGGGAGAAGGTGAAAGGAATGATGGAGAATATGAGGGAAATGGAAAACAAAAGGAGGTTGAGTGAACTTAATCCACTGGAGTTGAATGTGACAAATCCAGGTGGGTTGCTGCCCGTGTGAGAGGTGATCCAGGACTGAAACTCTGAAACTCTGGCAAACACACTGGGATATTTGGGCTGATTACATGGATCTGCACCAAAACTCACAACGCCAGACTGAATCCACACTGAGCCGTTCTTAATGACCATTGGACCTCCAGAGTCTCCCTGTTAATCAAACATTCAGCATTAATAGCTCTAACAATATACAGTGAACAACTGATACACACATGCATATGCAATGTTCTCAGTTCAGTGCATTGTTGAAGTAACTGAAACGTGAATGAGTTGGAAAAAAACAGCATCATAGGATCATATACACTGGTATTTTGGCTCATTTTGAGTCAAAGTGACTGACGGGCATTTGACGAAAAGTGATTTTTGATTCATCCAGTTCAATAGAAATAAAATGTGTTCACAAAACAGACATCACTCTTGAAAAAGTATATATATATATATATATATATATATATATATATATATATATATATATATATATATATATATATTAGAAAATTAGATACAATATATAAAATTTAAAAAATGGCACATTTTCATTGTAAGTTTGTTTTAAAAATATAAATATTTTAATTGAACCTTGACCACTTGTATCAATGCGTGTGTCCCTGGGGAACATGCTTTTTTTGCCAGGGAGTAGGTTTTTTTTTCCACCAAGCAAGAGCATACAGCACAGAGCAGGAGATGCCTTGGATTAAAATAGGTTGAGATTAATAATTTGACGTCTTACCTGACATGAACTTTTGCCTGACACGAATCCAGCACAAATCATAGTGCTCGTGATGCTCACCATGCCTTTATAAGCATTATTACAGTCGCTGTTGCTCACAACTGGTAACATCACCTCCTGCAGTGTGTCAGCACCCTGGCCTGTGACACAGATCACAAGACAAGTTTTATGCCTTTTAATAAAAATTTCTAGGTAAATTGTTGAGATTTACATTATTGATTGTATTCAGTTAATTGGTAAGCAAATGTTCACTCACCTCCAGGCTGTAGAGTTCCCCATCCAGTCACCCAGCTCTCCCCACCTTTAGCAAATGTACTACCAGCAGCCGCCAGACAGACGGGCTTGATGTAATCAGTGAAATTCACAGAAGAGGAGAGCTGGACTAGTGCTAAGTCGTTTGTAAAAGTCTTAGGATCATAGTCGGGATGGTTGATAAATGTTTTCACTGTCCTGCTCACCTCATTAGGGTTTAAGTCCGATTGTTTCTGACGCCCGAAGTACATCACAATGTCACTTGTGTCTGATCTGTACACAGAGAAAGTGTCCTTTAATCCCAGTGTTATCATCAATAGTTGTATATTAAGCTTTATTTAAGACATCAACATACTGGAAGCAATGAGCTGCAGACAAAACCCAGTCTTTATTGATTAGACTCCCGCCACAGAAATGTCCTCCAAAGTTAATTGCAACTTGCCATGGCCAAGCACCTGCTGTTGCATCCACCCCTCCAACAATCTTTGTGTTGAGAGGGGCTCGGCCACATACTAACGAGAGAAAATATCATATGAAAATTCCTTGTTAAAATGCCTCACTGACATTCTGCATGGAAACAGAGTTTTATGGTTATTATCACAACTTACCATCTAACTGGCAGAGGGAACCTGTGTGTGTAGATAAGGGAAATGTATGAATTAGTCAAATGTTCGAAATATTAATTTTTTAGTTTTTTATCCCATTGCTTTTAAACCATTCTTATTCTATATTATTTTAGGGATGAATTATCAATACTATAATTTTAAATAATGACACTATTGTCACCAATTCAGTCAAATGGGTTGTGTATGCGTATACAAAGATTTTTAGGAATTCAACTGGTTGTCAGTTATTAAACAATTATTGAAACAAACGCTGTTAATCTTATCTACCTTTGTCATGTTATAGATTTTACCTGCTATGTTGAGAAGTATGATTGCGGCAATGCACAAAGCTGTGTTAATCGTCATCCTTGTCTTCTGGTCTGTGATCTGTCTGCCGTTTCCTCAGCTGTCCGGTTTCTAATGAGATGTACAGCAAGTTCTGCCACATTTATCAACGTTTCTCTTGCCGCACCCCCCCATGACGTGTTTTTTTTTTTTTTTTTTTTTTAATCCTTGGGTCAATGCTCATTCTTGGTATCTGATATGTTTATGTATTCACTGGTATTACATATCTGTGAACGTTAGATTTGGTAAGTCAGTTCTTTTTTATTTCAATAAAAATATTTTTGCAATAGTTTATGTCAGGTCTTAGAAGATAGACGCTTATTATAAAATACTCTTTGAAGCCATAATATACTACTTTAAATAAATATATGTGTATATCAGTGTTTAACAATATAAAAAAAAAATTAAGGGTTTTTTGTTAAGTTTTTGGTGTGCGAGTGACCTAAGCAGTGACTTTGAACATAACTGAATGTGTTTCTGGACCGGCGGGGGTGCAGAGTCATCTAGGCAGTGACACTAAACATAACTAAATGTGAATTTATAACCCTTTGAGAAAAATGAAAGGAATGTATTGTCACACATCAGGTAAAACCACATCACTTTCTGTAATAACAGCAGTTTCCAGTAAGTCCCATTATTATCTGGACCTATATTACGTCATTTCTTAGCTTTTGATCATTATAAAAATTTTGATTAAATGGAACTTTTAGTTTTTGAAATTTTAGATTTACATGAACCATATGTTCCTTTGGTAAGGACAGCAGTAAATAAAAAAAAACAACTTTTGTTTTAGCGAACCAGAGAAAAACTGGACTGAAGAGCATCTCTCCAGTATACTATCTTTCTCTCCTTCTCTCTTGATATATACAAAAAAAAAAGAAATCTCTTGGCAAAATAACTGGTGTCCGTTCCTGTGATTTAAACAACAACGGGGACAAAAGCTTGTTTTTCAAGTCTATAATTTGGCACTACACCAACAGGATTTGCATCTCAAGCAGTAAGAACCTTAAGAACTTTAAAATAGTTCTAAATCTACCTGATAATAAATAATGATATGTGTATACACCCCCCCCCCCCCCCCCCCCCCCCCCTCCCTCTGAACAAAGTACAAGTTCCTCTAAATCTCTAATACAACGCAGGCAAAGCTCCGGGTCCTGACAACATTCCTGGTCGTGTATTGAGAGACTGTGCAGAGGAACTCGCTGATGTCTTCACAGACATCTTCAACATCTCACTGAGTCAAGCTGTTGTCCCCACATGCTTCAAAGCAACCACCATCATTCCTGTCCCTAAAAAATCATCTCCATCCTGCTTCAATGACTACCGCCCAGTCGCACTTACCCCCATCCTTATGAAGTGCTTTGAGCGGCTAGTCATGCACCACATTAAATCTGTCCTCCCCCCCTCCCTGGACCCCCACCAATTTGCATACCGGTCAAAACGCTCGACCGATGACGCCATTGCCACTGCTGTCCATTCAGCACTCACACATCTGGACAAAAAAGACACTTATGTCAGAATGCTGTTCATTGATTTTAGTTCAGCTTTCAATACAATCATCCCTCAACAGCTCACCCTAAAACTGTCTCAGCTGGGACTCAGCACTTCGCTGTGCAACTGGCTGCTGGACTTCCTGACGGGAAGACCTCAGGCAGTACGGGTCGGCAGTAACACATCCAGCTCCATCATTATGAACACGGGAGCCCCTCAGGGTTGTGTGTTGAGCCCCCTCCTCTTCACTCTGCTGACCCATGACTGCACACCCATACACAACAGCAATCTCTTCATCAAGTTTGCGGATGACACGACTGTAGTTGGTCTCATCACCAACGGCGATGAGACAAACTTCAGGAGTGAGGTGAGCCACCTGGTCAGGTGGTGCGGCGACAACAATCTCTCTCTGAACGTGGAGAAGACGAAGGAGATTGTTGTTGACTTCAGGAGAATGCACACCCAGCACCCTCCTCTGACCATCAACGGTGCGACCGTGGAAAGAGTGAGGAGCACCAAATTTCTGGGTGTGCATATCACAGAAGACCTCTCCTGGACCATCAACACCACAGCACTGACCAAGAAAGCACAGCAGCGACTCTACTTTCTCCGCAGGCTGAGAAGAGCCGGAGTCCCAGCCCCCATCATGCACACCTTCTACAGAGGCACCATCGAGAGCATTCTGACCAGCTGCATCACTGTGTGGTATGGCGCATGCAACGCATCCTGCCGAAAAGCACTTCAGCGCATAGTGAGAGCAGCTGAGAAGATCGTTGGTGTCTCTCTCCCACCCCTCCAGGATATTTATAACTCCCGCCTCTCCCGCAAAGCCCTCATCATTGCGAGAGACCCCTCCCACCCATCCCAGAGCCTCTTCAGTCTGCTGCCATCAGGGAGGAGACTACGCAGTCTCCAGGCAAGGATCAGCCGACTGAAGAACAGCTTCATTCCCCAAGCTGTCAGGGCATTGAACTCCCTCCCGTCTCTGCCCCTTTTCCTCTCTTTTGCCCCATGCACCTGACCCCCCCCCCCCCCCCCACCACTATTGTTTGCACTGTCTTTACCATCGCGACTTTCTCTTTATTTCCTTAATCTATTTTATTTTATTTTATCTATTATTATTTATTTATTTTTATATATATATATATTTTTTTTTTTTTTTGGTGTTGTTGATATATATATATATATATATTTTGTTGCTGTTGTTACTGTTAATGTAACCTGGTTGCACCTTGGGTCTGAGAGTTACAGAATTTCAATTCTCTTTATGTATGTGCTGTATATATTGCAGAATTGACAATAAAGCTGACTTTGACTTTGACTTTGACTTTGACAACCTCAAGCGTCAAGCTCAAATGGAGTCCCAGTTGACAAAATGTATATAGCTTCTGCTCAAGCAGTTCAATAATTACCAGATCCAAATGAACGCAGCCAAATAGAGACATTCTACATTGTTCACCAGCTCGTAATTATGGATCTGACTGGGGTGATGAGACAAGATATGACGACATTATAACAATTAATAAAGTCAGTTCTGAATGTTCACCACTTGCTCACATAAAGAGAGATTTACAATCTAAAAGGATGACATAAGAGAGACCATTCACACCAAGAGATCGTCATGCCAACTTAAGTCAACTCAACCTCTGAAGAGACAAGATCCAAACACAGTTTTGGGGAGAATTAGATTCCTTGTTTGAAACTCATCAAATGACACTAAGAGACATACACACTACTGTGAAAGCTAAAATCCCAAGAGACTGATGGGAACGCTTGTGTCACGAGAGCGAGGGTGCGTGATGCAGATCAATTAATGAATACGAGGGTCTCAACGAAAATATACGTATAATATATATATAATAAATGAGAAACAAAAGACTAGGCACGTAAACAGAAAAGGCACTCAATGGTGCAAACCTGAAAATACATGGCATGGCATGGTAGTGATGTGCTTCTCGGGTCGAATCCCTGAAGCATGTGCCGAGTAATCTAGATGAATGGTCCCGAATCCCCGGTCCGCGGCCCGGTACCACCCTCAGAGTGTCACCCATACTCCCCCCAAATAATTTAAGGCACCTCCCCGGGATACCGTCAGGAAGTTAGGTGGTCTTAGGGTGAGGGGCTTAGAGAAGAGTGTATGGGGCAACAGTTCACAAAACGTGCAAGGTGAGAGTCACTGGCAGCACGGCAAGGCGAGAAGCACAAAAGGAATGGAGGACGCACCCCTCCTCCTGCGTCGCTTCCGTCGTTTACGTCCCGTCGCGGAGCTCGGGGGCGTGGACTCCGTCGCAGGCCATGGAGCGGTACAGGCGGCGTCCTCTGCTATGACAATGGTGTAGGTCGAACCGTTGCACCCACTCCACATAGGCATGGAAATCCTTTTCAGGACCGCCCGCTCGGGACAATGCGCTCAGCCCGGCGCGGTAGAATCTCTCGAGCTCGGTGTCCGATGTTCAGGAACTCCTGTGTGTGGAGTTCCAGCGAGCGATCCCTTTGTTCCAGTAGCAGCAGATTCATTGCAGGGAAATCCATCGCTGGAAAACAGTCACTTAAAGGGAGAATAATCCTGGCGAGTCTTTCTGTCACGAGAGAGAGGGTGCACGATGCAGATCAATGAATGAGCATGAGGGTCTCAACGAAAATATACTTTTAATAATAAACGAGAAACAAAAGACTAGGCACGAAAACAGAAAAGGCACTCAATGGTGCAAACCTGAAAATACATGGCATGGCAAGACACAAGGCTAGGCAAAACACGAAATGACATCCACACACGACAGCGGTCCACATAACTTAAAAGACTCACAAAGACAAGGGAGCATGGGCAGGTATATATGGGCGAACACAGGATTAGAACAGCTGACAATACTAGGGCAATGATTAGACGCTTACGAGGGGGTGTATGACCTGGAAGATAAACAAAGGAAAACAGACATGACCGATGCGACAGGACAAGACTGTGACAGCTTGCCAGCATCGATAACAATAGTGGCCAGAGACAACCCATGGGTATTTGGCAAGCATTAGATGAGTTCCAAAAAGAATTTCAAGAGATCTTGGGCAGTGGAAAAATTCCTTTCACATCAGTGACACTGATTAAGCAAAATGACGACGAATCTCCAGATGAATATGCACTGCGTAAATGGAATACTTATGAGAGATGGTCTCTCTGTGCTAAGGAAAATCTAGACAGAAATGATGTACAATTTACTGACACCCTTGTTGATGAATTTAGCACAAAATACCACCAGCCTTTATCACCTGGAGTCAATCCAGGAGAAACATTTGACCAAATTATGCAATGGGCTGCCCTTAATCGTCCACAATAGGAATTAGCGGCCGCCTGTATGAGCAAGAAAAGTGACAATCAACTTTTCATTCAAGCATTGATAGGGGGCCACTCATGTGACTGTCTAGTTGACACGGGGGCAGTCATTTCGATAACCAATCTGAACCTACCAACAACACGTGAAACTATGGAAGTTGAAGGAGTTAGAGGTGGAATTACAACATTTTGCAAAAGTATAACAGTTCCTCTGCAAATACATGAAAAAGAAGTCTAATGGACATCTTTCTGGGTGGGACTGAATTTACAAGGAAGCATTATTTGCATGGACATTCTACCATTGTTGAATATGATCATATTCAATGACAGTCGTCAAATCGCTACAACAGCTGGAATAATCCCACATGAAGATCACACATGTAATTTAAATTCTGGATCAAAGCAACACCAATCACACGAGACTGGGGAAAAAAGTGTGTGGGGTCTTTTGTGCTGTTTTTATCCAAATATTTGGGCTAAACATAAATAACACTCTGGAAAATTCAAAATTGATCGCATTGTGATTGAGGGACCAATAAATGCCCTTCATAAACCATACCCCATTCGACCTGAAGCGAGACAAGCTGTAGAAGAAATAGTATCAGATTTGGAACCTGAAGGGATTGTCAGACAAACTTCTTCTACCACAAACAGTCCTGTCTGTTCTGTCAAGAACTCTGACAACTCATGGTGATTGACTATTGATTACACAAGACTGAACAGTGAAACACGAAAACCACACCCTGTTGTGAATGAATGAATGAATGAATTTTCAAAGTACTCTATGTCCTGTCAGCTTTCTGGTCTGTACCCATTGATGAAATATCTCAAGAGAAATTGGCTTTTACGGTGGGCGCAAAACAATATATTTGGAACAGTCTACCACAAGGTCTCAACATCTCAGCCTGTTGTATTTCATAGAGCTTTGGACCAGTTCTTAACTGAGTGAAATGCTGAAATTGAGAGCTCAGGAAGTGTTTGCCTGCAATATGTTGATGACTTGTTGATTGCAAGCCCAGACGAAAAAAGCCATGTATCATCTTTAAATCTTGTTCTATAAGCTCTAAGGAAGAGTGGATTCAAAGTCAACCCTGACAAAGCACAGGTGGCCAAAACTGAAGTGATCTACCTAGACCAAGAAATATCTGTCAAGGGAAGAAAGATGAAAACAGAGCATGTAGAGGCACTACGGGAATTACCAAAACCTCTGACAGTTGCATGAATGCGCAAGGTGATGGAACTTTTCAACTATTATCATCAGTATGATTTTGCCAGCATCACTAGCCCCCTCATTGACCTATGCAAAGGAGGAAGACCTGGAGTGGAACAGATAGACTGGACAGCATTTACTTTTATGAAAGAGAAACTGATTTCGGCCCCACCCTTGGGACTCCCTGATGGTCGATTGCCATTTCATTTTTGGATCAGGGTGAAAGATGAGACCTATTCAGCAGTGTTGTGTCAAAAACCGGGTGATCAGTACAAACCAGTTGGATACTTTTCCAAAAAGATTCCTGTTGCCATGATAGGTCAGCCACAATGTATACAAGCCCTCGATGGTGCCACATGGGCAGTGGATGTGGTGGAAAATTGGTGCACACTCCGCACTGTGTAGTAACGCTGTTGAACAACACAAACATAAAGACTTTCCTAAAGCGAGGAGAGCAAATTGGGAAGCGACTTTGCTAAACAAGGATTTGAGAATGGAAATCATCAGAGACACCTCCCTTAACCCTGTAACTATGATGCTGGAACCACATGAGGGAATAACACATGAGTGTGAGAAACAAGTGGAAAAAGAAAGTCTTGGTCCAGTTAAACCAATTCCTCTTGAAAATTCAGACAAAGAGTTAGGGGTTGATGGATCCACTTAGTAAATTGATGGAAAGTGGCATACTGGATGGGCCATAGTGAAGGTTGAAGGAACTATTGTGGAGAAAGGAGCTCTTGCTGGACAATTTTCAGCACAAGTAGCTGAACCATTAGTGCTTATGGAAGCTCTTGAACTATCGGATGGTGATCGAGTCAACATTTACACAGATAGTCATTATACTTTTGCCGTGGTTCATGACTACCTTGTTGGACAAAGTTACAAAAGACAGTAATAAGAACGTTTGAGAGGCTCAGCAGCAATGGGATGAAAAAACACCACTACTGACATTCCACACATTCCTGAGTTAGGCAATTTTGTTATGGTCAAACGCATTGATAGGGTTTTGAGCAGGGGTGGGCAACCTATGGCACGCGTGTCATATCCGGCCCGTTGGGCTTTTTAATCCGAACTTGCCGAACCTCTATTAAACCTCCTTCATATTACATTTCCCTATAATGTCACTTGACGCTTGAGGTTGTATTAGAGCTTTAGAGGAACTTGTACTTTGTTGTTGGGGGGGGGGAGGGGGGGTATACACATATCACTATTTATTATCAGGTAGATTTAGAACTATTTTAAAGTTCTTAAAGTTCTTACTGCTTGAGATGCAAATCCTGTTGGTGTAGTGCCAAATTATAGACTTGAAAAACAAGCTTTTGTCCCCGTTGTTGTTTAAATCACAGGAACGGACACCAGTTATTTTGCCAAGAGATATCATATTTATTTTTGTATATATCAAGACATAGGAGAGAAGATAGTATACTGGAGAGATGCTCTTCAGTCCAGTTTTTCTCTGGTTCGCTAAAACAAATTTTTTTTTATTTACTGCTGTCCTTACCAAAGGAACATATGGTTCATGTTAATCTAAAATTTCAAAAACTAAAAGTTCCATTTAATCAAAATTTTGATAATGATCAAAAGCTAAGAAATGACCTAATATAGGTCCAGATAATAATGTGACTTACTGGAAACTGCTGCTATTACAGAAAGTGATGTGGTTTTACCTGATGTGTGACAATACATTCCTTTCATTTTTCTCAAAGGGTTATAAATTCACATTTAGTTATGTTTAGTGTCACTGCCTAGATGACTCTGCACCCCCGCCGGTCCAGAAACACATTCAGTTATGTTCAAAGTCACTGCTTAGGTCACTCGCACACCAAAAACGTAACAAAAAACCCTCTTTTTTATTGTTAAACATTGATATACACATATATTTATCATATATTTATCACTCATGTGACTGTTTAGTTGACACGGGGGCAGTCATTTCGATAACCAGTCTGCTTCGTGTTTGCTGTATAGTGTTGCTTCGTTGTCAGTTCTCGGTCCTTCATGTCTTGTGCGTGCATCTTGTCCTGCTGTGTCGGTCCAGTTCAGGTTTTCCCCCTCGGGCTGGTTTATGTTTGCATTTTTGTTCTATTTTTAATGAAGCCCTATCCTCCTGCAATTGAGTCCTCACTCTCCTAAACCCTGACACATGTCTGCACGTATAGAAATAGGTTCTAATCATCAGCTTATTAGACAAAAAAAACTGAAATGGGTGTGTCAGAAAAAAGGAGAGGGGTCAAGTCAAGTCAAGTCACCTTTATTTATATAGCGCTTTTTACAATGTAGATTGTTTCAAAGCAGCTTTACAGGGAAAACAATATAAACAAAGTTTGTTTGGCTGAACAGAAGCCCCAAAAGAGCAGGTGAATCAATACAATTGATGAATTTTAAGTGTTAAGTTTCCCCAACTAAGCAAGCCATAGGCGACAGCGGCAAGGAACCAAAACTCCGGCAGGTGACGTAACGAATGAAGAATAGAATGGAGAAAAAACCTTGGGAGAAACCAGGCTCAGTCGGAGGACCAGTTCTCCTCTGGCCAGCAACCAAACAGTGCATGATTATTATACAACAATTCGAGTCCAATATGAAGTCCAATTTGGTCCGGTTAGAGATGGGTTCATGATCGTCACAGGGGAGGGTCCAGTAGAGTCACGGTCTCCGCAGACACTTCAGGGCAGTGCTGTGCTCGTGTCCAGGTGCAGGTCCTTCATCTAATCTGGATACGGCCCGGATCCGGCTGACCACGGTAACCTCGGAATAAACAGAGACCAATATCAGCGTAGATGCCATTCTTCTTCTGATGTATCGAGTACATCAGATGTTATGGGAATGTTCCCGGTTCCGGCTGACCTAGATTATGCAGCCTAACAATCATTTTACATGATTTGGATTCAAAATGTATGTATAATGTGTTATGTGTATACCAGGTTGAAGAGATGTGTTTTTAGTCTAGATTTAAACTGACAGAGTGTGTCTGCTTCCCGAACTGTAATAGGAAGACTGTTCCAGAGTTTAGGAGCTAAATAGGAAAAGGATCGACCGCCAGCAGTTGACTTCGATATTCTAGGTATTATAAGCTGGTCAGTATTTTGGGATCGCAATAGACGTGAAGGACTATAATGTGTTAAGAGATTGCTCAAGTACTGTGGAGCTAAACCATTTAATGCTTTGTAAGTCATTAGCAAGATTTTAAATGTATTCGGTGTTTAATAGGAAGCCAGTGCAGGTTTGACAGAACTGGGCTATTATGCTCATACTTCCTGGTTCTAGTAAGAACTCGAGCTGCTGCATTTTGGACCAGCTGGAATTTGTTTATTAAGAGTGCAGAGCAACCACCTAGTAAAGCATTACAATAATCTTGCCTTGAACTCATGAACGCATGAACTAACTTTTCCGCATTTGTCTTTGAGAGCATATGTCGTAATTTGAATATATTTTTAAGATGGAAGAATGCCGTTTTACAGATGCTAGAAACATGTCTTTCAAATGAAAGATGGGGTAGGGAGAGCCTCCGGGAATGGTGTTGTCAAACACTGATCTAGACAAACCTCATTCTTTACAATGCTGGGAATCAAGAGGGCAAAAAAAGGTAACTAACATTTCTGTAATATTGCTAATCTGTGCCTTTTTGTTACTGGAACTGTTCTTTGTATTCTGACTATAAAATATCCTCTTTGTTAGGTCATTTTCTCTGTTCATCAGTGCTTTTTTGTTTTTGCTTTGGAGCACCTGACAAATACCTCTTTCATCAATCATGTTCTTAAATGCATTTTTTACATTAGCGTCAAGAAGACACAATAGTGATGACATGCACTTTCAAAAAATTCTGAAAGAGAATCATACAACTATTTTTTGTCTATTTTTTTCTGCTCTTGTTTTTTGTCTTATCTTCAGTGATTTTTCTTGTTAACCACAGATGTTATAACTAATGCTCAACCATCACTTGTTGAGTGAATCTAATTTATTTCAATGCATTTTTTGCTGCCTCATAGTGCGATTATTATGGTATTGTCACAGTCTTGTCTCGTCTCTCACCTTCCTGGTCCTTCTGTGTCTTCTAGATTGTTCCACACCTGTCTCGTTAATCACTGCCCAAGTCCCGTCAGCTGTGTGTAGTTTCCTCATCTGTATAAATGCCCTCCTGTGTTCACATGTCTTCGTCTCTTGTTAAAGTTATGTTGTGCTATGTTTTCGTGTGGATGTTTTCCAAGGACTTCTCCTCCCGTGTTTGCACTAAGAAGTGCCGTTTAGTTTCCTTCTTCATTAAAGTGTTTTTGTTTGGACTCCGTGTTCCGTGTCCTGTCTCCGCATTGCACGCCAACTCAACACATTTATAACAGTACAAGAGAGCGGGTTCGTCACCCAAAACGACACTTTCGGCGGACATGGAACATCTCGCGGAAGTCCTCCAGCTCGCCAGCGAGCACCCAGACTTTCTGGAGTTTTCGTGGGAGTTCTGTTTGTTCGCCACTTTCTCCTCCCTCGACGATGAAACGCTGAAAGCGCTGTTCTGGTTCGGGGCAAACCATCACCAGCTACGAGACCTCCCTGACATGACCGGACTGACCTGGCGCGAAGCCGTTTTCAAGTTTCAGGCGAATGGCTCGACTCGAGCCAGTCAGCCAACACCGTTATCGTCGGAAACAGCGCGCCCGCTTGCACCAACGCCCGCTCGTCATTGGACTGTATCAGTGCCCGCTAAATGGCAGGTTGGACCAGTTCGTCTCGCTGGTCAGCCTGCAACTGCGCCCACTATACTACAGCCAACTCCAGTGCCTGTTGTCAGTCAGGCGGCGCCTGGTAACCTGCTTTCCCCGGCCGCCAATGAACCAATTCCCGCGCCTCGACGCCCGTCAGCGCCTGTTCCCGAGATCTTCCAGCCCGAGCCAGTGATCCTCCAGCCCGAGCCAGAGATCCTCCAGCCAGAGCCAGAGATCCTCCAGCCAGAGCCAGAGATCCTCCCGCCAGAGCCAGCGACCGTGATCCGCCCGCCAGGCCCAGCGACTGGCCTGGGACTCCCGCCGTGGCCTGAATCGCTGGACCTGCCCGGGCCTCTGGATTGGCCAGATCTCCCGTGGCCCGAACCACCCCCGCCGGTGCAGCCGGCCCTCCCAGAGCCTCCGCCGGTGCAGCCGGCCCTCCCAGGACCTCCAGAACTCTGCCCAGAGCCACCGCCGTCCCAGCCAGTCCAGCCACAGCCGTTCCAGCCAGAGCCACAGCCGTTCCAGCCGGTCCAGCCGGTCCAGCCAGAGCCACAGCCGGTACAGCCAGAGCCACAGCCGGTACAGCCAGAGCCACAGCGGTTCCAGCCGGTCCAGCCAGAGCCACAGCCGGTCCAGCCAGAGCCACAGCGGTTCCAGCCAGTCCAGCCAGAGCCACAGCCGCCGGATCCGGACCCAGATCCAGAGCCAGAGCCGGTCCCGCCAGATCCAGAGCCGGTCCCTCCAGAGCCGGTCCCTCCAGAGCCTCCAGAGCCGGTCCCTCCAGATCCAGAGCCTCCGCCGCAGGCCCTCCCAGAGCCTCCGCCGCCGGTCCTCCAAGAGCCTCTGCCGCCGGCCGTCCCTGAGCCACCTTGGACTGCCACGCCACCCTGGCGCCCTATTCCCCCAGTGCTACCCTGGTTCCCCATAGCCCCGATACCACCCTGGAGACCTCCATGACTCCGGGTAACCCGGTCTCCAGGGTGCCCATTCTCCCACCCTTGTTTCTTCTGTTGTCTGGTCTGTCTTGTCCTCCTCCTGTTCCCCCTCCCTCCCCTCCCCTCCACAAGGTGTTTCTCATTCGGCGTGAGGTCACGCCTTGCGGGAGGGGGCGTACTGTCACAGTCTTGTCTCGTCTCTCACCTTCCGGGTCCTTCTGTGTCTTCTAGATTGTTCCACACCTGTCTCGTTAATCACTGCCCAAGTCCCGTCAGCTGTGTGTAGTTTCCTCATCTGTATAAATGCCCTCCTGTGTTCACATGTCTTCGTCTCTTGTTAAAGTTATGTTGTGCTATGTTTTCGCGTGGATGTTTTCCAAGGACTTCCTCCCGTGTTTGCACTAAGAAGTGCCGTTTAGTTTCTTTCTTCATTAAAGTGTTTTTGTTTGGACTCCGTGTTCCGTGTCCTGTCTCCGCATCGCACGCCAACTCAACACATTTATAACAGGTATTTTGGCCATATTGGAAATAAACTTTACCTCATGTAAACAATTTCAATCAAAGTAATGCGATTTAGTTCATAAATGCAGTAAAAATAATTGCATTAAACTATGTGGCATATGCCGCATCACTTTTATATATTCATTGCTCATTTGTTCATAATTGATCAGTTTTTAAGTAGTTTGTGAGCATTGAATAAAAACAATATTCTGTAGAGATTTTTTTCAAGCACATGTATTTCATGTAAAAACAAAAGCAATACCGTCCTTATTTATCCTGTGTTGAATAGTTTCACTTGTCCGTTTGTCCAACTATTTTAATATTAGGCCTAAGGAGGAAAAAAGTGTGTTTTTAGTGTGAACAAGTGTAAGGGAGGGGGCGCTCGGCTCGGTCCAACGACGGTATCCGAGGATTGGCACGTTCGGTCGTTTCAGTCGCGGCGAATTTGCACTCGCTATTAACATTCAGGTAAATGTATTGTGTAAATTACATAATCAAATTAAAAGATAATCACTACCAACATCGAAAGCTCAGAAACAGAGTAAAGATGCATACCTGAACTTAGGAAAATACATAATGCTAAGTGTCCGAAGGCACTCAACATTACGGGCTGATCTTGTTTCTAATTTGCCTTGATGAACTCATAATGTGGATTGTCTGTTGGGACACTCAGCATCATGAATGAATCTGGCCTCCACAAGACAGAGAAGCCATGAGCATTCTGAAACCTTCCTTTAAATAACCCAGGGGTGTGAGTGCGTGGGACTCTTCCATGTATGAGAAGCTAGGTAGACATTTTGGGGGGTGAATTTAGATATAGATTTGACTCTTTGAAGAGCAAATGGTGTCATCTATGTGGCTGAATTTATCTGTGGCTATGTGTCAATTCAGTCATGCTCTAAACAAACGTGTGGTACTCTTATAATTGTGATGTAAATTTAGTCCTGTTTTTGTAGCAGGGAGCCAGCAAGAGAGTGTGAGCATGAGGTGTGACCTTACTCAACTTCCACACCAGTGTTTTTGTAAAAGAGCATGATGAACTGCAAAGTTCAAAGTAACTTAATCCTGTTGTAAGGAAAGCATTTCCATGATTAATGCAATTGGTAATCACACTGTAGCCTTATGGCAATTCTATGCTCCTATACATGGTTTTACTGCAGCTATATGGAAAATAGCAGAGTGTTCCACTCAGGAGACCGACAAATTCAACATAGTCACACTTGTACTTGAAATTTCTAGAATTCCAGTACTACCACTAGAATGCATGTGCTTCTACAACCTTTAACCTAAGTGATTCCTTCAACACTTACAGTGCAGTAATACCTGCTCTGTTTGCCCCAGGGTTACTTGCTGTGTTCACCTGAGGTTTGAGGATTTTCCTGACTCTCTAACGCTCGCACGCCATGCGTTCTGGTACAAGACTCTGCGCTATTATGGTGCTGCGTCACCTTGAGAATTGAAATGGGCACACTTTCTTGAGCTGTAGCCACCGAACAAAACATTCTTGATCCATTATAGAAAGTCTTCTCCGATTTGTTTTATCATTTAGCTTAACCTTGATATCTGCAATCGTCTCTTTGTGTTTTTTTTTACACGTTTCAGTCCAGTCTAACTGCTCAGCAAGTAAACTATCAAGCTGTGACTGAAGATCTTGAATCTTTGCCTCACACTTTTTTACCTCTGCATCTTTATAAAGCACTTCTTTACATTTAGCATCTAAAATGTGTTTGTCTAGAGCATTCCTCGCATGTTAACGGACGGCTGATTGTTTTCTTTCCGTCATTTGCATTCGCCATAGTTCGCACGGCGACCGTTACTGATCTATTTTTAACGGAGCTTCGCTGGTTTGGTTCTTCAAGTCTTAACACAGGAGCTCGATTACAAGGTTCTCTCTGTGGCCTGTCACTTTCATTTTGAGGGTTTAGTTCAAAGATTTTGTCCAGTGCTGCTTGTTTAACAGCGGCTACTGGAAACCCTGCATTATCACAACAGTTTTCGATTGCAGAAATGTAATTTGTGCCGGTTTTAAGTTTTCTTTGAAGTTGATAAATTTTCTTTGCCATCTCTTCGCGCTGTCTGCCCCAATCTTGTCGCTCATATTTGAACGCTTCTAGTTGTTCTCTTAACTTTGATAATTCATCAGATCGCAATCTTTCGATCTCTCCGATGTTGGTTATCATTCGTTCATTCTCGGCTATTGTTACAAGATCATTGCGACGAAGCAAATAGAAAATGGCAGCGGGAAGTTTTTTGTATTTTGACTTTGATTGTAACTTTGCGCCCACAGCAGAATACCAGGATATTATCTCGGTATTACTCCACCTTGAATCCAGTCCCTTGTCTCTTAACCGAACAAGGAGGTCTTGCAATTGTACGCCTAAAATCTCCATGATCTCCTCATCTACACTGCCACTATGCTTTCCCTGAAAAGTCATGTTTTGTGTCTAATTCTTATTCCCACCGGATTTCTACGGTCTCCGGTCTAACAATGGGTATTCCGACCCGTACTACAAATGTGTCTATATGTGAGATGTGAATAAGCTTCCCCTAAACACTTCTAAAAGCAAAAGAGAGTTTACTTACCACAATAGTTGGTTATAGACGAGGGGAAGATCAAACCTCATGTCTCTTGCAAGAATCCAACTTTGAACTTCGCGCTGGAAATACGCTGCTCGTCTCGAGTTGCGAGATCACGTCGAGGTCACCACTGTAAAGTGAAGGATCACTGCGTGTTCGGTCTTTTCAGTCGCTGCGAATATGCACTCGCTTATAATCTGAATCCATTTTTAAATATGACCGCGGGTTGATTTTAGAAAGCCAATTGGTCGTCGGTCATTAGTATAGTAATTTGGTAAATATACATTTGACTATTCTATCGAACTCGTTACTCTTATTGAACTCGTTCATTCGGGTCTCAGTCTCATGCCGGCCGGTACGCGGATCTCACGGTCACAAACTCTCCAGTCCGAGCATTAATCAGAGGCTATGGCTAAAGTTATTTAATAGACCGCCCATGCTTGTCGTGATTTAAATAACTGTTTAGTTTAGCCCAGGGGTGGGCAAACTATTTGTCTCGCGGGCCACATTGGTTTCTTAAAATTGACAGAGGGGCCGGGTTGAAGGTTGTACCTGTGCATTTACTCATAAGAAATCCTAGAAAAACCTGTATAGTTTGGTCTTAAATCACTCGACTGGGACACGTGAAATTACAACAAAATAATAATAATACAATTTAATCGACAGAAAAACCATAATATGCAATGTGACTGAATCATATATTTGCCTCAGCTCTAGATTGACAATCACAGGCATCCAATCACATCTGACCTCTGGAAAAAAGGGAACTAACCAATGACGTTTGATGTTACTATTACAAGAGCAAGCCCCGCCCCACGACTGACAAAAATAAAAGTGCTCGCATGAGTAAAAACAGCAGTCGAGAGCGGGTGAATGTTTGCGCGCGAGTGATTAAAATGAGCTCGCGGGTACCCGTATTTACGCGTGTAGCTCTGTTTTCGAGTTCGAGACATGTAATTTACACGCGCGCAAGCATCAGTTTTGCGCTCGTTCCTTTTTATCACGGAATTAACGCCATAAAGGGGGGTGTGGAGGGGTTTGCGACACACGCCTACTCTCCAGCACAGCTTCAGCGCCACTGCCGCTTGCAGCCGCGACAGAGTGACATTACAGGGAAATGTAAAATGAAGGAGGTTTAATACTGGTTCGACAAATTCGGCGGGCCGGATTAAAAAGCCCAACGGGCCGGATATGGCCTGCGGGCCGTAGTTTGCCCACCCCTGGTTTAGCCCCCAACAGACGCCTATTGTGCGACTGCATAACAACTTAATTAAAGTCGAGCAGTTAATCAGAAATCTAGAATCTCAGCTGATGTGCTCAATGCTCCATCCAACCTGAGATCTAGTGTGTATTGAACCCTGGACGCAGATTTGCGGTAACAATGGATTCAGCGTAATCTACTGAAGTGAATAATTTCAGAGTAAGACCGAATAGAATCAAACGTAACAATTTATTAACATTCAGGTAAATGTATTGTGCCAATTGCATAATCATATTAAAAGATAATCAATACAAACATTGAATGCTCAGAAATAGAGTAAAGATGCATACATGAATTTAGGAAAACACGTAATGCTAAGTGTCTAATAGGCACTGGAAATTATGGGCTGATCTTGGTTACAATTGTCTAGAAGAATTCACTATGCAGATTGCCTGTTGACTCAGCATCATGAATGAATCTGGCCGCCACAAGACAGAGCAGCCATGACCATCCTGAAACCTTCCCTTAAATAACCCAGACCAAGACAAGAACTTATTTGAAGTGTTAACAATAACAATGGACCTTTTGGTTCTTGATAACAGGCGGTAATTAGCATGGAAGACCTCGGGAGGGGCAAGCCCATCCCAAATAAGCCAGACATTACTAAACTCTTTAACCTTTAACACCCGTGGTTTGCTTCTTATGGGAATAAGACCTTTGTACCAGTCACACTTAGACATTTTAATTGATACCAAACATGTAACATTGTATGATAATTCTTTACATTAAACCATATGGACTGTTGGGTGAGTTTCAGATCGTTTCACCATTTGGAGAAAGTAGATGGGGAAAGAGGTGGTGAACAGGGAGAGATACAACAGTGAGGGGGGGGGGGGGTGTTGGCAGCTCAGCAGGGTTTTCCTATGGAAGGCCTTATATTATGAGGATGAGGTGTTTGCAAATCAGTGGGGTGCACTTTGAGAATGTTTGGCTGTGGTCAGTCTCGAGCGATCTTGTCCACCTTACACAAGCTTCTTCCTCATTAAGTTAAGTCTACAAGTTTTTTGTAACATTTAGCTTGAGTTTGTAGCATCATTATATATGTATTATGTCCATATTGCCTCACCACATCGAAAACCCTTATAAGTTGAGTTTACTAAACTCGTTCCCTCAATTCATTTGAGTAATGGCAAAAAACAAAACTTGTATATTAAGTTCACCAAACTTGGTGCTTATATAATGTACTTAACCAATATATATACTATTATATAATTCACTTAACTTGGTATTCATTTTAAGTGTACATGCATATTTAAGTTAACTCAACATGAAAATTAAACAAAAATTCAAAATCATTTATAAAGTTCTTATTTTTGACTTTAAGCTTTGTGCAAACATACCAAACAAGAAAAAAAAACATACTGAACATACTGAGATTACATACTGAACATACTGAGATTAAGATTAAGAGATTGGATCTTACTGGTGGAGAGGAGACAGTTGCTCACAGTTGTTCCTTTAAATGGCCAGATTGTGTTTCTGAACACTTTCCTTTTCTTGAAATGTGGAAAGTTAGACAATTGCTTCCTCTCATGACACACAGCAACACATCTGAAATATTCCTAATATTTGACCTTCTATTGAAAGTCGCCTGCATTTCCCTGTTGAGTTGTGTTGGATTTTTCTTTCAACACTGGATGAACTGTAGAACATTTCATAGAGTCGATTTGTATTCAGCAAAGGTATGAAGACAGACACAAACTTAGTGAATAAAAATATATTGAGATACAAGTGATTATAATAAAATTCAGAAAACATGAAATTTAAAACTAACAATTCTAATAATTAGGTGGTAAATTTAAAATAAACATGCATAACAAGGAACCAATTTATTAAAGGGATGGAAAACTAATTAAATAACATTAATAATATTAGAACAATATTTATCAATAATAATGTTAAACTATATACAAATTAAACAACAAAAACAAAGCAAAGATAGGATGGTATAATTTTCACTGTAATTGCAGTGAGCATTGATGTTTGTGTTTCTGTATCAGTTTCATCGGCAGCAGACGGCGTTATCCGGAGGATGTTTGGAGGAATCAGATGTTTCTCTGAATCACTGCTGATCATTCCAGACACACACTTCCTTCCATTCCTAAAAAAAAAAATAATCATTTTATTTCTGGCAAGTAGCATTTAGTACATTGTAAAATATTATTTTTTATATATATATATATTTTTTTTTTTTTCCAAGACAATTAAAATGATTTATAGAAGTCTTATTTTATCCACAGGAATAAAACGCAAATTACGGTAAGCAGAATTGGTTTTGTCTGTTATTTTTAAGCGGGGCCTCTTTTCCAACTGTATTGTTATTGCTGTACAAGAGTAGGAATTACTTTTAGGCAGGGATAAAACACAGCTTCTAATCAATGCTTGTGTAATTAATGCTTGTACAAACACTCATATGATATTAATAAAAGAGAGAGAGAACTCCTTTCACAGTTCCTGGTTAATGTAAGCATATGTTAGGTTTAGCAGGATCTATAGAGAAAAATACTGCACTTCTGAATTCCCATGAACTTCTAAAAGAGGAAGAAAACGCTGGGAGATTCATAGAGAAGATACGTCTAATGTGTCGAATTATCTCAGCGACTT
The DNA here is from genome assembly GCA_037043235.1 of Rhodeus uyekii. Classification (NCBI taxonomy): domain Eukaryota; kingdom Metazoa; phylum Chordata; class Actinopteri; order Cypriniformes; family Acheilognathidae; genus Rhodeus; species Rhodeus uyekii. The sequence goes on from JAWRVZ010000161.1 coordinate 638,636, forward strand.
CAATTCAAACCTATCACTTTTTACATATTTTTCATTTTAGGCATGGTAATAGAAATGAACATTATTATGATGCATTACTTGAATTGCTGGTTTGCCTTCTCACAAAAGTCTGTGAAAAATGACCCATAGCAAAGGTGAGATTCCCGGACCTGTTAACCGTCAGATGTCCCACTCTATTCTCTTGAGGAAAGGTGGAGCTTGTCCAGTTTGGTGCTAATAATGTCCAGTGTAGCTCTGCATTTTAATTAAATGTTATAAATATATTCATATAAACTTAAATATTATTCATATTATGATATGAGGTGGAGTTTAGATGGGCTTTGCTGACACTGAAACTGCCTTTCTCTCTGTAAAGATACTGACAAAGATGTTTGATATTGATTAATGACTAGATACCGTAAAACATCTTTGTGTGAAAATGAATGTTCAACAGAAACAGATGCATCGTCTTTGACGTACAGATGGAACTAAAACTTCTAATCAGGTGGAAATAAGAAAAATGGCAGTAGATTTGTATGGAAAATTGTACAGTGAAATTAGCAGATTAACATAAAAATTGCTGGACAATGAAATGAGTTTTAAGGAACAGTTGAGTTTTAGAAACAATTCTGGAGTATAATTGGAGTGGATTTATATGAAGTATTTTTAAGTTGTTTTAAAGTCACTATCTAAAAGTTGCCGACATGCAGACGTGCACGGTTACCAAAAAAGGGGGAATTATGTTTATTTTGGCTTTGCCTTCATTATGGCTGGATTATAAAATACTGTCAAATAGAATTAAGCATCATTTAGTTTTCAATTGAAAAATATGAAACATATTGTGCTCCAGATAGGTCAATTTTAGATAATATTTTATTATTACGAGATTTTGTTGATTTACGCCACCTCAATAATATTAATCGTGGTATTTTGTAATTAAACCAAGAAAAGGCATTTGATAGAGCGGATCAATCTTTGGTTTTGGTGAAACCATTTTATTAAATGTAGCATTGTTGTATTCCAATGTATTTATCATGGTTTAGGCTGGTGGGGGTCTTAGTGCTCCAGTATCTCTTGATAGAGAGATTCAACAAGACTGTCCATTATCTGAGCAGTTATATAGTCTAATGATTGAACAGTTAGGAACGAGTTTTAGTCAACAAAAGTACCTTAAGTGTTGGATGTATATATACGTTTTTTTTTCTTAATGTGTTGGTTTGTTCATTTATAGGTTTATCTTGATTGAAAAGTGTGGAATGAGTTTTATTCAACAAGGGAACCTTAAGACACACGAGAGGATCCTGAAAACGAGAAGATCCACACTGGGGAGAAACCAACTCCTTCTCAGCTGATCAAAATACCATCATATGAAGAAACGCACATGCAATGATCGATGTGCTTAAGTTCTGTTGCAAAACATACATAAATCCGACCAATCAGGTTGTGGACGGAGAAACGGAGGCCAGTTGGTGAGAGTTGAGCCGGTTTCCCATGGGCATTTTAATAGTGCCACGCTAAGAGTGAGGATGACCTGCACAACTGAGTGGACAAGAACACATTTTTTTTTTGGTCCGGACCAAATGAACTAGAAGTGTGAAATCATAAGTCATCCTTCCAATGAGACTAATTTATTAGGAGGATAAACCTCTGGTTATGCCGTCTAATCCCTGATGTAAACAGATCAAATATCTTTCTGGTATCTTTGGAGATGGGGGAGAAATCCCATTTTTTGCTAGCAAACAATTCTCGGTGAAACACAATGTTTTTGCAAGAGAATGGGAAAGCGTTGGTCTCCTTGAGCAGATCATGCAAAAGTTGTGTTGGTGAACGTTTCAACTTTGCATCGACAGCTTTGGAGGTGCTTTCAGTTATCTAGCCTCTCGCATACATGTATAATGTTTCAGTTTTGATGCTATACGTTCCAAACAGTGTGTACTAAAACAATTATTTTGGTTTAAGACTTCTAATGTAAGCGTCTTACCGTATGCATCTTTTATTGTTTGTCTTTACAAACTGAAGGACGAGTTACGGTTGTTCTCTGATGTCGACAACACTACATATCAGTTAATGTCATCAGCTGAAGTGTTTATGAACACCTTCAACCACAAGAAGATCTTTGACATGGTGGAGCTGAAGACTCTGTCTTCCGACAACGTGAAGTTGGTCTTCTGAGCTCTGGATGTGGACGCCAGCGGCTTCATCGAGCAGCTCAAGTGAGAGACACTTTACCAGCAGTTGTGTCTTTTGGCTTGTCTTCAGAGCTGGTGTCTCATTCTACCTTCATCACGTCTCCTGTTGGCGCAGCAGATCCAGTTCTGCACAGAAGAGATTCCACACAGGAACGATGGAAAAGCTTCAACACAGAAAAAATTATTTACCCTGGAACACATGCGAGACTTGAGCAGAACATCATCAACCTCTTCATGCGATACACACTCGTCCATTCACAGTCTGAGGGTGACGGATTACAATTGTTTAACTTTTTTTAATACAGATTAAAACAGAAAATAAATTATAAAAAGAATTAAAATAAAAAGTGTGTTTGTGCATTCTTCCCTCAATCACTACTGCACATATATTTACAATGTTTGATGTAACAATGTTCAGGTGAATCACCACACCGACATTTCCCAAAACACGGATCTGCAATAACACTGCAAAAACACCAAGTTACAAACTAAATGTGAGACATTAGAGTGCATTACTATGGAAGCCCGTTTCTGCCAAAGTTGAGGGAAAAAAAGATTCTTTAAGTCACACTAACAAGTTAACTTCTCACAATAGCTTGTGCACATGTGCAGAGCAGAAGAGAGTGTCACTCTAGCGACGCCTGCTGGTCCAAGCGTGTAAATGTGAGATCACAGTAAACATGACATTCTGTAAAACAGATGTCTTTGTTTAAATCAGTGAAATATATAAAGTGCAATCTATAGCAACATCAATTATAAATTATCAGTATATTTCCCACACTTTTGTGGTAAGGTATGGAAGTGGAGCAGAAACAGCGTGGTTACCGTGGTAACGAAGACCTGGTAGAAACAGTCTCATGAAAAATGAAAGCCAAGCACCGTTAAAAGAAAAAAAAATCAGATTAACGCTGGATTTTACATTTATTCGTTAATCTTAAGTGTAATAAAATGCGTGTTAATATTAATGCCCATTTCACACATAAACAGTCACAAAAAACATATTTAAGATCTTTATGACATGGGGCACATTTACACAGATTGGCAGTGAAATGAGGAAGACGCAAGGTCTTGAGATCTGGGTTTGTTTTTTTTAAAGCTGAACTTCCTTTTTTTTCCCGCTCCACCTTGCACATCTAGTGCGTTTTCACAGAAAAACAGTGGAAAGGTAGTGCAGTGTTTTGGAAAAAGCATGTTATGTGTGAACAGACTCTTATGAAAACCACAACTTCACAGATGGAGCGGTTTTTAACAGACATTGATATGCAGGTGCGTCTATAATTCCTGTTTGAAATCCATAGATCAATTTCGCATTTACACGCTTTAACCAGCAGGTGTCGCTAGAGAGACACACTTCTGCTCTGCGCATGCGCACAAGCACGAGGAGTTAACTTATTTCGATAAAGTTTTCCCTTATTTAAAGATACTAAGTCATTGTTTCGAGAAAGTGTCTCATTATTATGACAAAGAATCATATTTTTTAGTCAACTGTGGCGGACACAGGCTTCCATACATTACAGAGAGAACATACAAAAAAAAAAAGAGAAATATAAAGAATCTGTTCAAAATGCATTATAAATCTGATCAACAAACTATATCACCTTACAAGGTTTCAAGATTTCAAGGATTTAATGTACCTGGAACACATGGAACACTTGATCAGATCGTCAACTGCGCCAAACTCTTGCCGCGCTAAACACTGCGCACAAACTACGTGACAGTGAGCGCCACTTGCATCAGACAAAACCCACACAAAATACATATGTACAAGAGATTCACAACACATCCAGACACATATCCAATGAGCCCCCAAACAAACCAACTTACCAACTAGTCTTACCTCTTCAGAGTGCAATCGCGGTCTGACGACACTATCAAATGGGAAGAGTGAAGAAGAAACAAAAGCGTCAGCGTCATGTCTGACGCAACTCTCGGACTCCCAATAAGTGTAACGCGCAACACCCATAAGCGTCCCACCCAAACAAACATCCCAAATTGAAAGTTCCCACCAACGCAACATTACATGAACTATATAAACATTTAACACATAGTATCAATAGTCTCCTCAAGACCCATAAAAAAACAGTTTTGGGAAGTTCATCACAAAAAAAGAAGATATTAATATATCTCTTCCCAACTGTCTACATTGGTCTCAAGGACACAGGGGTCAGGATTTCCCTGTATCACCACTGGTAGCAGCCTTGAACATTAAAATATTTTGGGTTGTTTTAACCTCTAATTCAGGTTTAAAACCTACCAAAGTCAAACAAACTTTTTAACAATAAATATAAACTATATTGATAACTGTATTATTGTGCACATCAATGCACAATACCTGTCTGTTTATTATGAGTGTGCTGCAGTTTTCTCGTCTGCCACTTTAAATTCTGGAGCTCATTAAAGCAGGATGGATTCTGGTTGCTTGTTAATGTTTTAACAATATTGAAAATATTGTGTTGACTTCCCTGTTTTCATAGAATTAGAATGATTATTAAATCTTTATGCTTAAACTTATTGTTATAGTTATTCTTGTTTATTATCTTAACTCACACACTAGAACAGCTTTCAAGAACATTCAAATTCACTCTTGCTCTCTTTCTCCTTCCCATTTTTCCTCTGTTGTTTCATCCTCTCTTCCCTCATCCAAGATATTCTCATCTCTGGGGCATATTCTTCGTACGTCGCTTACTACATCCAAGATCAGTTGACACATCCGGGATGAGATAATCGCGTTAACTATGATCTGGATTATTCGGTTCTTCAAACGCATCTGTTGTTGACGATTAGTATAGCTGGATTGAGTTATCTGAGATCATTGCGCGTTCATGTGCTGGTTTAAAAGGGGTTATGTATCGATAGTAGAAACACTGATCAGCAACATTTTGATTGGTCAGCGAGCATGCTGAAAGAGCGCGCGCAGTATTTCTCGGCGGCGCGCGACGCTGAATTTCAGTTTAATTAAAACACAAGGCAACACTTTAAAGCTGCAAAAGCCAGGAGAGAGGCCTGGCAAAAAGTTGTCGACAAATTAAATTTGTGAGTAGCCTAGTGATCGTGTGTGTAATTATATTGACTCATATTAATTGCACTGTGTTTCATAATCGTCTTTTATATTAGAGCCACCGCAGGACCCACTAGAACTTGGGAACAAGTAAAAGTAAAATGCAAAAATATTCTGCAAAATAGTATCTTTACTACTTGCGCTGTGCTGCAAAAAAAAAAGTCAATCAATGAAATATAATTGCAAAAACGAATAAAGCAAAAAGTCAGACTTGAGATTGAATTGCTTCAAGAGGAACTTCAAAGTTAATAAAATACACGAATAAACACACTGTACTATTGAGGACCTTGCATGATTTATTTATTTCATTCCACAGGCAAGAGATTATCAACTGGATTTTTTAAAATAAATAAAATAAACTGTAAACTAAACTGTGTGCAAAGTTCCCTTTTTTCAAAAATGACTGCTTGAGTGCTAATAAACTTTGCGAATGGCACGACACACAGCACTTTCACAATGTTCTCCGCATCTCCAACAGTGTAAATGAACGTGCCGCTCGCAAAGTAGCGCAAGGCAATACACACAGTTTGAGCTGTAGTTAACACCCGACTACGACTAATTGTATCTAAATTAACTAGATACATTATACCCTCACGTGAAAAACGAAATATATATATATATATATATATATTATTTTTTAAATATATTATAACTATTATAATTATATTAAATATATTATATTGCACCTTCCAGAACAGGTTTCTCTCGTAAAAACGGACAGGACATGTTGCGACAAACTTCCCATTTCACCTCCGCTTATAAAGCCGTGAACTAATCCTGCTAACTTGAAGTAAGCCTGCTCCGAGCAGGTTCACTTCAGCGGACCTGTTACTATGACAACAAGTCCCGGATGAGCGTCGAAGAACCGAACAATCCAAGATAATGCGAAATTGTCAACAATCTAATCCAGCTAAGTGAGTTAGCGAGGTACGAAGAATATGCCCCTGGATGTGAATGCTGCAACAGACACTTTATATTCCACTCTAATATCTTAATGCCCACAACATTCTTGTCCTACTCAACCATTTTGTAACTTTTGTGTTGTGACCTGAGAAACCGTAGGGGGTGAGAGCCTTGTTTTGTTTTGTAGACCCAAAGGCCATCTGGGGCATATTCTTCGGACGTCGCTAACTACATCCAAGATCAGTTGACACATCCGAGATGAGATAATCACGCTAACTATGATCTGGATGTTTCGATCCTTTGAACGCACCTGTTGTTGACGATTAGTATAGCTGGATTGAGTTATCTGAGATCATTGCGCGTTCATGTGCTGGCTTAAAAGGGGATATGTATCGATAGTAGAAACATTGATCAGCAACATTTTGATTGGTCAGTGAGCATGGCAAAAAAAAAATTCACAGTTTTTCTCAGCAGCGCGTCGCTGAATTTCAGTGTTTAATTAAAGCACAAGGCAACACTTTAAATGCTGCAAAAGCCAGTAGAGAGGGCTGGCAAAAGGTTGCCGACAAATTAAATTTGTGAGTTGCCTAGTGATTGTGTGTGTAATTATATTGTCTTATATTAATTGTATTTCATAATCCTCTTTTATATTAGAGCCATTAGCACCTACTAGAACTTGGGAACAAGTAAAAGTAAAAAATATTCTACAAAATGGTCATCTTTACCACTTGCGCTGTTCTGCAAAAAAAAAAAGAAAAAAAAAAAAGTTAATTAATGAAATGGAATTGCAAGAACTAATAAAGCAAAAAGTCAGACTTGAGATTGAATTGCTTCAAAAAGTAACTTCAAAGTTATTAAAATACACTAATAAACACAATGTACGATTGATGACCTTGCATGATTTATTTATTTCATTCCACAGGCAAGAGATGATCAGCTGGATTAAAAAATTAATAAAATAAACTGTAAATTAAACTGTGTGCAAAGTTCCCTCTTTTCAAAAATGATGCTGGACTGGTCCAAGTGCACTGGCTGGAGATCATCATCAGCTGCATCTCCACCACATGCGTCCTCTCCTTTCTGATGGTGGCAATGTGTGTGCAGTCTATGACACCAATCACATTAGGGAAGCCTGGGGACAATCGCGTCATATTTACTGGCATGGTAATGATTTTATAAGTTCTATGATCAATTATAATGTATCTGCAATAGCGAAAAAAACTCTCTTTAACAACTTGGGGTCTTAAGTGGTTTGGGAAAACCACAAAAAACACCCAAAGACTACTTGAGTGTCAGGTAAACTTTGTGAATGTTAGACAGACAGCACTTTTACAATGTTCTCCGCATCTCCAACAGTGTAAATGAACATACCGCTCTGAAAGTAGCGCAAGGCAATGCACACAGTTTGAGCTGTTGTTAACGCCCGACTACGACTAATTGTATCTAAATTAACTAGATACATTATACCCTCACGTGAAAAACTATAGTTTATATATACTATATATTTATATTATATATTTATATACTATATCAATACAGTTTTTTACAATTGCTAAGCAGCAGTGGGCACAACTGGAGTCACATGTGCAAAACTCTAACTACAGTCTGCACTACCAACAGTCACCTGAGCTCAACAGTTCACATCACCTGCAAAACCCATTTCAAGCAACACAACTCTTAACACACGGCTCAAAACAGGCTCATGCAGCCAAACACTGTACACAACCCTCACTGAGATAACACACACTGTCACTCAGAACACACTGAGAGTAAAAACACTAGCTTCAAACACCAATACAGAAAATACTAACTTTTCTGTACAGTTTGAACAATTTCAGTGACTTCATACAAAATAATATTTTCCTCAAAGAACAGAGTGACATTCTTTCACATGATTTACAGTATTTATATTTCTAAAACATAACAATTCTTGAAGGTAAATGAAAATCAGCAGTTTTCTTCAGTAGTCTGTAGTAATTTAAGGATTTACAGTAATGAGAAAAATGGTAGAAACTAAAAGTACATACTGTAATTCAAACACATAATTGAAGGGCTAATCCTGCGTCTCTCTAGCATCAGCCACAGGTTTTCATCAACATCACATGTAATGTTCTCTCTCATGCTCCTGGGGAAGAACCAGGTCTGTGAAATTTCCAAATATATCATTATCAGCCAGCACTCTATCTTGAGTATCCCACAGTTTTACAGTATTGCATTGGTGACCATAATCATGTCAACAATAGCATTTTCCTGCGCATCTGAAAATAAATTTTCTCTTCCTCCTGTTGTAAAAATACATTTTACTGTCAAACTTACTGTAATGTATATACGTGTAAATAGTATATAATTACAATACAAAATAAATTCCTGTAATGTTTTCATTTACTGTAAGGATGTATCTCTCACCTGTTTGAAAGCTGGAAAATGAGCATGACAGATGCCACTGTGGATCATTGCAGATTGGGTTGCACCCTCAACCCTTCCTCTCTCAATGAGAGACCTTGATTCATGACATGTCTATAAGTTTAGCACTTATTTAATCTGAAATAGCAGATCTTTGTCTTCTTTGTCTTCCTCCACACATCCACCCTCTCCCTGCCACCGTTCTCCCTTCACAAACCTGTCTTCCGTGTTCCATTTGCAAATTTAGTTTTTCTGAGCTCTAGGTAAAGGTCAAGGTAAAGCTTAGAAAGACTAATTCATGACTCATATTAGTTTTATTCAGTTAACTCAGATCAGTCTCCCCATCAAATGCTGAACAGCTTAATGTCAACTTCAGAATGCCCGCGATTTCAGCTACTTCAGCTGCTTCAGCGTCTTTCACTAGTGACAAGCTAATTGCTAAATCGCCTTATGGCTCATTCTCCTGAAAATTTGACTAAGTGGTCTTCTTTCTAAAAAAGATCCACCTTTACCCCAGCTTCATTCAACTTCTTTGAGGTCAACTGATCAGAACAACTTAAACAAACCACATCAAATCCAATTACTTAAATTTAACTATGTCTGACATATATTCATTGGAAAAAAAAAACTGGTGTGTATTTTCTTTATCACAGTTCTTTTCAGTATTTGCAGTCAATGTATCATATCAATTTTCATTATCAGGTAGACTTGTTACTATTTTAAAATTCTTACCTGAAATGATTGAGACAATGCCTGAGATGCAGATCCTAGTTAGTGACGCCAATTAGACTTGAAAACAAGCTTTGTCCCTGTTGCGCTTTAAATCACGGAACCAGACACCAGTAATTTTGCCAAGAGATATCTTATTTATTTTTACATATATGTCAAAACATAGGAGAGAAAGAGTATGCTGGAGAGGTGGTCTTCGTTCCGTATTTCTCTGGTTCTCTGTAACATACGGTGGGTTTTTATACATTACCAAAGAAGCATCTGGCATGACCAGAGACACAGTTGTCTTCTGTTAAAAGTGGAATGCGTACATCCTATGGCCCCCTAACATGTGCCTATCATGTGAGCATGATGTCTTGTGAAGAACTAAAAATGCACGCTCCCATGCTCCTAACTAGGCAAAGCTAGACAGACTCAAATATTATAAACAGAAACTTAAACAACACCTGCACTCTTTTTGCTACTGTAGAGAGACTAACACATCCCCCAAGTCAGATTCCCAGTGAAATGCTCTCAGAGAGCAAATGCTGTGAGTTTGCTTCCTTCTTCTCTGAGAAAATAAATAATATCAGAAAGGCGATCAGCACATCCTTGAGCTGCACTGGGGTAAAACAGATCAGACCACAACCTCAGAAAGTAGCTATTATGTCTGTTTTCGAAGCAATTGATGATACAATTTTGGAAGAAACAGTACAGCACCTTAAAACATCAACCTGCGCCCTTGACATACTTCCTACATCTTTTTTCAAAAGCGTGTTTAACTGTTTAGAAGCAGATCTCCTTGAAGTGGTAAATGCCTCACTTCTTTCTGGGACTTTTCCAAAATCCCTAAAAACTGCAGTTGTTAAGCCCCTTCTGAAAAGAGCAATCTGGATAACATCATATTGAGCAATTACAGACCAATCTCAAATCTTCCTTTCATAGGCAAGATCATTGAAAAAGTTGTTTTCAATCAGCTGAACAAGTTCTTAAGCTTGAATGGATACTTTTGTAACAGTCCAGCCTATTACGTAATAAAATATATGCTGTAATTCTGTTCCTCGCCATCAGGGGGCGATCTAGTGTTGGTGGGGCTAGATAAAATAAGGTGAACAGTAGAGGAAAAGAGTATGGTTACCTTTCAGGTAGCATGCCACTTTGTCTTGATGGCAAGAGTTTGTGAAGTCCTTGTTGAGAAACGTTTGTTTTTTCTTGCTCAACTGACTTTTCTTGTTGTCAATATGCTTAATGCATATGTTTGCCATATCTGTGGATCTGGAAAGGATTTGTTACTCCAGCTGATGGCTATGGACTAAGACATCGGTTCAGAGGAAACCCTTTACTTGGAAACTAGTATAACAGGGAGGAGATACAATTTTTGCTGGATCACTTTTCAATGGATATCTCTGTCAAACGGACAAGCAACTACGGACGTAACAGCTAAGACATTCTCTTGACTCTTTTGCATTTACCTCGCTCCACCTAAGCACAAAAGACATACTTTGAGTGAGATATTTTTGGGTAAGCAAATATCTGTAAGCTCATGTTGAGTGTTGGTTTTGTTTTTGGGGGTTGAGGGAAGTCTGACTTTGTAGCTGCCTTACTTACTAGAGATTTAAACGATGTGGTAATGTTTTTGACCTTCCCAAACATTCAGATGTATAATTAGTATGTGTGCAAAAAAAACACGTGCTGTTATACTTTGTCAACTTTCAATCTGGTTTCCGACCACATCACAGCACAGAGACAGCACTCATAAAGATAATTAATGATATTCGTCTTAACACAGACTCAGGTAAATTATCAGTGCTGGTTTTACTCGACCTCAGTGCAGCATTTGATGCTGTAGATCACAACATTCTCCTTGACAGGCTAGAAAACTGGGTTGGGCTTTCTGAGATGGTTCTTAAATGGTTCAGGTCATACTTAGAAGGGAGAGGTTATTATGTGAGTATCGGTGACCATAAGTCTGAGTGGGGTATAGGGGGCTCTATATAGAGGTAGTACCTTTGTTGTCTGGCAGCTGCACTCTTGAGTGGACAGACACACTGGTCCTCATCCATCTCCCAACTCTCACGTCTGCCTCCAAGAGAGAAATTTTTCTTGGCATACCCTGGTACACCGCTTCAGCTAGCGGGCTAAACGACGTTGAGGGGGGGATACACTGCATCACTAGGCGTATAAACTTCTACAAGGAAGTCAACGGCTAGGACGGAAGGTCTTTATAGATCAACTGCCAAGTGTTCGGGACCAGGACGCACCATATGTATTAGTGGATTGCATCTGTGGCCGACCAGCTATGGACCAAATAGCAGGGAATGCAGATCTCTTTAGCCATGGTTGGGCATCTGCATAGGAGAAGGAAACTCTGATATAAAACCTACGACCTGTGGACCTCGTTTTCACCGTCCTGGCTCGCCAGGCCATGGCAAATGAAACTCAGGTTTAAAGGGTGGAGTCAGTTTGCGCAGACCGAACTTCACCTAAAAACTCCATTGCGCAGGCATGAAGGACCGTCTATTGTCTACTGTCTACTGTTTATGTGTCTATCAAGCCCTGCAGCGTTGGGAAAGGGGCGAAAACTGCAGGTGAAAGATGTCACTGGAAGCCGCAGTTCTAATCCTGCATGCAGGCGACTCAGGCCTTTGGTCGTCTGATGTTGATCTGGAGACGACATCATCACCCGGCAGCAGCCTGAGTGTCCAAGCAGCCTTTTTTAGGGACAGCACTGCTTGCTCCACACGGAGAAGGGCCTAGAAAAGGTGGCTTAAACAAAGCTCGTCTCCTTCCACCCCAGTTGGCCAAACGCAGCCAGCGGGCATCTTACAACGCAGTCAAAATTTAACAGAAAAAACAAGGAATGTCCCACCGGCCTTATATCGTGGGAAAAAACAATGCAAAATCAGGACAATGCTAGATTCAACTGACAGCAACAGACCTGAACGACGCTCTGCCTTAATTGCACATGAACTCTCTCGCCTTGCTGTTGACATTGCTGCACTTAGCGAAGTCCGCCTTTCAGAGGAGGGAAGTTTAAGAGAACTCCGAGCTGGATACACTTTGTACTGGTCAGGAAAACCAAAAACTGAAAAACGTTTTTCAGGAGTTGGGTTCATGGTCAAGGACTCAATCGCCACTAAATTATCAAACCTTCCAATTGGTCACACAGACCGCATCATGTCCATGCGTCTCTCGTTAGGAAATCAACAACATGCTACACTCTGCAGTGTATATGCTCCAACACTACAGGCAGATTCTTCTGAAAAGGATAAATTCTACGCTGACCTGCGCAGACTTTTCAAGAGCGTCCCAGAGAGCGATAAAATAATCATCCTTGGAGATTTCAATGCAAGAGTGGGCCGAGATTCTGATACCTGGAAAGCAATCATTGGGAAACATGGCTTGGGTGGCTGCAATGACAATGGGCGTCTGCTTCTTGAATTTTGCGCAGAATTACAGCTCACCATCACAAACACCATATTTCAACAGAAAGACTGAAAACGACCTGGATGCATCCTAGATCAAAAACACTGGCATTTAATCGATTACATCATAGTATGTCAGAGGGACCTAAAAGATGTCCTTCACACCAGAGTGATGAATAGCGCAGAGTGCCATACAGATCACCGTCTTGTTCGATGCAAGCTAAATTTTTATTTCAAGCCCAGGTCCAAACAAGGACGTACCATAAAAAGGAAGCTCCAGATTAAAAACCTCTTGTCTGAAGACGTCAAGGCAAGTTTTCAAGATAGTCTGCACTCTAGACTTGAAAAACCAAACTTTCCACCAGACCTTCCACTGGAAGAGATGTGGAATTCCATTAAGGCTGCCATTCTGCAAACCTCAGCAGAAATTCTTGGATTTACCACTAAGAACCACAAAGACTGGTTTGACGAAAATGATCAAACAATTCAAGATCTACTTGCCAGTAAAAGATCAGCATACCAAGCCCATCTCGCACAACCATCCTGCCCACAGAAGAAAGCAGCCTTCCGCCTTATCTGCAGCTCCCTCCAGCGCAGTCTTCGAGAAATACAAAATAAATGGTGGACAAAGCTTTGAGAAAGTCCCCAGTGTCAGCGTATAGTTGGATTCTATAAGAAGTTCTATGAAGCGCTGAAAGCAGTGTATGGTCCCTCCTTCCAAATACAGAGCCCTTTACGGAGTGTACATGGACAAGAGCTACTTACTGACAGGGAATCTATCCTTAACCGCTGATCAGAGCACTTCCAAACCCTCTTCAGCACTAGCCGTTCAGTCCAAAAGGCAGCTATTGATCGCATCCCACAACAGCCACCAATGATGGAACTCGATGTGGCACCCACACTGCAAGAGACTGTAAAAGCCATTGAACATCTGAAGGCAGGAAAGGCTGTAGGAAAAGATGGTATTCCACCAGAGATATGGAAGGAAGGTGGCCTAGCATTGCACACCAAACTCCACGAGTTTTTCGTTTGCTGCTGGGAGCAAGGGAAACTTCCGCAAGACCTCTGTGATGCAATCATCATCACCTTGTATAAAAACAAGGGGGAAAAGTCTGACTGCTCAAACTACCGTGGGATAACTCCCAAATTCCTTACCATGGTCATCCAACTACATGAAGACCAGCTTGGTCAGGTTAAATACAATAATGAATTGTCACAGACCTTCCCCATTGCAAATGGCGTGAAACAGGGCTGCATTTTAGCTCCCACACTGTTTTCAATCTTCTTTAGCACGATGCTCCAAAAAGCTACAGAAGACCTTGATGACGAAGATGGCATCTATATCAGATTCCGAACTGATGGAAACCTCTTCAACTTAAGGCGACTTCAGGCTCATACAAAAACATCAGAAAAACTGATAAGAGAACTTCTTTTTGCAGCGTGTAACATCTTGCTTTGCAGAAGCTTGCCAGCTCTTTGGCCTTGAGGTAAGCCTAAAGAAAACTGAAATACTTCACCAGCCTGCCCCCAAGGAATTGTACCATCCACCGAGCATCCTCATTGACCGGACAGTGCTAAGCACAGTCCATCAGTTCACTTACTTGGGCTGCGTGATATCCTCTGATGCAAAGATCGACAAAGAAATAGACAACAGATTAGCCAAGGCAAATAGTGCATTTGGCAGACTCTACAAACGTGTCTGGCACAATTCCAATCTCAAGAGTGTTACAAAAATCAATGTCTACAGGGCTGTAGTACTAACCACCCTCCTATATGGTGCTGAATCATGGGTTACCTACAGTCGTCACCTCCGTCTCCTTTTAACGCTTCCATCAGCGCTGCCTCCGCACCATCCTTAACATCCACTGGAGTGACTTTGTTGCAAACATTGAAGTCCTCAAACAAGTCAAGTCAAGTCAAGTCACCTTTATTTATATAGCGCTTTTTACAATGTAGATTGTTTCAAAGCAGCTTTACAGGAAAAACAATATAAACAAAGTTTGTTTGGCTGAACAGAAGCCCCAAAAGAGCAGCTGAATCAATACAATTGATGAATTTTAAGTGTTAAGTTTCCCCAACTGAGCAAGCCATAGGCGACAGCGGCAAGGAACCAAAACTCCGGCAGGTGACGTAACGAATGAAGAATAGAATGGAGAAAAAACCTTGGGAGAAACCAGGCTCAGTCGGGGGACCAGTTCTCCTCTGGCCAACAGCCAAACAGTGCATGATTATACAACAATTCAAGTCCAATATGAAGTCCAATTTGGTCCAGTTAGAGATGGGTTCATGATCGTCACAGGGGAGGGTCTAGTAGAGTCACGATCACCGCAGACACTTCAGGGCAGTGCTGTGCTCGTGTCCAGGTCCTTCATCTGATCTGGATATGGCCCGGATCAAGCTGACCACGGTAACCTCGGAATAAACAGAGACCAATATCAGCGTAGATGCCATTCTTCTTCTGATGTATCGAGTACATCAGGTGTTATGGGAATGTTCCCGGTTCCGGCTTATCTAAATTATGCAGCCTAACAATCATTTTACATGATTTGGATTAAAAATGTATGTATAATGTGTTATGTGTATGCCAGGTTGAAGAGATGTGTTTTTAGTCTAGATTTAAACTGACAGAGTGTGTCTGCTTCCCGAACTGTAATAGGAAGACTGTTCCAGAGTTTAGGAGCTAAATAGGAAAAGGATCGCCCGCCAGCAGTTGACTTTGATATTCTAGGTATTATAAGCTGGTCAGTATTTTGGGATCGCAATAGACGTGAAGGACTATAATGTGTTAAGAGATCGTTCAAGTACTGTGGAGCTAAACCATTTAATGCTTTGTAAGTAATTAGCAAGATTTTAAAATGTATTCAGTGTTTAATAGGAAGCCAGTGCAGGTTTGACAGAACTGGGCTAATATGCTCATACTTCCTGGTTCTAGTAAGAACTCGAGCTGCTGCATTTTGGACCAGCTGGAATTTGTTTATTAAGCGTGCAGGGCAACCACCTAGTAAAGCATTACAATAATCTAGCCTTGAACTCATGAACGCACGAACTAACTTTTCCGCATTTGTCTTAGATAGCATATGTCGCAATTTAGATATATTTTTAAGATGGAAGAACGCCGTTTTACAGATGCTAGAAACATGGCTTTCAAATAAAAGATTGGTATCAAAGAGCACACCCAGGTTTCTAACTGACGACGAAGACTTGACAGAGCAGCTATCGAGTGTTAGGCAGTAGTCTAGATTATTATGTGCTGAACTTTTTGGTCTAATAATTAGAATCTCTGTTTTTTCAGAATTAAGCAGTAGAAAGTTATTAGTCATCCAATTTTTTATATCAGTTATGCATTCTGTTAATTTAGGGAATTTGTTCGTTTCATCAGGATGAGAAGAAATATAGAGCTGAGTATCATCAGCGTAACAATGAAAGCTAATGCCATGCTTCCTAATAACTGCACCCAAAGGAAGCATGTACAGGGTGAAAAGCAATGGTCCTAGTACTGAACCTTGAGGAACTCCATACTGAACCCGTGACCGATATGACATCTTCTCATTTACTGCTACAAACTGATAACGGTCAGATAAGTATGACTTGAACCAGGCTAATGCAACTCCACTAATGCCAACATAATTTTCAAGTCTATTCAGAAGGATTTTGTGGTCAATTGTATCGAATGCAGCACTAAGGTCCAGTAACACTAACAGAGAGATACAACCACGATCGAATGATAAGAGCAAATCATTTGTAACTCTAATGAAAGCAGTCTCAGTACTATGATATGGTCTAAATCCTGACTGGAAATCCTCGTAGATGCTGTTTCTTTCTAGAAAGGAACATAGTTGTGAAGATATTGCCTTTTCTAGAATCTTTGACAAGAAAGGTAGATTCGATATCGGCCTGTAATTAACTAATTCTGTAGGATCAAGTTGTGGTTTTTTAATCAGCGGTTTATTTACAGCCAGCTTAAAGGTTTTTGGTACGTATCCTAATGACAAAGAAGAATTAATTATATTAAGAATAGGATCTATGATTTCTGGAAGCATCTCTTTCAGTAGCTTAGTCGGTATTGGGTCTAGCATACATGTTGTTGATTTTGATGATTTAACGAGTTTAGACAATTCTTCCTCCCCAATAGCAATGAAGGAGTGGAATTTTTCTTCAGGGACACTAAAATTTACTGTATTTTGTGATATTGAAGTAGACGGTTGCATGGTTATAATTTTCTCTCTAATATTATGAATTTTGCAAGTAAAGAAGTCCATGAAGTCATTAGTGCTGTGCTGATTTAAAGCATCTGGGGTTGAGGCTTTATTTCTTGTTAATTTAGTCACTGTATCAAATAAATACCTAGGGTTGTATTTGTTTTCTTCTAAGAGGGTAGAAAAGTAAGTAGATCTAGCTGATCTTAAGGCCTTTCTGAATGCAATAGAGCTGTCTTTCCATGAAATGCGAAAAACCTCTAGCTTAGTTTTTTTCCAGCTGCGCTCCATTTTTCTGGCTGCTCTCTTGAGGGCCCGGGTGTGCTCGTTGTACCACGGTGTTGGACTATTTTCTTTAATCTTCTTTAAGCGTAACGGAGCAACAGTGTCTAAAGTGCTGGAAAAGAGAGAGTTTATAGTTTCTGTTGCAACATCAAGTTCTTCTAGGCTATCTGGGATGTTAAGTAGATGAAATTGATCAGGAAGATTATTTATAAAGCTATCTTTTGTGTTAGAAGTGATAGTTCTACTATATTTATAACAGGGAGTTAGTTTTTCGACTTTGGCTAAAGGTAATCTACACGCAACTAAGTAATGATCTGAGATGTCATCGCTCTGCTGCAGAATTTGAACAGTATCAACATTGATCCCATATGACAATATTAGATCTAAAGTATGATTACGGGAATGAGTGGGTCCTGATACATGTTGTGTAACTCCAATAGAGTTTAAAATGTCTCTAAATGCCAATCCCAATGCGTCTTTTTCATTATCTACATGGATATTAAAATCACCGACAATTATGACTTTATCTGAGGACATTACTAATTCTGAGAGAAAATCAGCAAATTCTTTGATAAAGTCTGTATGGTGCCCTGGTGGCCTATATAGAATAGCCAGCACAAAAGTTAAACAGGAATTATTACTGGCACTAGATAATTTTACATTGAGGACCATCACTTCAAAAGAATTATATTTCAAATTAGACCTTTGAGCAGTACTGATCGTGTTACTATAAATTACAGCAACACCTCCTCCTTTACCTTTCAGACGAGGCTCATGTTTATAACAGTAATCTTGAGGGGTGGACTCATTTAAAGTGATATAATCGTCTGGTTTTAGCCAAGTTTCTGTCAAACACAGCACATCTAGTTTATGATCTGTAATCATATCATTTACAATAAGTGCTTTTGAGGAAAGGGATCGTATATTCAGTAACCCAAGCTTTATCATTTGTTCATTTATGTTATATCCGTTCTTAGTTGTTTGTAAATCAATTAAATTTTTACTCTTAAACGGTTTTGAGAGATTTTTGTATTTGCTAATTCGGGGAACAGACACAATCTCTATAGGATGATATCTAGGTGAAAGAGTCTCTATGTGTTGGAATTTATCTGACCTCTGTGACGTGAGACAGCTAGCAGACGGTCGGTTTAGCCAGTTTGTCTGCTTCCTGACCTGGACCCCAGTTAGTCAAGGTTTAGCTCTAAGACTATATGCCAAATTACTAGAGAGAAGAGCGGCACCATCCCAGGTGGGATGAATACCATCTCTTTTCAACAGGTCAGGTCTGCCCCAAAAACTTTTCCAATTGTCTATGAACCCTATGTTATTCCGCGGGCACCACTTAGACATCCAGCCATTGAGTGAGGATAATCTGCTAAGCATCTCATCACTCCTGAGCATAGGAAGAGGGCCAGAGCAAATTACGGTGCCTGACATCGTACTTGCGAGTTCACACACCTCTTTAATATTAGTTTTAGTGATCTCCGACTGACGAAGTCGGACATCATTAGCGCCGACGTGAATAACAATCTTAGAATATTTACGATTAGCCTTAGCCAGCACTTTTAAATTTGCTTTGACGTCAGGCGCTCTGGCTCCCGGAAAACATGTGACTATGGTGGCTGGAGTCTCTATTTTCACATTCCGAGTAATAGAATCGCCAATCACTAGGGCACTTTCAACAGGTTTCTCAGTGGGTGCGTCACTGAGTGGGGAGAACCTGTTTGATGTTCTGATCGGAATGGAACAGTGGTTTTTTGACCCGCGATTATGCCGTCTCACAGTCACCCAGTTGCCCTGCTGCACGGGCTCTACAGCCGGAACCGAACAATGTACAGGGTTTGCTAAGCTAGTCGCATCCAAAGTAGTATCTAAAGCCCTTGCATTCTTACTATCCTCAATTAAAGTTTGGATGCGTGTCTCTAATTCTGAGATCTTCTCTGTCAGCCTAATTATGTCCCTACATTTATGACATGTGAAGCCTTCACAGCTGACAGAGACAGACAGACTATGCATGAAGCAGGCAGTGCAAGTGACAATTTTGAGAGAAGATGACATGACTCACCGCGTGTGTTGATCCAACTTGTTGACCAGTTGTTTGATGAAGATATTAAATAATCTAGTATTATATTTAGCAATATGAACGAACGTCAAGTTTAAAATCTAAAACAAAAACAAGTTTATACGACACAAACAAATGCAATCCACTCGAGCAAACAGGAAACAGCAGCAGTGCAGCAGTCAAAACGATCCGTCTGAAACCAAGCAGGGATCATCAGCGTTGAGGCCACACTCATGAAGATACAGCTTCGCTGGGTAGGGCACGTGTCCAGGATGGACGATTGTCGCCTGCCGAAAATCACACTGTATGGTGAGCTATCATCTGGCCACCGTGATAGAGGGGCACCCCGTAAGAGATATGAAGACTCCTTGAAAAAGACCCTCACCACTTGTGGCCTCGATCACTGTCAATGAGCATTACAAGCGACTGATCGTGGAAGGTGGCGACATACATTTCACCAAGTCGTTGACACATTTGAACAAAATAGACGTGGCATCCTGGAGGAAAAACGATGGAGAAGAAAAAAACGGGTACCATTGTCAGCATCCACCACAACCCAATCATTCCCCTGCATCCACCACAACCCAATCATTCCCCTGCAGTCTCTGTGGACGGACATGCCTGTCACGTATTGGGCTCATCAGCCTCCAGCGTGTGTGCAATAGACATGGAAACCCCCCTTCTTAATCTTCGTAAGCGAAGTCAAGCCAACAACAACAAGTCTGAGTGGACATCCATGACATGCGGAGTCCCTCAAGGTTCAATACTTGCACCCCTCCTGTTCAACTTATATATGCTGCCACTGAGCCAAATAATGAGAAAGAACCAAATTGCATATCACAGCTATGCAGATGACACCCAGATTTACCTCTTGTTATCACCTAATGACTACAGCCCCATTGACTCCCTGTGTCAATGCATTGATGAAATTAAAAACTGGATGTGCCTAAACTTCCTTCAGTTAAACAAAGACAAAACTGAAGTCATTGCATTTGGAAACAAAGATGAAAGTGAACGCATACCTTCACTCTAGGGGTCAAACAACTAAAAATCAGGTCAGGAATCAGGTCAGGTGTGATTTTGGAGTCAGACCTGAGTTTCAGTAGCCATGTAAAAACAATAACTAAATCAGCATATTATCATCTCAAAAGTATTGCAAGAATTAGATGCTTTGTCTCCAATCAAGACTTAGAGAAACTTGTTCATGCTTTCATCACCAGCAGGGTGGATTATTGTAATGGGCTCCTCACTGGCCTTCCCAAAAAGACCATAAGACAGCTGCAGCTCGTACAGAACGCTGCTGCCAGGATTCTGAGCAGAACCAGAAATTATGAACACATCACACCAGTCCTCAGGTCCTTGCACTGGCTTCCAGTTATATTTAGAATTGATTTTAAAGTACTGTTACTTATTTATAAATAGCTCAATGGCCTAGGACCTCAATACATTGCAGATATGCTCATAGAATATAAACCTAACAGATCACTAAGATCATCAGGATCAAGTCACTTAGTAATACCCAGGGTTCACTCAAAGCAAGGAGAGTCTGCTTTTAGATGTTACGCCAGCCGCAGCTGGAACCAGCTTCCAGAAGAGATCAGGTGTGCTCAAAATCAAGACTCAAAACACATCTTTTTATCTATGCATTTGCAGATTGAGCACTGTGCTATGTCCGAATTGTTTGCATTTTATTTTATACGTTTAATCTTCTTTTAATCATTTTTAATGTTTTATTTTTATCACTCTTCTTTATGTAAAGCACTTTGAATTACCATTGTGTATGAAATTACCATTTACCAATTACCATTACCATTGTGTATGAAATGTGCTATACAAATAAACTTGCCTTGCATTGCCTTGCCTAGTGGAATGAATTTTTCCCAATAAAATTACTATTTTATTAAATAATTAACTGATTCATTTACTCGTGTTCTTATTGTTGTTGGTATTCATTAGTGATGTATTAGTTTGTTAAATGTTAATAAAATTATGGGATTAATTGATGGAAAAGTAATAATCCGTAATATCATTTTAAACTTAAACCAATTAGATGTCTTGTTAGCACGTGATTAATTGTAACCAATGAGGCTGCAGGAAGTTTTTGCGGGTTTCTCCCGTGACACAATTGATTCCATTAGGTAAGCGCTTAACATTTCTGACAAATATGTCTTACGGAACACGGATATTAACATCCACACACTGAGTTAGCAACGTCAACAATCGACAAACACACAGGAAGACATGAGCGTTTATATACAGGGTATAATGAGGTAGTTAGCCAGCGACTCCTCCACTCTAGGCATCACCCCATAGCCGCGTTCTTTAGCTCCCACAAGAGTAGCATAGTTAGCGGAAGCGCTGCTATGCACTCTGTAGGTGGCGGGCCATTTCCAAGACCTCGACACCTCGGTGTGGAGGTCCGGGAAGAATGGCAAACCCCAACGCTGAGGTTGCACCCGGGCAGGTAAGTAACGCTCGTCCAGCCTACTTTTAGGGCGAGCGTCCCTTAAGCCTTGCTGTTGCCCGAGTGACGACCTCAAGCAGCTCCACAAATGTGGGTGAGGTTGATGGCGATTCAACCTCATCCACATCGATGCTGACCACATCCACCTCCAGCTCCTCAGAACTGGAAAGGTTCAGCAACGCTTCCTCACCCAGGTCGGAAAGTAATCACCGCGTGGTGCGCTTCCGAGTCCTATGTGAGGGCAGATTCAGCAGATTTAGCTAGTGTGCGATGAGTGACGAATCCACATGAATGACAAAAAACCATAGGGGTGCAGACACAGGGAAATACATGAAGCTGATGATACAGGAACAAGGGACACAAAAAACAATCTGGCAAACACAAGGTGGTTAGCAAGGCTAGAGATAGTCCGGGTAATGAAGTACAGCAGCAGGTGGTGATGATGAATGAATGAGTGGGTGATCAGTAGCCACGCCTCCCACATTCGCTCCACCTAATCACACACACACACACATACACACACACACACACACACACACACACTGTAACGGACCCAGCCACGCCTCCTGCACCAGACTCCTTCACTCCGCCCACTCATTCCGCGTCACCTGAATACTGACCACCTGCACCTGCAAGCAATCTCCCCCTGCACTTTAAAGCCAGCACTCACCTCACTCACAGTGTCTGGTCTTGTCACTGTTAACCGGGCTCCACCTGCATGCTCAGTGTCTCTTCTGAACACCCATCTCCAAGCATTCCGAGAACCTCCTCGCTGAGCTTTCTCCTGGACTTCCATGAACTTCATTAACTATCTCCTCCATACCACTCAGATAAGACTGTGTTACTGTTTGCCTCTGCCCTGCACTTCCTGTTACACTGCCCTGCAACTGCTACTGTCTTGTGTTCTGCCGTCAATAAACCTGCTATCTAAAGTCTGTGTTTTCGAGTGTTTCCATCATGACATACACACACAAACACCAGCAGACAGAGAGTCAGTGTATTCATGAACAGTGAAAGAGAGAATGAACGAGTGAAGGGGTGATAAATGGGTTGGAACCGTTATGAGAGGCAGTCGTTAGGATAGTTCCAGTGAAAATGCGTGCGATGCTGAGTGTTAGGACTTTTCCACACAAAAATGCGCGTGGGCGACGGAATATTTTTCTTGCACACCGATACAATGCTCATACACCGATTTGACTTCCCATGCTCGTACAACGATTTACTCGTATACTAGGTCACTCATAAACCGAGGTATTACTGTATTTGGTTTTTATACTCAATTTATTTGTTTCATGTACATTGTACATGTACATGTAATTATTTATTAATTTTTTCAGCTCATTTGCACTCTTATTTGTTTAAATCTGTTTAAATATTTTACATATGTATGTTATATGTTAGACTTAATAGACATTTATATACTTAAATATTTAAACTATTGCACCTTCTATTCTTTCGTAAAGTTGTTATGACAGACTAACACAAATTTACTCAAAAATATTTATATAGTATGAAGAGAGAGAGAGAGAGCCTTCCCCAAGTCAGGTTCTGTTTATTCTGTTAAGTCAGTTTGATTATAACATGGTAATTTATTACATTTTCAAAAACCAGTACCCTTGATCACATTGTAGGGCTTGGACCCTATATTGGTTATCAGACATGTAAACATACAAATAATCGGTATTATTATAAAAACAATAAAGCAGCATCAATCTCTACTAGTTATGCAAACATTCTCAATCTCAGAGAACACAATCGTGCTGAACTTTACTAGTTTATGTTCTTATAATGTCAATAAGAGTAGCTTTTCAAGAATAGTACATTTAAAAAAAAGATAAAGAATAAATGACAAAAATAACAATATAACTACTCTTTTTGCAGCTCAATTATCCACTTCATCTAGGAACAATAAGAATGACTCTTAACACAATCTTTAGGAAGAGAGATACAGGGAGAAGGTGAAAGGAATGATGGAGAATATGAGGGAAATGGAAAATAAAAGGAGGTTGAGTGAACTTGATCCACTGGAGTTGAATGTAACAAATCCAGGCGAGTTGCTGCCCGTGTGAGAGGTGATCCAGGACTGAAACTCTGAAACTCTGGTAAACACACTGGGATATTTGGGGTGATCACATGGATTTGCACCAAAACTCACAATACCAGACTGAATCCACAGGGAGCCGTTCTTACTGACCACTGGACCTCCAGAGTCTCCCTGTTAATCAAACATTCAGCATTAATATCTCTAACAATATACAGTGAACAACTGATACACACATGCATATGCAATGTTCTCAGTTCAGTGAATTGTTGAAGTAACTGAAGTGTGAATGAGTTGGAAAAAAAACCGCATCATAGGATCATATACACGGGTATTTTGGCTCATTTTGAGTGATTTGACGAAAAGTGATTTTTGATTCATCAAGTTCAATAGAAATAAAATGTGTTCACAAAACAGACATCACTCTTGTAAAAGTACAGTGGAGTTCGGTTATCTTGCCGGCCTCTGGGGTTGCAAAAAAGCGTAGAGATAACCGTTTAGCGAGATAACCAACACCCAATATGACGATTTATTTGATGAAGCGATCGGCATGCTATAAAAATGTACGTACACTGTATATGTTTGCAACCAACAAAAGGCATATGTGCACTATCTAACAGCAAAGATTTACCAGTATACAATAAAAAACACCTTCCATTCTCCATACAAACCTTTAATTATATTCACCAACATTTCAAACACATGATCGCTCACAGCATAAACACAGTCACACACGTGTACACACATTCGCTCATAACATATTTGTGAGGTCATCACGCTGTACTAGATTGCATACTTTCTTGCCTTCTGCCTGTCTAATGTGCTTTCTCAACTAATTCAGCTTCGTCTCATCTTTTAACAACAGGCTTCTTCAATCTGAGCAGAGCTCACGTCAGAACTGATGCAGAGTTTGTGTGTGTGTGTGTGTGTGTGTGTGTGTGTGTGTGTGTGTGTGTGTGTGTTTGTGTTAATCGAAACCTCATACTCATTGGTCAGTAACCGCTCGTTACCGACCAATGACAATTTTTTTTTGAGAAAACCAATCAAATCAGAGAAGGGCTTTATGTGCAAACAGCTATGAGTGCTTTGGGATGGGGATGGCCCACATCAGCACTTGCTGCTCGTAGAGAAGCGTAAGAATGATCTGTGCTTTCACTTCAGAGAGTCTCCAATAACTCCATATAAAGTCATTAGATTTGTCGCTAGTCGCTTTCTTGAAAATGTGGTGTATCTCCACTGTATATATATGTATATATGTATATATATATATATATATATATATATATATATATATATATATATATATATATAAAATACAATATAATATATAATTATAGAATGGCAAATTTTCATTGTAAGTTTGTTTTAAAAATATTAATATTTTAATTAAACCTTGACCATTTGTATCAATTCATATTGCAACAACTAATGTAAGACAACTTTAAAATGTTAAAATGTTTTAGTAAATGTTTAACTAAAATGAACAATACCTAATTGACAATGAAAAATATCTTATTTAATGTTACAAATGGAATCTTACTGTAAAGCAGTGCTTCTCAAATAGTGGGGTGCGTGTGACCCTGGTGAACATGCTTTTTTTTTTTTTTTCTTGTTTGCCAGAGAGTACATCTGTATTTGTATCTGTTAACCATATGAATTATCTGTATCTGTATCTGTACTCGGATTGGACAGGGCCTAACCCGGAAGTGGATGGGATTTAAACCAGGAAATGGTCGGGTTGTCTTGAAATGGTTGGGGCTTTAACCAGTATGTTATTTTTAATCATGCAATTGATATGGGTTGATCAGAAATAGTTATATTTATTGCTGATTAGAAAACTATTTAAATGACAGCATCAGCATTGAGCTTCAGATCAATGGTTTTGATCACGATATCAAACAAACTATACAGAACAAGTTTTGCAACAATGAATACAACACATTCGGTTGCTATTATGAAGAAAAATGTACTGAACAAGTTGTCATCTAAACATAACTTTTTTAACTTTACATTTTTTTTATGATCAGTGTGATTTCCACACCAGGGGCATATTCTTCGTACGTCGCTTACTACATCCAAGATCAGATGACACATCCGGGATTAGATAATCGCGCTAACTATGAGCTGGATGATTCGGTTCTTCAAACGCACCTGTTGTTGACGATTAGTATAGCTGGATTGAGTTATCTGAGATCATTGCGCGTTCATGTGCTGGCTTAAAAGGGGAGATGTATCGATAGTAGAAACACTGATCAGCAACATTTTGATTGGTCAGTGAACATGCTGAAAGAGCGCGCGCAGTATTTCTCAGCGCGCACGTCGCTGAATTTCAGTGTTTAATTAAAACACAAGGCAACACTTTAAAGCTGCAAAAGCCAGGAGAGAGGACTGGCAAAAAGTTTCCGACAAATTAAATTTGTGAGTGGCCTAGTGATCTTATGTGTAATTATATTGACTCATATTAATTGTACTGTATTTCATAATCATCTTTTATATTAGAGCCACCACAGGACCCACTATAACTTGGGAACAAATAAAAGTAAAATTCAAAAATATTCTGCTAAATAGTATCTTTACTACTTGCGCTGTGCTGCAAAAAAAGAGTCAATTAATGAAATAGAATTGCAAAAACTAATAAAGCAAAAAGTCAGACTTGAGATTGAATTGCTTCAAGAGGAACTTCAAAGTTAATAAAATACACGAATAAACACACTGTACTATTGAGGACCTTGCATGATTTATTTATTTCATTCCACAGGCAAGAGATGATCAGCTGGATTTTATTTTTAAATAAATAAAATAAACTGTAAACTAAACTGTGTGCAAAGTTCCCTTTTTTCAAAAATGACTGCTTGAGTGCTGGTAAACTTAGCGAATGGCACGACACACAGCACTTTGACAATGTTCTCCGCATCCCAACAGTGTAAATGAACGTGCCGCTCATAAAGTAGCGCAAGGCAATACACACAGTTTGAGCTGTAGTTAACACCCGACTACGACTAATTGTATCTAAATTAACTAGATACATTATACCCTCACGTGAAAAACGACATATTATATATATATATACATATATATATATATATATATATATATATATATATATTTTTTTTTTTTTTTTATATTATAATTATTATAATTATATTAAATATAATATATTGCACCTTCAGCAACAGGTGTCTCTCGTAAAAACGGACAGGACATTTTGCGACAAACTTCCCATTTCACCTCCGCTTATAAAGCCGTGAACTAATCCTGCTAACTTGAAGTAAGCCTGCTCCGAGCAGGTTCACTTCAGCGGACCTGTTACTATGACAACAAGTCCCGGATGAGCGTCGAAGAACCGAACAATCCAAGATCATGCGAAATCGTCAACAATCTAATCCAGCTAAGTGAGTTAGCGAGGTACGAAGAATATGCCCCAGGTATGCATGTGTGTTTGTGTGAGTGAGTAAGAGAGAGACAGAGACAGAGAGAGGGGGGCTGGGGGATTGTGTGTTCTACGGATCAAATAGTCAGACGTTTTAAATATCTGCATTCCTTTATTTTTTTTATGAAATACAGTAAGAAGGTGTCAGACACTCAGTGCGTGAAGTAAAAAAAACTGGTTAAAAGCCAGCAGATGGTTAAAAAAAAAATCTCTGACAGGCAGAGACGCAACGCTAGTAACATTTTACCAAGCACCACGTCTGAACAAACCCCATGTTTACCAGAACTCTACTGGTTAATAAGTAAGTACTACAAACAAACCAAAATAAAAAACAAACCTGAAGCTGGAGAAACCCTAAACGTTAACGGAATAGAACCTGAGTGACAAAGAGAGAAAGAGAGCTTTTCTCTTCTCAGTGTTCTGCGAATGAGCCGCGAGACGCATCAAATCTGCATGTGTAGGGGAGGGGCGCTGTGACTTGCCTATCACAGAACGCAGACACAGTCAGCTACACAATGAGGATTTTTATTCAATCCGAGCACAGATATTGACTCGTATTACTCGGATGATACTCGTACTCTGCAAAAATGCTTTATCCATACCGGGAGGGAACGAGACACTGCGTCAGAACGCATATGGGAACGCATTAGTGTAATTGTCTCTTGAAGCGCAATTGAAACCAGGTGTGCGAGTGCACGTAGCCGAGTGTGACGTCATGAGCCAGGAGTATAACTGCACGCAGCAGACTAGCAGCCTCAGCTTAACTAGTGTCTGAAAACAGCCGGCGTGCGATGGAGCTGAGGCTACGAGACGCAGTGTCTCGTTCCCTCTAAGGGAACTAGGGTTACGTAAGTAACCTGAGACGTTCCCTGTCAAGGGAACGCAACACTGCGTCAGAACGCATATGGGAACGAGAATACCCACGCCGCCTCAGCGAACGGAGTATGCCAAGCTAACGTAGCTCACTACGAAAGGGCCAAGGTTCCCAAAGCGGGGTTAAGGTCTAACTGGTAGAACCTAATAAAGGTATGCGGTGAGGACCAGCCAGCCGCATCACAAATATCTGCAAGGGGAGCCCCTGCGAAAAAAGCTTTAGAGGTAGCCATGCTCCGGGTAGAGTGGGCGCGGACATGCAGAGGACACTGCTGACCCGCCAGTTCATAAGCTAGTGAGATAGTCTCAACTATCCACCTGCTTAAAGTAGGTTTAGATGCTGGAGCTCCCTTAGGAGCCCCGAAGCATACGAAGAGTTGGTCAGACTTACGCCATAAAGCCACTCTGCGGACGTAGGCGTCCAGTGCTCGCACTGGACAGACCCTGCTCCTGAACTCCTGGTCATGATCATCAACGGGGGGAAGACATAAGGCCTGCAGTACAATGTGACGAGCTGGGCTCGAGAGGACCTTCGGAACATACCCTGGTCTGGGAGAGAGAAAGGCTTTCGCCAGACCAGGAGCAAACTCCAGACAGGAGGGGGCCACTGACAGGGCCTGAAGGTCACCAACCCTCTTGAATGAGGAAATGGCTAGGAGGAACACCGTTTTAAGAGTGAGAAATTTCTCTGAGATGTCCTCAAGCGGCTCAAAGGGTTCCTGGGACAAGGCCTGGAGTACCAGGGACAGGTCCCAGGAAGGAACCCTGGAGCGTACCGCAGGCCTCAGCCTGAGAGTGCCACGGAGGAAACGAACTACTAGGGGGTCCCGACCCAGGGGTATACCACTCGGGGGCACGTGGTAAGCCGCAATGGCAGCCACGTACACCTTAAGCGTGGAGGGGGACAGCCCGGCGGCGAACCTCTCCTGTAAGAACTCCAGGACGATACCGACCTGGCAGGTCACTGGGTCTACAGATTTGCTACCGCACCAGGAAGTGAAGAAGGCCCACTTCCTGGCGTAGAGTTTCCTCGTGGATGGGGCTCTAGAGTGGAGAATGGTCTCAACGACCTCAGTCGAGAGACCCGAGTCTATGAGTCGGGCCCCCTCAGAGGCCAGACCCACAGATTCCACAGTTCCGGGCGAGGATGAAGGATCCTGCCCTGTGCCTGAGACAGAAGGTCCACTCTGACGGGAATCCTCCAAGGAGTGCCGTCTAGGAGGGACACCAAGTCCGAGAACCACACCCTGCCCGGCCACCGCGGGGCAACTAAGGTGAGACGGACCCTGTCCTGGCGAACTTTCTCTAGAACCCCCGGGAGCAGAGCTACTGGGGGAAAAGCATACAGGGGTAGCCTCGGCCACTCCTGTTGCATTGCGTCCAGTCCCAACGGAGCTGGAGGAGAGAGGGAGTACCACAGAGGGCAGTGGGTCGCCTCGTGGGACGCAAAGAGGTCCACTTGGGCTTGACCGAACTTCTCCCATATCTGCTCCATCACCTCGGTGTGGAGCATCCATTCCCCGGGCCTCGGCCCCTGCCTCGACAGGAAGTCTGCTTCCGTGTTCTGGGATCCCGGAATATAAGCTGCCCGTAGGGAGCAGAGTTTGTTCCGAGCCCAGAGGAGGATCCGCCCGGCCAGCTTGGAAAGCCGAAGGGAGCGGAGACCCCCCTGATGGTTTATGTAGGATACCACCGCCATGTTGTCCGACTGGACTAACACATGGTGGCCCCGGAGGTCTGGGAGAAAGGCTTGAAGCGCCCTCCAAACTGCCAACATCTCCAACGCATTGATATGCAGAGAGAGGCAGGCCTCGTTCCATAAACCTTGAGCTGAGCGGTCCCTCAGGACCGCCCCCCAACCCGAGCGGGAGGCGTCTGTCGACAGCGTCACGCGGTGACAGACTGGTCCCAGTACGGGTCCTTGGGCAAGAAACCAGGGATTCTTCCACTGACTCAAGGCTCGCAGGCAGCGCCTTGAGACCTTGATCAGGCGGGAAGGGTTCCCCCTCGGGGAAAACCCCCTGGTCTTGAGCCACCACTGCAGACGTCTCATGTGAAGCAAACCTAGCGGTATCACGCAGGAGGCTGCTGCCATGAGCCCCAGAACTCTCTGGAAGTGTCTGACAGTGACCAGCTGGCCTAGCTTTATGTCGTTGACTGCCGATAGGATTGATGTAATGCGCACGGGGGAAAGCCGTGCCGACATTGACACAGAATCCCATACAACGCCTAGGAAAGTCGTGCTCTGCCTCGGCCAGAGTACACTCTTTTGGGCGTTTAGTCTCAGCCCGAGCTCCTTCATATGTGCGAGAACGACATCTCGATGCCGAACCGCCAACCCTCGAGACTGGGCCAAAATGAGCCAGTCGTCGATATAATTCAAGATCCGGATCCCTCGGGATCGGAGCGGAGCTAGAGCTGCATCCACGCACTTGGTGAAAGTGCGAGGAGACAAAGCCAGGCCGAACGGAAGAACCCGGTACTGATAAGCCTTCCCCCCGAAGGCGAATCTGAGGAACTTCCGATGCTGAGGAAGGATGGAGACGTGGAAATACGCGTCTTTGAGATCTATCGAGACAAACCAGTCCTCGGACCTGATTTGAGCTACGATCTGCTTCAGAGTTAACATTCTGAATTTCAGTCGCCTGACAAAACTGTTCAGAGTGCGAAGATCTAAGATAGGGCGTAAGCCTCCACCCTTCTTGGGAACTATGAAGTACCGGCTGTAGAAACCTGATTCTCTGGCTGAGAGGGGTACATATTCTATGGCCTCTTTCCTCAGCAGTGAGTCTACTTCTTGTTCCATGACCAGAGCCTGCTCGGGGTTCACCACTGTTGGTAATACACCCGCGAAGCCGGGAGGATGAACCCGGAATTGAACAGCGTATCCTTCTGATACGGTACGCAGGACCCATCGAGAGATACCTGGGAGGCGCTGCCACGCCGCCAGGAAATCTACTAGGGGTATCAGCCTCTCGAGACCGACCTCTGGATATAAATATTTTGCCACCCCGGGGCCCCGGCCGAAACCAGAGGACCGCCGGGGCGGATGCTCTAGGACCCTCCTCAGAGGGGGCAACCTGCCCAGCACGGCCCGAGAGGAGCGTGACTGGACAAGACTGCCCGCGTAGAGCACGGCCCGGGTCCCTCGAGACCCCGAGCCGTACACCGCGCTTGGTGTGCACTGGTCCACCCCTCGAGGAGGACCAGCGCTGCGAGGCCGCGACCGGAGTGTGTCAGGGCCTCTTGCTCTTAGCCTTCCTGGCCTGAAGGACAGCCCTCAGATCTGTCCTTTTGCCAGAGGGCTGCGGCTGAGTGCGGCGACCAGCGCCGCCACCCGACTGGGGAGGCTGGCGAGAAGCCACACTCTGCCGCTGAGCAGCGCGGTGCGAGGAGCTGCTGCTGGGCTGCGGCTGGCTCGCAAGCCCAGCTGCCCGAGAGCGGCGGGGAAGAATCTTCCGGAACGCTACTTCCTGCTTAGCAGCCTCCTGAAATCTCTCGACGGCCATCTTGACGGCGTCGCCGAAGAGACCAGGAGGCGTAAGAGGAGCGTCGATGAGAACATTCTTATCTTTTTCTCTGAGAGAAGTCAGGTTGAGCCAGAGATGTCTTTCTGTGGCCACCAGGGCTGCCATGGAGCGACCGATAGAACCGGCCGTTTCCCTAGCAGCCCTCAGAGAAAGATCGGTGGCCCTGCGCAGCTCGGCTACTGCCTCAGGGCCGATTCCCCCGCCCTCATCGAGGTCTGCGAGCAGCTCCGCCTGGTAGGCCTGCAGCAGTGAAGACGTGTGCAAACACGCTGCAGCCTGACCAGCCGCGGAGTATGCTCTGCCCACCATGGTGGAAGTAACCCGGAGGGGTTTGGTGGGCAGCGTCGGGGTTTTAAGGGGCGGCGATGAATGGGGGGCGAGGTAGTTAGCCAGCGCCTCCTCCACTCTAGGCATCGCCCCATAGCCGCGCTCTTTGGCTCCCATAATGGTAGCATAGTTAGCGGAAACGCTGCTATGCACCCTATGGGAGGCGGGCCGCTTCCAAGACCTCGACACCTCGGTGTGGAGGTCCGGGAAAAACGGCAAACCCCGACGCTGAGGTTGCACTCGAGCAGGCAGGTAACGCTCGTCTAACCGACTTTTAGGACGAGCGTCCCTGGGCTCAGCTGGCCACTCGAGACCGAGCCTCGCCGTTGCCCGAGTGACAACCTCAAGCAGCTCCTCAAACGCGGGTGAAGCTGATGGCGGTTCAGCTTCATCCACATCAATGCTGACTACGTCCACCTCTAATTCCTCGGAACTAGAGAGGTTCAGCAGAGCGTCATCACCCAGGTCGGAAGTAATCACCGCATGGTGCGCTTCCGAATCCTGAGTGAGCGCGGATTCAGCAGGTAAGGGAGGAGAAAAGGGCTCGCCCGTCTCCGACCCCGCTGCTAAATCCAGCTGCGATCCCCATGAGTGCAGCCGACGCTGAGCCTCAGCTGCAGCGGGACCAGACCCACGAGGAACGCGAGCCTGAGCAGTCCCCTCGAAGACTGCCAGGCGTGAGCGAAGAGTGCGCAGCGGCAGCTGCAAACACTCTGCACACTCAGTGCCCTCGAGCGCTGAGCGTGCATGAGCTTCGCCCAAACAAAAGACACAGAGAGCGTGTGTGTCCTTACCCGTGATAAAACGCGGGCAAGGAGTGACACAACGCCTGAAAGACTGTGAATCCGCCATTTCTTCTTGAGGTAAGTGAAATATATCGACTTACAGCCAGCAGAGCAACTCAAACACACGTTAGCTTCGAGCGCTGTTGAAGACACTAAGCTGAGGCTGCTAGTCTGCTGCGTGCAGTTATACTCCTGGCTCATGACGTCACACTCGGCTACGTGCACTCGCACACCTGGTTTCAATTGCGCTTCAAGAGACAATTACACTAATGCGTTCCCATATGCGTTCTGACGCAGTGTTGAGTTCCCTTGACAGGGTCACCAGTCACTTACTGTCGTGTGTTTTGAGAGAAGTGACTGAATTTACGTGTCGTAAATCAGACAGATAATATTCTCTGAACTGCGGAGCCCGCCGTGCATCACAGATCAGCTTACATGATCATTATAAAGGGTTTAAACGACAAAACACATTCACTTCTACATATTTGAGAATCAAAATATCAGGTAGTTGATGACAAAGCCAACAAGTTGGTGAATATTTTTAATAAAAAAGAAAAAACTAAATAAATGTGACACATCCATCATACAGCGCTTTTTGTGGCTGCAGTGTGTCACGTGACAAGCATGATGTGTCACCATGGAATCAATAAGCGGAAACGTTCAAAAATAGGAGAGTTGGGAGACGCGACATGTTTACTTCTTCCTTGGGGGGGTTTACTTCTTGCGTTTTTTGTAAATCCAAACAGTCATGCTTAAAAAAGGCCATCTTTAAATATTCACACAAACGTCATATATCATTGAAATTAGATTATTATATGTATGCTTTCCCAAATTATTTCCTTCTGTTTTAGAAAACTTGATTATCTAATCAAAATAGCCTATGTGTTACAGTGACAATAAAAAATAACTGAAATTGGATGTGTTTCTGATTTATTAATGTTTTTATTTCTGCATGAACATATCAGTTTGCTTTCTCGTGTCACTAGCTTAATTTCACTGGATAACGAATGCATACAAATTAATAAATGGATTCAAATGAATGCGAATACACATGAATCCTGACATCAAACATTGGAATCAGACTTGCATGTATTTTTTGCATTGTTTTAATGTCCTCAGCCTCGATGGCGAACGTACTGCTGTTCTCCACTAATACAGGATCTAGTCAACAAATTATTACTTTATAATGAATGGTGCTGTATAACACCGTTTTGTTGCCTTTAAACCTGTTTTGACCAGTCTCATGTGTCAGAACAAATTCCATGAGGTATCAGTGGTAGTTTCTATTTCACCTCTAGAGGACACTCTTGTACGGTATAATGCCAGCACTCTCTTCTCAGTCGCTTGAGCAACAGATGCAAACCAGAAAATAAAATCAACTGCGGATGTGCGATCACTTGTTTGCAAAAGCTTACTTGCAGTTTGTGTTCCTTTGACTTTATTTTGTAGTAAGTAACGAATATGGCTTGGGGAAATGTTTCAAAGTAAAAGTATATTTATTTTTAATAAGTATATATTATTTAGGAAATACAATCTACATTTTAACCCCATGCTTTCCTCTACAGATCAGGTGTAGTAAAAATCAGTTGTTTGCAAGTCTAAAGTATTAAAACTATAGTGTTTTTTTAAGTTGCTTTGGATTAAAATAGGTTCAAATTAATAATTTGACGTCTTACCTGACATGAACTTTTCCCTGACACGAATCCAGCACAAATCATAGTGCTCGTGATGCTCACAATGCCTTTATAAGCATTATTACAGTCACTGTTGCTCACAACTGGTAACATCACCTCCTGCAGTGTGTCAGCGCCCTGGCCTGTGACACAGATCACAAGACAAGTTTTATGACTTTTAATAAACATTTCTAGGTAATTTGTTGAGATTTACAGTATTCTTTGCATTCAGTTAGTTGGTAAGCAAATGTTCACTCACCTCCAGGCTGTAGAGTTCCCCATCCAGTCACCCAGCTCTCCCCACCTTTAGCAAATGTACTACCAGCAGCCGCCAGACAGACTGGCTTGATGTAATCAGTGAAATTCACAGAAGAGGAGAGTCGGACTAATGCTAAGTCATTTGTTAAAGTCTTATCATCATAGTTGGGATGGTTGATAAATTTACTCGCTGTCCTGCGAGTCTCATTAGGGTTTAAGCCCGATTGTTTGTGACTTCCGAAGTACATCACAATGTCACTTGTGTCTGATCTGTACACAGAGAAAGTGTCCTTTAACCCCAGTGTTATCATCTATAGTTGTATATTAAGCTTTATTTAAGACGTCAACATACTGGAAGCAATGAGCTGCAGACAAAACCCAGTCTTTATTGATTAGACTCCCGCCACAGAAATGTCCTCCAAAGAAAATGGCAACTTGCCATGGCCAAGCACCTGCTGTTGCATCCACCCCTCCAACAATCTTTGTGTTGAGAGGGGCTCGGCCACATACTAACGAGAGAAAATATCATATGAAAATTCCTTGTTAAAATGCCTCACTGACATTCTGCATGGAAACAGAGTTTTATGGTTATTATCACAACTTACCATCTAACTGGCAGAGGGAACCTGTGTGTGTAGACAAGGAAAATGTATGAATTACTCAAATGTTTGGAATGTTAAATATTTTTGTGTTTTATCCCATTGCTTTTTAATCATTCTTATTCTATATTATTTTAGGTATGAATTATGAATACTATAATTTTAAATAATGACATTGTCACCAATTTCAGTCAAATGTGTCAAAGCTTTTTAAGAATTCAACTAGTTGTCAGTTATTAAACAGTTATTGAAACAAACGCTGTTAAACTTATATCTACCTTTGTCATGTTATAGATTTTACCTGCTATGTTGAGAAGTATGATTGCGGCAATGCACAAAGCTGTGTTAATCGTCATCCTTGTCTTCTGGTCTGTGATCTTTCTGCCGTTTCCTCAGCTGTCAGGTTTCTAATGAGATGTAAAGCAAGTTCTGCCACATTTATCTTCATTTAGTTTTTCTGGCCACACCCCCCATGACGTTGTTTTTTTGTTGTTTTTTTATCCTTGGATCAATGCTTTTTCTTGGTATCTGATATGTTCATGTATTCACTGCTATTACATATCTGTGAATGTTAGATTTGGTAGAGTCTGTGCTTTTTTATTTCAATAAAAGAATAGAATTTTACCCAAAATTTATTGTAATTGTTTTGGTCACACTCTATTTTAAGGATAAGAAATTAGAAACTAATTAATGAGTAATAACTGCATTTTTAAATATGTAAATGTGATGTTAACTGTATGTATGTACATTCTGAGTATAATGTGTAGTTTAGCTAACTGTAAGCATGCCAATGGTACACTGTGTGTTCTGACTATGTATGTGCACATTGCATATTTTACCTGTTGAAGTTTGTATGGTTATATGTTAACTGTTTCTGCAAATTTTTGGATCATGCTCCCAAGAATTTCACTTACCAAGGCACATGTGCTGTGGTAATGTGACAATAAAAAAACTTGAAATTTGAAACTTGTAAGTGACTAGTTATGGACTTTACAAGCTATGTATAAGCCCTTTACTGGTTGTTGTCTTATTTTTATCTTATAGCCCCGTTCATATTTGTTTCTGTCCTACAATGAATTTAGTAGCTAAAAAAAATAATAATTTCCCTGCACTGTGTGAATGTGTTGCTTACAAGTATGAAATAAATATATAACGGGTGTTTCAACAAACATTTGAATTGTCTGAAAAACACTGTTATGTTACATAAAAGCAGTCTCTGTAGCAGTTGTTCTGTACTAACAAATTATGTAGAACTGAAATATTTTTATAAAGTGATTTGCACTCATTTCTGATCCTTAAAATTAAGCGTTACCATTGTTTTAAATTCACCTGTGTTCACTTAATTGTGATACTGTGATAAAGGAAAAATGACTAATATGATATCTGTCTTTAAAAGTCATGAGTTCAATATTTTATCATGACAGACAAATATGATGGGGACATAAAAGTAAATTGAATTGAGGCAATAGTTTATGTTAGGTCTTAGAAGACAGAAGCTTATTACTCAGTTCCCTTTACATTGCCCCTCACCTTCTGTTATTACTGTACACAAGCATTATCCAGCCCATTTTGTTATACTGCTCCACTAGTTTTTACACCATGCTGTCAGTCACCAACAAAAATAAACTGAATAAAATAACACACATAGCCTATAAAATAACACATTCCCCTACACCCAACATCTCAGAGCTCAACGACAGAGCAATAGCCCGCCTTGCCCAGACCATAATGACAGACCCAGAGCACCCCTTCAACTTCCACTTCACTCTCCTGCCCTCCGAGCGCAGGTACAGGACCCTGACGTGGAGAAGGGCTCGCTTTAAAAAGAGTTTTGTTCCATCTGCCATTTCTATCCTTAACAGGTTACAAAACTGAACTTTCACACTTGTTTTTTTTTTTTATGTTTTGCTTTTTGTGTATATATGTTTTTTGCCAGTAGCGTGTACTGTACGACAGTTTTTGGAAACAAATTTCCTCTTAAGGGACAATAAATTCTATTCTATTCTATTCTTATTATAAAATAGATTATGAACTCTTTGAAGCCATAATATACTTCTTTAAGTAAATATATGTATATATCAGTGTTAAACAATCAAAAAATTTAAGGATTTTTGTTAACAAGTTTTTGGTGTGCTGAGTGACCTAAGCAGTGACTTTGAACATAACTAAATGTGTAGTTATGACCTGTTGATAAAAGTAGAAGAAAATCCTGTCACATAACAGGTAAAACCAGACCACTTTCTGTAATAACAGCAGTTTCCAGTAAGTCAAAGTAAAGTCAAAGTGGAGTTTATTGTCATTTCAGCCATATACTAGTACATAGTGAAACAAAACAACATTTCTCCAGGAACAAGGTGGTATAAACAAAAAACCTATATACATAAAGTGCACAAGGTTAAAAACAGACAGCACAAGACAGTAACACATACAACAGTACACAGTTCAATGTGAAAGTGATTGTGTAAAGTGACAGTGCAATATTAAGAATAAATAATAGAAATGAATGATAGTAAAAACAGTCTATTGGAAACAGTCCAAGGGCAGTGCAGTTTGTATGAGTTATTTTGAGTTGATGCAGCGTGATGTGTAGATGTCCGTGATAGAGGGAAGAGAGACTCCGATGATCTTTTCAGCTGTTCTCACTGTCCGCTGAGTCACATGATATCTAGAACTATATACTCTAGGTCAGGTGTTCCCCAACCACATTGCACCAGTCAAGCAAAAATTTTCAACAGCACTTAATCAACTGACAGGGGGTCTACAAAGTGCTCATTTTTAACGAAATGCATTAGTTTGCAACCCTGTGCAACATTTTCAAACATAGACTAAACTCAGTTATGCATATAGATTAAGAAAATTTTAAGATTCAATGCCGTATCATAATTCTGTATATAAATATATTTGTGTCAATGTTTAACAATCAACATTTTTGATCATGTTTCTGGACCGGCGGGGGTGCAGAGCCATCTAGGCAGTGACACTAAACAATACTAAATGTGCAATTATAACCCTTTGAGAAAATTAAAGGAATGTATTGTCACACATCAGGTCAAACCAGAGCACTTTCTGTATAACAGCATTAACATTATTGTCTGGACCTATATTAGTAGTAATAATATTAGTAATAATAACTATGTTATTATTATTATCTCTCATATGTCTTGACATATAAAAAAATAAATATGATATCTCTTGGCAAAATAACTGGTGTCCGTTCCCACGATTTAAACAACAACGGAGACAAAAGCTTGTTTTTCAAGTCAATAATTTGGCACCACACAAACAGGATTTGCATCTCAGGCATTGTCTCAATCATTACTGGTAAGACCTTTAAAATAGTACTAAGTCTACCTGATAATAAATAGTGATATTAGACATTTACTGAAACTGCTGAAAAGAACTGTGTTTAAAAAAATAAAGAAATACCAGTTGTGTTGCCATGGAGGAGGGAAAGTGAGAGAGGCAGGGTAGCCCCTCCCTTTTGGAATACACATATATATACCCCTGCTGTTTCTGAGCGCAGACACAGAGTGACCAATAATCTGCAACATGGCAGAAAGTGGCTATGACAGCAAAAAATATATCTGTGGTACGTGGGAAAGAAGAATAAGAAGACCCAGAATAATGAGACCCAAAAAGACTCTGTTAAGCTAAAAGTATTTCCAACAATGGCAGCTATTTTGATTGTGAAACAAGGTGGAGTGTGTTGCTAAATTGATGATTGTCCCGTTTTACTTGCTGAAGCAATGAAGCAGTTGAAGCATATAAAAAATTGATTAAAATCATGTCCATCACATGTTCCGAAAAAGATGTGGGGGCAATGGTGGACTTTACAGTGATGAGTGGGGGCAATGTCACTGTGGCGAAGGAAGAGGGCGTTGTTCAGCGAGGTCTACAGCGGGAGACGAGCGGTGCATAAGAAGATCAAGTGCAAATTGACAAACACCTGTGGCTCGTCTCCCGACTCTCTCTCCCGCTGCAGAGCAGGCAGCAATTGGTTGAAACGCATGCCGGTGAATGGACAAATGGAAGGGAAGGTTTCTGCAACAGAGAACAGACACATACACACACAAAACCCACACATAGTCCTAAAGGACGTAACACCGGCACTGCAATTGTCTAGCTCCGAGGAGTTAAGACGTTTCTAGTATTGACACGGAGAGCGAGGATTCGCCAACCTCCTCTCCAGCATATGAGGAATTTTTAGAGGGTGTGACTCGCGCTGTGGCCACATTTAATATTGAGTGGCCGACAGGAAGCACGGTCGTTCGTCCAAAAAGAAGCAAGTTGGATGAAAGATTTCCCTCCCCCCTCCGCCTTTTTTCCCGTATCTGCACACTGAGGTGTCTAAATCCTGGAAGAGGCAAGCCACCTCCAGAGTGTTTACTCCGCAGAATAACACTTATGCCACTCTGGTTGGTGCACGTGATCATGCTTACGGCGCGATGCCGAAAGTGGAAGAGGCGCTTGCGAGCCACCTCTCTCCGCAATCGGTGTCGTTGCTTAAAGTCCCGGCGCTGCCCACTAAGCCTATGAGAGTGACATCAGCTCATGTGGGCAGAGCATATTCTGCGGCTAGCCAGGCAGTGGCGTGTCTTCACACAACCGCCATGCTTCAGGCTTACCAGGCAGAATTGCTGGCGAACCTCGTCGAGGGCGGTGGCATTGGTCCACAGGCTGTGGCTGAGTTACGCAAAGCGACAGACCTCTCTCTCCGGGCCACCAGGGAGACGGCCACCTCTATTGGTCGCTCAATGGCAGCCTGTGTGGCCACGGAGAGGCACCTGTGGTTAAATCTCACCTCAATAAAAGACAAAGAGAAGAATTTTATGTTGGACGCCCCTCTGTCGCCTTCGGGGCTTTTCAGTGATTCAGTAAAAACGGTCGTCGAGAAGTTCCAGGAGGCGGCAAAGCAACAGGTGGCGTTCAACGTACTTTTGCCTCGCCGCCCTCAACCTGGGGCTGTTAGCCAGCCGCAACCCCAGGCCTCCTCATATGCGCAATGGGCCGCTCAAAAGAAAACTAGGGGGTCGGGCAGACGTTCCCAGCCTCAGCCTTCTGGTAGGAGGACGGATCTGAGGACCGTCATCCTCACCAAGAAGGCTACCTCGAAGAGGTCCTGACGCCAGGTGCCCGTTACACCGGTTGCACTGAGGAGATCGCCCCCTCCAAGGAGGGCCCTAGAGCATTCACTAGAGGTGTTCCCCAGAAATCCGGGCCCTGGTGTGTGTGCTAAACAGATACCGGAGGCCAGCCTCGAGAGGCTGGTTCCCCTAGTAGAATTTCTGCCGGCATGGACATGTCTTCCAGAAGTGTCTCAGTGAGTCCTGTGAATTATAAAGAAAGGGTATTCGACCCAGTTCGGGTCTCGCCCGCCCAGGTTCAATGGGGTTCTACCCACCGTGGTGGACCCCGAGCAGGCTCTGGTAATGGAGCAGGAGGTAGACTCTCTACTGAGGAAAGGGGCCATAGAACATGTACCCCTCTCAAACAGAGAGTCAGGCTTTTACAGCCGTTACTTCCTCGTTCCAAAGAAGGATGGAGGATTGCGGGCCATCCTGGATTTGCGCCTTCTGAATCGCTCGGTCATGAAGCTGAAATTCAAGATGCTGACACTGAAACAACTAGTGACGCAAATCAAGTCCGAGGACTGGTTCGTCACTATCGATCTGAAGGACACATATTTCCATATTTCCATCCTTCCACAGCACAGGAAGTACCTCAGGTTTGCCTTCGGGGGGAAGGCGTACCAATTTCAAGTACTTCCATTCGGCCTGGATTTATCACCCTGCACTTTCACGAAATGCATGGACGCAGCGCTAACCACGTTGCGCCTCCAAGGCATAAGAGTGTTAAATTACATAGACGACTGGCTGATTCTGGCCCAGTCGCCACAGTTAGCAGTTCAGCATCGAGATGTTGTTCTCGCACACATGAGAGTGCTGGGGTTGAGGTTGAACGCAAAGAAGAGTGTGCTTTCTCCTCTTCAGAGAACCACCTTCCTAGGCGTTGTATGGGATTCGGTTTCAATGACGGCGCGGCTATCCCCCACCCGCATCGATTCGATCCTGTCAACCATGAAGAAAGTAATTTCTTCATCTGTAAGACGGTTTCAGCGAATGCTGGGCCATTACAGTGGTGGCCATTACAGTGGTGGCTCAGAACCAGAGGGTTTTCCCCGAGGGGCAACCCTTTCCGCACTATCAAGGTCACGCTGCAATGCCTACGTGCCTTGGATATGTGGAAGAAACCCTGGTTTCTGTCTCAAGGACCCATATTGGGTGCTCCTTGTTGACGTGTAATGCTATTGACAGACGCATCCCTTATGTGTTGGGGAGCGGTATCCTGGCACATAAACCTGCTGGAGATGATGGCTGTTTGGAGGGCGCTCCAAGCGTTCCTCCCAGACCTCAGGGGCCATCATGTGGTTGTTCAGACCGACAGCACCACTGTGGTCTCCTATATAAATCATCAGGGGGGTCTTCGTTCGCGACCACTATACAAACTGGCGCGGCAGATCCTCCTTTGGTCCCAAGGGAAACTGCTCCATCTACGGGCAGTTCACATCCCTGGGACCCAGAATGTGGGAGCAGACTTTCTGTCGAGGCAGGGGCCGAGGCCCGGGGAATGGAGGCTCCACCCCGAGGTGGTGGAGCAGATTTGGTTAAGGTTCAGCCGAGCAAAAGTAAACCTGTTCGCGTCCGAGGAAACAACTCACTGCCCTCTGTGGTATTTACTTTTGCATCCAGCCCCACTCGGGCTGGATGTCATGGTGCAGACATTGCTGAGGCTATGTCTGTACGC
Source organism: Rhodeus uyekii (assembly GCA_037043235.1). Classification (NCBI taxonomy): domain Eukaryota; kingdom Metazoa; phylum Chordata; class Actinopteri; order Cypriniformes; family Acheilognathidae; genus Rhodeus; species Rhodeus uyekii. Next base: position 680,628 of record JAWRVZ010000161.1, read on the forward strand.
TTTTCCCCCGATTGCTCTGCTCCCGGGAGTTCTGGAGAGAGTTCGGCGGGACAAGGTCCGTCTGTGGGCTTGGCCTCTGAGGGGGCCCGGCTCATAGATTCAGGTCTCTCAACCGAGGTTGTTGAGACCATACTCCACTCCAGAGCTCCCTCCACGAGGAAGCTATATGCCCTGAAGTGGAGACTCTTCACTTCTTGGTGTAGCGAGAAGCAGGTGAACCCAGTTACCTGTCACATTGGCAAAGTGCTGGAGTTCCTGCAGGATAGATTCGCTGCAGGACTGCCCCCTTCCACCCTGAAGGTTTACGTGGCTGCCAGAGTTCCTCCACGTTCCTCTGGGTGGCAAGTCCATTGGCAGGGACCCCCTCGTCATACGCTTCCTCCGTGGTACTATTAGGCTGAGGCCTGCAGTACAGCCCAAGGTTCCTACCTGGGACATATCCCTGGTACTCCAGGGGTTGTCCCAGGCACCTTTTGAGCCTTTGGATAAGGTTCCTCTAAAATTCCTCACTTTGAAACATTTTTTTCTTATTAGCTATAACATCTCTAAAGAGAGTTGGGGATCTACAGGCGCTCTCTGTAGCTCCCTCCTGCCTTGAGTTTGCGCCTGGGCTGGTAAAAGCCTTCCTCCATCCCAGACCAGGCTATGTGCCCAAAGTGGCCACTCATGTGGCCAGGGCTATTGTGCTGCAGGCCTTTTCCCCTCCCCCCTTCGGTGACCAGGACCAGGGATTTAAAAACAAGGTCTTTCCAGTGCGAGCACTGGACACTTACATCCACAGGTCTGCCCCTTGGCGTAAGTCAGACCAGTTGTTTGTTTGCTTTGGGACCCCCAAGGGGGCCCCAGCATCCAAACCCACTTTAAGCAGGTGGATAGTTGAGGCTATCACCCTGGCTTACGAGTCGGCCGGATCCCCCTCGCCTCTGAGGGTTCGTGCCCACTCTACTAAGAGCATGGCTGCCTCTAAGGCTCTTATATCAGGTGTGTCTTTATCTGATGTTTGTGATGCAGCGGGTTGGTCTTCCCCGCATACCTTTCTGAGGTTTTACCAGCTTGACCTCAACTCCGCTCCGGGAACACAGGTCCTCTCGTAGTGAGCTATGAGACACTCGTCGGCCTTCGTCACTGAGGTGGCGTTGGTATATCGTTGCCCAAAGCGATCGAAAGACGCAGCGCGAGTTCCCTTGAAAGGGAACGTCTCAGGTTACGTATGTAACCATAGTTCCCTGAGAGAGAACGAGACGCTGCGTCTTTGGCTTCAGCTCCTTGCGCCTTCCGGGCTTGCTCAGACACCTCTAAGCTGCCGCTTCCGGGTTACCGGCGCTCTTTTATGACCTGGTTCATGACGTCACCGAGCCGCGACCGTCACTCACGCACGCGACGGAAGTTTACATATTGTGCTTCACGAGGCAGCGCACGAGTATTCCCCAAAGCGATCGAAAGACGTAGCGTCTCGTTCCCTCTCAGGGAACTATGTTACATATGTAACCTGAGACGATCTTGGCCAGTGGAAAAATTCCTTTCACATCAGTGACACTGATTAAGCAAAATGACGATGAATTTCCAGATGAATATGCACTGCGTAAATGGAATACTTATGAGAGATGGGCTCTCTGTGCTACGAAAAATCTAGACAGAGATGATGTACAATTTACTGACACCCTTGTAGATGGATTTAGCACAACATACCACCAAACTTTATCACTTTGAGTCAATCCAGGAGAAATTATGCAATTGGCTAGCCGTCTAGAGATGGCTATGAGATTATCTCAGGAAATAATCCTGATCTTAGATCATGAAGGAAATAAGCCAGATCGAAGAGGAGTGGCATCAGTTCAGTATAACATGTTTTCCACAATTGTTGAAAGCCTGGCCATTTCAAAAGAGACTGTTGGGCTGAGAGTGGAGAAGCCGAAGGTAAAGGTCCCTCATTTCAACAGGTCAGTTTGAAAAGCAACGATGATTCCCCTCAAGGAAGGAGGGAGTTTGCTCATTGAGGGAATTAATCCTCCACAATAGGAATTAGCGGCCGCCTGTATGAGCAAGAAAAGTGACAATCGACTTTTCATTCAGGCATTGATAGGAGGCCACTCATGTGACTGTCTATTTGACATGGGAGCAGTCATTTCGATAACCAATCTGAACCTACCAACACCACGTTAAACTATGGAAGTTGAAGGAGTTAGAGGTGGGATTACAACATTTTGCAATAGTAGAACAGTTCCTCTGCAAATACATGAAGAAGAAGTCTTATGGACATCTTTCTGGGTGGGACAGAATTTACAAGGAAGCATGCATTATTGGCATGGACTATCTACCATTGTTGAATATGATCATATTCACTGACAGTCATCAAATCACCACAACATTTGGAATAATCACACATGAAGAGCACACATATAATTTAAAATTCTGAGGCGCAGCGACACCAATCACAAGAGACTGGGGGAAAAAAGTGTGTGGGGTCTTTTGTACTGTTTATATCCAAATGTTTGGGCTAAACATAAATATGACTCTGGAAAATTCAGAGTTGGGGGTTGGGGGTGCTTTGCGGAGCGGTCGTACTGTAGACGGGGGGGGGGGGGGGGGGGACGCGCGGAGCTTGCAGAGCGCCGTGCGTGACAGACTCGCTAATTTGGCAAATGAAACGTTCTTATTTTCGGGAGCTTCCGGGATGGTGATAAAGGTCGACCAATCGATCGCAATCGACCAGATGGCAACCAAAGATCGACCGGTCGATCGCGATCGACGGGTTGGCGACCACTGATGTAGAGGCACTACAGGAATTACCAAAACCTCTGACAGTTACAGGAATGCGGAAGTAATACTTTTATGAAAGAGAAACTGATTTCTGCCCCACCCTTGGGACTCCCTGATGGTCGGTTGCCATTTCATTTGTGGACCAGGGTGGGAGATGAGACGTATTCAGCAGTGTTGTGTCAAAAACCAGGTGATCATTACAAACAAGTTGGATACTTTTCCACAAAGATTCCTGTCACCATGATAGGTCAGCCACGATGTATACAAGCCCTCGATGGTGCCACATGGGCAGTGGATGTGGTGGAAAATTGGTGCACACTACGCACTGTATAGTAACGCTGTTGAATAACACAAACATAAAGACTTTCCCTAAAGCGAGGAGAGCAAATTGGGAAGCGACTTTGCTAAACAAGGATTTGAGAATGGAAATCATCAGAGACACCTCCCTTAACCCTGCAACTACGATGCTGGAACCACATGAGGGAATACCACATGAGTGTGAGAAACAAGTGGAAAAAGAAAGTCTTGGTCCAGTTAAACCAATTCCTCTTGAAAATACAGACAAAGAGATAGGGGTTGATGGATCCACTTAGTTCATTGATGGAAAGTGGCATACTGGCTGGGCCATAGTGGAGGTTGAAGGAACTGTTGTGAAGAAAGGAGCTCTTGCTGGACAATTTTCAGCACAAGTAGCTGAACTCATAGTGCTTACGGAAGCTCTTGAACTATCGGAAGGTGATCGAGTGAATATCTACACAGATAGTCATTATGCTTTTGCCGTGGTTCATGACTACTTTGTTGGACAAAGTTACCAAAGACAGTAATAAGAAAGTTTGAGAGGCGCAGTAGCAATGGGATGAAAAACACCACTACTGACATTCCACACATTCCTGAGGCAGTTTTGTTATGGTCAAATGCATTGCTAGGAAGGGTTCAGAGCCTAAGTGCGAGGGACCATATGATACACTCTTAAAAACTGATACGAGTGTTTGCCTTAAAGGGAAGGGTGTATGAACAGATAGATAGTATCATTGATCACAAGTTAAACCTTGTTTGGTGAATGAACAAAACGATAATGACATCTTAAATCAGGGGTGTCAAACTCAATTGAACTTGAGCAAACTTAATTTGCGCGGTACGAGATTGTTGACAGGGGACGGGTGTGGTACTTAATTGTTGACGGGGGGGGGGGGGGGGGGGGGGGGGGGTGCGCGAGCGCGAAGCATCATAAGCCACTTCCTGGTCAATGAAATGATATCGAAGGCCAAATATAATTAGTCAGAGTTTGACACCTAAGTCTTAAATTGAGCAATGTGCATCCATTAGTTTTAAAGATTGGGAACAAAGGAATGGTGTTTATTTCTCTGTTTTCATTTCAGGGATTATTTCCATTGACACTGAGTAGAGATGGGTACAAGTTATACTCAATAAACAACATTACAAACATTCAACACCTGCTTACTGATTTACAACCCCAAGGAATAGGATTCTTTAACATCAACGTTTATTTTAGTTTGTTAAGGAGCCAGAGGACTCCAGGCACTGGTGAAGACTTAATTTTTTTTTTTTTTTTTTCTTAGATGATTTGGGTACATTTTACATGTTTACACATAGATGATATGACACATAGTTTGTGAGGACAATATCTATTCTGTCTATTATAAGTCTATCTTTAGTGTTTCTTGGTCTGCTATTTCTTCTCCTCACTATCGCTTTAACAGGTGGCCACCTGGAAGTGATGGTGTGGAACTCACAGCCATAGTTCCAGTGGAGGGAGATGAAGACTAAAATTGTATTACTTAGGCTACAGGGTGATACAGCTGCTAGCTACCATTCCTAATACAACAACATTCCTAGAGGCTCCTCAACTTGTCTAGAAACATGTCAGGGTTCTGCCACATTCGGTCTAGTCATTTCTTGGTTTTGTGTCAGAGCTCTGGCACTACAGTAACGTCTCGTGTTTGGTGTGTGTGCACGCGGATTTGAGGATTTGAGCCGTGCGCCCATTTGTCTGTAATGTCTTATGTGCGGGTTATGATGTCTGATCCCGAGGCTTGTCTTGTCTAGTTTGTGTTGGGATTCGGACATTCATGACCCGTGTGTTTGTCCTTGTCCTGAGCGCTTGAGCCGAGTGGTTGCTCATTCTCACGCACTCGACGTCTTGTGAGTGGGCGCGGTTTCAAGCTTTGCTTGTACCGCGTGCTCTCGGGTCTTTGTGCAGTGTTGTGAGCACGCGGTACATGTTTACATTGGCCGCGTGCTTTCATGTTGTGTTTTCGTGTCACTCGCGGTTTGGTTTCACCAGCTGCATGTTGTCTTTGTGTTTGTGTGAACATGCAGTGATGCACGTCCGCATTGGCTGCAAGTTCATGTCTTGTCTCTGTTACCCCGCCCGTCTTGTTTCATTGTCATTAGTTTGATTTGTCCCAGCTGTTTCTCATCAATTACCCTTCCTCCTGTGGCTATTTATTCCCTTCGTGTTTGCTGTCTAGTGTTGCTTCGTTGTCAGTTCTCGGTCCTTCATGTCTTGTGTGTGCATCTTGTTCTGTTGTGTCGGTCCAGTTAAGGTTTTCCCCCTCGGGCTGGTTTATGTTTGCATTTTTGTTCTATTTTTAAATAAATCCCTGTACTCCCTACGATTGAGTCCTCACTCTCTCCTAAACCCTGACACATGTCTGCTCGTATAGACATAGATTTTAATCATCAGCTTATTAGACAACAAAACCTGAAATGGGTGTGTCAGAAAAAGGAGAGGGGTGGGGAGGGCCTCCATGAAAGGTGTTGGGAAACACTGATCTTGTCATGGTTCTGTCACCTCAGTTTGGAATTCTAGTGTGTTGGTTGACAGAGCTCTGACACTGCCCCTTTGTTGTGTCTTGTGATTGTAAACCCTGCCCATCTTGTTCCCTCATTTCCCTTCATTGATCCCTGCTGTCTCTACTCCTTACCTTCCTCATGTGAGCCCTATTTAATCTTGGTGTGTTTGCTGGTGTCGTTGTCATTCTATGTCTCGTCTCCAGCAATGTTTCCTGGTTCTGTGTATACCGGTCCATCCGGTCTGTTTGTTTAATGTTATGTATCCTAGTTTAGTATGTTTTCCCCCACATGGGTATTTATTTTGTGAGTTTTATGTTTATTTCTGTTTTAATAAATATCCTTTTCACCCTGCACTTGAGTCCTCCCCTTGTATGATACGTGACAGATCTAGACAAACCTCATTCTTTACAATGCTAGGAATCAAGAGGGCAAAAAATTGGTAACTAACATTTCTATAATATTGTTACTCTTTGCCTTTATGTCACTGCTCTTTGTATTCTGACTATGAAATATCCACTTTGTTAGGTCATTTTCTATTCATCATGCATTTACATGCTCCCTCATAGTGCGAATATTATGGTATTTTGGCAATATTGCAAATAAACTTTACCTCATGTAAACAATATTTCAGTCAAACTAATGCGATTTAGTTCATAAATGCAGTAACAATAATTGCATTAAACTATGTGTCATACGCTGCATCATTTTTGTTTATCAAATGCATATATATTCATGGCTCATTTGTTCATAATTGATCAGTTTTTAAGTATTTTGTGAGCATTGAATAAAAAAAATATATTATGTAGAGATTTTTTCAAGCACATGTATCCCATGTAAAAACAAAAGCAATATGTCCTTATTTATCCTGTGTTGATTAGTTTCACTTGTCCGTTTGCCCAACTATTTTAATATTAGGCCTAAGGAGGAAAACTGTGTGTTTTTAGTGTGAACAAGCTTCTTCCTCATTAAGTTAAATATCTACAAGTGTTCTGTCACCTTTAGTTTGAATTTGTAGCATCATTACATATTTATTATATTCATATTGTAAGGATAGGCAGGGAGAGGGAATCAGTTGCAGGATGAGATTTATTAAACTCAAAGAGATAACTCAACAGAAGGATCTTTAGCAGGATTTAGCAGAGAAAGTCACCGTGCAGAGTAAACAAGGCAGGCAGGATGAAGAATCGCGTTCCACAGGGCTAGATAGAGGTTCAATGGTGGCGGGGAGCTTGGGAAGGGGAGTAAACCAGATACTGTGCCAGGTCCCAGAGAAACTTGCGGAGCGTCAAAAGGTGATAGAAGGTCTTAATGGAAGCAGAGAAGGAAGCACAGGGACTCAGGCCAGGCAGACAGGGGAGCTGGGGAGACAGAAATAAAGGAGAAAAAAACAGAACCAGCAAACGCTAAACTAGAAGGAAAGGACTAGGGAAGAGAGGGAAAAAACTAGATAGAGGAAAAGCCCTAGGAACAAAGCAATGAAACAAAAACACTGACTAAGAGCAGACACAAACTAGAACTAAGATAAACTAGGAAAAGCTAGAAATTACAAGAAAGCCTAGAGCTATGAGAGCCAGCAAGCTCTGAAAGACAGCAATACAATCTGGCACAGGACAGAGAGTGAGAGGGAAATATAAAGGGTGACAAACGAACAAGGAACAGGTGTGAGCCATGAGTGTAATGAGTTAACAAGGGGGTGGAGAAACTAAGCACATGACACAACAGCAAAGAGATCAAGACAAACAAGGACAAGCACCCTTAACTAGACAGACACCCTGACGCATATTGCCTCACAACATTAATGATACCACACTGAAAACCCTAATAAGTTACTAAAATGATTAAGTAAACTCGTTCCATCAATTCAATTGAGTAATGGCAAAAAAAACAAAACTTGTATATTCGAGTTTACCTAACTTGGCGCTCACATTGACAGTACTTAAATTGTTATGTTCACCAAACTTGGTGCTTATATAATGTACTTAACCAATATATACTAATATATAATTCACTTAACTTGGTGTTCATTTTAAGTGTACTTGCATATTTAAGTTAACTCAACATGAAAATTAAACTAAAATTAGAAATTATTTATAAATTACAATTATAAAGTTTATATTTTTGACTTTAAGCTTTGTGCAAACATACCAAACAAGGAAAAAAAAAACATACTGAACATACTGAGATTACATACTGAACATACTGAGATTAAGATGGCGCCGTGTCAAGATAAGACGGCGCCGTGTTAAGATAAGACAGCGCTGTGTTAAGATAAGACAGCGCTGTGTTAACAAGCTGCCGTCGCGTCTGCTCCGATCGTAGTTATTTTATTTGCTTGATTATACTTTTCAGCAAACAGCACCCAGCAGGACAGATGAGCCCTATAGAGAGTGGTACGATCAGCTGAGCGCTCCATCCGCACTGAACTTCCTGACCTGCACTCCATCTACAGCAAACACTGCTTGAACAGGGCCAGGAAGATTGGGAAAGACATCAACCACCCCAATAATGGTCTGTTCTTTCTGCTATGGTCAGCGAAGCGTTTCCGCTCCCTGAGCGTGAACACAGAGAGAATGAGGAGGAGCTTCTTTCCACAAGCAATACAGACCCTCAACCAGAACTTTCCGGCATAACAACACAAACACAAACACACACATACAAACAGGACTCTATATATTCCTTCTTTTCCATAGTGCACAGGATACGCTCCTGTCAAGGGCTCTCCTTTCACACTCATATGCACTTTTCCACATATATGTATGAAAGATACGATTCGGGACTCCATTGCCGCCTATATATATATATTCTTTTCTTTTTCTTATTTTTTACATGTTCTTTTCCTTTTCTTATTTGAACCTATATTCTTTTCTTTGTCTTATTTTTAACGTTATTTTCTTTCTTCTTATTTTAATGATTTGTAAATCAAGTTAGGGATTTTTATTAGTTAAAGCCTTTCTTTGCTTTTCTGTAGTTTTCCATAGAATAGTGACACATGTTAACTGCACTTCTCACCAGATAGAACATTCCTATGTTATCAGATGGGAAGTTTCTGTTGATAGTTGGAGCCTGAGCCGAGTTCAGCCTTAGAGAAGCTGTGTATTTGTGTGTGTGTGTTAATATGGTTTGTATTGGTGAGGTGATTAACTGGCACCAAAAGGAGACAGAATAACTTGTTCTCGACAAGCCACGTCACGAAGCCGTCAACCATGTGATCAACAAAGATATGCTTCAGTTTATATGCACTGTCTGCTCTTGTGTGGAAAATTACTAGTTTTGTTTTTCTTTCTTTCTTTCTTAGCCAATCAGAATCATTTAATCATCATCATTGACGTAGTTAGCACCCTCTGTTAGAGTATAATTGCTGTAACAATGTTATTGTATGTGGGGCGGCCTACGAACTCCTTGTGAGACCTGAAGCTTCTGCTGATGAAACTGCAAACTAAACTTCACTAAAATGTCTTCTATTGACTGAACTTCTGACTCCTGGTCTTCATTCAACATATCTGGTCCTCGGGTCTTAACTGTTAATTCCCCTACATGTATATATACACTGAGATGTATATAGAATGTATATGTACACGTTTGCACATAATGTATAATGTACACTACATTCATATACATTCACTTACACTCGTAGTACTTACTGTAGATACTGTATTTATTTATTTACATTCCTCCTCACTATTTATTAACACCGTACATAAATGTATATACATTGTATCTACTGCACTATTGTATATACTGAAAATACTGCATATAAATATGCTATACTAACCTGTATATTTCTCCCTGCCTCTGTACAATCTCTCCATCACTCTCCTTTCCCCTCCCATAAAACATACATTTAGTGAGACGTCAAAAAAAGCATTTCACTGCATGTTGTATTTATTGGCCAACCTTTCATATTAATGAAATTACAGAGCAATATCCTGCAATTGAATTGGGTCACAATCACACTACAGCACTGTAAAGAAAATGCAATATCCCACATTAACTACAACAATTGTAGAACTCTTCGCTCTTAATTCAAACTCTATGCCTTTTTTTTTTTTGAAAATTTTGAAAATTGGCTTTTGTTGCACACTATTTGTGTCACCACAATTGCAGGAATGCATTTGATGCGGAGAAACACGGAGCAGACTCGGAGTTCAAACAGAAACACTTTAATAGACTATATTAACTGAGTGGACAAGAACAAATTTTTTCTTTTTTTTTTTCGGTCCGGACCAAATGAACTAGAAGTGTGAAATCATAAGTCATCCTTAAAATTGGACTAATTTATTAGGAGGATAAACCTCTGGTTATGCCGTCTAATCCCTGATGTAAACAGATCAAATATCTTTCTGATATCTTTGGAGATGGGGGAGAAATCCCATTTTTTGCTAGCAAACACAATTTCTCTGTGAAACACAATGTTTTTGCAAGAGAATGGGAAAGCGTTGGTATCCTTGAGCAGATCATGCAAAAGTTGTGTTGGTGAATGTTTAAACTTTGCATCGACAGCTTTGGAGGTGCTTTCAGTTCTCTAGCCTCTCGCCTACATGTATAATGTTTCAGTTTTGTTGCTATACGTTCCAAACAGTGTGTTCTAAAACAATTATTTTGGTTTAAGACTTCTAATGTAAGCATCTTACCGTATGCATCTTATTGTTTGTCTTTACAAACTGAAGGACGAGTTACGGTTGTTCTCTGATGTCGACAACACTACATATCAGTTAATGTCATCAGCTGAACTGTTTATGAACACCTTCAACCACAAGAAGATCTTTGACATGGTTGAGCTGAAGACTCTGTCTGCCGACAACGTGAAGTTGGTCTTCTGAGCTCTGGATGTGGACGCCAGCGGCTTCATCGAGCAGCTCAAGTGAGAGACACTTTACAAGCAGTTGTGTCTTTTGGCTTGTCTTCAGAGCTGGTGTCTCATTCTACCTTCATCACGTCTCCTGTTGGCGCAGCAGATCCAGTTCTGCACAGAAGAGATTCCACACAGGAACGATGGAATAGCTTCAACACAGCAATATTTATTGACCCTGGAACACATGCGAGACTTGATCAGAACATCATCAACCTCTTCATGTAATACACACTCGTCGATTCACAGTCTGAGGGTGACGGATTACAATTGTTTAACTTTTTGTAACACAGATTAAAACAGAAAATGATTATAAAAAGAATTAAAATAAAAAGTGTGTTTGTGTATTCTTCCCTCGATCACTACTGCACATATATTAACAATGTTTGATGTAACAATGTTCAGGTGAATCACCACACCTACATTTCCCAAAACATGGATCTGCAATAATGCTGCAAAAACACCAACAGTTACAAACTAAATGTGAGAGATTAGAGTGCATTACAATGGAAGCCCGTATCTGTCAAAGTTGAGAAAAAAAAAAAAAAAAAAGATTCTTTAAGTCACACTAACAAGTTAACTTCTCACAATAACTTGTGCACATGTGCAGAGCAGAAGAGAGTGTCACTCTAGCGACACCTGCTGGTCAAAGCGTGTAAATGCGAGATCACAGTAAACATGACATTCTGTAAAACAGATGTTTTCGTTGAAATCAGTGTAACATAAAGTGAAATCTATAGCAACATCAATTAAAAATTATTAGTATATTTCCCACACTTTTGTGGTAAGGTATGGAAGTGGAGCAGAAACAGTGCGGTTACCGTGGTAATGAAGACCTGGTGGAAACGTCTCATGAAAAATGAAAACCATAGGCCGTAAAAAAAAAAAAAAATCAGATTAACACTGGATACAACATTTATTCGTTTGTCCATCTTAAGTGTAATATCTTGATAAAATGCAAGTGTTAATATTAATGCCCATTTCACACATAGACACAGAAAACATATTTAAGATCTTTATGACTTGGGGCACATTTTGGCAGTGAAATGGGGAACACACAAAGTCTTGAGATTTGAGGTTTTTTTTTTAAAGCTGAACTTCCTTTTTTAATGCTCCAACTTGCACATCTAGCGTGTTTTCACAGTAAAAACTGTGGAAAGGTAGTGCAGTGTTTTGGAAAAAGCAAGTTCTGTGAGAACAGACTCTTATGAAAACCACAACTTCACAGATGGAGCGGTTTTTAACAGACGTGGATATGTATTTGCCGTCTATAATTATTGTTTGAAATCCATGGATCAGTTTCATATTTACACGCTTTGACCAGCAGGTGTCGCTAGAGAGACACTCCCTTCTGCTCTGCGCATGCGCACAAGCACGAGGAGTTAACTTGTTATTTCGATAAAGTTTTTCCTTATTTAAAGATACTAAGTCATTTAAAGAATCGGTTCAAAATACATTATACATCTGAACAACATAAACTATATCACCTTACACGGTTTGATTTTAAAGATTTAACGTACCTGGAACACTTGATCAGATCATCATCACCTGCACCAAACTCTTCCTGCGCTAAACACTGCGCGCAAACCACGTGACAGTGAGCGCCACGTGCGTCAGACAAAGCCCACACAAAATACATTATGTACAATAGATTCACAACACATCCAGACATATATTCAATTAGGGATGGGCATATCGATACTGCAGTATCGATATATCGATACTCACAAGCTACTCACTTGGTATCGATATCTCCACAAAAATATCGATACTAAAATTAAATTAATAATTTCTGCATCAATTTCTGCAAAAAGTGTTTTCGGTACTTCAGTTTAATGTTTGTGCTAATACTGAAATCCCCCTCTGACATTTAGCTCACCCGTGTCACGTGATGACTGTGAGAAACACGAGCAACGTGCCCTGCCCACACGACACGTCACTTTCACGTACGCGTCGCGCAATATTGTCCGCGCATAAACAGAATGGCAGAAAGAAAGCGTAGCGTGGTGTGGTGTGGTGCTATTTTTCAGTGGCAGAAAAAAAGTGATAAAAAATACCTTGGAATTGTCGCAACCTCTGTTCCAGCAGAGAGGTATGGGATCAAAATCCCGCCAATTGTACTGCGGTCGTAAATCATAAGTTTAAGTGCATTTTAAAAAAAACAAGCGTACATAATACCGGAGTGACGTCAACTCCCCTATTCCACTGATTGGCTGGAGGAGAGCTGTCAATCTAGAACCAGTGGACCAATGGTGACGCTTACGCCCGCCCTAATTTACATGAAACTTGAACTGCAACTTTTTGGATCGTAAGCGCAGAACTTGGAAACGAGAGCGAAGAGGAAAAGATTGCAAGCGAGCAGAAAAATATCAAGTGAGCAGAAAATGGAAGAGAACACAAAAAACTGAGGAATGAAAGCAAAATGTTTAAGAACACACAAACAAGTTTAAGTTTTGCGCACAACATCGTTTTTTATGCGTTTAAAATTTTTATTTACGCTTGTTATTTTTTAAAATGCACTTAAACTTATGATTTACGACCGCAGTACAATTGACGGGATTTTGATCCCATAGAGAGGTTGTTCTCCAAGGCAGGAGAGACAATTAGTCAGAGGCGAAATCATCTTAAATGTCAAAAATGTTAACATGTTGCTTTTCCTAAACACAAATCTGAAGCTTAAAGATTAGGAAATCTTTATCAACAATTCAAAATGAAAAGACACTGAAATGTCTTTCTGAACATTGCTAAATTGGAAAAATGTGTACAAAGTTGAAAATAAAGAAAAAAAAAATGGCCCGTTTAAAAATAAGAAATATTTCATACAGTGCAAATATGCAAAATTTTTGTTGTTAGTATTTTTTTATGTTATTTTTTATGTTATTCTTTATGTCATGATGTATTTTATTTAATCCATTTTTTTTTTGTAAAATACTGTATTATTTTAAACATTTTTATTTATTTGTTGTCAATTTTACTTTTGTAATAAATTTTTTAATGCCCAATATGTCATATATATATATATATATATATATATATATATATATATATATATATATATATATATATATATTTTTTTTTTTTTTAAATCACATACACATTTAAGAAATTAGCGGTATCGATATCGGTAATATTATACCCAAAAGTATCGATATCGTATCGAATTTAAAAAGTCAGGTATCGCCCATCCCTATATTCAATGAACCCCAAACAAACCAACTTACCAACTAGTCTTACCTCTTCAGCATGCACATGTCTGACACAACTCTCGGACTCCTAATAAGTGTAACGCGCAACACCCACAAGCGTCCCACCCGAACAAACATCCCAATCCATAGTTCCCACCAACAACATAACACGAACTATATAAATATTTAACACATAGTATGACAACAATTGTCTATTAAAGACTCATTTAAAAAAAAAAAAACGTTTTGGGAAGTTTAACACAAAAAAATTAAGATATTAATATCTCTCTTCCCAACTGTCTACATTGGTCTCAAGGACACAGTTGTCAGGATTTTCCTGTATCACCACTGGTAGAAGCCTTGGAAATTAATAATTAAAATAGTTTGGGTTGTTTTAACCTCTAATTCAGGTTTAATTCCCACCAAAGACAAAACAAACTTTTTAACATCAAGAACAATAACTATAAACTATATTGATAACTACATTAGAGTGCACATCAATATACAATACCTGTCTGTTTATTATGAGTGTGCTGCATTTTTGTCGTCTGCCACTTTAAATTCTGGAGCTCATTAAAGCAGGATGGATTCTGGTTGCTTGTTAATGTTTTAACAATATTGTAAATATTGTGTTGACTTCCCTATTTTTGTAAAATTAGAATGATTATTAAAGCGTTATGCTTAAAGTTATTGTTATAGTTATCGTTCATTATCTTAACTCACACACTAGAACAGCTTTCAAGAACATTCAAATTCACTCTCGCTCTCTTTCTCCTTCCCATTTTTCCTCTGTTGTTTCATCCTCTCTTCCCTCATCCAAGCAATTCTCATCTCTGGATGTGAATGCTGCAACAGACACTTTATATTCCACTCTAATATCTTAATGCCCACAACATTCTTGTCCTACTCAACCATTTTGTAACTTTTGTGTTGTGACCTGAGAAGCCGTAGGGGGTGAGAGCCTTGTTTTGTTTTGTAGAGCCAAAGGCCATCAGTTTTCTCCTGTTTTGTATTAGTTAAGGAGATAGGGTAATTATTTGTTTCTTTCTTTCTTTATGCTTGATTCATAGGGAAGTTAGTTTTCTTGGGAAGTTTAGTTTCTGTTTTTGTTGTTTTGGATCTTAGCTCACCTCACCTTTCAACTTCTTTTCTTTTTGATATGTAATCACTTGTTTATTTTTACAGACTGTTGCTCTGAAAAAATGCAACAAAAATGGGTAATTATGAAGTTTGGTCTTGTCATTTATGTTACACCCTGACCCAGACCAGGGATCGTAACACATCTCTCCTACACTTTTACCAGCACTCACTCACATCATTAACACATCTCTTCACATGGGAACCTTCCCTACCGCATTCAAGCAGGCTCAGGTAACCCCACTGCTGAAAAAAACACATTAAATACATAGATAATTACAGACCTGTCTCTCTCCTACCATTCATTTAAAAAAACTTTTGAACATGTTATTTTTAACCAGGTATTATCTTTCCTCTCACAGAATAACCAGTTGGATATCAACCAGTCTGGATTCAAGAAGGGACATTCAAATGAGACTTTAATACTATCAGTCACTGAAGCTCTAAGGAGTGCAAAAGCTGATTCAAAATCACCACTTCTCATTCTTTTAGATCTTTCTGCTGCCTTTGACACTGTTAATCACCATATCCTTCTGTTCACCCTCTTGTCACTAGGCATCACAGGATCTCCACTTCACTGGTTTGAATCCTATCTCACAGATCAGGGTCTCACTTCTTCAGGGTTGCACGGTGCGGGGATGTCTCCAAAAAATGTCAACTGATCACCGGTGTTCCACAAGGCTCAGTTCTGGGACCCCTTCTCTTGTCCATGTACACCACATCACTGGGTCCCATCATACCGTGATCATGGTTTCTCCTATCACTGCTACGCCGATGACACACAGCTCTACCTATCATTTAAATGATCAGATGATCCCACGGTGGCTGCGCAAATCACAAGCTGTCTTGCGGACATCTCGACATGCATGAAAGAGCATCATCTTCAGCTCAACTTGGCAAAGACGGATCTTCTCGTATTTCCTGCCAATCCGACTCTACAACACGACTTCACCGCACAGATTGGCTCTTCAACAATTAAACCCATCAAGGTCTGCCAGAAATCTTGGAGTGATCTTTGAGGACCAGCTTTGAGGATCATGTAGGTTTGTACTTCACAACATCAGGAGGACCAGGCCGTTCTTAACTGAGCAAACAACACAACTTCTAGTACATAATGTATAGATAGAAGAACAAGAATAATTATATCACAGAGTATATATTGACAGGATCTACCTGACGCGGGAGCTGACCTGCAGGCTGCTCGGTTTTGTTAAGAAAAATAGAACTTTAATTCCGGCATCAAAGACCTTTGAGAAGTGTTATTTTTATGAAGAGAAAACTGCAACAATTCAAACCACAACAGTTTGAGGCAAATTTTCCACAAATACATATGCGTCATTCCTATAGCTTACATAATGATAAACAGATGTTGCCATATAATGCATAGTGCCTTCTGGAGGAAAAAAAGAGCACTTTTTCTCCTTTCTTTTTCCTGCTGAGATTAACATTTTATCTCTCAAATCTTTAATTTGCCTTTTTTGACTGTAAAAATGGCCACACCATAATCTCAGACTTCTCTCAATACAATTGAGTAAAATAAAATTAATAAATATATCACCTTCTAAATCCTATTACACAGATCTATCTTTCGTAAGTATTTCATTAATGCATTTGTTTTTTGATGATTCAAGTGTGAAGAAACCAGGAAAAATCACACTCAGAAAATCAATGCTGCAGACAGTTGTGCTGCTTAATATTTGTGGAAGCTTTGGTGTCAGGATTCTTTGATAAATAGAACAGAATCTATATCTTGGCTTTGGCTGAAACATACACACATTTAAAAAAAAATATCTGAAAAAGACATTTTGATTGATGCCCCATAACAGACAAATGATCTCAATCACTGATAAAACACTCCCTACACTGGTTCAGAGAAATCCTGGTGTGTTAATAGACTTTTAGTCACGATATACAGTAGATCTGCCCCTGACAGAGATTGAACACATTGAAGTGACATGATTATTTTGTATAAAACAATGATCCTGGATTAGTTTTTCATAGACCTTAATATGAGTTTCCTACAATTACTGTGACAATGCATTCTTTTATACATGTGCCAGCCGGGAAGGTTTTACAATAGTCAGTCATTTAAGAAAAATAAGATGTTGATTTTAGGACAAAGCAGTCATATCCTCTACAAGCACAAGAGACCCTGCAAAATGATAGCATGTAACCACTGAACACTTTTCCACAATAGTTTCTGTACAAAAATAACATTAGTCTCTCTCCCAGAATGAAAACACTGCAACACTCCTTAGTACAGACAAAGGAGTGTAGAAAGCGTGAATACTCCATCGTCTTGAAAAACAAGTGACATTGAACAACTTCAAGTTAAGAAAAAAAAAACTGTGAAACTTCATATTTTTAGAAAATGACCACAGAATTGCTTTCAATGCTAAACTTATGTTATTGGTTTCTATTCTGTAACATTTCAGAGACTAATAACTTGGACTCCATCACTTCCTCTGGGTTTTGGTTTGGAGAAACACATGTTATCTTCACATGATCCTTTATAGCTTGAGGGACACTCAGAGCAAGCTTTTCCAGTCTTATATGGAGCCTCTCCTTCCCTGCTCCTCCTAGAACAGAAGCAACATGTTCAGTTGATGACCTCGGCTTCTCGTTGGTGCAGCCATCGTTTAATAAATTAAATGACTTTATACAGTCACAAATGATTCTTACGCGTTATAGTTGCAAACCAGTAAAGTTGCTTGTTTCCATGTTATCCCAGACACATCCATGTTCGAACAACTGCTGAGAGCACATCCAATCTTATTGCTGGCGGCCCACACCATCTGAAGAACATTAATAAAATAAAACTCATACACATTTACAAAGTGTGACAGACTGGATTAATGGCTTCGGAAAATTCAGCTTTGCCATCACAAGATTAAGATTCTATGAATCACCTGAATGTAGTGTCCGCAGGGTAAATATTGCATGTATCGGGGAAGAAGAGAGTCTCTCCTTATACCAGGACTTCAAGATGTCAGAGATCGACGTTTTTCTGCAAAGTGAAAGAAATTACAAGGGTCATAAAATGTGTAGACGGTGTGATTATAATACAGAATTGATCCTGATATCATTAGTGTATCAGGTTTTGGATGCTTCCATTAAGGTCTCTACCTTCCAGGGAAAAGGGAGAGATTCTGTCCATTGGACACCAAAACCTCAGGCGGTCCATGAGCCCACGTGCACTGAGAGGCCCAGGCCTGTGCAAATGCAGCCAGTGCCTCGTCCCACACCTTACCAAAAAGAGAGGGGAAGATCATTAAGACAGAGGTCACCCAAAATGGACCATGCAATGACAAGGAATAGGAGCTGATGAGGTCAAGCTTAAAGATGACAGAAAAAGCTCCATAACTAGATTCTAAGGCTTCTGGAGCCATGCATCATGAATTTAGACCTACAAGAAAAATTATGAATCATGAAGTTTATGATGAAGTTTATGATGAAGTTCATCATGAGAAGTTTAACTGCTCAAAACCGAACTTTAGTCCTGCTGATTTCTGAATCATGAGCAGCAACTCCTTAGATTAATAACCTTTAAGTGACCCAGCTGATCCAAATGATTAAGATCGAAACAAAAAGTGCAAGAGACTTCTAAATGTAACCAAACATACATTTGATCACTTGATTCTTTTTAGGAGAGTTTCACTTTGTGACTATATGACTTGCATGCAAGTGTGGTTGTCTTGAAGTTTAGAAATCATGGAGAAGAAAAAAAAAACCTCTCATTAAACCTTAAGTGTATATAATAGGAAAAACCCTGTCCTACCATATACTCCATATTTGCAGCACGTGGGGAGACCCGTGAGCGCACATTGTTGTCAAATCAAGTCACCTTTATTTATATAGCGCTTTTTACAATGTAGATTGTTTCAAAGCAGCTTTACAGGAAAAACAATATAAACAAAGTTTGTTTGGCTGAACAGAAGCCCCAAAAGAGCAGGTGAATCAATACAATTGATGAATTTTAAGTGTTAAGTTTCCCCAACTGAGCAAGCCATAGGCGACAGCGGCAAGGAACCAAAACTCCGGCAGGTGACATAACGAATGAAGAATAGAATGGAGAAAAAACCTTGGGCGAAACCAGGCTCAGTCGGGGGACCAGTTCTCCTCTGGCCAACAGCCAAACAGTGCATGATTATTATACAACAATTCAAGTCCAATATGAAGTCCAATTTGGTCCGGTTAGAGATGGGTTCATGATCGTCACAGGGGAGGGTCTAGTAGAGTCACGATCTCCGCAGACCCTTCAGGTCAGTGTTGTGCTCGTGTCCAGGTCCTTCATCTGATCTGGATATGGCCCGGATCCAGCTGACCACGGTAACCTCGGAATAAACAGAGACCAATATCAGCGTAGATGCCATTCTTCTTCTGATGTATCGAGTACATCAGGTGTTATGGGAATGTTCCCGGTTCCGGCTTATCTAAATTATGCAGCCTAACAATCATTTTACATGATTTGGATTAAAAATGTATGTATAATGTGTTATGTGTATGCCAGGTTAAAGAGATGTGTTTTTAGTCTACATTTAAACTGACAGAGTGTGTCTGCTTCCCGAACTGTAATAGGAAGACTGTTCCAGAGTTTAGGAGCTAAATAGGAAAAGGATCGACCACCAGCATTTGACTTTGATATTCTAGGTATTATAAGCTGGTCAGTATTTTGGGATCGCAATAGACGTGAAGGACTATAATGTGTTAAGAGATCGCTCAAGTACTGTGGAGCTAAACCATTTAATGCTTTGTAAGTAATTAGCAAGATTTTAAAATGTATTCGGTGTTTAATAGGAAGCCAGTGCAGGTTTGACAGAACTGGGGTAATATGCTCATACTTCCTGGTTCTAGTAAGAACTCGAGCTGCTGCATTTTGGACCAGCTGGAATTAGGTTTCTAACGACGAAGACTTGACAGAGCAGCCATCGAGTGTTAGGCAGTAGTCTAGATTATTATGTGCTGAACTTTTTGGTCTAATAATTAGAATGTCTGTTTTTTCAGAATTAAGCAGTAGAAAGTTATTAGTCATCCAATTTTTTATATCAGTTATGCATTCTGTTAATTTAGTGAATTTGTTCGTTTCATCAGGATGAGAAGAAATATAGAGCTGAGTATCATCAGCGTAACAATGAAAGCTAATGCCATGCTTCCTAATAATTGCATCCAAAGGAAGCATGTACAGGGTGAAAAGCAATGGTCCTAATACTGAACCTTGAGGAACTCCATACTGAACCCGTGACCGATATGACATCTCCTCATTTACTGCTACAAACTGATAACGGTCATATAAGTATGACTTGAACCAGGCTAATGCAACTCCACTAATGCCAACATAATTTTCAAGTCTATTCAGAAGGATTTTGTGGTCAATTGTATCAAATGCAGCACTAAGGTCCAGTAACACTAACATAGAGATACAACCACGATCGGATGATAAGAGCAAATCATTTGTAACTCTAATGAGAGCAGTCTCAGTAATATGATATGGTCTAAATCCTGACTGGAAATCCTCGTAGATGCTGTTTCTTTCTAGAAGGGAACATAGTTGTAAAGATATTGCCTTTTCTAGAATCTTTGACAAGAAAGGTAGATTCGATGTCGGCCTGTAATTAGCTAATTCTGTAGGATCAAGTTGTGGTTTTTTAATAAGCGGTTTAATTACAGCCAGCTTAAAGGTTTTTGGTACGTATCCTAATGACAAAGAAGAATTAAAAATATTAAGAAGAGGATCTATGATCTCTGGAAGCATCTCTTTCAGTAGCTTAGTTGGTATTGGGTCTAGCATACATGTTGTTGATTTTGATGATTTAACAAGTTTAGACAATTCTTCCTCCCCAATAGTAATGAAGGAGTGGAATTTTTCTTCAGGGACACTAAAATTTACTGGATATACTTTCTAATTTACTGTTGTGAAAGTCCAGTATTGCCATCATATCTTTGGAGATTGCATGTTCCCTCTGCGCTCCAGGTGTGTTTTTGTTGCTGTTGTACCTCAGCAAATCCACCATTGAAACCTCATTGAGAGGAAGCATCTCTGTTTCACCAAACATCACCATCATCAACATGGACGGCAGTGTCAATGAGGAAAAGAACATCTGAGCACAGGCCAACTTCATCTTGCCTCCTTCCGTCCAGTTCTGTCCCAAAAGGGCCCAATATATATAGATATATAATCTAACCTAACAAATTGCTCTGTTAGTAATAGACATATGATTAAACCCTACATTTAAAACAAAAACTGTTAACCATAACTTTCCTTAGAGAATAGTGGAAAATAGCTCAACATGCCAAACACGTTGGACAACAAGTTTGCTCAAGATGCTCAAAAAACAAGCAGAATAAATAGTACACCAATCAAAGAGGGTAACAAGGGAGGACAGGTGAGGCAAATTCAGCAATAATGAAGGAACAAGTTGGGCAGGGTTAGACGATAGACAGGAGAAACATGGGACAAGGAAACATGCACAACAATTAAGCCATGTTCTCACACCAAACCTGACAAAAACACCAACACATGTCCAGTGAACACAATTACAAGACTGTGCTCAAACAAAACGAGACACAAACACGCAGCTCATGAGAAAAACCAACCCCCATTGTATTAAATTCCTTATTCAGATGGATGGTGTTTTCATAGTGTGTTTGACATAGTTGTGCAGATACATCAACATGGGCTTTGTTCACTTTCAGTTTAGATTCTGCCGCCCTCTTCAACATGAGTTAAATGTAAGTACATGAATGTAAGTTCATTAGGGGTTCAAACTCGTAGCGTTGAATACCTATTGTATTCGTTAGGATTTTTATTATTATTATTATTCTGTCGAACTTCCGATAGTGCAGACCAAACCGTAAGGTCTAGAGACTTGAAAGTTGGCCAGATGGTAGGTCTCAATTTGGGGGGAACGTATCAAAACATGACGCAAATCGGCCTATAGGTGGCGCTAGAGCCACTAAAAACACGTAATCACTCATAACTCGTAAACCGTTTGTCCTACACTCAAGTGTCTTATATCTCTGGAATCCTTTGCTCAAGACTTAAAAAATGTATATCTCTGATTTCATTTCCGTCTATAAAAATTTTCCGCCATTTTGAATTTTCTGAAAAAAAAAATTTTCGAACTCCTCATAGACCGTTTGTTCAAATCAAACGAAACTTCACACGCATCATCTAGAGACTCTCCTGACCAAAAGTTATTCAAAGAATTTTGATCAGTGATTCACGCTCGCAACAGGACGTCCAAACGTCTGAATAGGGCGGAGCCTCTTTCGCTAAAATTGTAATAATTCTGGAATGCAAAGAGATAATCTCACCAAACTTGAAATACTCGTGTATGAGCTAGTTTTGTGGTCACGCTAAAAAATCTGCAACGATTGACCACTTGGTGGCGCTATATAATAAAAAAAACACTAAAACATCTGTACATGTGCACTCGTTAGTCCGATTGACGTCAAACTTGTCATGCACAGTCTTTGTCCAATGGGCCATGATGGTCTATGAGGATATTGGCGTATCTCAAAAAACATGGCTGTTACATGGCTGAACTTTGAGCATAAATTAGACCAACTTAACGAACGTTGATCAGAATGAAACTTGTTGAGCATATTTGACTCATAGCCCTGAAGGTCTGTCAGAATTTTTTAAGAAATCGGCCACTAGTTGGCGCTAACGAGTTTTTTGCGTCTCTACTCATGTGGTGTTTCACACATCCTCACAATATTGATATCATCTGTTAGATCTCCTCATACTGAGCAACTTTGCTTCAAGAACCACTGCTGTCAATCAAATTGTTTTTGAAATATTGGAGATTTTAGAAAATTAAAATTTTTCGAACTAGTCATAGGGCGTCAATACGATTGGCTTGAAAATTCACACACATCATCTAAGGACACTCAAGGCAAAAAGTTATTCAAAGAATTTCGATCAGTTAAACCGTTCAGCAGATACAATTTTTCATATATTTCTGATTTGGTCTATTGTGATTAAAATGTCTATATATCTTGTGCACAAACAAAAAACATCACAGAACTGTGAACTTGTTAAGAACACGTCATTTTGAAGAAATGTGTCAGGTTTCATGTATTTCTGATGCTCATAGGGCTCACAATAAATTATAAACTATCTATATTTTAAAATCTCAGTAAAGCTGTAATATTAGTTTTGTCCACAAGAGGCACCATCAGGCTAGGAAATCTTTTTATTCCAATTTCAGTTAGAAGAATCTTTGCTCACATCTTGTTTCACACATCCACACTATTTTAGTATTTGATAGATCTTCCCATTCTGCATAATAACCAATTTACACTGAACAATTATGGCTGTAATATTACTTGTCCACAAGAGGGAGCCACAGGATAAGAAATCGTTTTATTCCAATTTCTGAATTTGTTTTCTTTTAATATGTGAATAATTTCTAAATTGGCTTTCACGGTACACTCGTTTATTCAATTGACTTGAAACTTGTCGTGCACGGTCTTTATCCAAGGGTCCATGATGTTCTATGAGGACATTGGCATGTCTCAAAAAACATGTTTGAGCTTCAATTAGACCAACTTAACACTTTTGCTAAAATCGTAATAACTCTGGATTGCAAAGAGATAATCTCACCAAACTTGAAATACTCATGTAAGAGCTCATTTTGTGGTCACACTAAAACATCTGTAACGATTGACCACTTGGTGGCGCTATGTTATGAAAAAAACACTTAAACATCTGCACATGTGCACTCCTTGGTCCGATTGACTTCAAACTTGTCATGCACGTTCTTTGTCCAATGGGCCTTGATGGTCTTGCGACGTTTGAACCCCGGTGATTGGTGCTTGCAGCTATATTTTATATTTATTTTTGTTAGATTTGTATTTTGATGTAATGTGACTGATTCCACTCCTCTCAATCACACACACACGAATATGAAATAGCACAAATCAAAAAACAGGTCTGGGGCATATTCTTCGTACCTCCCTAACTGACTTTTAGATTGTTGACGATTTCGCATGATCTTGGATTGTTCGGTTCTTCAACGCTCATCCGTGACTTGTCATAGTAACAGGTCCGTTGAATTGAGCCTGCTCGGGAGCACCTTACTTCATGTTAGCAGGATTAGATCACGGCTTTATAAGCGGAGGTGATATGGGAAGTTTATAGCAGCCATGTCCTGTCTGTTTTTACGAGAGAAAACTATTGCTGAAGGTGCAATATAATATATTTTATATATATATAAACTATTGTTTTTCACGTGAGGGTATAATGTATATAGTTAATTTAGATACAATTAGTCGTAGTCAGGTGTTAACAACAGTTCAAACTTTGTGTATTGCCTTACGCTACTTTGCGAGTGGCATGTAAAAGTGCTGTCTGTCATGTCCTTCACAAAGCCGCATTTTTCAAGCCACTTAAGACCCCAAGTTATTAAAGAATACTTTTTCGCTATTGCAGATACATAATCATAGAGATTATGAAATCATGACCATGCCAGTAAATATGACACGATTTTCCCCAGGCTTCTCTAATGTGATTGGTGCAATAGACTGCACACACATTGCCACCATCAGAAAGGACTTTTTGCCAACTTTTTGCCAGCCTTCTCTCCTGACTTTTGCAGCCTTTGAAGTGTATTAATTAAACACTGAAATTCAGCGACGCGCCGCCGAGAAATACTGTGCGCACTCTTTCAGCAGACTCGCTGACCAATCAAAATGTTGCTGATCAGTGTTTCTACTATCAATACATATCCCCTTTTAAGCCAGCACATGAACGCAAAATGATCTCAGATAACTCAATATAGCTATACTAATTGTCAAGAACAGGTGCGTTCGAACAACCGAATAATCCAGCTCATAGTCAGCGCGATTATCTCATCCCGGATGTGTCATCTGATCTTGGATCTAGTTAGCGACGTACAAAGAATTTGCCCCTGGCCTGAGTATGTATCAATCTCTGCTCTCTACCTTTTCCACTGATGTCCATACTGCTTAATCTTTTTATTTCCACACTAAGATCAACAGCGCATTCTAACACAAGTACACTTTTCAAAACATTCAACTCTCTCCTCTGTCCCCCTCCACCATCACCTCTTTAACTGCCAATGATTTTGACAATTTCTTTACAAACAAAACAGCAACTATCAGCAGTCAAATCTCAGCTCCACACACACATGAACTTGGACCGACCACTGATGCAACCAGAAACCTTCTCTCAACTTTCTCTCCACTCACCGAGGTAGATGTATCTAAAGTTCCTCTCTCCAGCTATCCTACCAGTAGCTCACATCCTTAACATATCTCTTTTTTTCTTTTTCTTTTTTACAAAACAGTTAGAGAACTTTTACATATAATATTAATACATGAACAAATTAACAAACAGAAAAAATAAGTAAACATTATGAAAAAAAAAAAAAAAACTGACAGCAATTCGGTAAATGCACCACATATCGGTAAATTACCTGCATGGTTTAAACATTAATTTATTAGCATCCCTCAATCAAACACTTTTCAATACGTTCCCACTTCTGTCTAAAAAAAAATCAGATTTTACCTGCAAGTACGCAGACATTTTTAGGTCCTTCAGTGCGGGGAGGTCTCCAAATAGTGTCAACTGATCACCACAACTTCACCGTCCAGATTGGCTCATCAACAATTACCCCATCAAGGTCTGGCAGAAATCTTGGAGCAATATTTGAGGACCAGCTGACCTTCAAAGATCACATAACAAAGACAGCTCGATCATGGAGGTTTGCACTGCACAACACCAGGAGGAACAGGCCATTCCAAACGGAGCAAGCAACACAACTTCTGGTCATTTCCAGACTTGATTATTTCAACGCTCTTCTGGCTGGACTTTCTTTTAGTGCAATCAAACCCTTGTAACTGATCCAGAACGCCGCAGCTCGTCTGGTCTTCGATGAACCCAAAAGGTTCCACGTTACTCCACTCTTCATCTCTCTGCAATGGCTCCCACTTGCATCTCGCATCAAATTCAAAGCACTGACACTTGCTTACAGAACTTACACAGGCTCAGCACCCTCTCATACTTTCACTCTCTCCTACAAATCTACACACCTACCAGAAACCTATGATCGATCAACAAGCGACGACTCGAGGTTCCTTCACATAGAGGCACAAAATCACTCTCAAGAACATTTTAATTCACCATTCCTTGCTGGCGGAACGATCTCCTTCATCCGGAATGCAGAATCAAGAAAAGATGCAGAATTCAAAAGACTGTTGAAAACTTCCATGAGCTCCTAACATGACACACATACCACCTCAACTAGATTTATAAAAAATAAAATAAAATAAAATAAAAACCCTTCCTTTTAGTCCCTCTATTCTCCAGGCTTATACTACTAGTATGTGTAATGTGTACTTGTGTACTTTTGCATCTTCAGGATCTTTGCTTTCTGTATTTCTCAAATTGTAAGTCGCTTTGGATAAAAGTGTCTGCTAAATCAGTGGTAACCAACCCACAGCTTTGGCGGTGAGGAGGTGTGTTTAAACAATCTCGCGCGGACCCATTATCCTTCTTGTGCGCGCTCTTTACGTGAATACTAACCAAGACTGGCATTTTTTTTATTATTTTGTGTGCATTTGACTGTTTAATAATAATAATTCATTAGATTTATATAGCACTTTATCATAGACACTCAAAGCGCTTACATGGACATGGGAATCTCCTCAACCGTCACTAGAGTGCAGCACCACCTGGATGATGCGACGGCAGCCATATTGCGCCAGAACGCTCACCATACACCAGCTTACTGGTGGAGAGGAGACAGAGTGATGAAGCCAATCAGAGAAAGGGGAAGGTTAGGAATCCATGATGGACTAATTTGGCCAGGATGTCTGGGTTACACCCCTACTCTTTATGAAAGACATTTGGGATTTTTAGTGACCACAGAGAGTCAGGACCTCGGTTTAACGTCTCATCTGAAGGACGGTGCTTGTTGCAGTACAACTAGTCTTAGGCTACAGGGTGACATTGCTGCCAGCAATGAGACCATGGGTCTTGCGTTTTTTTTGCTGAGTGGCGTTTGGTTTTGAGGGAAAAATATGTCGGAATGAGTAAAATTATGTGCAACATGGGTGTGTGTGTGTGTGTGTGAGAGAGAGAGAGAGAGAGAGAGAGAGAGAGAGAGAGAGAGAGAGAGAGAGCGAGAGAGAGAGAGACAGATTAATTGTCCAAAAGCAATATATTTCGATGCCTTACTGAAAGATTTTGGTTTTATAATCTAATAGAGAATGGAAACCTGTTGCCACCCACACACACTTTTTATTCTTCTTTGTTTGTGAGTATATGGATATAGTGATGTGACAGTTTAATGTAATCTCAGTCACTGAAATGGCAGTCTGTCTGTTTTGTTCAGAAAAATGTTCAATTAAAAACAAATGTTAAAAAATCATTCTCCCCTCCAGCATGTCCAGCAGCATCTGCCCTACCAACTCTGGAATTTGGTCATCCAAATTATCCCCATGCTTCCATTTATGATAATTAATTAGCATGTAATGGCAGCATTAGACAGACTCGTAAGGGTGTTTCTCCATGTGTCTGTCCACAGTTATGAAGTTTGTATTATTTATATTTGATCTTAAATTCAATATTTAAATGCTTTAATGTCAGTCATTCTGCAAAAAATGTGATTTCTGATAAGTAAATATATTTAGCCAATAGTGAATGTTCTGTGATTTTCACTGAAATATTTGACTGCATAAATTATAGTTCCTCTAATCCTCACTCACAAAAACTATTTAAGAAGCTTGCCTTTTCAGCTTGCCTTTTGTGCAGATTGTTTTTTTGTTTTGTTTTTAAAGGAAATTTTTTTTTTTTTCCTTATTCTTCTCCCTCAGTCCAGTTGGTGGCACTGAGACTCATTCTTGTGTTTTCAAACCACCATTAAACCTCAGAGGAAGAAGAAGAAGAGTTTCCACATGAGCTCTGGGCTTGTGTTGTGTCTCTGTCTGAATGCAAACTGTTAGAAATACACTTTTAGCACAAAATGTTTTTGTTTACACAAAAAAGCACACCATTTGAATGAGGTGAGTGTAAATGCCTGAGATTTCCTCATAGTCGTGAGTAAGTGTTGAATATGTGGAGGAGCATCAACTGATCAGAGATCTGCTGCTGTGAAGATGGTGTTTGTTAAAGAGGAGATTGAGGAGGACAGGAGTGAAACACAACCCTGGAGAATAAAACACGAGGAACGAGGAGGTTGGTGTCTATTCTTCATTCATCTTTAATCACTCTTGAGCTACATTAACAGAAAGCTTTAGACATCCTTAAAACACTCCTGAATACAAAATAAAAGCCCAACTCTCAGTAAAATGTCTGAAATCCTCGTTTCAAAGCTCTTCATCTGAAGATGAAACAAAAACGCCAGTGGACGCGCGCCGTCATGAACGCGCATTTTACTTTCGCTTTCGAATTACTTTATTTGTGGGTTCATTATAATTCTTAATGAAAAACACAAGAACAAAACTGTATAGTGACAGACTCGCTTTAATAGGCGCTTCTGCGTTTCAATTTGAAAGTAACCTTCATGTTTTAATGGTAGTGTCTGTTCTCTACCTGAACTAAACTATTTACTATCACTATAGTAATAAAATACTAATAATAAGGCATTTTATTTGTAGTGCGCCTTTCTTAAACTCAAAGCTCAAATTACAATACAAAATTGCAAAACATGTTATATTACCGATGTTATATTATAAAACATATATAGATTTGGAAACATAACTATTTTTTTTTTTAAAGAAGTCTCAGCAAGCCTGCATTTATTTGATCAAAACTACAGAAAAAAACTGTATATTATAGTTGTGCAATTTAAAATAATGGATTTCTATTTTAATATAATTTAAATTATAATTTATTTCTGTTATCAAAGCTTTTTTTTCAGCGTTATTACTCCAGTATTCAGCGTCACGTGATCCTTCACCTGATTTATTATTTATGTTGGAAACAGTTTTTTCAGGATTCAGAAAAGTAAAAAAAAAAGTATTGTAGCAAGCAAAGTAATCAATCATGACTTGTTAAAATTGTAACTTAATTATAAATATTTTTATCAGTTAATGGAATTAACTTGATGTTGGAGAATTAATACAACCATCAACCGACCTGTTTGTCCAGTGAATGGTCAGTATTAATTATTAATACTAAGAAATGTTTATTTCCAGTGAAGGGAAATAACTTTCTTACTGTACAGTACTACTTAGAGCATGTAGCCAAAATCTGCATGATTAGGGACTCCAGTATATGATCATGAACCACAATCAATATGCTACACGAATAAGACTTTATTAACTTGACAAAAAACGTAGACTAACATACAAACTCATACATGCATATAGGATGGCACATCAATAGGTGCTGTCGGAGAGAGGTTTGTTGTGTCTCCCAGCACAGTTTCAAGAGCATAGAGGGGATATCGTGAGAAAGGCCGTTACACAAGGAGAGCTGGACAGGGACATAAAATGGTAATAACCAGCAGCAGGACCAGTATCTGCTGTAGGGGAATTTACAGTTAAGACCCGGAGACCAGATATGATGAATGAAGACCAGGAGTCAGGAGTGTAGTCAATTAAAAAAAAAGTTTAGTAAAGAATAGTTTGTAGTTTCATCATGCAGAAGCCAGCTTCAAGTCTCACAAGGAGTTTGTAGGCCGCTCTGCTTACATTTTTCATTGTTACATCAATTATACCTTTTCTAAGATCACATTACGTCATTACTTAAACAAACTTAAATGATTCTGATTGGCTAAGAAAGTAGGCAGAAATTATTAATCTTCCACACAAAGACATAACATCAGTAGCATATCTCCATCCATCGAACTGCTGATGTTTAGACTGGATTTAGGCATGAAATGACCTCCCCGATCATCACGAGGTGCCTGTAAGTCTCCATCAAAATCTATGTCCCGCACCCTTCTCCTAGACCTGCACAGAAAGATTAACGCACACACACACACACAAATACACAGTCTCTCTCTAAGGTTGAAGTTAGTGCTGGCAGACCTATCAACCGGAGACGTCCAAAAACATTCTGATAACTCGTTCTTTTTTTGAGAAAAACACAGACAATATTTATCCTAACACTTCTAAAGTCTCAGGTCGTGATGCCCTCTGAACCTAGCATTTAATAATAAAAAAAGTCATCAAGATAAGTCATTAATGATTTAATAGTGAGGTTATAGTCATATGTCACTTATTCTAAGAGAAATAAGAGAGGGAAAAGAAAATGTATATAATGTAAGTAGAAGAGACAAGTGATTTTGATTATCTGCCTTCACTGCTGCTTTACGAGGAGAAACAGAAGGAGCACTGCCAGAGCCCAACATAATGACCTCCAGCAGGTCACTAGTGTGCATATTTCTGACCAAACTATCGGAAACAGTCTTCATGAGGGTGGCGTGAGGTCCTGACGTCCTCTAGTGCGACCTGGGCTCACAGCTCAGCACAGTGCAGGTTGATTGGCATTTGCCAGGGAACACCAGAATTGCCAGTTCCGCCATTGGTGCCCCATTCTCTTTATGGAGGAGAGCAGGTTTACAATGATCACAAGTCTGGAGATGCCATGGGGAACTTTATGATGCATGCTAGTAATTATAAATTTCTCCAGCATGACTATTTTGGTTGTAGGTGTAGCGAATCAATTCAAACGAGGTGGGATTTATACGCGCAGAATTCTTGTAATTCAGCTAGATTGGAGAGTTTTCGAGCATGAACTGCCTTTATAAGGTCATTTCACAGCATCTCAATAGGATTCAGGTCAGGACTTTGACTAGGCTACTCCAAAGGCTTTTTTTTTCTTCAGCTATTCAGAAGTGAATTGTGGTTGTATTTTGGATCATTGTCCTGCTGCAGAACCCAAGTTCGCTTGAGCTTGAGGTCACAAACAGATGGCCGGACATTCTCCTTCAGGATTTTTTGGTAAACATCAGAATTCATGGTTCCATTTATCACAGAAAGTCTTCCAAGTTCTGAAGCAGCAAAATAACTCCAGACCATCACACTACCACCACCATATTTTACTATTGGTATGATGTTCTTTTTCTGAAATGCAGTGTTACTTTTACTCCAGATGTAATGGGACACACACCTTCCAGAAAGTTCAACTTTTGACTTGTCATCTGACTTTTGACATAGTCCATCTCATCAAGATGTTTTATGGCAAAAATGAGATGAGCCAGTGTTAATGTTGTTTTTGCTCAGCAGTGGTTTTCATCTTGGAACTCTGCCATGCAGGGTATTTTGCTCAGTCTCTTTCTTATGGTGGAGTCATGAGGTGTGCGGTTATTTGGATGTTGTTGTGGTTTTCTTGTGACCTCTTGGATGAGTCGTCGCTACTCTCTTTGGCTAATTTTGGTCGGCCAGCCAGTCCTGGGAAGGTTCACCATTGTTTCATGTTTTTTTGCCATTTGTGGATAATGGCTCTCACTGTGGTTCGCCGGAGTCCAAAACCTTTACAAATGGCTTTATAACCTTCTCCAAACAGATAGATCTCAATTACTTTCTCCATACTACCTTTTCCTTTGTTCCTGAATTTCTTTGGATCTCAGCATGATGTTTAGCTTTTGAAGATCTTTTGGTCTGCTTCACTTCAGGCAGGTCCTATTTAATTGATTGAGAACAAATGTGGCAGTAATCAGGCCTGTGTGTGGCTAGAGAAATTGAACTCTGGTCTTAGTGTCAAAGTAAAAACAACTGCTGAGGAAATTATGGACATTTTGTCATTTGTATTTTTTCATATCATAGGGTGCAATATTGATGGACCAAATGGTAATCCAAAAATTCTATTTTCTATGGTCTCAGAAATGTGCAAAGAGTCCAGTGTTCATTCGGATATCGCTGATGAGCAGGTGATTTAGTGTGTTTGTATAGAAGCAGATGGAATCATGCTGATTTGACGTATATGCAGTAACACAATCCATTAAAACAGTGTTCTGAAAATGCCTCCTCAATGATCATAAGCTCTACTCTGATTAATTTTAAGGGAGCACTTATATTCTGCCCTCACAGAACGTGACTGTGC
The DNA here is from genome assembly GCA_037043235.1 of Rhodeus uyekii. Classification (NCBI taxonomy): domain Eukaryota; kingdom Metazoa; phylum Chordata; class Actinopteri; order Cypriniformes; family Acheilognathidae; genus Rhodeus; species Rhodeus uyekii. The sequence continues at coordinate 712,396 of JAWRVZ010000161.1, forward strand.
TCCATTAGACAGATAGCGAACACTTCAGAATAAATCCCAAGGCGTAACTTTTCTTGGAGAATATTCTTTACTGTAAAACTGAAAGCATAACAAACAAATATGTAAATACAGCAAAACAAATACAATAATACTCTGTGTAATAATCAACTGTTTACTCTCATTTCTAACCATAATTTGCAATGCTCGTTTCACTATTAAAGTCAACTGAATCACTTGTTCCATTCAAACTTTCATAACTTAATTGTTACAGAAACTCGTAAATTGCTTACAGTCAAATGTTTTCCAAGGCTAAACTGTTAGAAGATCGCATATATAAGCTGCAGTTCAACGTCTTCCTTCTCCTTAGCTGATGAACATGAACGCAATAGCGCTAATAGATCGCTATTTCAAAATAAAAGTCCCGGAGGAAATAACTCACAATATATACAATAAAATGGTAAATAAAATACACAAAAAATACAATTTCAACTTTTAAAGGCAACACACTCCCCGCATGGTATAATGAAATTATGCCACTCTATCATTAATCAACCTTTTTTCTTTTTTCCTTTCAGTCTTTGAGCAATGTCTCTAGGTTGTCTGAGAAAAGAGAACAACTATTTCTGAAATTGGCCTTAGGAAGATTTTAACAGTTCCTTGGTCAAAAACTTTCAGTTCCACTTTTCGAACCATTTGGTCTGTACTTGGAAAGGTCTTTACCACAAGTCCAATAGGCCAGTTGTTCCTTGGTGCCTGACTGTCTTTCAAAAGTACTACATCACCAGTTTTCACATTTGGTTTTTCATCAGACCACTTTTTGCGCTTCTGGAGTGTTGACAAATACTCACTTCGCCATCTTTTCCAAAAGGTATCGGCAAGGCACTGCACTTGTTTCCATTGTTTTGCATGGAGGTCCGCTGTGTCAAAATTTCCCTCTGGAGCTGAAACTGCATTTCTTTTCTGGGTCAACAACAATGCTGGGGTAAGTATTTCAGGAGCTTCTGGGTCTGTAGATACTGTTACTAAAGGCCTTGCGTTTATGATTGCCATAACTTCTGCCATAAGAGTTGCCAAGACCTCATGTGTGAGACGTGTGGGATTCTTAATCAGCAAACCATCCAGAATCCTTCTAGCAACTCCAATGAGTCTCTCCCAAGATCCCCCCATATGTGACGCATGTGGTGGATTGAAAATCCATGTGCATCCTGTGTCTTTAAGGTAACTGTTTAATTCAGAGTCATTCACATTGATTCTCAACTCTTTGCAAGCACCTACAAAATTTGTACCTCTATCAGAACGAAGTAGTTTCGCTGGACCACGGATGGAGAAAAATCGGCGCAATGCATTGATGAAACTTGACGTTGATATAGATTCAATCAACTCAATATGCACTGCTCTGACAGGCATACACACGAAGATAACTGCCCAGCGTTTTGAATCTGCACTTCCACCTCTTGTACGTCGTGTGACTACACTCCATGGACCAAACACATCAATGCCCACGTTAGTAAATGGTGGCTCAGAGGACAGTCTATCCGCAGGCAAATTTGCCATTCTTTGTGTCTGGAATCTTCCTCTTAGTTTGCGGCAGATAACACAGTTGTGAATAATGCTAGAAACAAGATGTTTGCTTCCTATTATCCAAAATCCAGCTGCTCTGATGGCGCCATCAGTGAAATGGCGCCCCTGGTGTGCTACTTGGTCATGATAGTATCTTACCAGGAGGGTAGCAACATGGTGCTTGTGTGGAATAATGAGAGGATGCTTTTCTCTTTGAGACAGGTCTGATGATGATACACGACCTCCAACCCTCAGCAGACCTTCATCAATTACTGCATTTAAGTCTTTTAGGAGGCTTTGTTTAGCAAGGACCACTCCATTTTCAAGACACTCAAGCTCTTTCTTAAATGTTTCGTGTTGCACACAACGAATGATTGTATTCTTGGCTTGTGTCAACTCACTTACGCTACAAGATTTGTTGCAGTGATGCCAACCTTTGCAATAAGGGTCGTCTGTCTTACCACAATAGGATTTTGCAACATGAATTAGTCGTGCTATTGACTTACAAAGAGTTTTCCAGCTGGAGAACCTCTCAAATCTATGAGTTCTTAGCTGAGCTGAAGAAATCTTGGTAGCAAGAACTGAAATGTCGGGTCGAATTTCAACATCTGGTTCCACCAATTCAAAAGTCTCAGTCAATTCTTGATCATTGCTCTGGAGTAGAAATTGTGGCCCACAAAACCAGCTCGTGTACTGCAAGCGCTCTGCCTTTACCGCTCTGGTGGCAAGATCTGCTGGGTTGTTGCTGGTATTCACATAACACCACTGTTCGGGATGTGTTGATTTCCTTATTCGGGCTACTCTATTTGCTACATATATGTAGAATCTCTTGGTGACATTATGGATATATCCTAAGACTATCCTGCTGTCAGTGAAGAACCGAACTGCGTCTATTTCCTCGTCAATCTCGTCCCTAATCATGTCATACATTTCCACTGCTAGCACAGCTGCACATAATTCAAGACGAGGTATGGTATGTGCTGGACGAGGGGCTAACTTTGCTTTCCCCATGACAAACCCAACATGGCTTTGGTTGTCAGCATCAACTACTCTAAGGTAAGCTACTGCTCCTATTGCAACTACGGATGCATCTGAGAAGAAACACAGTTATTTTCTTTGTGTAGTAGAAAGCGGAACAGGTACATACGGCCTTTTAATCTGCAAATGCTCCAATGTCATTAGAGAATTTCTCCATTCATTCCACTCTGCTTGTCTTTCCTTTGAAAGAGGTGCATCCCAATCAATCTGTTCAGATGAAAGTTCTCTGAGTAAAGCTTTTCCTCGCACTGTGACAGGAGCCAGAAATCCAAGTGGGTCAAATAGGCTATTCACAGTGGATAGAACTCCCCTTCTTGTAAATGGCTTCTCTTCTTGATCCACTTTGAAATGAAAGTTGTCAGTCTCTAAGTTCCAAGAGAGACCAAGGCTGTGTTGAACAGGCAAATTATCAACTCCCAGGTCTAAGTCCTTCAAGTCTTTGGCGTAATCTTCTTTGGGAAATGCTTCCATAACAGTTTTGCTGTTGGATGCGATTTTGTGTAATTTAAGATTTGATTCTGCAAGCATCTTTTGTGTGTTTTTGAATAGGTTAATGGCTTCCTCAGGAGTTGAGAGTGAGGTTAGTCCATCATCAACATAAAAATTTCTCACTACAAAGTGCTTTGCCTCAGAGCCATAATCATTTTCTCCATGCAGCGCGGCTTGTCGCATACAGTAAACTGCCACAGCAGGTGAAGGACTGTTTCCAAATACATGGACTTTCATCCTATACTCGGTTACACTTTTGTCCAGGTTGTTGTCCTCATACCACAAAAACCTTAAATAATCTCTGTGGTCTTCGCGTACTACAAAACAATAAAACATCTGCTGCACATCCGCTGTCACTGCAATGCTCTCTTTTCTGAATCTCATGAGAACTCCAAGGAGTGTATTGTTTAAATCAGGTCCACTGAGCAATACCTTGTTAAGTGACATTCCTTCGGATTCTGCACTTGAGTCAAACACAACCCTGATTTGATCAGGTTTTTGCGGGTGGTACACACCAAACATGGGAAGGTACCAGCACTCTTCTTCTTTATCAATAGGAGGGGCATGCTCAGCATGGTCATTGTCAAAAAGTGTTTGCATGAATTCAATGAACTGACGTTTCATCTCAGGTTTTTTATCCAGAGTTCTGCGAAGTGATGTGAGGCGTTTCATAGCCTGATCTCTATTATTTGGCAAACGATACCTTGGTGAGCGAAAGGGTAGTGGTGCAACCCAGCTGTTTGCGGAATCCTGGAACACATCTCTGTCCATGATTTCTAAAAAAGCTTTATCCTCTACAGATAGCCCAAGCTTGTCATCATCTTGAGTTTTTTGGAACACTGCACAACCTAAGTTATCAGTAGCTTTCCTTACACATGGTTTTCCATCGTAATCTGGTGACACGGAAAACTGGTTTGGTATTTCACCAATACATTCCTTCACTTGAATCTGTTTTGAGCAAGGAGTGAGATATGATGTGCGACCATTACTAAGTACATGTGTTCGATAGACATTCACACTCGAAGGTCGATGTGCTGTTCCCAGACACACTTCCCCAACTATCACCCATCCGAGATCCAGTCTCTGAGCATAAGGAGCATCATTGGGTCCATTTATTTGCTCTCTAACTTTGTGCACCCTCAGAATGTCTCTTCCTAAAAGTAAGAGGATAGGAGCATCAGGATCAACTGAAGGGATTTGATTTACAATTGGCAGTAGGTGAGGATAGTGCTTAGCAACATCCAGAGAAGGAATCTCTGTTCTATCATCTGGCAGCATATCACACTCTATCAAGGTTGGCAGTGCGAGTTTTGTGCGTCCATCTACAGATTCTACCATAAAGTTGATGGCTCTCCGTCCAGAAGTCTGATTTACTCCAGCACAAGTCTTAATAGTATATGGGGCGAATGTGGCTTTGATGTCAAAAAAGCTGAAAAACTCTGTCTTGGCTAAAGATCTGTTACTTTGTTCGTCCAAAACAGCATACACTCTGATTGCTTTCTCTCTTTTACCAACAGGATACACTGTTACCAGACAGATTTTAGAACATGATCTTGCATGGTCAGACTCACCACATATCTCTGTGCATTTTGAAGTAACTGAGGTGTGTGAGATATCAGTCTGCTCCCCGCATTGCTCTTTCTCTTTGACCAGTTTCTCTGAAGTTAGAAATATTGGAGCTGGATGCATAGCAGCAACATGTCTTTCGCTGTTGCATTCGTTACATTTGACTGGTGTTGTGCAATTTCTCGCAATATGTTTTGTAGAGCCACAACATCTGAAGCAGATACGATTTTCTTTTAGAAAAGATTTGCGCTCTTCCATTGGTTTCTCTATAAAGGCCCTACACTTTCTAAGAGGATGAGGCTTGCGATGAATAGGGCATTGTCGTTCTGGACTTTCACTTAGTTTCTGAGACTGCTTCGACTGCAGGTCTAATGTCTGAGACACCTCTGTTCGATGTACAGTTACAGAACTCCTTCCACTGAATTTGTTAGGCACACTTCTGCTTAATGCTGGATGATCATAAGAGCTTGAGAATGAGAAAATGGGGTCATTCCTTATTTTTGCTTGATTCCTCACAAACTTTGAAAAAAATGCAAAGGGTGGAAATGATACCTGAAAATCCTCTTTATATTTGGACCCCTGAACTATCCATTTGTCTTGGAGGCTTGTGGGCAATTTCTCCACAATTGGATTAACACCACGTGGAGTGTCGAGATAAGCAAGGCCTGGAAGGTACCCATCAGCTTTAGCACATTCCAGTTCAAGAAGAATATCTCCTAACTCTCTTAGTTTGTAGTTGTCTTTGTTTGTCAGTTTTGGTAGATTCTCAATTTTCTTTAGAAGTGCGTTTTCAATCACTTCAGGTGCTCCATAGCACTCTTCTAAGCGCCGCCAAGCCATACTGATTGCCGCTGTTGCATTAAGAACATGCACAGATCTAATTCTTTTCACTTGTTCAGAGGAGTCTTTTCCCAACCATTTTACCATCAAATCCAACTCTTCTCTGGCTGTTAGATTCAGTTCTCTAGTTGAATTAACAAAAGAGGCTTTCCATGCCCAATAATTCTCTGGGCAGTCGTCGAATTTCAGAAGACCAGAACTGACCATTTCCCGTCTGATCAGATATTTGGTTAGATCTGATGTAACTTGTGTCTCAGGTACATATTGCAAAGAATGATGAAATGATGTTTGTTTTCCATCCTTCTCATTTTCTACTTCTTTCTTTACCGATGCCTTCTTTTGGTTTGTAAAACACTGATTGTCTATGCTTGCATTAAGTGGCACCAGCAGGGTATAATCAACACTTTCTGAAACTGAAGGGAATCCACCCTTGTTTTCTAACATCTCATCATTAAATGGAAGTTCTATGAAAGATTCTTTTGAGTGCTGTTGTACATACTCACTGGTACGCTGAGCAATGTTTACAGGTTTCATGTCAGGAACTAGTTCACCACCTGTAAGCTCTTCTTCTGCTTCTTCATATGCTGCTGCTTCAGCTGAAGCGACTGCTGCTGCACGTTCAACTTGTAAGATGTGTAGACTTGCTTCTAAGTTAGCTTTTTGTTTCAACATACTTGCTTCCAAGTCAGCTTTTTGCTTTATCATCTTTGCCTCTTTCTCTGCGTAGGCAATTTGAGCTTGTGCTGCAACTTCTTTTGCTCTGGCTCTCATAGCTGCTGAGCTTGTGGTGGACCTTCTTGACCTGGATGACTTGGAGGATCGTGATTGCGTTTCCATCTGTTGAAGATCTTCAGAGGATTTCCTCATGCGCTCCCCTTCCTCAGTTGGTTGATCCATTGCGATGTGTACCTTATCTTCGAGAGGAGGAACTCTTTTGGAAGACCGTAATATCATGAGCTGTTCATGCAGGAATCTTGTTAAGCTTAGTCCGTAGCGATGATGACTTTTTACTATTCTGCCCTCACAGAACGTGACTGTGCTCCATTAGACAGATAGCGAACACTTCAGAATAAATCCCAAGGCGTAACTTTTCTTGCAGAATATTCTTTACTGTAAAACTGAAAGCATAACAAACAAATATGTAAATACAGCAAAACAAATACAATAATACTCTGTGTAATAATCAACTGTTTACTCTCATTTCTAACCATAATTTGCAATGCTCGTTTCACTATTAAAGTCAACTGAATCACTTGTTCCATTCAAACTTTCATAACTTAATTGTTACAGAAACTCGTAAATTGCTTACAGTCAAATGTTTTCCAAGGCTAAACTGTTAGAAGATCGCATATATAAGCTGCAGTTCAACGTCTTCCTTCTCCTTAGCTGATGAACATGAACGCAATAGCGCTAATAGATCGCTATTTCAAAATAAAAGTCCCGGAGGAAATAACTCACAATATATACAATAAAATGGTAAATAAAATACACAAAAAATACAATTTCAACTTTTAAAGGCAACACAACTTACATAACAATTTTTTCAAATAAAAATAAAAAACTTTTCTTTTTTATGTATACCCCAATCTTTTTTTGGCTATTGGACCTGAAAATGCAAACCTTTGAAAAACAATACGAAACGGTGATGTCACGTGTATGAGTATTATGTGTTCAGTCTATAGGCATGTAGTTTTTCTTTACAAATTGACATCACCAACTACTGGCCTGGAATGAATAATAAAGCACTTATAGTCATTTTCATGGATCTGTATAATCATGGGGTTCATTCTGACAGTGTTGCTGTCTGTACGTAAAACTTGTTCTACGTTTGTTACATTACAGTACACTGTTGTTGTGTTAAAGTATGCTCATAACCTTTTATTTTCTAATTATCCAAATTGATTTTCTTAATTTGAATGTTTTCATTTCAGACCTGATGAAAGTGAAGGAGGAAAGACAAGATCTGAATGAAGTGGATGAGAAACATCAGCATCAGAAAGTTCATGATGTCACCAATGGAGAAAAAACACTGAGTCGCTCCAAAACTGAAAACAGTTGCTCACAAAGCAGCATTCAGATAACAGAAGTCAAAAGATCTTTCACTTGTTCTCAGTGTGGAAATACTTTCAAACATAAAAGAAGCCTTAGGACTCACATGATAATTCATACTGGAAAAAAGCCTTTCACCTGCTCTGAGTGTGGAAACACTTTCACACGTAAAGGAAGCCTGAATAATCACATGAGAATTCACACTGGAATAAAGCCTTTCAGCTGCTCTCACTGTGGGAAGAGCTTCACATATAAAGGATACCTTAAGGATCATTTGATAAGTCACACTTCAGAAAAGCCTTTCACCTGCTCTGAGTGTGGAAAGACTTTCACACGTAAAGAAAACCTTAAGAATCACATGTTAATTCATGCTGGAAAGAAGCCCTTCAGCTGCTCTCAGTGTGGAAAGTGTTTCACCTGTAAACAAGGATTCAATAGTCACATGAGAATTCACACTGAAGTGTTGCCTTACGCGTGTCATCTGTGTGAGAAACGATTTAAATGGAACACGAGTCTCAAAGTTCATCTCCGCCATCCTCACTGTAAGGCAATTTAAAGGTGCGGTTCGTGATTTCTTAAGAACACTTAGAAGTGGATCGGACCGAGCGGCACAACACATTTGTAGCCAATCAGCAGTAGGGGGCGTGTCCATTGCTGTAGGTTTATTGGTTGTTGTTGTTCTTGCTTTCATTCATCATCTTTATTTTTCCAAAAGCATTATTTTGCCTTGTTTCTGTTACGACGAAGAGACATCCACTATTGCATTGTGTGTTCATGTATTTTGAGGCAGAGAAGTTAAGGAAGGGGTGTTTTATTGGGTTTTATTTCAGATATCAACAGTGTTTCTCAGAAATCACTTACTCCACTTTTAACTGTGACCATTGCATTTAATGTTTTTATTTTTTTTGCTTTTGTATCATTACTGAAGAAACACCAGGACATTCATAGGAATGAAATGGAAGGTGGAAGGAGATTTCTAAAAGTTAAAAAGGCACCAGAAAATACATGTGTGAAATACACTATGAGTGTGGGGAAAACTTTAATACAGTCCTTGATGCCACACCTAAGAATCCATAAGGGATAGACACTATACACGTTTTCGTAGTCCTATAGTCCTACTCGCCCCGTTCTGAGCAGGTACTGGAATCAACGTTTCTGCCATGGGAGGCAGGTGCGCTAACAAGGACACTAAGACCTTTAGAAGGTCTCAATCATCTGTTGCCAGTTTTCTCTTGAGATCAGAGGAGCAGAGGAACTAGCTGGCTTCCTTAACACCTGCCCTACATGAGGGAACAGATTCAGCTCAGCAACAAATGTGGGTATCATAGAGAAAAACATTGTTCTCGCAAATTCATCCATTGTTTCTGTTAAATTGGGCAGAAAATATACCAATATTTGTTTTTATATTCTTATATAAAACATGTTATCGTCTCCCTGTAAACTACAGAAACACAAATTTGTGAAAATGGTGATGTTGCGAATATGTGTATTAAGTGTTCAGTTTACAGGCATGCAGGAATACTTTACAGCTAAAATTAAAACTGATACAATGCTTACTGTTTCTTTTCAGTCACGTCGTCAACTACTAGCTTGGCATGACCATACAACTGAGCGGGCTAGTTTGACAATGTTGTCATCTATATTTGACTTCAAAAACGTGAAGGGAAAAGGTCTCTGTTTTCAGGACATCAACGTGTAAACGTACCCTTATACTTAGTGTCTCTGTGAGAAGAAAAGGTTTTAGCTAGTAGCTAATGTTAGCTAGACAGATAGACAGATAGTGATAACAGCAAATCAAATTCATCCATTCAGAACAACCAAAGCGCAACTGGCATAAGTGTTTCTTGCATTTTTATGTTTCAACAGAGAACAGGCCAAACAAAATATAAAAAGTTCAGCTCTGAACAATTAATTTCATTTTTACACCAGATCTGATCTGTCAGACATGCATAAATATCTACCAATGCCCACGTGAAGATGGGAACTTGTACTGTGACGAGGTAGGATTTGTGTTTTGTTTATACAGAACTTCTGGAAAATTTGACAGAAATTTAACTTTTTTGCATAGATGTCATTTTATGGCCATTTTTGTTTAGTAAATATGACTTCACATTAAATGTGTTTACATTCATAAATCCATACAAATGTGAATTGTCTGAATTGACTAAACATTTATCTACTGTTGAGTTCTCCCAGCCAGAACAGACACGTGTAGCTCAGATGGGTTTCACCTGCACTAACTCTGGCCCAGTCAGTTTTCTCCTCAGTTTCCATGTAGGCCACTCATGAGTTTTCCCAGATGAGTGGATGAAATGATCACTGATCAGCACATGCTACAGGGTGTTAAAAATAATACTGAATCTGTGTTAAATTTAATGAAATAATCAAGTGATGACTGAGCATTAGTGATGAACACCTGCTGTTAACAAGCAGAATCAATGAAGAAAAGCACAAGTACTACAAATGACTTCCAGTCACAGCCTCAAATCATGATAAAACACATACAATCTTACAAAATCTCAGCAAAGGGTGTGTTTTTTTTTATTTGAAGATGTACTAAAATGTAATAGATTGATTTATATATTAAAAACTTAATATACAAAACAATTAAAAACAATTTCATAATGTAAAAGATCATGTTGATTTTTTTTTTTTTTTTTACTTTCAGTAAAGTTGCTGGTAAAGTGTGGACTTATTCTGATCCATTTTAAAACATTGCAGAATAGATTTTTTTCCCATTTCAGAATATTTTCCATATTTTCTGAGAAATAACAAAGATAAAAGTTAGTTTAAAAGTTGAATGTGACAAAAGAAAAGAAAATGTGCCAATTCATAGTAACAGAGACATACAAATACAGGGAGAACGCACTTCAGCCACAGTCTCAGAGTGAAAACATACACATTCGTTTACTTTTCCTTAAAGTTGTGTTATATTATGGATCTACCCAAAAACTTAACAATAATTTGGGAGGATAAATCTTCAGGAGAGAGTATGGCCTATGTTACAACCCTCCCTTGGCTGTTAACGGTCTAGGGTTTTGGGGAGGGAAACATTTTGAACCAGGTTAAAATTATTGCAATAAAGATCATCGTGTGTGAGTTGAGAATAAAACGAGACCACACAAATAATGAAAATTAAATCACCATTTAATAACTATATCACTCAATAAACCACAAAAGAAAAATAACACAGTAATGAATAAAAGAAAAGTAATCAACATCAAAGATATCGGAGGAGAACAAAAGGGAATCCAGATTGTGCCCAAGAAACTAAAGTAATATAATCAAAATAATCTTACTAAACCATTTGCAACTAATCCTAAGCTAAAGAAAAGAAAGCAAATAAAAAGTCTTCAGCGTCAAAGACGCCCTAAACTTCCCTACACTTTCTACCAAACAGAAAAATACAGAGTGTGGCACAAATCCCCTTACCTGGTGTTTCTAACAGATAACATTCCTACGTGTGTAGATGTAGGTCACGTGACTTCTTACCTAAAACCCTTTTCTCCACCCAAATTAACTTCACTGTAATGAGAGTTCAAAAGACTAGCAGTCTCTCTCACGAGTTCTCAAAGGGGGAGTACAAAAGATAGTCATCATGACAAAAAAAAAATCCTCCAGATAACAAAACAATAACTTAAAAGAGAAACAAGGCTGCATTTATTTAATCAAGAAAACAATAAAAACCAGAATATTTGCAAAATATTATTACAAATTAAAAATAATTATTTTCTATGTGAATGTATGTTAAAATTGTATATTCCTATGATTAAAGCTGAATTTTCAGGAGCATAACATCAGTCTTCAGTGTCACATAATCCTTCAGAAATCAATCTATTATTACTTTGCATAGTTCTTTGTTATGGATTATTGAACAGAACACAGTTCAGGTCACTTCTTTTTCCAGTGCTTTCCAACGTGTACACAGTTTCACACCAGAGATTGTTCTGCTTGTCTCTTATCTTGACAGCAGTGACTTTAAACTTCTCATATGGAGGAATCAGCACCTCTTTCTCACGATTAAGCTTAGAATATTGTGTCACATCAGCCCCTTCACAAGTTTCGATTTCAAAACAAGATTTATTTCCAAAACGTTGAGCTATTTTAACATTAAGAGAGGAGGATGTGAAAGAGCCAAAACGAACCTCTGTGTTCAAAACATTCTTTTTAAATTCAGCTTTAGTACCACGATAAGTTGAATCACATTTACTGGTATTCTGTTTTTTCTTCAGAATCTGTATTGCATCTGTTAACAGAAAGTAAAGTGAATACCATTTGTATGTTTTTTGTTTGTACTGGTTTTTACCTTGACGCGTGGCAGGATTGAATTCATTAAATACAAGAGCATCACTGTACACATAAATGGCGATTAAATTATTCTTTGTCAAACCATTATTTGTGGTTAACATCAGTCTTCACTGTCACATAATCCTTCAGAAATCATTCTATTACTTTGAATAGAGCTCTTTGTTATGGTTTCTTGAACAGAACACAGTTCAGGTCACTTTGTGTTCCAGTGCTTTTCAACTCGTACAAAATGTCACACCAGGGAACTACCTGCTTGATTCTTGGAATGACAGCAGTGACTTTAAACTTCTCATATGGAGGAATCAGCACTTCTTCCTCACGATTAAGCTTAGAATATTGTGTCACATCAGCACCTTCACAAGTTTTAATTTCAAAACAAGATTTATTTCCAAAACGTTTAGCTATTTTAACATCAAGAGAGGAGGATGTGAAAGAGCCAAAACGAACCTCTGTGTTCAAAACATTCTTTTCAAATTCAACCTTAGTACAACGATAAGTAATATAGCATTTATTCTGTTCCTTCAGAATCTGTATTGCTTCTGTTAACAGAAAGTAAAGTGAATACCACTTGTATTCATTTTGTTCATACTCGTTTTTACCTTGACGAGTTTCAGGATTGAATTCATTAAATATAAGAGCATCACTGTACACATAAATGGCGATTAAATGATTCTTTGTCAAACCATTATTTGGGGTTTTGACGAACTGTTCCCCTTTTACCCAAGCCTTTTTAAAAACAGGTGATTTATTTATTTCATTCATTAGGTATGTTTTCTCCACCTCATCTGCCATTTCTTTTCTACAGTCTTTATATTGATCATCAACAGAATCTGTTGCCATATCCAATGGAAATATCTGTCCTTCAACAGCAGTTCTGTGATCCTGCAGCAACAGGAATCATAATGATCAATCATCAGTATTCATGTCTGTAATATTCATAATAGAACACAAGCTTACCTGTCCTAGAACAGCTGAAATGAGAAGAAGAGCTTCAATGATCAGCAGCATCTTGATTCAATCAAATCCCTCAGATGATCTAGTAGATCTAATGAAGAACAGATGCTGAAAGAAGACCAGAAACAGCCTTTCATAAATACTGAATAAATATCACCTCAATAGAAATGTGTGAATACATTTGCAATATGACCTTGACCTCATACTATTCTACCAAACTTACCTGAAAATACTGTTGTCTGGTTTTGTCAAATTTGTCGAGCTTTTCTTTGTTATTTTTCAGGAGTTCAATGACAAGAGCAGACGATCAGAAAAGTCAACCACTCACAGCCAGACAACGAACACTTTTCAGACAAACAGACGTGGTGGTTAAATTGTTGTTTATATTGGTGACAATGTATGCAAGTGCGTGCGCATGTGTGTCTGATGTTTGACAGCTGAAGTGTTATCTTGTTGCATTCAGCTCAACTAAACTTTTGAGCTCAACATAAAGCAACACTAGTGAATATCTGTGGTTTGACACTGGAAAAAAGGCTTAAAAAACTTTAACACCTAAGTTGTACTTTGAGCAGATCTTACTCGATGAAAGTTGAAGTTGAAAGACACATTTTAAGCTAAACAAAAGAAATATAAATGAAATTATTTCTGGTTCAATCCTCCAACTCTTCTCCATTGCCCATTCCAGTCTCATCCCCACTCTCTCTATTTCATAAAAAGGCCTTACAAATGACATTTTAAAAGTTGTATTCGATTATGAATTTCCAAAACTCTTAAAACCGGGGTCTTCAACCTCCAGTCCTACAGAATTCAGGTCCAACCCTAATCAAACACACACGAACCAGGATTGCTAGAAAATCTAAGTCAGGTGAGCTGAAACAGGTTATGAAATCACTGGTCACTTTGTTACATTGCTTGTTCCAGGATGGCCCCCCTTCTGCCTTCAGAACCTCCTTAATTCTTCATGGGATAGATTACACATAGTGTTGGAAACATTCCTCAGAGATTTTGGTCCATTTCGACATGAAAGCATCACTCGATTGCTGCAGATTTGTCGGCCGAACATCCGTGATGTGAATCCATCATTCCACTACATCCCGAAGCTGCTCTATTGGATTGAGATCTGGTGACTGTGGAGGCGTATTTGAGTTTAGTGAACTCACTGTCATGGTCAAGAAACCAGTTTGAGTTGATCTGAGCTTCGTGACGGCATGTTATCCTGTTGGAAGTAGCCATTAGAAGATTTGCTCATTAAGCACATGATCAGCCAAAATACTAAGGCAGACTGTGGTGTTTAAACAATGCTCAATTGGTACTAAGGGGACCAAATTATGCCAAGAAACCTTTTCCCATATTGTTACACTTCCAGCCTGAACCCTTGACACAAGGTACGATGGATTCATGCTTGCATGTTGTGTAAACTAAATTGTGACCCGATCATCTGAATGTTGCAGCAGTAACTGAGACTCATCAGACCAGAAAATGTTTCCAATCTTCTATTGTTCAATTTTTGAATTGCAGCCTCAGTTTCCTGCTCTAATCTGAATTGTTGTGGTCTTCTGCTTCTGTAGACCATCTGTTTCATAGTTGGACATGTGGTGCATTCAGCTTACTATTTGAGTTACTTTTTCTTTTCTATCAGCTCTAGAAAGTCTGGCCATTCTTCTCCAACCTCTGGCACTATCAAGGTATCTTTACCCACAGACATATCGCTCATAGGATATTTTCTCTTAACCCTAGAGATGGTTAATTGGGGAAATACCAGTAGATCAGCAGTTTTTGAAATATTCAGACCAGCCCTGTGCATCAACAACCATACCACGTTAGAAGTCATCTTTCCTTCCCCATTCTGATGCTCAGGCTGTGTCTCAATTGCAAGAATGTAAAGAACTGGTGGGGATCGGTCCTGCCAGACGACCTTGAAAGAATGATAGAACGAAAAAAAGAACGAAAGGACACAGAATTGTCACGAGAAGCGAGGGTGCGTGATGCAGAATCAAGGCACTGAGCACGAGGGTCTCAACGAAAATATATTTTAATAAAGAAGGAGAAACTAAAAGACTTGACAAGAAACAAAAGGGCACTCAATGGTGCAAACCGAGGAATGCATGGCATTGCATGACACAAGGCATGGCGTGACACAAGGCATGGCATCAGACGACAAGACATCCACACACCAACAGGCAACTACATGTAACTTCAAAGACTCGCAAAACACAAGGGAACATAGGCAGGTATATATGGGCAAACACATGATTAACACAGCTGACAGGACTTGGGCAATGATTAGACACTAACGAGGTGTGAATGACCTGGAAGAGAAACAAGGGGGAAACAGACTGTCAGGGTTCTGTCACTTAAGTTTGGGTTTCTAGTGTTGCTTGACAGAGCTCTGACACTGCCCCTTTGTTGTGTCTTGTTATTGTGTAACCCCGCCCACCTTGTTACCTCATTTCCCTTGAGTGTTGTCAGCTGTTCTCAGCTCATTACCTTTCCTCATGTGTCCCTATTTAATCCTGGTGTGTTTGCTGTCCTGTGTGGTGTCATTGATGTTTCTCCAGGTCCTGTGTATGTTGTGTTCCTGGGTCCCCCGTCTCATCCGGTTTGTGTTATGTTCTAGTTTTATTTCTTAGTTATGTTTTCCCCCTCGTGGGTTGTTTCTTTTGTATATTCATGTTTATTTTGTTATCATTAAATACCTGCATCTTGAGTCCTCCCGTTAATGATCCGTGACACAGACATGACAAATGCCACAAGACAAGACCATTACATAACGCCCCCTCTCACAAGGCGTGACCTCATGCCGTCAGAAAACAAAACATAACATGGGTGGGAGGGTGGGCATCCTGGAGACAGTACACAGACAGTACACAGACAGTACACAGTCATGGTCATGGTGGTCTCCAGGGTGTAACCAGGATCATGGGAAACCAGGGAGGTGCAAGGGGACAGGCAAGGTATAATGTCCATGGTGGTGCAGGGGGAACAAGGGGCCAGGCAGGCTTAACAGTCCATGGTGGTGTATGTGGTCTGGTCTCCCCTGGAGTCTCCGCCTCCTTAGTCCCACCCACCCTCAGAGTGTCACTCATACTCCCCTCCCAAAAAAAAATAATAAATAATAATAATCAGTTACATTTTATATAGCGCTTTTCCAAAATCTTTTAAGGCATCTCCCCATGATACCATGAGGAAGCCCAGGTGGTCTTAGGGCGAGGGGCTCAGAGCAGAGTGCCTGGGGCAACAGTGCAGGCAAAGCGAGAGTCACTGGCAACAATTCAGACAAGATGCAAGGCAGGGTGAGGGTCAATGGTGGTGCCGGCAGGGCGAGATTCACAAGAGGAATGGAGGACGCACCTCTCCTCTTGCGTCGCTTCCGTCGTTTACATCTCGTTGCGGAGCTCGGGGGCGATGGAGCGGGACTGGCGGCGTCCTCTGCCCTGCCAACGGTATAGGGCGAACCGTTGCCCACCAGCACCCACTCCACATAGGCATGGATTTTTTCAGGACCGCCCGCTGGAATGCGCGCTCGAGACAGCGCGCTCAGCCCGGCGCGGTAGAATCTCACGAGCGTGCAGTCCGAGTAGTGCGTCTGACACGCGATGTTCAGGAACTCCTGTGTGTGGAGTTCCAGTGAGCGATCCTTTTGTTCCAGTAGCAGCAGATTCATAGTATGGAAATCCATTGCTGGAACACAGTCACTTAAAGGAAGACTAATCCGGGCGAGTCTTTCTGTCACGAGAAGCGAGGGTGCGTGATGCAGAATCAAGGCACTGAGCACGAGGGTCTCAACGAAAATATATTTTAATAAAGAACGAGAAACTAAAATACTTGACAAGAAACAAAAGGGCACTCAATGGTGCAAACCGAGGAATGCATGGCATGACACAAGGCATGGCATCAGACGACAAGACATCCACACACCAACAGGCAACTACATGTAACTTCAAAGACTCGCAAAACACAAGGGAACATAGGCAGGTATATATGGGCAAACACATGATTAACACAGCTGACAGGACTTGGGTAATGATTAGACACTAACGAGGTGTGAATGACCTGGAAGAGAAACAAGGGGGAAACAGACATGACAAATGCCACAAGACAAGACCATTACAAGAACTCATCCTTGTGAGAATTGAATGTTGCTGAACTAACCGTCCCAGCATATTATAAGAAGTGGCTAATGGACAATAAATGCAACATAAAATCTTTTTTTTTTCATATTATTCTTTTTTATTTTAACGCATGTATTTATTAAAATAAGTATCTTCTGTGAATGAACACATTAAACTCTATACTAAGATTCTTTTTAATTTTCCAATGAAATTTCTGCAAGTTATCACTTTATTAAGCAAAATTTACTTTTCCAAGACTTCATGTATTTGCAAGCTTGCCGCAGGAACCTCTTAACTAAGAGAGAGAAGTTTAATTTTAAAGGCTTCTGTATGTTGAGATCCCATAACATCTTCTGAGATTTCTAACAATTTAATTCTCTCAAGTCTGTGTCTGAGGCATCCTCAATGTCAAAAACACACCCAAACAGATAATGTCTATGTGCCTATATGAATTGAGTTGCTGTCATGTGATTGGCTGACTAGCTATTTTCATTAACTAGCCGTTGAACAGGTGGACCTAATAAAGTAGCCAGTGAGTGTTAAGGGGAGATATATTTAAGTGGGGAGTTTGGTGACGCACTGGCAGAAATTAGTTACAAGTGTGTGGGCATGCATCATCAAATTCCCCACTTAAATGTGCATGTTCGTAATATATATATATAATAGAATATATATACACAATATATTGATTGTAGTAATTGAAGTCTGTCTTTTGAGTTGTTTGCCTCATCTCTTTACCTGCGTTGTTTTTGTTGACTAAGTAGTTAAAATAAAAACACAAACAACAAAAATATTACTAAATGGGTTTTATGACAATATTTTTTTTTTGCCTTTTTTATTAGATTTGATAATGTTTAGGACACCAATCATCAAACAATACTAGAAGATTGTTTAATATTATGGACCTATGTGTAGCTGGTACAAAAAAGTTAAATTTATATTTTGGTTATGAACTTCACCAAAACTTTATTTTATTTTGTGTGACATTGTAAATAATTCTAGTGGGAACCATTAATGCAGGAATTTGTCACACTCGGGACACATTAATGACGCACATACCTCGTTTGACGCGCTAACGGCGCCATCTTCAGAAGCGCGTTTTCCACTGACGGGGTTGGACGTGCGTTAGCTCGCTCTTCCAATAAGAGCTGCTGTTTACGAGGAGAGACGTGTCCTGAGGAAATAATTCGGTGTACTGTATTTTGTTGTCCTGCAGACTGAATAAATCCATCCAGTGACCTCATCCTTCAGTGCTGTCATCATTTAAAGAATAAAAAAAACACACAACCAGAGTAAAACTGCTACATAAAATGGTGCCGTGACCTACTGGATCAACTAGATCAGCTGTCGCAGATCGCCGGAGTTGTGCAACGTGCTCGTAAGGTCTGGATGCTGCACTTGGAGGCTGTGGAACGATAACACCATTGTCTGGTAGTTGTGAAAGGAAAATAGACTTTTTTCTTTCTGCACACTAACATACTGAACTGTGATTTTTCTCCATCATACTGTTCGGACATTTTCTGAGGTCAGTTTTTGTGTATGTTTATTCTGTTATTTTAAATTTACACTATGGCTGGGGTAAGAAAAGACTCTGATGTAATGACACCATACTTTGGGAGGGGTAGAGGGTTTTTCAGTGTTGATGAACCCACCGTTGGTAGACCTCGAACATTGGTTTATAGTCCCCAGTCACCTGACACCTCTTCAGATAAACCTGTAGGGCCAACAACTTCTACTCCCGGTAATGATAATATCACGCAGCAGTTACGTGAGCTCATCTGTGAATTAGGTCAATTAGTGAATTAGGTCCCCTATAGTCAAATAGGGGATTCCATTGCTACAAGGCTAATGGCTAGCCAAAGCCCAGTTACCACCCCCAGTTCAGTCCCATTCAATACTGTTGCACCAGAACCTGCTAATGCAGGCCGAAATCTTACTAACGTTAGTCTGATAGTCAAGCCAGATGTCAAAGAACCCCCAATGTTTAGAGGAGATGGAACAGATAAATACACAGTTCAGGAATGGATTGAGTTAATGGTGCTGTATCTCCACAAAGCAGATTGCTCCGACACAGATCAGGTAGACGAGATCCTGAGCCACCTGCTAGGCAGGGCCAAGAGCATTGTGAAGGTCCGTATCAAAAGCAGCCCAAATGAAGCTATCTCCCCAGAGACAATATATGATGTGTTGAGGCGTTACTTCAGTGAGAGTCCTGGTTCATGTCAACCGTTAGCTGACTTTTACCCAAAGCAAATGAGTGCCCTGTTGATTATTGGGTTAGATTAAATGCAGCAGCTGAATTAGCAGACAGTCACTTACAAAAACAAGGTGAAAAGTTAAAGAACATGAGCCCTGAGATTGCGATGATGTTCATCAGAAACTGTACAGAACCAAGCCTCTCGAGTATGTTTAAATGTAAACCCATCAGTAAATGGTCAGTGACAGAAATACAGGAGGCCATTGATGAACACCAGAGGGACGTCCAGTCTGAAAAACTGTCTGCTGTTGCACATGTTAACACAGTTCAAGTTGCTGCAGCCAAAGTGTCAACCTACCCTCACGTCGTCACCAAGGGAGAGAATGTGAATGCAGATGCACCTGTCAGTTTCCCTGAAAGTCCTTTGAAGGTTGCTGAACCTGCAACTTCAGAAGCTGGCACTTTAGAACGTGTATTGAATATGCTGGAAAGGGTGTTGGAGCGTACAAGCCAGAGTCCTCCTGTCTCACAGCCGAGAACGACTCAGTGGCGCAGCTTTTCCCCATGTAGAGTCTGTGGCGATAAAAATCATTCCACCCGTTCACATTGCATGAGAGAAAGAAGATGTTTGTCTTGCTTGGAGATTGGACATCAGCAAAAGCAATGTCACAAAGTCGTCAGCTCTGCTAGTCCATCTGACCCCCAAACTCAGGGAAACTAATTCACTCACGTATGGGAGGGGACTATGTGAGTGCAAAGTGTCAAACCCTCAGTGTGGATGATGATTTGTTTGTCTATGATGAATGTTGCAAATCTGTCTCTGGTAACAGTATTGTCCTATTTCAGAATGTCACAAAGTTGGAAAAAGCAGACAGTCTATTCTATACCTCCGTTCTATTGAATGACAAAGTCGCAGTCCAAGCTCTACTGGATAGCGGATCCATGGCGTGTACAATTAATGAGGACACAGAGCGTGAACTGCTGAGTGTGGGAATGTCTGCAACGGCTGACCAGTTACACATGGATGTTGTTCTTGTTGGGTGTGGTGGAGTTCGAGTCAGACCCAAAGGAGTTTACCAGCTGAAGATCGAAGTGTATGGCATGACTGTGAGTGTACCTACATTTGTCGTTCCAGGACAGAAAGACCAGTTAATTCTGGGGACCAATGTCATCAAGTTCATAATTACCCAACTCAAGCAAACTTCTGGCTACTGGAATGTCATGAATCGTCCTGAGACCTCTGGAGAACCTGAGATCGAGCAGTTTCTGAACATGCTGTCAGGTGTTAGCAGGTGGAAAGGTGGTGTAATACCTGATTTCGTGGGCACGGCAAAACTGGCCCAAGCCGTCACTTTGTTGCCTATGCAAGAGCACCTCGTGTGGGGTAAGCTTTCATCCAACACCCCTATTTCTGTGGGAAGTACTATTGTAATTGAGCCACCCAAGGCGCATACACACAAGAAAGGCATTATGCAGAGTCTTGGCCTTGGTGATCTCGACATTGAGTCATGTGAAGTATCCCATTATTGGAAGAGGTACTGGTATGGAAGAAGAATGGCGACCTTCGAGTATGTGTGGACTACCGTTGGCTGAACGCACGAACAGTCAAAGACGCTCACCCCTTGCCTCATCAGGCAGACTGTTTAGCAGCTTTGGGAGGCAATGTCATCTTTAGCGCAATGGACTTAACCTCTGGGTTTTATAACATCGTGATGTCTGAAGAGGACAAAAAGTTCACTGCCTTTACAACTCCCATGGGCCTGTATGAATTCAATCGTCTTCCGCAGGGGCTCTGTAACAGTCCAGCCAGTTTTATGTGACTCATGACCAACGTCTTTGGAGATCAGAATTTTCTCATGCTGTTATGCTATCTTGATGATCTTCTTGTGTATGCTCCAAATGAAGAAACTGCTATTGAGCGGCTTGAGCTAGTGTTTACTAGGCTCCGTGCACACGGTCTGAAATTAGCCCCAAAGAAGTGCTATTTTCTTAGGAGAAGTGTAAAGTTCCTGGGGCATATAATAGATGAGACTGGAGTTTCAACAGATCCAGAGAAGGTTAGTGCCATTTCCGCCATATCCGAATCTGATCTGATGATGCCAGATGGAGTGACACCTTCACAGAAAAAAATAAAATCATTTTTGGGAATGGTGTTATACTATCAAAATTTCATTCAAAACTGCTCCAGTATTGCAAAGCCATTATTCACCTTGACTGCTGCACCCAGAGGTAAAAAGGGCCCTGTGAAAAGAAATGCATCGTTTAAGAGACTGAAACCTGGTGATTGGAAACAAGAACACAGTGTCGCATTTCAAAAGCTAAAAACAGCCCTGTTGGAATCTGTCGTACTGGCTCATCCCAATTTCAGCCGACCATTCATTCTGTGTACAGATGCCTCTATGGATGGGTTAGGAGCCGTACTGTCACAGGTCCCAGAAGGGGAAATTAAGGCACGTCCCATCGCCTTCGCCAGTAAAGCTCTCACTCGTGCGCAAGCCAGGTACCCTGCTCATCGTCTAGAGTTTTTAGCTCTAAAGTGGTCTGTCTGTGACAAGTTTAGTCATTGGTTGAAGGGGCATGAATTCACGGTGTGGACTGACAACAATCCCTTAACGTACATAATGACTAAGCCAAAGCTCGATGCATGTGAGCAGAGGTGGGTGTCTAAGCTGGCCCCCTATAATTTTAGTATCCAGTATATTCCTGGTAGTAGGAATGTGGTCGCAGACGCTATGAGCAGACATCCCTTCATCTGTGGCTATGTCAGTCAGAGGTTGATGTCAGAACCGTATGGCGCACTCCTGGAAGAAGCAGAGCAAATTCGAGAAAACACCATTCAAGATGCTTTCAGGCTGAGTATAAATACCTGTAATGTTGAACGTGACCCCTGTGCAGGTTCCGAATCATGTTCTCTCACCAGTGCTGAAATATCTGCAATCTTTGATGTTCACAAAGAATGGGAAGTGGGCACGAGGGATCGGGCAGTCCAGTGGCTCACTCAGGATACCCACCAGTTGTTATCTCCTGGTCCTAGTCCCCTACCAGTTTTCTCGTTGACGGAGTTACAGGAGAAACAAAGGAATGACGCAACACTGTCAAGAGTCTTGTTTTATGTGAGCAGAGGAAGGAAACCATCTAGACGTGAGAGAACTGGGGAAACTCACAAGGTAATTAAAACTCTTAAACAGTGGGAGAAGTTCAAATTGCTTGATGGAATACTGTACCGTGTGTCCAAGGATGTCCTGATGCGGAAAAGGAGACTGCAATTTGTTGTTCCGAGTTCGCTGGTGAAACAAGTTCTTGAGGGCCTCCATGACGAAGCTGGACATCAAGGTCAGGGCAGGACTTTGTCACTCGCTAGACAGAGGTTTTTCTGGAGCAGTCTGGAACGGGATGTGCGTGAGCATGTTAAATGTTGCAAGCGCTGTGTAGTGAGCAAAACTCCAGAACCTGAAGGAAGAGCTCCTCTAGAAAGTATCAGAACGTCGAGCCCCCTGGAATTGGTCTGCATAGACTTTTGGTCTGCAGAGAATTGTAGCGGTGGCAGTGTAGATGTCTTGGTCATGACAGATCACTTTACTAAAATGGCCCATGCTTTCCCTTGTAAAGATCAATCAGCAAAGCAAGTTGCAAGGCTGTTATGGGACAGATACTTCTGTGTATATGGATTCCCAGAAAGGATTCATTCAGATCAGGGAGCCAATTTTGAGAGTGAGCTGATTTGTGAACTTCTGGATGTTGCTGGAGTAAGGATATCAAGAACTACAGCCTATCATCCTATGGGCAACGGTCATGTTGAAAGATTCAACCGAACCCTGGGTGGGATGATTAGAGCGTTGCCACCGAGGACAAAGCAGAAGTGGCCACAGATGTTGCAATCGTTGACCTTCGCTTATGACTGCACAGCCCATGAGTCCACTGGGTTTGCGCCATTTTACCTGATGTTCGGCAGGGTTCCAAAACTCCCAGTAGATGTCATGTTCAGCAGTGTGGAGAGAGATGATGTCATCGTTGATTACGATACATATGTGAGGAGATTGAGGGATGATTTGAAGGCAGCTTTGGACCTTGCTCAGAAGAATGCTGAGGCTAGTCAGCGACGGCAGGCAAACCTGTACAACAAGAGGACAAAAGGTTGCAATATTGAAGTGGGAGATCAAGTCTTGCTGGCTAACAAGGGTGAACGTGGTCGCAAGAAATTGGCAGATAAGTGGGAGTCCACCCCTTATACAGTTGTTGCTCTGAATCCTCAAAGTCATACCTACCGTATCCGTAACACCCACACTGGTCAGGAAAAGACTGTTCATAGGAATCTGCTCCTTCAAGCTAACTTTCTGCCGATTGATATTGAGGAAGTCGAAGCCTCATTCAGTGACAGTAGTGAACCAGTTGACAATTGTAGTGGAGTAGCTTCGAGCAGTGCCATAACACCCATGTCTGAATGTAACAATGCTGATTGAACTGCCAGTTGGGTAGCAGGGACTGTGGCTCCAGATGATGACATGGACAGTCCATACTCTAAAACCGAGAGTGTCCTCTCATTGCCAGTGGACTCTGTTCTGACACAAGGTGATCCTTCCAAATGTGATGACTTTTCTGAATGCTCAAGCAATGGGGGATTGACTTGTGACACAGTGATATCTGCATCTGTGGGTGGATCAATTGATGTACTGACCTCTGGTCCAGGCGATTCACTCTCTAATCAGGTAGCAACTCAAGTCAGAACTAGGTTTGGTAGACTGGTGAAACCGATGAATAGGTTAATTCAGAACATGACCCAAAACATGAAGATTACTAGTTCAGTTAATGGGGTTACTAGGTCCTTATTGTCTTAAAATGAGTGTTTCCTTTCAGAGTTTTTTTTTTTTTTTCTTTCTTCAAACAATTGTCTCCAATTGAAATGGTCAAAATCCAGGAAAAAGAAAAATTGACTGTCGTGTTGAATTCAAAGTAGTGGTGTTTTGGGCACCCTTTTCTACAAGTGTTCCTTTAATAGGTCTGATCAGCCTGTTTGGGTCACTTTCCCTGTGTTTTGGGAAGCATATATTGCTGTGAGTATTGAATGTCAATTGAGTTTTTTTCTTCTTTCTCTTTGTGGAACTTGAATCAGATATGTTATCAGATTGAACAAGTTTTGTGAAGTTCAGAGGGGAGTATGTAGCTGGTACAAGAAAGTTAAATTTATATTTTGGTTATGAACTTCACCAAAACTTTATTTTATTTTGTGTGACATTGTAAATAATTCTAGTGGGAACCATTAATGCAGGAATTTGTCACACTCGGGACCCATTAATGACGCACATACCTCGTTTGACGCGCTAACGGCGCCATCTTCAGAAGCGCGTTTTCCACTGACGGGGTTGGACGTGCGTTAGCTCGCTCTTCCAATAAGAGCTGCTGTTTACGAGGAGAGACGTGTCCTGAGGAAATAATTCGGTGTACTGTATTTTGTTGTCCTGCAGACTGAATAAATCCATCCAGTGACCTCATCCTTCAGTGCTGTCATCATTTAAAGAATAAAAAAAAACACACAACCAGAGTAAAACTGCTACATATGTAATAACAAAAAAAAAAAAAAAAGACCCTAATCATATCACTAGACGCAGAGAAAGCATTTGATAAAGTTAATTGGTACTTTCTTCATACAACACTTAAAAGACTTGGGTTCGGAGACTGCTTTATTCATTGGATTAAAACACTCATAATATCATCACCATTCCAACTCCAGTGAGGCACTCGTCAAGGATGCCCATTATTGCCGTTACTTTTCACCTTATTTATAGAACCTCTTGCTACTGCAATAAAACAAAATGAAAACATTTCTTTAGTTTTATCAGGTAAAATTTGTCACAAAATTTCTCTGTATGCAGACGACATCCTATTATTTGTACAAAATCCTGAAACATCACTTAAAGAAAGGATTAAACTCATCAACAAATATTCCGCCATATCAGACTATTCTATAAACTGGACCAAATCAACAATTTTACCACTGAATATACAACCACGAGATAGGAGTATACAGAACACACCGTTTAAAATTAATAATATTACATACTTAGGAATAAACATATCCCAGAACCTATCTGACTTGTTCAATCTGAATTTTATCACACTACTGAAAACAATAGAAGATGATTTAACTCGATGGATGAACCTGCCGCTTTCCATTATGGGCCGTATTGCAACAGTTAAAATGTGTATTCTACCAAAAATCCTTTATCTGTTCAATATGACTCCGGTACAGCCAACTAAGAAATGGTTTACATCATTAAATCAAATAATTAACACATTCTATTCAGAAAAAAAAAAGAATCCTAGAATAAGTTTACAAACACTACAAAAAAATAAAGCTCAGGGCGGTTTAGCAGCACCAAATTTTCAAAACTATTACTTGGCATCACAATTACAATATATTTGCAAATGGATCACAGGTGACAGTTCCCAAAACCCATGGCTACAGTTAGAGCAAACAGAATGCAAAGAAATAACCATATCCAATCTTCCTCTCTTCACCCAAAAAATTAAACAGAACGACCTTTTTAAAAACGTCACAATTAAACCAACCCTCACTGCTTGGTGGCAAATCAACACACTGGCACAACATGAGCTGACACCACACATCAACTCACCCATATGGCATAATCCTGATTTTACAATAAACAAAGCTTCACTAAACAATATTAAATGGAAAGAGAAAGGCATCACACATCTACATCACCTGTTTATTGGCAACACCTTCACTACATTTACTGAATTAAGTCAGAAGTTTAACTTGGAAAAAGAACATCATTACTACTACCTACAAATGAGGAATTCTATTAAAACCACAATTGGAAACCAAGATATCACATAACCTCCCCCAATTCTAAAACATATCACCACAATTAGTAATTCCTTAAAAACACTGAGTAAATTATACACTTTAATATTATCTATAGATACTAAAACAATAGCAGCACCAGTTAAACAATGGGAGAAAGATCTCAATATCACCACAGATGAGGAGTAATGGAAACAAATTTGCAGAAATACCTTTATATTAAGTACAAACACAAACATCCAGTTAATTCAGTATAAAATAATACAGAGAACGCACATAACACAGCGCAAGATGTTTAAAATTGGGCTGGCAACTTCCGATAAATGTATTAACTGCAGTTTAAATACACCAGACACTTTCCTTCATGCACTCTGGCTCTGACCACCGGTTCATCAGTTCTGGATAGATCAGATTTCTTTAAAAATACTATCAATGCACTCCCACTATTATGTCTTCTAGGTGACACATCTAAAATTAACCCTCCTCTCCAACATACAAAACCTCTGCTCCTATCTCTAGCTATCGCCAAGAAAACAATACTTCTCAACTGGAAAAATAAACACCAAATATCAACTAAACAATGGCTTCATCTACTAAAAGACCACGTTATCAAAGAGAAACAAACATCAGCAACTAAAAATCAACTACACAAATGTGATACAATATTCAATCCACTACTCTCATCTTTGACTCAAACTAGCTAATGAGTTGATACCTCAATCAAGCCCTATGGTAAATTAAATTGATTAATAATAATATGAAAATTATTATATTACATATACTTATACTTATTATATCACATTCTAATGTATTATATTTCATCCATGTTTCATAAATTATACAATTATTGTAATGCCACGCCAGCAGAGGGAGCCCTCACCCGAGTTCTGACTGGTACCGCTCCCTCTGCATCTACTTCCTGTCTAGCAACCATATAAAGTTGGGGTGAGCCAAAGGACTTTGCGAAGTATTGCCAGTTTCACTGCCTTACCAAGCGTTTACCTGTTCTCTGACTATTGCCTTGCTACTGACCCATTGCCCGTTTATTCTGATCTCTGTTTCTGGATTATTCCTTGGACTGGTTTGCCTTTTTGGACTGCTATTGTGTTATCGACTCATGGTTTCTGTCTCTGATCTGGATTGCCCTAATAAACCTCTGCACATGGATTCTAACACGGCTTCAGCCTCATCATTGCAGAATACTTCGCCACCCATGAATCCAGCAGAAGTGTCCGAGCTTCAAGCAACTTTCACTTCCCAAAGTCAAATGCTTCAAGGATCCATGGAACAGGTCAGCAAGCTTCAAGCGGCCAATGAATATCTGATCCACTATATTCGATCCCTTCCTCCACCCGTGCCATTAACAGTAAGTTTTGCTCTGCCTGATAAGTTTGATGGTTCTGCTGAACAATGTAGAGGGTTTATTCGTCAGGTGGCGATTTATTTTGATAACCAGAAGGACAATTTCAATTCTGATGAGAAAAAGTGTGCCTTCCTGATGACACTCCTCTCAGGTAAAGCGATCGATTGGGCCGCGGCGATTTGGGAAACTGATTTGAAGTTTAGATCTTCATATGATTACTTCATTTATCAGCTACGAGAGGTGTTTGAATATCCTGCGGGGGGGGGGGCAAAGATATATCAACCCAACTTCTCTAAATGTCTCAGGGCAATCGTTCTGTTGCGGAGTATGCCATTGAGTTCAGAACACTTGCAGCGCAGAGTGGATGGAACGATGTTTCATTGAAGGCTGTCTTTCAACAAAGTCTAAACGCTGACATTCAAACTGAACTGGCCTGCAAAGGTGAGAGCTCTTCATTCTCTGATTATGTCAAGCTTGCCATTAAAATTGACAATTTAATGAAGAATGCACCCAAGAAAGGATCTAACCAATGCTCATGGTCAAGCTTTCCAACCACACATCAGCCATGTCATGTTCCACTGCTTCCCTCAACACTTGAATCATTACCCAGTCAAGAACCTATGCAGCAAGGGTTCTCCAGACTCTCCAGACAGCAAGGGTTCTCCAGACTCCTACTCCAGAATTCGTAGGCGGCAATTCAACCTGTGCTTTTACTGTGGTGAGGCAGGCCACGTAAGCATGGGATGCCCTCACAAGACCCGGGTAAATATTGACCAGTTTTCTCTACTCCCTAATAAGTCATTGACCTTCCCTGTCCAGTTAACTACGGAAAATACCTCTGTTGAATTGACAGCGCTGATTGACTCTGGAGCCGCCCTGAATCTTATTCACAAAGACCTCATCACAAAATTCAACATTCCTACTCAATCCTGTAAACCACCTATCAGGATCAGTGCGATCAATGACGCACCCATCGGAAATGGTATTACTCAGCAGACCCAACCGCTACAACTTCATGTTGGATTATTCCATCAAGAAATGATTTCTTTCTACGTCATTGACTCGCCCCGACATGACATCATCCTTGGCTTTCCCTGGTTATCTGTCCACGACCCTGTTATCTCCTGGCATTACGGTGAGCTGACTCAATGGTCCGAATTCTGTTTTGATCACTGTATGCATTTGAGCGTAGTCCAGCCCTGTTTCACAACGAGTGTTGAAAGCCCAGATACTGAACAAACCACAAAAATCCCAGACTGTTATAATGACCTAGCCGAAGTGTTTAGTAAAACCAAGGCCACTCAACTTCCCCCGCATCGACCTTGGGACTGCGCTATTGACCTGTTGTCTGGCACCATGCCTCCCAAGAGTAAAGTGTATTCCCTATCCCGTAACGAAACTCAGGCTATGGAAGAGTACATAGACGAAGCCTTGAACTCTGGGTTTATACGGCCTTCTACTTCACCAGCTGCCGCAGGGTTTTTCTTTGTGGAGAAGAAGGGGGGAGGCTTGCGTCCATGTATAGATTACAGGGGATTAAATAATGTCACTGTTAAGTTCCGTTATCCCCTCCCATTGGTTCCTGCAGCCCTAGAACAGTTACGTGAAGCCACAATCTACACGAAACTTGATCTCAGAAGTGCGTATAACCTGATCCGAATTCGTGAAGGGGATGAATGGAAGACGGCTTTCCTCACCACTAGAGGGCACTATGAGTACCTCGTTATGCCCTATGGCCTTGCTAATGCCCCTGCAGTTTTCCAGTCCTTTATCAATGAGATCTTTCGAGACCTCCTGAACCAGTATGTTGTGGCCTACATCGATGACATTTTAGTATATTCCAAGTCTGAAGCCGAGCACGTTGGTCATGTCAAGACCGTACTCACCCGCCTACTACAGAACCATTTGTATGTTAAGGCTGAAAAGTGTGAATTTCACGTGAAGCACACCACCTTTCTGGGGTACGATATTAGCCCTCAAGGCGTGAAGATGGATGAGTCCAAGGTCCAAGCTGTCACAGAATGGCCCCAACCCACTACTATAAAAGAACTGCAGCGACTCCTAGGTTTCGCAAACTTTTACAGACGCTTCATTAGGAACTACAGTCAGGTTGCGTCCCCTTTGACATCACTCTTAAAAGGCAAACCTGCGAAACTCAAATGGTCTGATGAAGCCAACCAGGCTTTTAAGCAACTCAAGAACAAGTTTACCTCTGCTCCCATTCTTAAACATCCTAATCCCAATCTTCCCTTTATAGTGGAGGTTGACGCTTCGGACTGTGGAAAAGGAGCTGTTCTCTCTCAACGTCATGGCCAGCCAGGTAAACTCCACCCTTGTGCATTCTTCTCGAGAAAGCTGAATTCTGCTGAACGAAACTATGATGTGGGGAATAAGGAGCTGTTATCGATGAAGGCAGCTATTGAGGAGTGGAGGCATTGGTTAGAGGGGGCCACTCATCCCTTTCAGGTGATCACAGATCCCAAAAATCTCGAATACATAAAGAGTGCTAAACGCCTGAATCCCCGCCAAGCTCGCTGGTCTCTATTTTTCACTCGCTTCCAGTTTACAGTCACGTACAGACCAGGCAGTAAGAATAGTAAGGCTGATGCCCTATCCAGGCGCCATGACCCTCCGGTGGAAAATACCTCACCTGAGCCTATCCTTCCTCCAGCAGTCATTATAGCCCCAGTCTCTTGGGACCTCATGGAAGAGATTCAACGAGCTCAGGAACAAGAACCACACCCAGCCAACTGTCCACTAAACAAGCAGTATGTACCACAACCTCTTCGTCATAGTCATGCAATGGGTCCACACATCATTAAGCTCAGGCCACCCTGGAATATCACGTACACTCCATCTCCTAAAAAACTCCTTCTGGTGGCCATCCATGACCAAGGATACTACAACCTATGTTAAGTCATGCCAGGTCTGCGCACAGTCCAAAACCCCGAAGGAGTTACCCTCTGGCCTGCTCCAGCCACTACCCATTCCGCACCGTCCTTGGTAACACTTGTCCATAGATTTTATCACAGATCTGCCTCTCTCAAGTGGTTTCACAACCATCCTAGTAATCATTGACCGCTTCTCGAAATCCTGTCGCCTCGTTCCCTTAAAAGGCCTTCCCACAGCCATGGAGACAGCCCAAGCTCTCTTCCAGCATGTCTTTCGAGTTTACGGGATCCCGGAGGACATTGTCACTGACAGAGGAACCCTGTTCACCTCTCAGGTTTGGAGGGCATTTTGCAGACACCTGGACATCAACCTAAGCCTCACCTCAGGGTATCACCCACAATCAAATGGGCAGGTGGAGCGCCTAAATCAAGAGATCGGCAGATACCTGAGGAGTTATTGCAGTCGTGAACAACACCGCTGGGCAGAATTTCTCCCATGGGCTGAATATGCCCAGAATTCCTTTACTCACTCCTCCACTGGCATGACTCCTTTTCAATGTGTCCTGGGATACCAACCTCCTCTGTTCCCGTGGTCAGGTGAACCCTCATCAGTTCCAGCAGTAGACGACTGGATTAAGCGTAGCGAGAGGGTATGGGACAGTGCCCTACAGAGAGCCATCAGATCACAAGAATTCCAGGCCAACAGACGTCGTCACCCACATCCCCACTATCAACCCGGACAGCGGGTATGGCTCTCCACGAGAGACCTCAAGTTGCGGCTACCAAGCATGAAGCTCAGCCCCAGGTATATAGGTCCATTCAAGATTCTAAGACAAATCAATGAAGTCACATACCAGCTTCAGCTTCCTTCTGATTACCGCGTTTCTCCCTCCTTCCATGTCTCGCTCCTCAAACCGGCCCACCCGGGTGCTAATCCTAATGCAGAGACGCAAGAACCACCACCACCGCTGGATGTAGCTGGATCACCAGCGTATAAGGTCAATGAATTGCTGGACTCCAGACGCAGAAGGGGTCAGCTCCAGTATTTGGTGGACTGGGAGGGCTATGGACCTGAGGAAAGATCAGGGATGTCTGCCCACGACATTCTAGATCCGTCTCCCTTTGAAGACTTTCATCGGGCCAGACCCGATCGGCCAGCGCCACGACCTTGTGGACGTCCTTGAGGGGGGGATTCTGTAATGCCACGCCAGCAGAGGGAGCCCTCACCCGAGTTCTGACTGGTACCGCTCCCTCTGCATCTACTTCCTGTCTAGCAACCATATAAAGTTGGGGTGAGCCAAAGGACTTTGCGAAGTATTGCCAGTTTCACTGCCTTACCAAGCGTTTACCTGTTCTCTGACTATTGCCTTGCTATTGACCCATTGCCCGTTTATTCTGATCTCTGTTTCTGGATTATCCCTTGGACTGGTTTGCCTTTTTGGACTGCTATTGTGTTATCGACTCATTGCCTGGTTTCTGTCTCTGATCTGGATTGCCCTAATAAACCTCTGCACATGGATTCTAACACGGCTTCAGCCTCATCATTTCAATTATCTATAAAGCTGCATATTAATACTATGTTTTTTGTTTAGTTTTTTTGTTGGTAATGGTGGTAGTAGGTATAGTGGTATGGATATTCATCTCTTCTATTATAAATCGCATTTAAGGAAACTTTATGTATACATTTTAGGTAGCCTATTTGAATTTATAAAATATAAATGATCCAGGTCGGGGTGCTGTTCTAGTGCTGTTAGTGGGCGCAGTTGACACGTCCTGCGAGTGAACGTCCTGCGTCCGGCCAGGTTCATCGTTACAGACTCGGAGGACGGATTTGGTACTCTCCCCCTTTGCCACCTCAACCTCAAATCCCTCCTCTCATATAAATTAGTTATATTGGATTAAAATCTGTACTGGATGTGGTGTTGCTGGTTGGGGAGCTAACCAGTGTACACCAGGGTCCATACCACAGATTAAAAAAAAATAATAATAATAATTTGACTTGTATTACTCCAGGTCACATCCAGACTAGGGGAGCCTGGTTTGGAGGTGCCTGTTATGATGCCCAAGTGTATTTTATGTAAAAAGGACTTAACAGAGCATTGAAGTTCAATTGAGTTGCGTGTTACTGGCGGCGGGGAGAGTACCAGGTGGATAAGATGGAGGGGTTTGTGTCCGGGGGGTCGGTTGGTTGGGCTCGTGGCAGCACTGGAGCAGCTCCCTGACCTAGACCATAGTGTATCTCCACAATAATTGTATTGCCTGGTCGTATTAGTAAATTACTATCATGATTAATATTACTATTACTATTAATTATTAATGCTACCACTATTTATTATCTACATCTTTATACGTATAATACCCCTTTGATCAAACTTAACCTACATTACTACATTTATATCACTACATCATTACATTTATATTTAGCGTTTGTTTGTTTGGTTGGGTTTTTTTTCCTCTCAATTTGTTATTGTCTTTCTACCCACTATACATGTATTTATGTAACTGATCATTTGTATAAGCTCCTATGATTTGTTAATTTGTCTTTCTCTCACAATAAAAGCAGCAAAAAAAAAAAAAAAAAAAAAAAAACATGGGCTTTGTTCACTTTCAGTTTAGATTCTGCCACGCTCTTCCACATGTGTTAAATGTGCGTGCATGAATGTAAGTTCATTTAAATTTATTTTTGTTAGATTTGTATTCCAATGTAATGTGCCTGATCCACTCCTCTCAATCACACACACACGGATACATATGTACTGGCACATATCAAAAGACACGTCTGGCTTGAGTTTGTATCAATCTCTGCTCTCTACCTTTTCTACCGGTGTCCATCCTGCTAAATCATTTTTTTCCACACTAAGATCAACAGCGCTTCTAACACACATAGACTTTTCAAGACATTCAAATCTCTCCTCTGTCCCCCTCCACCATCACCCTCTATCTCTTTAACTGCCGACGATTTTGCAGATTTCTTTATTAACAAAACAGCAACTATCAGCAGTCAGTTCTCAGCTCCACACACACATGAACTTGGACCGACCACTGATGCAACCAGAAACCTTCTCTCAACCCTCTCTCCACTCAACGAGGCGGATGTATCTAAACTTCTCCTCTCCAGCTATCCGACCAGTAGTATCCTTAACACATCTCTCTTTTATTTTTACAAAACAGTTACAGAACTTTTACATAAAACATTAATACATGAACAAATAAACAAACAAACATAAAAATAAGTAAATCAACAAACAAAACAAAAAAACCTGACAGCAATTCGATAAATGCACCACATATCAGTAAATTACCTACATGGTTTAAACATTAATTTATTAGTATCCCTCAAGCAAATACATTTCAATAAGTGCCCACTTCTATCGAAAAAAAATCAGATTTTACCTGCAAGTATGCAGTCATTTTTAGGTCCTTCAGTGTTGCATGGTGCGGGGAGGTCTCCAAATACTGCCAACTGATCACCAGGACTTCACCGTCCAGATTGGCTCCTCAACAATTACCCCATCAAGGTCTGGCAGAAATCTTGGAGCAATAGTTGAGGACCAGCTGACCTTCAAAGATCACATCGCAAAGACAGCTCGATCATGGAGGTTTGTACTTCATAACATCAGAAGGACCAGGACGTCCCAAATGGAGCAAGCAACACAACTTCTGGTCATTTCCAGACTTGATTATTTCAACGCTCTTCTGGCTGGACTTTCATTTAGTGCAATCAAACCCTTGTAACTGATCCAGAACGCCGCAGCTCGTCTGGTCTTCAATGAACCCAAAAGGTTCCACGTTACTCCACTCTTCATCTCTCTGCAATGGCTCCCACTTGCATCTCGCATCAAATTCAAAGCACTGACACTTGCTTACAGAACTGACACAGGCTCAGCACCCTCTCATACTTTCACTCCCTCCTACAAATCTACACACCTACCAGAAACCTATGATCGATCAACAAGCGACGACTCGTGGTTCTTCACATAGAGGCACAAAATCACTCTCAAGAACAATTTCATTCACCATTCCTTGCTGGCGGAACGATCTCCTTCATCCGGAATGCAGAATCAAGAAAAGATGCAGAATTCAAAAGACTGTTGAAAACTTCCATGAGCACCTAACATGACACACATACCACCTCAACTAGATTTATAAAAAATAAAATAAAATAAAAACCCTTCCTTTTAGTCCCTCTATTCTCCAGGCTTATACTACTAGTATGTGTAATGTTCGAAACTGTATTGTAAGCACTCTTGTGTACTTTTGCATCTTCAGGGTCTTTGCTTTCTGTATTCCTCAAATTGTTAGTCGCTTTGGATAAAAGTGTCTGCTAAATGAATAAATGTAAATGTACGCAGGGCTTGACTAATGTTTTTGCTCAACAGCCACTGTGACGAGTGTTTTTCATTGATACCATGGGTATATAACCATGGCATATAGATGTCATTAATATTTTCTCATAATTTGGCAGCAGGAATATTAGGCTGCTGTCACTTTAAGAACTGACTCACAGATCCATTACACAGTTAAACATACGCTTTCTTTCTCAACGGTTTACGTTCTCTTAAAGCATAACTGATTGTTTACGTGAATACTAACCAAGACTGGCATTTTGTTATTATTTTGTTTGCATTTGACTGTTTAATAATAATAATTCATTAGATTTATATAGCACTTTATCATAGACACTCAAAGCGTTTACATGGAAGCGGGAATCTCCTCAACCACCACTAGAGTGCAGCATCCACCTGATTGATGCGACGGCAGCCATATTGCGCCAGAACGCTCATCACACACCAGTTTTATTGGTGGAGAGGAGACAGAGTGATGATGCCAATCAGAGAAAGGGAAAGGTTAGGAATCCATGATGGACATATCTGGCCAGGATGCTGGGGTTAAACCCCTACTCTTTATGAAAGGCATCTTGGGATTTTTAATGACCACAGAGAATCAGGACCTTGGTCTAAAGTCTCATCAGAAGGACGGTGCTTGTTGCAGTATAATGTCCCTGTCACTGTACTGGGGCATTAGGACCCACACAGACCACAGAGTGAGCACCCCCCTGCTGGCCTCTTAACACCACTTCCAGCAGCAACCTAGTCATTCCAAGAAGTCTCTCATCCAGGAAAATGACCAGCCTCAGCCCTGCTTAGCCCTGCTTAGGTTGGCAACCAGTCTTAGCCTACAGGGTGACATTGCTGCCGGCAATGGTACCAGGGGTATTGCGTTTAAGCGCAATAAGTAGCGAACAAGGAACGCACAAGGAACTTAATTTAGTGCTGAGAGGTGTTTGGTTTTGAGGAAAAAATCTGTGGGAATGAGTAAAACGATGTGCAACATGGGTGAGTGAGAGAGAGAGAGAGAGAGAGAGAGAGAGAGCAGCTAAGAGAGAGATTAAAAGTCCAAAAGCAATATATTTCAATGCCTTACTGGAAGATTTTGGTTTTATAATCTAATATTGAAAGGAAACCTGTTGCCACCCACACACACTTTTTATTCTTCTTTGTTTGTGAGTATATGGATATAGTGATGTGACAGTTGAATGTAATCTCAGTCACTGAAATGACAGTCTGTCTGTTTTGTTCAGAATAATGTTCAATTAAAAACAAATGTTAAAAAAATAATTCTCCCCTCCAGCATGTTTAAAATGTATGACCCGACCAACTCTGGAATTTGGTCATCCAAATCATCCCCATGCTTCCATTTATGATAGCATGTAATGGCAGCATTAGACAGACTCGTGATCCAAGGGTGTTTCTCCATGTGTCTGTCCACAGTTTTTGGATTTATATTTGATCTTAAAATCAATATTTTAATGCTTTAATGTCAGTCATTCTGCTAAATGTAGTTTCTGATCAGAAGTAAATATATTTAACCATTTGTGAATGTTCTGTGATTTTAACTGAAATATTTGACCTTGGATAGATTATAGTTCCTCTAATCCTCACTCACAAAAGCTATTGACCAAACTTGCCTTTTCATTGTTTGTGCAGATCGGGGT
Source organism: Rhodeus uyekii (assembly GCA_037043235.1). NCBI lineage: Eukaryota > Metazoa > Chordata > Actinopteri > Cypriniformes > Acheilognathidae > Rhodeus > Rhodeus uyekii. Next base: position 748,560 of record JAWRVZ010000161.1, read on the forward strand.
TTTTAAAAAGGAAATGTATTTTTCCCCCATATTCTTCTCCCTCAGTCCAGTTGGTGGCACTGAGACTCATTCTTGTGTTTACAAACCACCATTAAACCTCAGAGGAGGAAGAAAAAGAGTTTCCAGCATGGGTTTCTGGGCTTGTGTTGTGTTTCTGTCTCAATACAAACTGTTAGAAAAGCACTTTTAGTATAATACGACACAATTTGAATGAGGTGAGGGATTTCCTCATAGTCGTGAGTAAGTGTTGAATATGTGGAGGAGCATCAACTGATCTGAGATCTGCTGCTGTGAAGATGGTGTTTGTTAAAGAGGAGATTGAGGAGGACAGGAGTGAAACACAACCCTGGAGAATAAAACACGAGAAACGAGGTTAGTGTCTATTCTTCACTCATCTTTAATCACTCTTGAGCTACATTAACAGAAAGCTTTAGACATCTTTAAAACACTCCTGAATACAAAATAAAAGCTCAACTCTCAGTAAAATGTCTGAAATCCTCGTTTCAAAGCTCTTCATCTGAAGATGACATCTGAAGGTGATCGCGCGCCGTCATGAACGCGAATTTTACTTTCGCTTTCGAATTACTTTATTTGTGGGTTCATTATAATTCTTAATGAAAAACACAAGAACAAAACAGTATAGTGACAGACTCGCTTTAATAGGCGCTTCTGCGTTTCAATTTGAAATTAACCTTCAGGTTTCTGTTCTCTACCTGAACTAAATTATTTTTATCACTATAATAATAATAGTAATAATGCATTTTATTTGTAGTGCGCCTTTCTTAAACTCAAAGCTCAAATTACAATATAAAATTGCAAAACATGTTATATTATAAAAAATTATATATAGATTTGGAAACATAGCTATTTTTTATGTTTTTTTAAAAGAAGTCTCAGCAAGCCTGCATTTATTTGATCAAAACTACAGAAAAAACTGTATATTATAGTTGTGCAATTTAAAATAATGGATTTCTATTTTAATATACTTTAAAGTATAATTTATTTCTGTTATCAAAGCTTTTTTTTCAGCGTTATTACTCCAGTGTTCAGCGTCACGTGATCCTTCACTTGATTTATTAATGTTGGAAACATTTTTTCAGGATTCATATATGAATAAAAAAGTAAAAAGAAAAGTATTGCAGCAAGCAAAGTAATCAATCGTAACTTGTTATAATTGTAACTTAATTATAAATATTTGTATCAGTTAATGGAATTAACTTGATGTTGGAGAATTAATACAACCATCAACCGACCTGTTTGTCCAGTGAATGGTCAGTATTAATTATTAATACTAAGAAATGTTTATTTCCAGTGAAGGGAAATAACTTTCTTACTGTACAGTACTACTTAGAGCATGTAGCCAAAATCTGCATGATTAGGGACTCCAGTATATGATCATGAACCACAATCAATATGCTACACGAATAAGACTTTATTAACTTGACTAAAAACTTGCATACAGTTCTACTCCTCTAGGATGGCACATCAATAGGTGCTGTCGGAGGGAGGTTTGGTTTGTATCCCAGCACAGTTACAAGAGGATAGAGGAGATATCGTGAGAAAGGCCATTACACAAGGAGAGCTGGACAGGGACGTAAAAGGGCAATAACCAGCAGGAGGACCAGTATCTGCTGCTTTACGAGGAGGAACAGAAGGAGCACTGCCAGGGCCCGTCCACACGGAGACACGTATCACTGTATACGTATACATTTTTTATGGGATTGGCGTTTCGTCCACATGGATCCGGCGACACCCTTGCGGTCTCGTGTGGACGGCCAATCCGTATATTTTTTGTGAACCGATGATGTCATCACATCACGTCTCGGCTGCATCACACGTAACAGCAACAGTGTTGCCAGATTGGACTGAAGATTTTCAGCCCAACTACAGCTTGAAACCCGCCCATTAAAATAAATACCAGCCCAACATGCGTACTCTTATAAATAATGAAAAATGTTGAGTGATTTTATGCATCAAAAACCAGCCCAAATTTTATCAACCAGCCCAATGCATTTTTTCCCGTTCGGATGTGACCAAAAGGAGCCCAATTGGGCGGGAACCAGCCCAATCTGGCAACACTGAACAGCAACAACAATGTGGATGCTCAAAGTCTTCTTCTTTGTGTATAGTGTATTATCTGTGGCAGAATTACAGCGCCCCGTACTGGTCTGGCATATATACTACACCGTTTTCAGTCAGTTTCGTGTGGACGCTGATATTTCTTGAGACGACGCCGTGTTTATGATCGGATAGGGAATGCTCTGGCTTCATGTGGACGTGGCCTTAAGAGCTCAACAAAATGACCTCCAGCAGGCCACTGGTGTGCATATTTCTGAGCAAACTATACATAACAGACTTCATGAGGGTGGCACAAGGTCCTGACGTCCTCTAGTGCGACCTGTGCTCACAGCTCAGCACAGTGCAGGTTGATTGGCATTTTCCAGGGAACACCAGAATTGCCAATTCTGCCATTGGTGCCCCATTTTCTTTATGGAGGAGAGCAGGTTTACAATGAGCACAAGTCTGAAGATGCCATGGGGAACTTTATGATGCATGCTAGTAATTATAAATATCTCCAGCATGACTATTTTGGTTGTAGGTGTAGCGAGTCAACTCAAACGAGGTGGGATTTATGCACGCAGAATTCTTGTAATTCAGTTACAAGTTACATTCGAGTTTTCGAGCATGAACTATCTTTATAAGGTCATGCCACAGCATCTCAATAGGATTCGGGTCAGGACTTTGACTAGGCTACTCCAAAGTATTTATTTTTATTTTCTTCAGCCATTCAGAAGTGAATTGTGGTTGTATTTTGGATCATTGTCCTGCTGCAGAACCCAAGTCCGCTTGAGCTTGAGGTCACAAACAGATGGCCGGACATTCTCCTTCAGGATTTTTTGGTAAACATCAGAATTATTGGTTCCATTTATCACAGAAAGTCTTCCAAGTCCTCAAGCAGCAAAACAGCCCCAGACCATCACACTACCGCCACCATTTTTTACTATTGGTATGATGTTCTTTTTCTGAAATGCGGTGTTACTTTTACTCCAGATGTAATAGGACACACGCCTTCCAGAAAGTTCAACTTTTGACTTGTCATCTGACTTTTGACATAGTCCAGCTCATCAAGAGGTTTTCTGGCAACAATTAGATGAGCCAGTGTTAATGTTGTTTTTGCTCAGCAGTGGTTTTCATCTTGGAACTCTGCCATGCAGGCTATTTTTGCTCAGGCTCTCTCTTATGGTGGAGTCATGAGGTGTGCGGTTATTTGGATGTTGTTGTGGTTTTCTTGTGACCTCTTGGATGAGTCGTCGCTACTCTCTTTGGCTAATTTTGGTCGGCCAGCCAATCCTGGGAAGGTTCACCATTGTTTCATGTTTTTTGCAATTTGTGGATAATGGCTCTCACTGTGGTTCGCCGGAGTCCAAAACCTTTACAAATGGCTTTATAACCTAATTGATTGAGAACAAGTGTGGCAGTAATCAGGCCTGTGTGTGGCTAGAGAAATTTAACTCTGGTCTTAGTGTCAAAGTAAATACAACTGCTGAGGAAATTATGGAAATTTTGTCATCTGTATTTTTTCATGTCATATTGTGCAATATTGATGGACCAAATGGTAATCCAAAACTTCTATTTTCTATGGTCTCAGAAATGTGCAAAGAGTCCAGTGTTCATTCGGATATCGCTTATGAGCAGGTGATTTAGTGTGGTTGTATAGAAGCAGATGGAATCATGCTGATTTGACGTATATGCAGTAACACAATCCATTAAAACAGTGTTCTGAAAATGCCTCCTCAATGATCATAAGCTCTACTCTGATTAATTTGAAGGGAGCACTTACATAACTTTTTCAAATAAAAATGAAAAACTTTTCTTTTTTATGTATACCCCAATCTTTTTTTGGCTATTGGACCTGAAAATGCAAACCTTTGAAAAACAATACGAAACGGTGATGTCACGTGTATGAGTATTATGTGTTCAGTCTATAGGCATGTAGTTTTTCTTTACAAATTGACATCACCAACTACTGGCCTGGAATGAATAATAAAGCACTTATAGTCATTTTCATGGATCTGTATAATCATGGGGTTCATTCTGACAGTGTTGTTGTCTGTACGTAAAACTTGTTCTACGTTTGTTACATTACAGTACACTGTTGTTGTGTTAAAGTATGCTCATAACCTTTTATTTTCTAATTATCCAAATTGATTTTCTTAATTTGAATGTTTTCATTTCAGACCTGATGAAAGTGAAGGAGGAAAGACAAGATCTGAATGAAGTGGATGAGAAACATCAGCATCAGAAAGTTCATGATGTCACCAATGGAGAAAAAACACTGAGTCGCTCCAAAACTGAAAACAGTTGCTCACAAAGCAGCATTCAGATAACAGAAGTCAAAAGATCTTTCACTTGTTCTCAGTGTGGAAATACTTTCAAACATAAAAGAAGCCTTAGGACTCACATGATAATTCATACTGGAAAAAAGCCTTTCACCTGCTCTGAGTGTGGAAACACTTTCACACGTAAAGGAAGCCTGAATAATCACATGAGAATTCACACTGGAATAAAGCCTTTCAGCTGCTCTCACTGTGGGAAGAGCTTTACATATAAAGGATACCTTAAGGATCATTTGATAAGTCACACTTCAGAAAAGCCTTTCACCTGCTCTGAGTGTGGAAAGACTTTCACACGTAAAGAAAACCTTAAGAATCACATGTTAATTCATGCTGGAAAAAAGCCTTTTACCTGCTCTCAGTGTGGAAAGTGTTTCACCTGTAAACAAGGATTCAATAGTCACATGAGAATTCACACTGAAGTGTTGCCTTACGCGTGTCATCTGTGTGAGAAACGATTTAAATGGAACACGAGTCTCAAAGTTCATCTCCGCCATCCTCACTGTAAGGCAATTTAAAAGTGCGGTAAATGATTTCTTAAGAACACTTGAAAGTGGATCGGACCGAGCGGCACAAAACACTTGTAGCCAATCAGCAGTAGGGGGCGTGTCCATTGCTGAAGGTTTATTGGTTGTTGTTGTTCTTGCTTTCATTCATCATCTTTATTTTTCCAAAAGCATTATTTTGCCTTGTTTCTGTTACGACGAAGAGACATCCACTATTGCATTGTGTGTTCATGTATTTTGAGGCAGAGAAATTAAGGAAGGGGTGTTTTATTGGGGTTTATTTCAGATATCAACAGTGTTTCTCAGAAATCACTTACTCCACTTTTAACTGTGACCTTTGCAGTTAATGTTTTTTTTTCTTTTGCTTATGCATCATTACTGAAGAAACACCAGGAAATTAATGGGAATAAAAAGCCTCACATTTGTCTAGTTTGTGGAAGGAGATTTCTAAGGGTTAAAAAGGCACCAGAAAATACATGAGCGTGAAAAACACTATGAGTGTAGGAACAACTTTAATACAGTCCTTGATGTATAAACTGTACAAGTGTTCATATTGTGAAACACTTCCACTCAGTGTGGAAATAATAAGAAAAAAAAAACAGACCAAAGACTATATGATACATATGTAACCCCTCCAGTCCTACTCACCCCATTCTGAGCAGGTACTCAAACCAACGTTTCTGCCGTGGGAGGCAGGTGCGCTAACAAGGACACTAAGACCTTTAGAAGGTTGCCAGCATTTCTCTTGAGATCAGAGGAGCAAGGATCTAGCTGGTTTCTGTTACACTAAGAATCCTTAACACTTGCCCTACATGTGGGAACAGTTTCAGCTCAGCAACAAATGTGGGTATCATAGAGAAAACATTGATGTCACAGATTCATTTGTTGTTACTGTTAAATTGGGCAGAAAATATGCCAATGTTTGTTTTTATATGCTTATATATAAAACATGTTATAGTCTTCCTGTAAACTACAGAAACACAAATTTGTGAAAATGGTGATGTCGCGTGTGTGTGTATTAACTGTTCTGTTTACAGGCATGCACGAATACTTTACAGCTAAAATTTCAACTGATACAATGCTTACTGTTTCTTTTCAGTCACGTGAAGATGGGAACTTGTAGTGTTATGTACTGTGACGAGGTAGGATTTGGGTTTTGTTTATACAGAACTTCTGGAAAATTTGACAGAAATTTAACTTTTTTGCATAAATGTCATTTTATGGCCATTTTTGTTTAGTAAATATGACTTCACATTAAATGTTTACATTCATAAATCCATACAAATGTGAATTGTCTGTTTACTTGTAACGCATTTTTATTCAAATGAATGTAGTGTGTGTTTATATACATATGTGCATATTCTTTGTGCACTAGTATTGACTAAACATTTATCTACTGTTGAGTTCTCCCAGCCAGAACAGACACGTGTAGCTCAGATGGGTTTCACCTGCACTAACTCTGGCCCAGTCAGTTTTCTCCTCAGTTTCCATGTAGGCCACTCATGAGTTTTCCCAGATGAGTGGATGAAATGATCACTGATCAGCACATGCTACAGGGTGTTAAAAATAAAACTGAGTCTTTGTTAAATTTAATGAAATAATCAAGTGATGACTGAGCATTAGTGATGAACACCTGCTGTTAACAAGCAGAATCAATGAAGAAAAGCACAAGTACTACAAATGACTTCCAGTCACAGCCTCAAATCATGATAAAACACATACAATCTTACAAAATCTCTGCAAAGGGTGTGGTTTTTTTTATTATTTGAAGATGTATTAAAATGTAATATAATTAAAAACGTAATATATAAAACAATTAAAAACAATTGCATAATGAAAAAGATCATGTTGATTTTTATTTTATTTTTTTTAACTTTCAGTAAAGTTGCTGGTAAAGTGTGGACTTATTCTGATCCATTTTAAAACATTGCAGAATAGATTTTTTTCCCCATTTCAGAATATTTTCCATATTTTCTGAGAAATAACAAAGATAAAAGTTAGTTTAAAAGTTGAATGTGACAAAAGAAAAGAAAATATGCCAATTCATAGTAACAGAGACATACAAATACACGATGAACGTACTTCAGCCACAGTCTCAGAGTGAATACACATTCTTTTATTTTTCCTTAAAGTTGTGTTATATTATGGATCTACCCAAAAGCTTAACAACAATTTGGGAGGATAAATCTTCAGGAGAGAGTATGGCCTATGTTACAACCCTCCCTTGGCTGTTAACGGTCTAGGGTTTTGGGGAGGGAAACATTTTGAACCAGGTTAAAATTATTGCAATAAAGACCATCGTGTGTGAGTTGAGAATAAAACGAGACCACACAAATAATGAAAATTAAATCACCATTTAATAACTATATCACTCAATAAACCACAAAAGAAAAATAACACAGTAATGAATAAAAGAAAAGTAATCAACATCAAAGATATCGGAGGAGAACAAAAGGGAACCCAGATTGTGCCAAAGAAACAAAAGTAATATAATCAAAATAATCTTACTAAACCATTTGCAACTAATCCTAAACTAAAGAAAAGAAAGCAAATAATAATCTCCACCCAAATTAACTTCACTGTAATGAGAGTTCAAAAGACTCTCTCTCACGAGTTCTCAAAGGGGGAGTACCAAAGATAGTCAACATGACAAAAAAATCCTCCAGATAACAAAACATGATCATAACATCAGTCTTCAGTGTCACATAATCCTTCAGAATTCAATCTATTATTACTTTGCATAGTTCTTTGTTATGGATTATTGAACAGAACACAGTTCAGGTCACTTCTTTTTCCAGTGCTTTCCAAATTGTACACAGTTTCACACCAGAGATTGTTCTGCTTATCTCTTATCTTGACAGCAGTGACTTTAAACTTCTCATATGGAGGAATCAGCAACTCTTTCTCACGATTAAGCTTAGAATATTGTGTCACATCAGCCCCTTCACAAGTTTTGATTTCAAAACAAGATTTATTTCCAAAACGTTGAGCTATTTTAACATTAAGAGAGGAGGATGTGAAAGAGCCAAAACGAACCTCTGTGTTCAAAACATTCTTTTTAAATTCAGCTTTAGTACCACGATAAGTTAAATCACATTTATTCTGTTTCTTCAGAATCTGTATTGCATCTGTTAACAGAAAGTAAAGTGAATACCATTTGTATGTTTTTTGTTTGTATTGGTTTTTACCTTGACGCGTGGCAGGATTGAATTCATTAAATACAAGAGCATCACTGTACACATAAATGGCGATTAAATGATTCTTTGTCAAACCATTATTTGTGGTTTTGACAGACATGTTCCCTTTTTTCCAAGCCTCTTTAAAAACAGAATCAGTATTGCGTTCATTATTTAGATATCTTTTTTCCACTTCCTTTGCCATGTTCTCTCTACAACCATCATATTGATCATCAACAGAATCCAGCGCCATATCCAATGGAAATATCTGTCCTTCAACAGCAGTTCTGTGATCCTGCAGCAACAGGAATCATAATGATCAATCATCAGTATTCATGTCTGTAATATTCAAACTAGAACAAACAAGCTTACCTGTCCTAGAACAGCTGAAATGAGAAGAAGAGCTTCAATGATCAGCAGCATCTTGATTCAGTCAAATCCCTCAGATGATCTAGTAGATCTAGTGAACAAGAAATGCTGAAAGAAGACCAGAAACAGCCTTTCACAAATACTGAATAAATATCACTTCAACGGAAATATGTGGATGCATTTGCAATTTGACCTTGACCTCATACTTACCCGAATATACTGTTTTCTGAGCTTTCTTTTTGTTATTTTTCAGGAGTTCAATTACAAGAGATTAGAAAAGTCAACCACTCACAGCCAGAAGACGAACACTTTTCAAAAAAACAGATGAGGCTGTTGAAATATTTGTTTATATCGCTGACAATGTATGTGTGTGTGTGTGTGTGTGTGACGTTTGACAGCTGAAGTGTTATCTTGTTGCATTCAGCTCAACTAAACTTTTGAGCTCAACATAAAGCAACACTAGTGAATGTCTGTGGTTTCACACTGGAAAAAGGCTTAAAGCACTTTAACACTTAAGTTGTACTTTGAGCAGATCTTACTCTATGAAAGTTGATGTTGGAAGACACATTTTCAGTGAAACAAAATACATTTTAATGAAATTATTCCTCATTCAATCCTCCAACTCTTCTCCATTGCCCATTCCAGTCTCATCTCCACTCTCTCTATCTCATAAAAAGGCCTTACAAATAACATTTTTAAAGTTGTATTCGACCATGAATTCCCCAAACACTTAAAACTGGGGTCTTCAACCTCCTGTCCTGCAGAGTTCAGGTCCAACCCTAATCAAACACACCTGAACCAGGATTGCTTAAAAAACACAATCAGGTGAGCTGAAGCAGGTTATGAAATCACTGGCCACTTTATTCATTGCTTGTTCCAGGTTGGAGCCCCTTCTGCCTTCAGAACCTCTTCTTCATGGGATTAAACACAGTGTTGGAAACATTCCTCAGAGATTTTGGTCCATTTCGACATGAAAGCATCACTCGGTTGCTGCAGATTTGTCGACCGAACATCCGTGATGTGAATCCATCATTCCACTATATCCCACTACATCCCGAAGCTGCTCTATTGGATTGAGAACTGGTGACTGTGGAGGCGTATTTGAGTTTAGCAAACTCACTGTCATGGTCAAGAAACCAGTTTGCGTTGATCTGTGCTTCGTGACGGCATGTTATCCTGCTGGAATTAGCCATCAGAAGATTTGCTCATGGTCAGCAAAAATACTCAAGTAGACTGTGGTCTTTAAACTATGATCAAAGGGGACCAAATTATGCCAAGAAACCTTTTCCCATATTGTTACACTTCCAGCCTGAACCCTTGATACAAGGCAAGATGGATTCATGCTTTCATGTTATTTACACTAAATTGTGACCCTATCATCTGAATGTTGCAGCAGTAACTGAGACTCATCAGACCAGAAAAATGTTTCCAATCTTCTATTGTCCAATTTTCGAATTGCAGCCTCAGTTTACTGCTCTAATCTGACCTGTTGTGGTTTTCTGCTTCTGTAGACCATCTACTTCATAGTTGGACATGTGGTGCGTTCAGCTTGCTATTTAAAATACTGTTTATTTTCTATCAGCTCTAATTAGTCTGGCCATTCTCCTCTGACCTCTGGCACTGTTAATGCATCTTCATCAAAAACCATGCAACGTTCAAAGTCATCTTTCTTCCCCATTCTGAACTAAAAAGAACGAAAGGACACAGAACTCATCCTTGTGAGAATTGAGATGTTGCTGAACTAACCGTCCCAGCATATCATAAGCAGTAGCTAATGGACAATAAATGCAACATAATTTTTTTTTTCATATTATAACCATTATTTTATTTCTTTTTATTTTTTATTTTAACGCATGGTTTTATTTAAATAAGTATCTTGTGTGAATGAACACATTGAACGCTATGCTAAGATTCTTTTTTAATATTCCAATGAAATGTCTGCAGGTAGGTCACTTTATTAAGCAAAGTGTACTTTTCCAAGATTTCATGTATTTGCAAGCTTGCTGCAGGAACCTCTTAAGTAAGAGAGAGAAGTTTAATTTTAAAGGCTTCTGTATGTTGAATGCCGATAACATCATCTGGGATTTCTAACAATTTCATTCTCTCAAGTCTGTGTCTGAGGCATCCTAGATATCAAAAACACATCCAAAAAGAAAATGTCTATGTGCCTATTTGAATTGAGTTGCTGTCATGTGATTGGCTGATTAGCTATTTTCATTAACTAGCAGTTGAACAGGTGGTCCTCATAAAGCAGCCAGTGAATGTTAAGGGGAGAGAGATTTAAGTGGAGAGTTTGGTGATGCACTGGCATAAATTATTGTGTGGGCACTTAGAACTAATTTCTGCCAGCACATCAAATGCCCCACTTAAATGTGCATGTTTGTAATATATTATATACACAATATATTGATTGTTGTAATTGAAGTTTGTCTTCTGAGTTGTTTGCACTCATCTATTTACCTAAGTTGTTTTTGGTGACAAAAACATAACTAAATGGCTTTTAATGACAATATTTGTCTTTTCCTTGTTTTATTAGATTTGATGATGTTTTAAAGATTCAGATAAAACATTACAATATTCATGAAACAAGACATTGTGTAACTTGAATGTAAAATAAACATTTTGAACCAAAAACACTTTTAGTGAAATTGAGTAAACCAAAAAGATTCATTTTCAGTTTAGAGAAGCTTATTTTTTCCATCATTAAAAATGAGCTAACTTTCCCTTGAATTTAACTGATTAGTTAATAAATATTTTTTTTTATATATACTAATATATTTAAATAATGTTTATTCTGATTAGTGGGTACAATTTTATTTGCTGGTAAAATAATATTACCTTGCATCAGTTGAGTCAGATTAGTTCAATACTTCCTCCTTCGTGTTGCCGTTATTTTTAGATTATCTTGTGTATTTTATTTGGTCAGATCAAATTGTATCAAGTGGTCACATTATAATTTTTTTCCCATGTTATGAGGCATGTTGAAACATTTCACTTAAAAAATATGAAAAGAATAAGATATAAGAAAAAAGACAGCAGAATTGTACAAGAAGTGTGAAGTTTGTATGAAAGAAAAATGAAAGTACTGTGAACTAAGGTCTTTAAGCCTTTAAGCTCATTCATAAAAAGCCTGTAACAAGATCAATACAAGCAATTTACTATGGAAATATATGGGTTTGGGATTTTCAACAGTTATAGTGTCACCCATTGTCCAATCTCCAGAAAGCTGCATGCATGCTTCTTTTGAATCACGTTGCATATGCTTACCTACATTTTGAATTGTAGTTTGTTTTATAGACTTTCCAGTATATTTTGCTATATTGAATCTACAGATGTCAATGACAATCCCTTTAGTTCTCTCTCTACTTTTGATGGCGTGAGAGAATCTGTCCATCAGCTGAGAAACAAACTGGAGGATTTCTGCAAAGAGGAGCTGAAGAAGATCTGATTGCTAATCTAATCTTTTATTATCTTTACAGTGAGTCTTTGATGTGCTATGAAATTGAATTGTAATATGAATTTAGTAATAAATTAGGTTAATAATAAAGAAATGTATGATAATAATAATACAAATGATTATTGGAAACATGTATTGGAAATGTATTTAGACATTGTGTTGGAAAGTTTCATCTCATTAATCTTCGGTACATATTAAACAAACACCCCTGCTGATATTATATAAAGCACCTGTTGAGAAACACTCGTGTAAATGTTGATTTGCACACGATATCTGGTAAACTCAACTGAGACACTGATGATATATTGAACATGAACTGAATTGATCAGATTCCCATCAGCTCAATCTGGATCTGAACACAGTGAATGAATTCCTCCATCTGTCTGAGAATAACAGAGTGATTATTGTCACTAACACACAGTTATGTTATGTAGAGAGTGTGTGGACACTGTTAATGGGAGATTGAGTGGAGTGGGAATAATGTTTTTTTTTTATCACTGTCATATAAGAGTATCAGCAGTAAGGGACGGGGAATTGAGTGTGTGTTTGGATATAATGATCAGTCCTGGAGTTTGTTCTGCTCTTCCTCCAGTTACTCATTCATACACAATAATATAAACACTGTTCGTCCTGTAAAACCCATCAGGGGTAGAATAGGAGTGTATGTGGATCACAGTGCAGGAACTCTGTCCTTCTACAACGTCTCTGACACAATGATCCTCATCCACACAGTCCAGACCACATTCACTCAGCCGCTCTTTTAGGGGGGTTAAAGGTTTATTCTGGATCATCAGTGAAACTGTGTTAACGCATCAGAAAAATATATTAATCAATAAAGTTAAAGTTGTCTTGAGAACATCGGACCAGAAACTTTAAATCAGCATGTTGGTTGCACGATTTAGTACTGATATGAACCAACCACAACATCTCTACCACATTCAGAACTGAAGATATCTCGCTTTGCATTTGGTTACTAGGATGCTCTGTTTGGTTGCTAGGCCTTCATAGTGATCCTGAGACACTCATTGGTTGTCTGATGAAAAAGAGCCCTCCCTCTTGAGTGTACAATATTGTGATGCAGAGTGATGTTCAATACAAAATCCCTATACAAGTTACAATGACATATGGAATTCAATAAAACCACAAAATGAGCAGTTGTTCCAGCTTTAACTCCACGATAAGACAAACGTATTCAAAATACCAGAATTAATTGAAGGAAAGCGCAAGTCCGTTCCTCAAATTCCTTTCCTCAAATTCAACTTTCTCAAACCAGGGTTTTCGTTAATTTAATGTTTGTTTTTAATATATATATATATATATATATATATATAATATAATGGCGATAAGAGGATCCACTAATACCCTTGCATTAAATCGTGCTGGATAAAAACAAGCCAAAATTATCTGAAAAAGTAGCTTGTCAACTCAAGGCATTGGATAAGTGTCAAATTTTCACCCTGCATTCATCTTTCTGCAATAAACACAGAAAACAGAGGGAGCCGTCCGATATAGGCACTAAAACATGGCCCTCCCAGTCACTGTGCAATTCTTCTATTGCACCCAACTCTAGCATGGAATTTAATTCATCCTGTACCACTTTTTTATTGTGCTCAGGGAAATAATGTAGATGGCTATGCCACTTCCTCTGAGATTGTTTCGATATGGTGCTGTATGAGGTCTGTGCGACCAGGAAGAGGGTGAAAATGAATCTATAAAACCTGCTTGCATCTCACCCAAATCTGGGAGCTGCAGCCGCAAGAGGTGATCTCCCCCTGGGAGCAGATTGAGCGGATTGGTTTTGACAGCTGCCTCTGGTATTATATATTTCTCTGCTGTTCAGTGTTACTTTCAGTGTTACTTACTTCTGTTGTCTGCGAGTTTATCATGACAGATGACCAGACCAACAATCAGGCTGAAGCAGTGGCTGGTGATCCCCCATCACCAGGACCGCACCCAAATACAGACCTTGGCCTCGCCATCCTCCATGCTCTGGTGAGGCGGCGGAATGCAACAGATTTATCCTGCAATGTTCTCTATACTTTGCAATGCAGGCTCATCAATTCCCCACCGACCAATAAAAAATTGCTTTCATTGTAACTCACCCTTCCGGTAGATCTCTCCAATGGTACGTCGCTGTACGTGCAACTACATCACACACACTATGAAAAGACCATCCATACAAATGAATGAGGAATTTAATACAATGGAGCTTGAGTTTTCTCATGAGCTGCGTGTTTGTGTCTCGTTTTGTTTGAGCACAGACTTGTTATTGTGTTCACTGGCTGTTGGTGTTTTTCTCAGGTTTGGTGTGAGAATGTAGCTTAACTGTCATGTATGTTTCCTTGTGCCTTGTCTGTCCTGTCTATCGTCTATTCCCGCCCGTCTTGTTCCTTCATTATTGCTTAATTTGCCCCACCTGTCCTCCCTCGTTACCATCTTTGATTGCTGCACTATTTATTCTGCTTGTTTTGACCATCTTGAGTGAAGACACTGTCAAATGTGTTTGGTATGTTTATGTGGGGTTCCATCTGCTAAGGAAAATAATAGTTAATGGTGCTTTTAAATGTAGGGTTTAATGATATCGGTCTACAGCAAACTAAGCAAATGTTCGGTCAACTTTTATACATATATGTTTTGGGCCCTTTTTGTGTGGACTAAGTTTCACACCCAATGTTATCTTTTAACTATCACTATGTTGGCATATTTATGGCTTAAATGTTCTGGCTGTTGAATTGCTTCCAAATTGCAGGATTAAACTATAGTTTACTTGCAACTGAACAGGGACTGTAAGGTTCTTGAGCTCTGGTGTTATTTTGCTGGCTAATACAGTATGAGATCTAATGTTGAAGTCTCTTTCCAGAAATAAAGCACCTGTAGCCATTCAGACAGAAAGAGGCGAGATGAATTTGGCCTGTGCTCAGCTGTTCTTTGCCTTATGGACCCTGCCGTGCATGATGGTGGTGGTGGTGGTCGGTGAAACAGAGATGCTTCATCTCAGTGAGGTTTGCTTTGACACGGGAACAACTTGCATTTCAAAATGTATTAAAAGCAATAGTCATTATTTCATACTGTAGAAATTGTTCAGTGGAAAAATCTAAAGTTTCAAAATTCAGCTTAAGAGCAATTTCCAGATGTATTGATTGCATGTCAGCATACATCGAAATAGTCGTTTTGGAAAAGATCCATATCAGTAGTGATGGTGAAAAGAAGCTTTGTGAAGCACCGAGGCTTTCCCATCAATTGTATCATAAACAGGTTCATTACTCGCTTTTCAACACTGTGTACACTAACGACATCTTGTGGTCAAAGTTTGAAGAGCAACTTGTGCCAGAGGACCCATTCATTTGAGAAATCCACAAAACCAATAGAAGTTTGTTTTATTTAATTTGTTAATTTAGTACAACATTGTGAACAAATGAGCCTAATGAATTTATGAAACAAAATAATAAATGGCACAAAGTGACGTAATTTGTTTTATGAATCTGCCAAGGAATGGAAAATTACAATTAAGTCTTTTACCTTGACTAGAGATATAAGTGCCGAAGCGGCCCTCACTTTGTCACACTGTGCAGGGCAACTTGAATGTCTTTATGACTGTGGCCTTTTCTTGCAAGAAAATAAACCTTTTTTAAATTACAATTGGGATATTTGTCTCTTACTCAGAACTGATAAAAGATTTTGCCACCACACCTACCACCGGCGGTGGTAGACACTATCACTTTAGCTAGAGCCACCTCTACGAGGTAGCAGTATGCTGGAGTCTATTCTGGAGTGGAGTGTTGCTCTTCCCGACGGGAAGACCCCCCGATTTGCCCGATCAGCTCTGTGTTTTCCTTCCTTCAGGATGGGTTGGAGCGGTGGCTGACCCCCTCCACCCTGAAGGTATATGTCGCCGCCATTGCAGCGATCAATGGCAGGTCACTCGGAAAGCATGACCTGATCATCAGGTCCCTGAGAGGGGCCAGGAGGTTAAACCCTGCCAGGCTGCCCCTCTTTCCCTCCTGGGATGTCTCTGTCGTCCTCACAGCCCTACAGAGAGCCCCCTTCGAGCCCCTGGAGTCAGTCAAGCTCAAAACCTTGTCCTTCAAGACAGTGCTCCTGACCGCACTCGCTTCCTTCAAGAGGGTGGGGGACCTGCAGGCATTTTCGGTCAGAGAATCGTGCCTTGAGTTCGGGCCGGCCCTGTCTCACGTTTTCCTGAGACCCCGGCTTGGATATGTACCCAAAGTTCCCACCACTCCCTTTTGGGACCAGGTGATGGACTTGCAAGCACTGCCCTGGGAGGAGGCAAACCCAGCCCTCGTGTTGCTGTGTCCCGTCTGCACACTACGTGTTTATGTGGACCGCACGCAGAGCATCAGAAGCTCTGAGCAGCTCTTTGTCTGTTTTGGGGGAAAACAGAAGGGAAAGGCTGTCTCCAAACAGAGGTTGGCCCTCTAGCTAGTGGATGCCATCGTCCTGGCATACCAGGCTCAGGGCGAGCCGTGCCCCCTGGGGTGAGGGCTCACTCAACACGGTGTGTTGCTTCCTCCTGGGCTTTGTCGCGTGGTGCCTCTCTGACAGACATCTGTAAATCTGCAGGCTGGGCAACACCTAATACATTTGCGAGATTTTGCAATCTCTGAGTGTAGCCAGTTTCTTCCTGTGTGCCGGGAACAATCAAGTGGTGTTGGGAAGAACAGGCTCAGTGTCCTACTTGCAGCGCCATTCCCCCTTAACAAGGGGATACGAGCGCTTGTCTACTCCTCAGGTGAGTTCCCCGTCTGGCGAACCATGCTTCGAGTTCCTCCTGCATCCTTCGGTGGCGGACGTGGCCCTACTGCCCCTCGGGTCAGTCCATATGTGTATTATCGCACATTAACTCCCCCCTGGGCAGGGTGTGGTCTCCGTAGCGTCCCCCATTGGATGCTTTCCCAGCGTTATCAACACTGATCGAGCTGAATAGTGGGAATTGAGATCTGAAGCCCTCTTCCCCCGTGAAATGTCACGTTAAGGAACAGCAGCTTGACCAGTATGTCCTGTCCCTTCCATCCCGGCTGGCATGGAGGACTAAGCTTGGGCTTACTTGGGGCGCTGGGTAGGATATGGCTACGTGAGAGCAGTTGCCAAAGGGCACGCCGTAGCTTGCCAACATCTGCATCTCCAATACTCGTAACACAGTTCAGTGCCTGCGCGTTTTCCAAAGGGACCCCATGACATCAGTCTGACGTGGCGTCGAACGTGACTGACTGACAGGGAACGTCTAGGTTACTAATGTAACCCCCATTCCCTGAAGGAGGGAATGGAGACTTTACGTCCCCTGCCACAGTCCTTAACCACTGCTGAATGGCCGGGATACTCTCTCGGCTCCTCTGCAAAATATGAATGAAGTGAGTATGCTGGTCCTATTTGTACCCGTATGCCGGGTGGGTGGGACTCGGCATGCAAATCTCATTAGCCAATGTTCATTGGCGCATTTTATAAAACTTGGAGGTGATTGGGCTCCCAAGCGAAACCCCATGACGTCAGTCCGAAGTAACGTCTCCGTTCCCTCCTTCGGGAAACGGGGGTTACATTAGTAACCTAGATGTTCTGACAGGGCTTTTATTTTGAAATGTAGCACCACAGGTGGGATTTGGGGATGCAAATGGCTGTAATCACAAATCTGTTTTGCATCTAATGAATGCTAGTTTTTTGCTAGTTGTTGTTTTGTACGTCTCCAGGGATTTCTAACAATTTGATTCTCTCAAAACTGCATCTGAGGCATCCTCAATATCAAAACCACATGCAAAAAGAAGAAAATATTTTGTCCTCTGTACTTTTTTTTAAGTATTGGAATTGAACGTCTTTGAGCGCTCTCTTCTGATCACCTCTACAGAGAGCCGTTTCTGCATCAGGAGTTATCTCCGCAAACAGCAATTTTAATTGCTCTCACACAGCCTGTCACGGTTCTCTCAGCTGGTGTAAGGGTCCATTCAGCGGTGTGATGAAAACCAGTTCCTGTGCACGCAGAGTGCAAAGTTTCACCCCTTGGCACTTCAGTTGAACAGTTCCCTAAAAGAGCAGCACGGACGATGAGTATCTTTTTCCAAGATGTCTTTTCATCCATGTGTTCTCTGGATGCGGTCATTTCCGACCTCATTTGACAGCCACGAGCGCTGTCTCACGTGTCTGGGTAAACAGCACGCTGAGAGAGCCTTTGTGGATGGTGCTTGCTCTCATTGCGGGAGCATGTCCATGTTGGCATTGCAATCATGACTCTCCTTCTTTAATACGGAGGCACGAGTCCCCTCAGTTGCTACTATCTCGTTTGCTGCTCTGGGTGAGGATCGGATGTCAATCGCTACATCAGAGAGTGAGATTTTGTCCTCCAGAGAAGAAGAGGAAGCCGGGTTGCTCAGTCAGTGTTGAACTGCCTGAAAATGGTCAGGCAGAAAACAGTGGTTCCACTGAATAAAATTTTAGAGGCTCCCACTGTAACGCTGCTCGGATTGGTGCATATGAGACCGCTTCAACACTGGCTTCATGGCCGAGTCCCGAGGTGGGCTTGGCGCCATGGCACATTCTGTGTGGCACTACATCCACATCTCTGGAACCTCCACGTTTGGTCCCTGGACGGGACGCAGAAGACTTAAGTGATCTACCACCGGCGGTGATAGACACTATTATTTCAGCTAGAGCCCCCTCTACGATTCATGCTTATGTTTTGAAGTGGAGTTTATTCTCTGAGTGTTGTTCTTCCCGACGGGAAGACCCCTGGAATTGTTCGATCAGCTCTGTGCTTTCCTTCCTTCAACACGTGTTCCTTCAACATGGCTGTTCCCCTCTACCTTGAAGGTGTATGTCGCCCCCATTGCAGCACATCAACAGAGGTTAGCCCACTGGATAGTGGATGCCATCGCCCTAGCAAATCATGCCTGGGGGTGAGGGCTCACTCCACACAGGGTGGTGCCTCTCTGACAGACATCTGTAAACCTGCAGGCTGGGTGACACCTAACACATTTGCGAGATTTTACAATCTCCAAGTGGAGCCAGTTTCTTCCTGTGTGTTGGGAACAAGCAAATGATGTTGGAAAGACAGGCTCGGTGTCCTGCTTAGAGCGCCATTCCCCTCTAACGGGAATACGAGTGCTTATTTAATTTTCAGGTGAGTTCCTCGCTTTGCGAACCTTAAATCGAGTTCCTCCGACCTTCTTCAGTGGTTGGACGTGGTGTAGGCGTCTGACGCTTGACCCAGTGCTCGTGTGCATGCCCTGGTGGTCAGCTCTTGTACTGGGCTAGATGCCCATGTGATGAGATTCCCTCTTGGTAATCCCATATGTGTGAACACCATGATATAGTTTCCCTCTCAGTAAATCTGTGTCTTTCCCTTGGCGGCTTTGCTCTGCCCGTCTTTTCCAGTAGGGTTAGATAAATGTAATAAATGTATGACTGCATGTTTTGTGAATAAACTTGTATACACATTGTCTAACCCTCCTCAGCCTGTTATTTGAAGTTTTAAAAGAAGGAAAATCTACTTTTTTGTTGCATAGTCGTTTGAGACATTCACTGTTGTTTTGTACCGTAATTCATTATTTTGCATATGTGTGAAAATAAAACTTTGAGAAAATAAAACAATAAAACAATATTCTGGTTGTATTTCAGTGGTATTGTACAGCGTTTTATTAGCATTTCACTTGTATTGTAATTGTCCTTTAGCTATATTATGTATTGCAGTATTATTCTAGTACTTCATCTGTATTGCAGTAATACTGCAGTTCTCTACATGTAACAAACTGCAGTAATCATTTGTAAGGGTTGTCCAGGACATTTCCTATCAGACTTTAAATGCTCTGTTATATCAAGTTTACATAAATAATGATTATATCAAGTTTACATAATTCATAAATCATAAAAATCTTAGAGAGAAGGAAACATCCTAGAAACTAAACTAAAAAGGATTTTGAAATTAAAAGGTGCATGCATTGGTTGTTTAACGCAGAATGTTTTCAACCCTTCAGAAGCACATGCACTTTTCTTGTACTGCTCATTTTCCTGTTGTGGCGGTTAAAAAACAGGGTTGCAGTAACGTGCGCCCCTTCTGGATTATAGTGTGGATCACCTGTGACTGAATCACTACAGTCGATAATTTCAATAAATAAAAATATGACATTAAATTTATTAAATTCATGACTGAACCAACAATGAGCTCCTCGATGAGGGCTGGTGGTTTCATTATACACGCCTTGCCACGTCTTGCCTCGCCAGCCAATGACAATCATGCATCACCATTGGGTAACCTATTAAAGATTAGACAGAACCAGAGGAGAGAGACAGATAGAAAACAGAGAAATCAAACAATTTACATGAAACAAAGAGCTAACAACCATAAAAGCTTATGTGGCATGTCCACTCATGATGGGGGAGGAGTGAGGCTGAGAAAGATTGAGATTTGATGAAAGACTGTAGAAAGAGATGAGAGAAAATACAAAAGAGAAAAGGTGTGAGGAATTTCACTGGGAAAAGAAGGATGTATGATTTAGGATCTGCATTAATATTAGAAAAGCTTAACAGAACCAGACATATTTTAAAACATTTAAGAATACTTTGAGTTTTTGTAATCTTAAAGCTTCCTGTTTTTGAGTGCTTTAAAAGCAAGAGCGTAGAATTAAGAAGGGAAAGATGTCCCTAGCATACTAATATTCAGCAATATAAAATTGTCTATAGCAATTTTTTTAATGAAAGATATTTAACTATATATGTAACCACTGTTGTTTTAGTTAAACACATCTAAAATGGGTCCATTGACATTCCCAGAGAAATTAAAAGTCGGAGCGTTTAAGAAAACAACACTGAAATAAGTGGTCAATCAGATGCACGTGAAAGTTGTTAATTTCTACAGCTTCTGTCAGGTTGGGTGAACACGGACTCAAACAAGACTAGACTTGACTAGATACTTGACATGAAACTGGAGACAGGAACCCAACCATTAAACGACAAGAAACCAGCACAAGATATCAGACACTGGGAGAATAAATACACACAGGAGAAACGGTAATTGATTAGAAACCAGCTGGGGCAAATCAAAGAGGAGACATGAACACGGAGCCAATGCAGACACGCAGTGCTGCATGTTCACAAAAACACACAGACAGCGCGCAGCTGATGAAAACACAACATGAAAGCACGTGGCTAATATAAATACAACTGCACACAGACCTGAGAGAACGTGGCTCGAGCAGAGCTTATACCGTGTCCACTCAAAAAAACAGAGTGCACGAATGCGAGGAACCACTCGGCATGCACGCTCATGACAAGGACGTACTCAGGTCATGAATGTCCGAACCCCGACACAGACCGAAACTACTCAAGACCGTCTGGGGATCGGACACTATCACCTGCACACAAGACGTTACACAGACAAGTGTGCATGAACACTGTGTGCTCTATATATTACAATATAATATTATAATTTTATTATAGAAATTAACTTTATGTATTTGTAATAACACTATGTACTCTGATGCTGATGAGAGATGTTGATTTTTGCACTGTGGATAAAATAAAGGTCAAGTTTAATCTTAGTTAAACTTCCTGCTTGTCTTCATTACCTTTAACTTGTAATGTGAATTGAAGTCAATATTGATTGAACACATAAATTTTTAGCCTGTCAGCATTAATTTTTTAAGTTGTCAGCCACCACCAGCATTTTTTTTTACCATTTTAACAAAAATTCATGGCCTCCAGAATATTTTGTTGCATGAATATCAGAACATGCATTTGATACGATTCAAGATCGTGAAGGAAGAAGAGGGTCGACTGACTGAAACTGTTTTTATTCACTAAAAACATTAACAAAACAAATGTATGTTCACAAATACAAACAATAACAGAAAATAAAAAGGAGAAACAACTGAATCAATTACTGAACACCTGAATCAACTAAGGTTTTACATCAGAAATAACATCCAGAATATGTGTGTATCTGGTTGAAACTGAACTTGGCAGCTGTTTTGCAGACTTGCAGACAAACCTGTTTTTCACACGTCACTCAAACACAGAACCAGGAAACAGGAATCATGTGAGTTCAGAGAAACACAAACTGAACTGCAGTTGAGCTGTTGTGTGTTTGTGTGTCTCATGCAGTAAAATGGCAGAAGAAAGAATTTCCCAGGTTGAGTTTATGTGTCCAGTGTGTCTGGATCTCCTGAAGGATCCGGTGACCATTCCCTGTGGACACAGTTACTGTAAGATCTGTATTACAGGCTGCTGGGATCAGGAGGATGAGAAGAGAGTCTACAGCTGCCCTCAGTGCAGAGAAACCTTCAGTCCAAGACCTGCTTTAGCTAAAAACACCATTCTGGCTGAAATGGTGGAGAAACTGAAGAAAACTAAACTTTCTGCTGACTGTTACGCTGGAGCTGGAGATGTGCAGTGTGACGTCTGTACTGGAAGAAAACACAAAGCTGTCAAGTCCTATCTGGTGTGTCAGGAATCTTACTGTCAGAATCACCTTGAACATTTCGCATTTCACTTATTTGCACTGTCCATGCTCATTGCACTACCTTAAATCTACTGCTTACCTTAAGCTAACAATTGTATACATCTACCTGTAAAATTCTGTTTATAGTTAGAGACATCTGTATATTCATATACATTTACATTTATAGCACATATTCACCTGTAAATGCTGTTTATAGACACCTGTAATTATATTTATAGCACACACTCACCTGTTATAGTAATAACCATCTGTATATTTATATTCATTGTACATATTACCTGTAAATCCTGTACATCTCCATATCCTGCACTTATGCAACCATTGTATATATCCTGCACTTGCTGCTATTGCACTTCTGGTTAGACCTAAACTGCATTTCGTTGCCTTGTACCTGTACTTGTGTAGTGACAATAAAGTTGAATCTAATCTAATCTAACAACATGAGAGTTGGTTTAAAGGAAAACGACACAATCTGACTGATGCGACTGGACGACTGCAGGACATGATCTGCCAAACACATGATAAACTCCTTGAGGTTTTCTGCCGCACTGACCAGAAGTTTATATGCATGTTGTGTACGATGGATGAACATAAAAACCACGACACAGTATCAGCTGCAGCACAGAGGACAGATAAACAGGTATGAAATAATGTTGACACTATTTAATTGACACCCATATGATCAGGGAACATCATTCACACTGCAGACATCAGCATAAATGAACAGTAGCTGAAAGCAACCATTATCTCTTATCATCCGATAATGGTTGTATCTCTCTGTTACTGGATCTTAGAGATGCAATTGATACAATCACCCACAAAATCCTTCTGAATAGAAAAGAAAATTGTGTTGGAATTAGTGGAATTGCATTAGCATGGTTCAAATCATACTTATCTGACTGTTATCAGTTTGTAGCAGTAAATGAGGAGATGTCAAAAGTTTAGTATGGAGTTCCTCAAGGTTCAGTGCTGGGACAGTTGCTTTTCACCCTACACATGCTTCCTTTGGGTGCAATTACATTAATAGCTCGAGATACAAGCGTCTCTACATACGAGTATTCCAAGATACGAGCAGGCCTTCGGGCAGATTTTTGCTTCTAGATATGAAAGAAAGAAGAAAGAAGAAATGTTACATTTATATAGCGCTTTTCCAGAGCTCAAAGCGCTTCACATAGTAGGGGGGGATCTCCTCAACCACCACCAATGTGCAGCATCCACCTGGATGATGCAATGGCAGCCATATTGCGCCAGAACGCTCACCACACACCAGCTTAATGGTGGAGAGGAGACAGAGTGATGAAGCCAATTATAGTATGGGGGGGAGTGTATGAGGTATGAGTACATTTTTGAGATACGAGCATGCATACTGACGCCGATGCCGACGCACATTCACTTCAGTGTTCACTGACTTCTGTACGCGTCGACCGTAAGTAGCTGATTTACTCTCCATTTTGTTAATTTGTTTTCTATTATTTCTTATGGGAAAACATGATTCTAGATACGAGCAATTCGAGTTACGAGCTCGCCCCTGGAACGGATTATGCTTGTATCTCGAGGTATTACTGTATTAGGGAGCATGGCATGAGCTTTCACTTTTGATACTCAGCTATATATTTCTTCTCATCCTGATGAAACGTACCAATTCACTAAATTAACAGAATGCATAACTGATATAAAAAATTGGATGACTAATAACTTTATACTGCTTAATTATGAAAAAACAGACATTCTAATAATTAGACCAAAAAGTTCTGAGCGTAATAACCTAGACTATTGCCTAACACTCGATGGCCGCTCTGTCTAGTGTTTGTCGTCAGTTAGAAACCTGGGTGTACTTTTGATAACAATCTTTCATTTGAAAGCCACGTTTCTAGCATCTGTAAAACCGAATTTTTCCATCTTAAAAATATATGTAAATTACAACATATTAATGTAATCAATGACAAATGCGGAAAAGTTCATACGTTCATGAGTTCACGGCTAGATTATTGTAATGCTTTACTAGGTGGTTGCCCTGCACGCTTAATATACAAACTCCAGCTGGTCCAAAATGCAGCAGCTCGAGTTCTGTATAGAAACAGGAAGTATGAGCATATTACCCCAGTTCTGTCAAACCTGCACTGGTTTCCTATTAATCATCGAATACATTTTAAAATCTTGCTAATTACTTACAAAGCATTAAATGGTTTATCTCCACAGTACTTGACCGATCTCTTAACACATTATAGTCCTTCACGTCTGTTGCGATCCCAAAATTCTGACCAGCTTATAATACCTAGAATATCAAAGTAAACTCTTGGTGATCGATCTTTTTCCTATTTAGCTCCTAAACTCTGGAACAGTCTTCCTAATACAGTTCGGGAAGCAGACACACTCTGTCAGTTTAAATGTAGACTAAAAACACATCTCTTCAACCTGGCATACACATAACACATTATACATACATTTTTAATCCACATCATATTTGGATAAAATATTAGATGTTACCTTAGAAGAAGAATGGCATCTACGCTGATATTATTCTCTGTTTCTTCCGAGGTTACCGTGGTCAGCCGTATCCGGGCCGTATCCAGATCAGACGAAGGACCTGCACTTGGACACGAGCACAACACTGCCCTGAAGTGTCTGCGGAGACCGTGACTCTACTAAACCTTCCCCTGTGAAGATCATGAACCCATCTCTAACCAGACCAAACTGGATTTAATATTGGACTTGAATTGTTGTCAATATAATAATCATGCACTGTTTGGATGTTGGCCAGAGGAGAACTGGTCCCCCGGCTGAGCCTGGTTTCTCCCAAGGTTTTTTTCTCCATTCTGTTCTTCATTCATTCCGTCACCTGCTGGAGTTTTGGTTCCTTGCCGCTGTCGCCTCTGGCTTGCTTAGTTGGGGACACGTAACACTAAATATTCTTCAATTTTATTGATTTGCCTGCTCTCTTAGAGCTGCTGTTCAGCCAAAACAAAGTTTGTTTTTATTGTTTTCCAGTGACCACTGTGAGGGAAATTATATGCTTTATTTTTCTATAATACATTATGTATCATTTCAGTCTGAACTTTTTTGTCCCTCTCTCTGCCATATATGGAGTTGTTTTTTTCTCTTTCTCTCTACATCACCACACCCTATTAGGGGGAAGGGTTATTAGTATAAGAATCGCCTGTCCTCTTTGTTTCTCTGAGAACTGCATTCTGAATAAACCAGATTTGATTTTACTCGTGTGGTTCATTGAGCTGCGGTCTCCCGAGATCTCGTTAACATCCAGTTGCTGAGTAGACACTGAAAACCAACTACACTGTAGAGCGGTTCTAGCAGTGTTTTGGGGGCTCGTCCGGGATACATCTGGTCAGGTAAGTGATGAATTTGTTTCGCTACCTGTACTAGATGTATCTTTGATAAGGGAATAACCTAGTTAGATAAGTGATGAATTGTTTCACTATCTGAACTGGATGAGGGGACCGATCATTACTTGGAGTCAGATTAAATTCAGACCGTGATCGATCTATAAATAAAGTTGTGAGCTATACAAACGTACGTACGAATTGGGTATTTCAGTGTCTAGTCAATAAACTGTACTAATAATAAACTGTACTAACAATAATGGGTCAATCATATCCTAAACCAGAACCCAGTGAAACACCCAAAGCGTGGATGGAAAGATGTAGTTGGGGATACTACACGAATCCTTATCTTGATAATTTAGCTGGCTGGACAGCAGACACGCAATGGCGGCAATATCCTAGAGAGGGCACTTTCGACCCCGGATTTTTAAAAGTAGCGTATGATTTAACATACGGAGGACAGGGTGATCCTGATTGGTCCTATAACTATATGCAGGGAGGATATGACGTGTGGTATAAAATGGCAGATGTGTGGCGGGATAAAACAAATTCATATGTCCCAAGATCAGTCCTTAAAACCGTTCCTAAACCATCTAAAAGCAAAAAGGCGATGCTAGAGAAATTAGCAAAAGATTTGAAGGCTTATTTATTAAGTGTAAAATCGGCTAATAGAGACCTATCACAGGTTACCAATTGTAAGCAAGGGAAGGATGAAACCCCAGCCCGTTTCTTTGACCGTTTTGCAGACGTATGGGTGAGTGTAGGGGGTATGGAATTAAAGAAATCTGAGGCCAACCCTATGTTCATTGCTACGTATATGTCCAATTGACTACCACATCATAAGGAAGTATTGAAGCACCATCTGTGTGACCGTAATAATTTGACTGTACAAAATGCTGCGGTAAAAATCCGAACCTTAGAATCAGATGGGTTGTTTCCAGATAAGGTAAGGAATGTTGTGTGTGTCTCAATGGGGGGTGGTTATCAGGGCCAGAAGCCTTTTAAGGGAGGAAAAAAACCAGGGAGGTGTAATTACTGCAAAAAACCAGGGAATTGGTACAAAGAGTGTAGACAGAGAATGAATGATGAGCGTAATGGTGTACAAATGCAAGCCCCTTTTAAGCAGCAACCCGGAAAATATCTGGCATACCAACAAGGTCCAGCCCCCGCTGAGGCTCATCCTCAGCCACAGCTGTATGTGCCTCAGTCATACTATCAGCAAAGGCCACCTTCCCCCGCAGCCCAAAATCAGCAGAGGGGAGGGCCAGGGCCTAATGGCAACTAGAGGTGCCCACAGAGCCAGGATTCCGCCACAAGGGGGCATAATGACGCTTTGTTATCTGTAAGCTTTAACTCTGCATTGGGAAACACACTGCCAATTGTTGAGCTTAATGTGAATGGTATGGCTTACTCTTTTCTCCTAGATACAGGCGCCACTTTATCCTCGTTGGGATCCACATATGAAGGACCTGTTTCAGCAACAACAATCAGCTCTGTGGGAATAGATGGGGTCCCTTTTCCTAGTCATATTACCCCACCTTTTACTGTTTTCTGTGTAGACGACCCAAAATGTCGTCTGACACATCGTTTTGTGTTTATGGAAGACTGCCCTTTTAATTTGTTAGGAAGAGATTTGATGTCTAAACTCTCTCTCTCATTATCTTTTTCAGGCTCTAACGAAAATAACATTTGGACTGATAGTTTCGGCCGCGTGTGTGTGCCAG
Organism: Rhodeus uyekii; assembly: GCA_037043235.1. Taxonomy (NCBI): domain Eukaryota; kingdom Metazoa; phylum Chordata; class Actinopteri; order Cypriniformes; family Acheilognathidae; genus Rhodeus; species Rhodeus uyekii. The sequence continues at coordinate 775,986 of JAWRVZ010000161.1, forward strand.
CGTCCTGTGCGCCTTTCATTGTTAGGGAATTTCATGGTGTCACTCACCGCGGCCGAAGAGGGGTAACAGAGGAGATGTCTAAATTTGTGTGCATTCGAAATTTGACAAAATATGTAAATGACACGTTAGATCGATGTGTGACGTGTGCAATGAATAATAGTGCGAAGCCTGTAGCGAAACATCAACAGCTACCATTACCTGAGGGCCCCCTGCAACAATGGCAGGTAGATTTCACTCATCTGCCAAAGAGGGGCCCCTACAGATATCTACTGGTATTTGTAGACAAATTTTCCAGGTGGGTGGAAGCGTTCCCATGTCCCAAAGAAGACGCCTCCACCGTGGTCAGACATCTATTGAAGGAAATAATTCCTAGATACGGTATACCACTCGCCATTGACTCTGATAAAGGCCCTGCTTTCATTGCTAAAGTATTAATGGACATGACAAAACAGCTCCAGATCACCTGGAAGCATCACATTCCGTATCATCCACAGTCCTCAGGGATCGTGGAGAGAGCGAACAGAACGATCAAAGATAAGTTGAGAAAAGCCATGCAGACGGTTGGTCACCAAGACTGGCCCACATTGCTGCCTGCTGTCCTAGCTGATATGCGAATGGCACCCCATAAGGGTCTAAAAGGTCTGTCACCATATGAGATGGTGATGGGACGCCCTTTCCCTGCACCATGGAGAAAGGGTGGGGGTGTGTTGGGCAATGGGGGATGTGATGTACCATTAAGTGAATATGCACAATTGTTGATTAAAGCTCTACACGAAAATTGGAGCAAAATGCATTCGAGTTCAGCACCTTTGCCAATTGACACGACACACCCCTTTCAAGTGGGTGATGAAGTAAGCTGAACACGCAGCGCTGTCTATGACATAAGAATTATCAGCTCCAATATCCTTACCAACTATTATTTCATTTCCTATGATATTGTTATTGATTGAACTATCAGAATGCAGTTCCTTGTTTTATTGATGAGCTCACTGTCCATGGGATGGAACTCAAGACCAACTGATAATTTGTTTTGGCAGTATGCTAATAACACTGCTAGGATGTATACCAACGAATCATGTTATGTATGTCAACAAGTGATGTCGTCTGTTGTTAGCCTGTCGCTACCCGTGATGCACCAACAGAATCTCACCCAAATATGTGTACAATCGGAAAGTAACGGTTCCAGGTATGATTGGGTTCCTTCAGGCTCGAAATGCCTCCCTTTCTTCGTTAAACGATCCTTACCCCACAAGCTTTCTCCCCATGTCACGATACGTCCACAGTTCCCACTGAATTTTGTGTTTGTTTTTTGTTACAGCAACACAGGGATAGGAACGTTAGGCACAATAAAGGAGAGAAGATGTCGAATAATAGTCAATAGAGATTGGGGTTCTTCCAGGGGAGGTAATTATTCAGAAAAGCACCCCTCTGACCTTATGCAGATTAGATGTCCACAAAAACGTAATTGTATCACGTTGAATATTGATTGGTGGTGGTATTGTGGCCCAAATTCATTGTTCCCGGACATTCCAGGCAACTGGTCTGGTATCTGTGCTCCAATTCAACTATCTTACCCTGTCCAGATATTCCAGCGGATCAACCAGCATCGACCCACACGCCGCCACAAGAGAGACGTATCAATGGATGAGGTTCCCACTGAGCATCGCCTGACCACTCACTGGACAAGGTGGTGGACCTCTGTGTTCTCACAGTTCGGCACTGTCTCTCAGTGGACTCACATTGAGGTCCTGCATTATCGACTAGCTAAGTTTGTCAATGACACCACGGATGGAATGGCCGGTGTGAGAACGGAACTGGGTGCCCTGCGCCTGATGACCATGCAAAACCGCCTGGCATTGGACATGTTGTTAGCAGACAAAGGAGGTGTCTGTGCCATGGTGGGGGATCAGTGCTGCACCTTCGTCCCGGCTGAAGATGAATCTGAGGGCGCTGTGGGTCATGCTGTGCAAGAGATGAAGAACACTGCGCATAAGCTGTACGGAGATGAGACCAAGGACTGGGGATGGGGTTTGATGCACAATCTGTTTGGATGGGTGACACCACTTATCACCATGATAATTCCTGTACTACTGATTCTTGTGGCCCTATGTACTTTTGGGCCCTGCTTGTTGCAATGTCTGATGAATAGAGTGTATAGTATGATTGATGCAACCACCAGGCAACATAGATATGTACCAGTGAATAATGCTTAAGCTTTTAGCTTAAAAGAGGGGACTGAGGGAAATTATATGCTTTATTTTTCTATAATACATTATGTATCATTTCAGTCTGAACTTTTTTGTCCCTCTCTCTGCCATATATGGAGTTGTTTTTTTCTCTTTCTCTCTACATCACCACACCCTATTAGGGGGAAGGGTTATTAGTATAAGAATCGCCTGTCCTCTTTGTTTCTCTGAGAACTGCATTCTGAATAAACCAGATTTGATTTTACTCGTGTGGTTCATTGAGCTGCGGTCTCCCGAGATCTCGTTAACATCCAGTTGCTGAGTAGACACTGAAAACCAACTACACTGTAGAGCGGTTCTAGCACACTGTAAAGCTGCTTTGAAACAATCTGTGTTGTAAAAAGCGCTATATAAATAAAGGTGACTTGACTTGACTAAATCTGAAACAGTTATACTTTTTTTGCTAACCTGCTACTGTGGTTAGTGGTTTTCCAATTTCACTGGCAACTAACTGCCTACAGTTTTGTTGTTGAAAATTAGATTTTATATTATTAAAGTTGACTATGGTGTGCTAAAATTGAATTCCGCTATATTTACACCCCTTTTATTTGTTTTATTTGTTTACAGGTTATCATTACTTTATAAAGTTGTGCATAAAGCAATTTTTTTTAAACATGCATAAAAAGAGTAACTTATTATTATGTTAACTTATTATTATTTACCAGTATATAATAAAAAGTGGTACAGGGGTGTGTGAGATTCATTGAAAAGACAAAACAAAACAGACAGAGAAACATTGTTATATATATATTAATATTTATAAACAAAAGCAGTAACTTATTGTATTGCAGGGGAAAAATCAGAAGAACACCAGCACACTGTCTTTAATTTGTGGTAGAAACAGGGGGTTACTTTATTGCATCAGTCACTTTGCTCACAGCTGATTGGTCTAAATTTGGTTTAAGATCTCTTACCCAGAACACAGTCTGCAGGTTACGCTACTATGGCGATAAATAAACACCACTAAAAGCCAAAATACTTTCATGGTGCCTAAAACCCAGGGCTTGGTGTAAACTAAACTGAAACATCTGGTTAGCCACCTAATTTGGCTTCATGGTGTACAAAACAAACATATTATTATATTATCGGACTGATCTTCTAAGATCACAAAAGGAAAGAGATCCCCAATGGCACACTAATGAATTTCAATAAATTAATTACTGCTGACATCAAAACCCCTCCTGCAGTGTTTCAGAAAGAACTTGAAATAAAATCATAATTACATTCCAGCTTTTCTTTTTCCTCTGGATTTACCAACATTTGTAATTTCAACATCCCATCAAAACAGAGAGATATGTCTATAAACACATACCGTTTCAATATATTAATATAGTGTTGTTTATAGATATATTTTGTGAAAACAGGTTTGGTCAACTTTTAGATCTATAATGTAGATGGCAACAATAAGTTAAAGCAACAAGTCATACATTTTTTAATTAAGAGGTTTTCAATCCTGATCTTGGAGACACACCGATCTGCACATTTTGGATATCTCACTTATCTGGCACACTCCATTCAGGTGATGAAAATCTCTCCTAACAATCTGATGACCTGAATTGGGCGTGTTAAAAAATGGACACAGAAAATTTACAGAGCAATGGGTCTCAAGGACACAAACTGAGAACCACTGCATTCAATGTTTCACTATTTAAAATAATTAAATTATAGGAAAAAATGTCATTGCTTGGAAAAGTGACAGCTTGTTTGTGATGTCTCAGTTGTTTTTCACAGAAAGTTCTTACATTTTACAGAGAAACGCTGAAGATTCAGGATAAACAGCAAATCCAGCATAGAGGGGATCAGTGAATGTGGTGTTGAATGTGTGTAAGTGTGTGAGTATGTGTGTGTCAGAGACGCTGTAGAAGGACAGAGTGCCGGCCGGCACATCCAGATACACTCCTACTCTATTAGAGGAAAAAGGGAAGGGCATATTATTGCTCATATTATTGTGCCATATAGTAAATTCATTAGCACAACAATACAAAGACCAGGATTTGTTATTGTATCCCAACCAACAATTACTCCCGCCTTTCCTGCTGATTATTTTACATGTCACTGATATTTCAGCACCCTTCCCACTCCATTCAGCCTCCCAGTAACAGCGTCCAGTCAGACTCTCTCCACACAGAACCTGCTCACACCCATCAAATCTCTCTGGATGATCAGGATACAGTTGATGATCTTTCACATGTGTAATCTTCCTATTCCCCTCAGACAGGATGAGTTGAGTGTGTGCTGTGTTTGGATCTAGTGTGAGAACACAGGCATCTGAACACAAGAAAAAATAATGCATGAAGGACAGTTTTAGAGCTGTGTGTGCGTGTTCTTGTTTAGCTATACATGTGAGAGCTCAATGTTTTCAATTATATTGTGATAGAATATAACATCTGCATAGTAATGAGATTCTACTGGTCATCACTAGTTAAAAAGGCCTTAAAATCTCCCGAAATATGTTTTTGTTTAAATCTAGTGCTTTGCACATCTCTCTGTGATGAGTACATTTAGGAATTAGGTGATAGAAAATGTAATACGTAACCTTATCAATAACGTCTCAGGTTATGTATGTAACCATAGTTCTCTGAAGAGGGAACGAGACGCTGTATCGAAACGCTAGAGGAAGGCATATCGTCTTGTGAAGCACTATTGAATCAATCGAACGAGTGTGAATGCACGTTGCAAGATACACTGGAAACCGGAGGCGGCAGCTTAGAGGAGTGTCTGAAGCAAGCCCGGAAGGTGATAGGAGCTGAGGCAGAAGACGCAGCATGGGAATTACTACATTACTATAGTACATTACGTAAATACGTAACCTGAGATGTTCCTTTTCCACACAGGGTTCCCATATAACATCACCTCAATGACAAAGGCCTGATGAGTGTAACATAGCTTGCTACGAAAGCACCCCTGTCCACAGAGCGCAGCTGAAGTCTAGTTGGTAGAACCTCATAAAAGAGTGCGGGGAGGATCAGTCTTCCGCATCCCATACATCGGCGAGGGAAAAATAGAAGAACGTAGTCCAGCTGACTCGTAAGCCAGGGAGATAGCCTCAACTATCCATCTTCTTACAGTTGGTTTAGATGCCGGGGCCCACTTGGGGGTCCCAATGAAGACGAACAGTTGGGTGGTCTTACGCCACAGGGAGGTTCTAGTACTGGACAGATGTTGTTCTTGAGTTCTTAGTCATGATCACTGAAGGGAGTAAGACAGAAAGCCTGCAGTACGATAGAGCACGCCATGTTGGAAAGAACTTTAGGAACATAGCCTGGCCTGGGGAAAAGGAATGTGTTTACAATCCCATGCGTTGTAGATCACCTATCCTCTTTAAAGAAGTGATAGCGACGAGAGAAAGATGGTTTTCAGAGATGGAAACTTGACAGGAATCTCCTCAGTGGGTTCAAAGGGGAACCTTAGATTGTACTGCAGGCCTCAACCACAGAGAAAATATGAAACTAAGTGGTCCCTGATAATAGAAATACCAGAGGTATGTGATAAGCAGCTATGACAGCCAGGTAAACCTTCAGGGTGAAAGAGGATAAGCATGCAGTGAATTTGTCTTGTAGACACTTCAGCACGTTGCCAATATGAATTTTTTTTTCTCACTGCACCAAGAAGTAAAGAGTTTCCACTTTATGACATACAGTTTTCTCTTGGAGGGAGCTCTGAAGTGGAGGATGGTCTCAACAACCTCGTTTGAGAGACTAGAGTCTATGAGCTGTGCCCTCTCAGACGCAAAGCCCACAGTATCCAAAGTTTTGGGCAGGGATGTACTATCAAGCCGGAAACCACACTCTGCCCCGCCAGCATGGGACAATTAAAGTGAGACGGACCTTGTCAAGACAGACTTTCTCGACAACTCCCGGGAGCAGAGCAATTGGAGAAAGGAGTACAGACATAGCCTTGACCCCATCTGAACCATAGCGTCCAGTCCAAAAGGAGCTGCATAGTGATTAGTGACTTGGTCACTAGTAACTAGTGACTAGCCTAGTTTGATGCTCTTGACTGCTGAGAGGATTGCATTGATGTCACCACAACTGAATCCCAGACAGCGCCTAAGAAGGTGGTCCTCTGGAGAGGAGAGAGCACACTCTTCTTCATGTTCAGTCTCAACCCCAATTCTTTTGATGTCATAAAGAACGACATCTCTCAGAACAGGACAGTTGCAGCATTGGTGCCTCTGTCTGCTTGGAAGTAACCACCCAAGAGCGTGCTTTGGGGTACAGGCAGACGATTTAGGATCTGCCGGGTAAGAGCTGAGATAAGGCAGAGCCTGTCTCAAACCCCATTTGAGATCCCCAGGACATACAGTAGCTCTCCGGTGTGCCTCAGCAACAGTGTGACCCGAGCTCTAAGGAAAGTGGGCCTCAGTGGTCTCATCGATGACTGCCAGGCGAGAGCGGAGTGTACGCAGCAATAGCTGCTCACAATGGGGACAGTATATACATTAAATATATATCATATATTTAATATATATGATATATATTACAATCCAGCACATAATCTATATATAATATATATTATATCTATAATATATGATATATATTATAATCCAGCACATAATATAATCCAGCACACAGAGTGCTTACTGAAGACACTCAAAGCTGCCGCTTCCAGTTTCCAGCACCTTTATCAATCTGGTTCATCATGTCACTGTCATATTGCATTCCTATTTGATCATTTCAATAGTGCTTCACGAGATGATATGCTAAAGCATTCTCCTAGCGTTTTGACGCAGTGCAAGTTTCTGGGAAAGGGAAATTATAGTTTATGATAAATGATAAATTTATGAGTATGATAAAATCAATGGAAGTCTATGTAATGTACTCGCTAATATAGTCAAAAAAAAATTTGTAAAGCAGAGAAAAAAACCTACATTTTCTCAATCCTGGTGTGATTCTTAAAGGTCCTCCATTATCCAAACTAGAAAAAGACAAATAAACCCTTATGATAAATGACTGATCATTAAAATTCTAATAACAAATAATACCAACAGAGCTCCAAAGACACATCAGCTTAAAAATTCAACAGCACCCACAACACAGTGAGAAAAAAATTGAAGAGCAATTAAATACAAAATAAATAGATCTGTTAATAATAATAAATAGAAAGAACTCTTTTTTTTTTAACTCTCAAAAGACCAAAGTTATTGTTTACTGTTAACTTTTACGTTTCTGAACTTAAAATATCACTTGGAACAAGATCATCAAATAATAAACAGAAGCAGAAATGCCCAGATTAGAGTGAGCTGAAGGCTTCTTCTGAAGCAGGTAAAGATACACTACCTTAAAATAGTGTGTAAGTGTACATGAAAGAATTTGTTAGGTATTAAAACCAAAAGGTGGCCATAAAACACAGATTTTATTTATTTTTATGTTGTTGTTTTTTATGTGTTCATGTATATGTACTGAATGTGTATACATATTAGCACCCATCTCTGATTAGTGATCTTGATTAAAAACCTGTTACTTCTCGACATACTTGAGTATCTGCAGTGAGCAGTTGGGATCCTTCAGTTTGTTGTTGAGTAGCTTGACTCCTGATTGTCCTGGGTCATTGTAGCTCAGATCCAGCTCTCTTAGGTGTGAGGGGTTAGAACTTAGAGCTGAAAACACATAACCACAGCCTTCCTCTGTGACCATACAGCCTGACAACCTATAGACAGACAGACAGACAGACACACACACACACACATACACAGTTGGAAAATCAACAACATGACTGGCTGATTTAATGTTATCCTTTACGTTTTTACAGACCTTAGTATCTCCAGCTGACAATGTGAACTCTTCAGTCCATCTGAGAGCAACTTCACACCTGAATCCATCAGATCATTGTTACTCAGATCCAAATCTCTCAGGAAAGAGATTGAGGATTGCAGAGCTGATGCCACAATTTTACAGCACTGGCCACTGAGATTACAGCCAGCAAGACTAAAACAGAGTAGAACAGAATTTGTGTGTGTGTAAAATCTCAAATAGTTCAAATCTGACTCACTCAAGATATGTACAAATAATAAGTTTCTTCAATGAGTGTACAAAAAAAACATATTTAAAAAAGCACTCACAGAGCTTTTGTGCAGTTGTTCACAGATGATATCAATCTTTTTCTACCCTCATCTGATGTGTTGTATTTCTTGAGGTCAAGCTCATCCAGCACCTCCTCTGACATCTGAAGCATGTAGGTGATTGTTGAGCAGTGAGCAGGAGAGAGTTTCTTCTCTAATTGTTTGTCTGACTTCACGAACTCCTGAATATCTCTGGACAGAGTCTGATCTTTCACCTCCAGCAGACAGAGAAAAAGATTGATGGATCTTTCAGTGGAGAGATCATGTCCATCTTTGATCTTGTCTTTAACATACTCTGTGGTTCTCCTGATGCTCTCTGAGCTGTTCTCTGTGTGTGTCAGAAGATCATGTAAGAGTCTCTGATTAGACTCGAGTGAAATGCCTAGCAGAAACCGCAGGAAAAGATCCAGGTGTCCATTCTTACTCTCAAGGGCTTTATCTACTGCATTTCTATGCAGATTTTGAATTGAGGTAAAATTCTTCAGTGCCTCCATAGTTGTAGTTACATGATAATAAAACACATAGAAAGCAGCAAGAAACTCTTGGACGCTCAGATGAATGAAACCATAGACTTTTCTCTGATGAATCACAGATTCCTCCTTAAAGATCTCAGTGCAAATCCCACAATACACTGAGGCATCAGTGATGTCTATGCCGCTCTCTATCAGGTCCTCCTTATAGAACGTCACATTGCCCTTCATCAGCTGTTTGAAAGCCACTTCAGCAAGTTTCACAATCACTTCTCTGTTGAACTGCAGGAGTTTCTCTGGATCTCTTTCTTCATACTTATGATTCATCATGCTCATCTGAATCAGCAGGAAGTGGATGTACATTTCAGTCAGAGTTTGAGGGATTTCTGCACTCAGATCTTCTTTCAGGAGCTTTTGAAGCACAGTGGCTGAGATCCAGCAGAAGACGGGTATGTGGCACATGATGTGGAGGCTTCTTGCTCTTCTGATGTGTGAGATGATTCTGCTGGCCTGATGCTCATCACTGATTCTCTTCCTGAAATATTCCTCCTTCTGAGGCTCATTAAATCCCTGAATCTCTGTCAGACGGTTGATGTATTTGGAGGGGATCTGATTGGCTGCTGCTGGTCTGGTGGTGATCCAGATGAGAGCAGAGGGAAGCAGATCTCCTTTCATGAGGTTTGACATCAACACACCCACTGATGAAATCTCAGTCACATCAGAAACTCTCTGAGTATCTGAACACATCAGTGTGATTCTGCTTTCGTCCAGACCATCAAAGATGAACACAACTGTACATTCATCATAAATCTTTGAGTTCAGATCTTGAAGTTCAGGGTGAAAGTCCAGCAGAAGTCTGTGAAGACTGTACTGATGATCTCGTATCAAGTTCAGCTCTCGAAATGGAAGCACAAACACGAAATCTACATCCTGATTGGCTTTTCCATCAGCCCAGTCCAAAATGAACTTCTGCACAGAGACGGTTTTTCCGATTCCAGCGATGCCTTTAGTAAGAACAGTCTTGATTTCGTCTTTCTCCTCACATCCTGGTTCAGGTGTGGCTTTAAAGATGTAATTGCAGTCAATTGGAGTGTCTTGTGAGTGTTGTGTTCTGGCTGTTTTCTCCATCTGTAAAACTTCATGTTCTTTATTCACTCCTTCTCTCTCTCCTTCTATGATGTAGAGTTGTGTATAGATCCTGTTCAGGAATGTTTGATTCCCATGTAGTTCTATTCCCTCAAATAATCTCTCAGACTTGTTTTTCATGCTGGTTTTGTACTGGTCTTTGACTTTCTGCAAGTCTTCAGTTTTATGTGTGTGTGTCTGCAGAACTGCTTCGGTTTTGACCTGGCTAATGTGGGTATGATAGTGGGATGTAGAGGATGGCATAGATTCTATCAACTCATGTATCCCTCTCCTGCTGAAAAAAAAGAGCAGCAAAAATGACAATGACAGCAATTGCAATGAGCAGCAGATTTATTAGGAATATAACAATATCAGCTACTGATATCAGTTTCTCTCTCTCTCCTTTTCGGAGCATTTTTTTTACATTGCACTAAATGTGATCTACAAAATTGATTATTTCATTGAGTTTCTTTAATGATTTCAAATAATCAAATTTATCTGAGATGCATTACAGTAGAAAATAACTGTTTATACTCACTGAAGATTAGAGGTCACTTGTTCATTACTGAACTCAACAGATTGTACCATGGATCTGTTACTTTTCAGGGACACACCACTTGGTTCTGGAGACTGTGATCTCTGTCTCTTCCTCCTGCTGATAATGACAAACAAAACCGAATTTAAAAGCTCTATCTGTACTATATTGTCACAGTCTTGTCCCATTGTTCACATCCGGGTCCCTTCTATGTATCTTCCAGATCCTTCACTCACCTCTCCGTGTCTAATCACTTAATCACAGTTAAAGTGTTTTGTTTTTTCATTGTTGAATAAATAGAGTTTTTGTTGGAAACTTGTAGCTCCTCGTCTTCCCTCCACATCGCACACCGTTGAATGACAGAACGATCGACCGGGTTTGTCGCTCAAAAGGACTTGTAATGGAGTACGAGCAGCAACTATTGTGCATCGCTCAAATGAGAAACAGGGACTTCAGCCAGTTTGAGTTTTCTTTTGTTGCTTGCCGTGCTCCTTTGCCGGATGACACCATCAAAGCGCTGTTCAGGATGGGGGCAATCCACCATTTCTCTGGGAACCTTCCAGACACCACCGGCCTGAGCTGGGCGGAATCTGTGGTCAGTGTCTACCCAATCCAGACAGCAGAACCCGTCAGCCACGCCACCTTCGCCACACCCGAGTGCCACAACCGAGTCCCACGACCGGACGCAGACGAAAAAAGCGACGCAAGAGGAGTAAAGGGGCGTCCTCCATTACCGCTGTGAACTTCTCACCCAAGTATCACCTATGCCTCCTGACGCCATCCCAGGGAAGCCCTTCAAAAAAAGAAGTTACAACTTGAGGGCGGCTGGGGCAAAGGAGGCGGAGCCTCCGTGGGTAACCAGGCTCTCAGCGCCACCCTGGACATGCCCGTCATCCTGGCCCTTGGTCCCACCTGCACCACCCTGGTCCCCCGTGTCCCTGGCACCAGCCTGGAGAACTCCCGGACTCTGTGCATACCGGTCTCCAGGGTGCCCACCCCCCCACTCATGTCTTGGCTGATGTCTTGTCGGTCTAGTCCTCCTCCTGTTCCCCCTCCCTTCCCTCTGCAAGGTGTCCCTCATGCGGCGTGAGGTCACACCTTGTGGGAGGGGGCGTACTATCAGAGTCGTGTCCCGTTGTTCACATCAGGGTCCCTTCTATGTATCTTCCAGATCTTTCACACACCTGTCCGTGTCTAATCACTTATCTAAGTCTCGTCAGCTGTTCCGACTCACCGACTGCATGATTCTGCAATAACTTTGTATAAAAGCATCTGTCAATGCTAAAATGGCCTGTGTCTTACCTGGGTTCAGAGGTCACTGTTGCATTTTTTAATTCAAGTGTATGTTTCCTCATGGATTGATCACTCTTCACAGACTCACAGCTTGATTCGGGAGATGGAGAACTCATTTCAGAGGAACTCATGTCTTCCGCTTCTTTTTCATTATGGAGACTCATTTTAGTGTTCTTTTACTCCCATTTGCCAAAAGATTGTGGGGAGACTGATTTCAAACCTTTTATGTGGAAACACAGAATTAAAATTATGTAGTAAAATTATACAATAGAATTGAAAGATACAACATTAGTACAGTCTTAATCTGTCTTAGGAAAGTCTTAATTACATTGAGTACACTGACTGTCTCAGTCAGTCTTGTCAGCTGTGCCCCATCATGCTTGTGTATTTAAACCCCATGTTTCCTTCAGTCTTGGTCGATAGTTGTTAATGTCAATGTCAGATTGTACTCCATGTCGTTTGCTCTAACATTATGCATAAGAAGTGCCTTTTTGTTTTTGTATACTTAAAGTGTTTTGTTTAAGTTCATAATTCAAAGAATATCTTCAGTTACTTTCTGTGCCTCCGTGACTTCCTCATGCTCATCCTCCTACACAATGTCTGAAAGCAATATCAAAAAGATAGTTATTTAAAAGTTAAGTAGTCTTAAGTAGTATAAATGTATTGCATTTTAAATCTGTTAAAATATACTTTATTGTGCTCTAATTTTCTTGGACTGAATAATCCCTATAACAGACTATCAACAGTCTATACAGAAACATTTAATATTTTTCTCAATATCTCTAAATCTCACTATCTTGTTGTCCTGTCATGTCGCTTCACACTTCCTGTTTACTTCCATGTAGTTCCTGCGTCATCTCCTTCATCCATCTCCTCCATCTCCTTTCCTGTATATAAAGCCTCATGTTTCCCTTGTCTTGGTTGAATGTTACCAATGTTTGCCCGTGTGTGGATGTTCTGCCCATGCTCCGTGGTTCTCCATGATTCTATAGTTTTTGCACATGCATGCTCTTTTGTAGGGATAAACAAGTACCGCATTATCTGTATCTGTATCTGTATATGTATCTGTTAACCATATGAATCATCTGTATCTGTATCTATATTCGGATTGGGCGGTGCCTAATCCGGAAGTGGGCGGGTTGTCTTGAAATGGTTGGGGCTTTAACCAGTATGTTATTGTTAATCATGCAATTGATATGGGTTGATCAGAAATTGTTCTATTTATTGCTGATTAGAAAACTATTTACATGACAGCATCAGCATAGAGCTTCAGATCAATGGTTTTGAACTATACAGAACAAGTTTTGCAACAATTAATACAACACATGCGGTTGCAATTATGAAGAAAAATGTATTGAACAAGAGTTTTCGTCAAAAGCTGTTTTTAAGATCTGCATTCCGTTATTTTGTTATGAAATACAGCAAGAAAGTGTCAGACACTCAGTGCGCGAAGTTAAAAAACTGTTTAGAGCCAGCAGACGGTAAAAAAAAAAAACTCTGATGAGCGGCATAGAGTGTGTGTGTGTGTGTGTGTATGTGTAGCTAATTCATTTGTAATATAGTTTTTATACCACTACTTTATTTTTTGTGTGAAGTCAAAAAACTGGTTAGAGCCAGCAGACGGTTAAAAAAAGAAAAAGAAAATCTCCAACAGGCAGAGAATGCTAGTCGCATTCTATCAAGCACCACGTCTGAACAAACCCCACGTTTACCCCAAGTAGAACTGGTTAATAAGTAAGTACTACAAGCAAACCGAAATAAAAAAAACTGAAGCTGAAGAAACCCTAAATGTTAACGGAAAAGACCCGCGAACCTGAGTGACTGAGGGAGAGACAGAGAGAGAAAGAGAGCTGTTCTCTTCTCAGTGTTCTGCGTGTGAATGAGCAGAGCATGACAGCAAATCTGCATGTGTAGGGGAGGGGCGCTGTGACTAGCCTGCCTATAACAGAACGCAGACACAGTCAGCTGCCCAATGAGGTAGATATTGACTCGTATTACTCCCAGATATTGACTCGTATTACTCTTGGAATGCTCGTACTCGGCAAAAGTGCTTTATCCGTACCGGATACTCGTTTCAGCCGAGTATCCGGCTCAACTTTTATTTAACATGTAAAGTGTTTTATTTTGAGTTTTGTAAATAAAGTGACGTCGCCATGATCCTGCCTCTCCTTGCCTATTAAACCTTCACAAAGACCTGCCTCCCTTAGTTGCTGTTGCTACATCCAACAAGCCATGGCAATCTCATGCTACACATCATGTTCTCACACAATTAAAAATATGTTATGGAGCAAAAAGCAAGTTAGTTTAGTCTCTTTGCTTTCAAGTTTTTACATTTTTAAGTACAGTGGAATATGGTTATGTTGACGGCCTCGGGGGTTGCAAAAAAGCATTGAGATAACCGAGGATCGAGATAATCAAAAGCTAATATGACAATTTTTTGATGAAGCGATCGGCATGCTATATAAATGTACATACACTGTATATGTTTTCTAACAACAAAAGGCATATGTGCACCAACTAACAGCAGAGATTTACCAGTATACAATAAAAAACACCTTCGATTCTCCATACAAACCTTTAATTATATTCTCCAACATTGCAAACAAAATTTCGCTCACAGCATAAACAGTCACAACACATTTGCTCATAACAGTCATTTTGGTCAAACACAGTAATGAAAAGTATTGCACACACGGATACTATGGTTTCTTTAAAGTCTAAAATGCTTTTTTGCGTTTTGCCTTTTACGGTCTGCTTGAAAACAAATACTTCTAAGCTTCTATCAGTAACAACGTCTTTGTCGATATCAATGTAATCTGGGAACTCCTGCGTCTCTGTAGGTGTGTAATCTGCGTTGTGTAATTTCCTAATCACTCTTGAACACCAGCATTCGTCCCATCAAAAAAAAAAAGAATCAATGAAACATTGTGTATATCACAAAAGTGCTCGAGGTCACAATTCTATAGCATGAAATCATCAATTACACAACATACAGCCCTTATGACACGACCACACAAACTAATGCGGCCTACCGCTGTAAAATCATAATCCGACTGGACAAAATGTAAAGCGGCCGGAAGGACTGGAAAGACCAAAAATGGTCATGCATGCACGTTCAAAACGAACTCGGTGCATGCGCAGTGAACTAGGTACTATCTTTAGTCACGGGATCGAGATAACCCATGTGAAGTGGTGAATTTGTTCCTCTTTTGTGCTCGAGATATCAGGGTTCGGCGACATAAAAGAATTGACATAACCGATGAGAAAATGCTAGGAAAAATAGGGAGTTTGGCGGTTCCACTTCAAAACCGTCAACATAATAGGCTTGGCGAGTTAACCAAGGTCGAGATAAGTGAACTCGACTGTAATTCAAACAATAAAATCACTTTGTGACCATATTATGTGGTGACGGATTGCTGTAGTGCCTCAGTTCAAGCAATGCATCATCTTTTTTGACTATAGCAACAAATAAACAAATAATAGTAAATAATATGTATGTTATTTAACTTTTGAACTTTTCTCTTCTTCACCAAGCAAGTAAACAACAAAAATTTAATTTTCAATCCATATTTTTAGAATTTCTAAATTGTTTGGTTTATGCCTAGTCACAAAAACAAACACTATATGCCTGTGATTTTAACTTGTCTTATACTATTGGGCACCATCCATTAATTTGCTTAGTTTGACCATACTACACAAAACATAGAATTTATTTGTATTTTATTTTATTTTGATTATGTATCCTTTATTTTTATAATATTTAAATTATTTGTGTTTCTCAAGCACACTTGCACTTTCATTTACAATATTTTACTATACTTTGCAGTACTTGCAAACTTATTTAAATCTGATTAAATATTTGTACACATGTATTACATGTTGAGTTTGTTACAGGTAATAAAAATGTATACACTTAAATATTGAAATTGTATTTTTTGTGCTCTCTTCTCGCTGTTTTTACACCAGTGGGCTCAATTTTTTTATCTCGCCTAGGGCTCGACAACCCTTCGGGCCGGCACTGGCTCAGGGTGCGTGGGCATCGCCCCGTGACCTTGATTGCAAAGCTCCTTTATGTGCAGGCACAGCATCTCGATGTTGTGCTGCTAACTGCGGCAACTCAGCCAGGGTAAGCCATAGTCGTCGACATAGTTTCGGACACGATAGTCCCTTGCAAGTGCAGCGGAGCTTAGAGCAGCGTCCCCTCCTAGGTGAACGTGCGGGGCGAGAGCGCCAGACCGAAAAGGAAGCACCGATACTGGTACGCCTTCCCCCCTGAAGGCGAACCACAGGAACTTCCCACTGTGGAAGGATGGAGACGAGGGATTATACGTCTCTGATGTCGACCGTGCCGGACCAGTTATACCTGATCCGTACTACGATCTGCTTGAGCGTCATATCTCATTCATTTTGAATTTTAGACGCCTAACTGCGACTTAAGAGACGCGAATCCAGAATGAGCCGCAACCCTCCATCCTCCCTTGGAACTATGAAGTACCGGCTATAAAACCCGGACTTGCTGTTCGCGAGGGGTACATACTCGATGGTCCCTTTCACCAACAAAGTGTCTATTCCTTGTCCCATGACTAGAGCCTGCTGAGGGCCTACCACTGACCCAAGAACCGGGGTGGTGAAACCCCGAACTGAATGGCATACCCTAAGGTCACCGTGCGCAGGACCCACTGAGAGATACCGGGTAGCCGTAACCACGCGTCCCGGAATTCTACTAGGGGAACCAGCCTCCCGGGTCAGGTCTCTGGTAATACGAACATATCCACCACTGAGCCGGGGCTTTTTCCGGAAACCCGGGTGGATTGCTCTAGGACCCTCCTTAGAGGAGGTGGTTTTCCCATGGCGGGCTGACTCTGGAGCTGCACATGGGAGACACCACCTTGTTGCGGCTTGGTGTCAGGGCCGCTTAGTCTTAGCTTTCTTGGCGTCCAGGACAACTCTCAAATCACCCTTTCCACCAGCAGACTGAACTTGTCGGCCCGACCTTCCGGGGACTACCGGAGGAAGGCGGGTCGCGACACTTTGTTTCTGAGCGGCCCTGTACGAGGAGCTCTGAGACCGCGCTTGACTGACGGTCTCACGTGGAGGGCGGCGGGGAAGAACTTTACTGAACGCCGCCTGCTGTTATGCAGCCTCCTGAAACTTGTCGTCGACGCTTTTTACGGCATCGCCGAACAAGCCCGAAGGGGACAGAGGGGCGTCCAGCAAAACAAATTTGTCTTTGTCCTTTATAGCTGATAAATTGAGCCAAAGGTGTCTCTCCGTGGCCACCACAACTGCCATGGAGCGGCCGACAGAGTAGGCCGTTTCCCTAGTGGCCCGAAGAGACAAGTCCACGGTCCTGCGCAGCTCTGCCACTGCCTCCGGACCGATGCCGCCGCCCTCGTTGAGGTCCCCAAGCAACTCAGCCTGATAGGCCTGCAGCAGTGGCGTAGTGTGTAGGCACGCCGCAGCCTGACTTAAGCTGAGTATGCTTTCCCCACCATTGACGATGTGACGCACATCGGCTTGGAGGGGAGCGCCGGAGCTTTAATGGAGGACGCAGACTGGGGAACGAAGTAACTCGCAAGAGCCTCGTCCACTTTCTGCATCCCCCCATAACAATGACCTTGAGCCCCTATGAGGTTGGTATACATCTCACTATTTGGTGTATGAACCTTTTCGGCTGGCTTTCTCCAAGATCTAGATACCTCAGCATGTAAATCGGGTTGAAAGGGCATAGCTCGGCGCGGGGGAGTGACGCGAGCAGGCAGGTAACGCTCGTCTAAAATACTTTTCCTAGGACGAGCGCTCCTGGTCTCCGCCGGCCAATCAATCTCCAGACGAGAGACCGCTCGCGCCACAACCTCAACTAACTCCTCAAAAGACGGCGAGGAGGGTGGCGAAACCTCCTCGACCGGGTCAACACTAGCTAGATCCATCTCACTTCCTGAACTTGATAGAGCTAGTGTTGGAGTCACAGCACGAACATCTCTCGGGGAGTGTTCGTGACTGGGACCCTCTTGATCTCGTGAGGGCTGAGGTAAGGGAGGACCCACCCCAGCTGCCTCAGCAAGATCCATTTGTGATCCCCAGGACTGGGAGCGCCGCAGAGCCTCAGCTGCTGCAGGTCCCGAACCGCGGGGAAGGCGGTTACAGGCCGCCAGGCGGGAGCGGAGAGCATGCAAGGAGAACTTCTCGCAGTCCTTACAGCCGGCATTCTCAAGCGCCGACCGCGCATGCTCCACTCCCAAACAGATAACACACATAACATGTGTATCCTTGCCCGTAATAAAACGCGGGCAAAGATAAACACATGGTCTGAAACTCTGTTCATTCGCCACACTTTTCACATATTCCCTGATATTCCCTGATTTTTAAACTATCTTAGTCTCAAAATCACTCTCACACAGACACAGCACGCTGAAGACATTCAGAGCTGACGCGTCCGGGTTTCAGACGCGCTTTTATGCTCTTCCTCATGACGTCACCGGCACGTGCCGGCAGTGACGCATTCACACGCGTTCGTCTCTCATTAGTTGCACAGATCTTCACGTGACCGAAGCAAGGCTACTTCCCCTAGCGCTTTGACGCAGCTCGAGTTCCCTGAAAGGGAACTCATTTTACTTATACAAGAAGCCAACAGTCTTTTAACTTAATTCCGCATTTCTGCCCAGACAGACACTGTCACAAGATAAAACCACCATCTGCAGAGACTGTCACTCAGTCACAACAAAATGCACTCACAGAAATGGATTGTTAAGACATCAAAGAGGACTAGAGCTTCATTATATTTGCTGATGTTGTTGTTTAGTATTCATGAATTTTAAAGATACAGTTATCATGCATCATTATGTATCCAGCTCACAGTCCTTTTGTAATGTAAATTCCTAATTTTGGCCAACCTTCTATGGTGGTCAAGAGAGCACAATGCACATCAACTGAAGAAAACACAAAAATAGTTTTAAATAGTAAAACATAAGAAATTTAACTATTTGTCCGCCATTCAGAATCTCCTGATCAAAACACATGTGAAGAAGAAGCAGAATCAAGCGTTAGCACATGTAAGCAGATACACAGTATGGCGAACGGTTTTTGACATGTGATTGAGAATGAGTGTAACTTGTGTGAGTGTAATATCTCACTGGCCTCGTATCTCATGGAGAAGCAGAGGCATAAAAGGTGGAGTGACGCCAGTGAAGGACGAGAGAGGACCAGGCCTAGATTTTTGTTGTGTTTTGAGTGGACTGCCGTCATTACTTTTATTTTGTATTTGTTTATTTTGAAATTACAAGTTGTTAAATGTTTGCCGGTTCCCACCTCATTCTTCTCGAATTAAGAACTGTTACACATTAAAATCATCCATCATAAACATTAATCAGCATATAAAACACAATGGCCTATTGTTACTGTTTTGATCACCATATCTGAATCCCATCTGTAAGTGGTCTGCTTCAAATTTTGTTGAAATTTACCCACATCAAAGAGTTAATAAAAAATAAAAATAAAACCTAGAATACAATTTAGAACCGAGAAACAACAATTTATATTGCTATTTATTTGACAAAAAACAGAGTTCTTGTTCTTTGTTTTGAGATACTGCATGTTTACCAGGGGACATAAAACGTTGTGGAACACACTCCTCACAGCAGAACTCACGACATAAACTTTCTTGTTTGTGCAACAATATTAAGAATCACCGGTTCATCAAAATGTTAATGTATTTCAGTCATTTAAAAACACTATAGGCATTAGAGAAAGATTTATTAATTTGCAAATGTTCAAAGGTTTGTACTGTTTTAGTATTGTTTAATGATATTTAATTGTGTGTTGTATTGATTGTTACGTGTGTAATAGTATGTACTGGCCCACCTATCTTGACCAGGACACTCATTGTAAGAAATATTTTTATATATTATATAATATATATATAAAAAACTGTTATTATTATTGTGAATATTATTCTATAAAACAAAGGACATTATCGTCGACATTTCGGCCATTTTGTTTAGTTTGTACTGAGTCAGTACAGTAACTGACATAATGTAATGTTTTGTGTTTTAAATCCGATATAAAGCAGAGTATAAATCTAAACAGCATCTTATGTTAACATCACTAATGGATAGGTTCTGAACTTACCTCTAAATAGGCTTCTGTTTAAACACCCAGAGTAAACAGGTTTGTGAAGTCCCGGAACGGCGTCTCTACCTTATCTTCTGTTACTTTCGTTTAGCATTGTTTATTCATTCATTGTCAATGGTAACGCTAAACGAGTGATGCAATATCCGTTTGGCCGCTAAGCGCCCTCGTAGAGTTTTTTCTCTCCCGTGGCAAATCGTTTAAAGACGATTCTCTTCGCGACTGGAAGAGTGAAAAAACACTCAGGTTTTTTTTTTTTTAACGCGTTTTCAAATCATCTACCAAAGGTGAGTTACTTTATTTTACTTCCACTGTTACTATTAATGCAATTAATTATAAATTGTGTGAAACATGTCAGAACCTCCAAATGAGGAATTGTTGATTACCAAATCTTCTTCCAATTAATCGTTGTGGGATTTGCACGCTAAATTATGAACGAACATATCTTTTATTTTCGCTTTTGTGTGTTTTTTTTATTTATTTATTTTTATAACTACAAAAAATACTATATTATAATACTATAATACTTTATAATACAATGTCTTTACAGGGCTCATTTTTCAGTGGTTGCAACGTAACGCTATTACAGATTTACTCGCTCTTCTTTCGTTTTTTTACTGCTGGATAAGTCAGTTCAGCGTTATTATCACTTTATTACTTAAATCAGATGCGTTTTCCCGTGGTGACACACCTCATGTTTAACGCGTCACGTGTTTATTACCAGCTGAATTATGAATGGGCTTGACAATTATTTTCAACCTTTGTAATGTTGATGAGATAGTATACATTACTACATAGTTTAGTATGATGTTGAAATGAAATGTTCACTTTGCCCTGTGAGGGTGTTTTCTACCTAGTTTTCTTTCAGGGTTTTACCATAGTAAAAATAATACAGCAACAGTTAGTGCTAGAATGTCGTTCACAATATATGTATAGCTATTTGTTATTAATGTAATAACCTAATTAAATTTGTATTAAATGGCAAATACATAAATGTAAATGTAAAACTTTTTTAAATGCCTTGGGCTGTTTTGTGACATTTATATGGTAAATTGTAATGTAGTTTGCTTGCTTTTTTACTTTATTTTGCCTAATGTGAGATTTTAAAAAATGTATATGTCTGTCTCTTTAATTTGACAATTTTCTTCAATAAATCTTTGCACATAGTGAATCACATTCACTGTCTGTTACATCTTTTATAGTTCTGATTCAGGGTGAGAGAACCAGATTAAGGTTGTTGCGTTGTTTATCATTCTTGAATATGTGGTTTATGGGGACTCATAGGTGTAATTGTTGGGGATTGCACCCCTGATTCCCGGTCGTATGGTTTTGACCTGCAGAGCTCTGGTCAGGGAGTCTTGAGTAATCAGGTTGAGTTAGTCGTTTATTGTACAAGTGGCAATGTACACTTCGTAGTGTACTTGAGATAGTTTCTGCAATACACAAATACCAGAAACACTTAACAACAGATTATTATCAAAAATAGACACCTTTTAACAGTGCAATTATATGAAATATGAATCAAGAATATCAATCTAAAGTAGCAATAATCAAACTGTTATAATAACAACAAAGGCTGCATAGTGCAATAAGGATTAAATGAAAATGCATCATATTATATAAATAATGCAATCGTACTGTATTCTTCATACTGGCAGTAGGTTACACACAAACGTAATATTGTAATTACGAGCAGCGATGTGATTGGGCTAGCACGAAAATATGCTTAATACAAGCGGCATCAAAGATCGACGAATACCCGCATGATGTCACAACAAACATCATAATTTACACATATGGTAATTACCATTAACCATTGCATTCTACGTTATTACTAACAAAATTAGACATAAACTTACTATGTCACAAACTTTCTTGCACATAACACGGCACGAATCGAGCACGCGATTTACTGTTCCGTTAGAGTAACTTAGAGAACTTGTTACGCTACTACAGTGGAATCTACTTATCTCGACCTCCGTTAACTCGCCAACCCTATTATGCCTTTGTTTTTGAAGTGGAACCGCCAAACGGGACGGGATGGCACGGGATGGTGTCAGTGTTGTTTTCGAGGGATTGCTCTTTGTGATCTATTTTGAGGTTTGCTTTCTCGGGCTTTCAGTTGAAAATGTTGTCGTGTACAGTACTACCCCTAAAATGTAATGATTCAACAACAACAAGTCTATCTAAAAATTACTTAAGCTTAATGACTTTATCAGCTGTTCAGTAATGTAGGGAGCAGTGAATGAGGGCTGTGGCAGGAGGAGTAAATGACAGACACAGTGGGTGTGGTGTTTGTTTAACAAATCAAATGTAAATATGTCCAAAAACAAGAGCAAGTAAAGTGTCCAAATAAACAAGGTATCTGGTGTAGCCTACTTGTCATTTCAGGGAATCGTGAAGGAGGGATAGTGATCCGACAGGATGAGTTGAGGAAAAGGGTTTTGTCCAGCGGCTGCATGGGCTTCTCTCTCCTGTCCGAGGTAAGAGGGTCGACAGCTTCTACACAGAGGCTCATTCTCTCCAGGTCACGGATGCTGAGGAGAATGGCGCCCGGCATCCTGGTTTGGTTTCTGAATGAATCTGCATTTTTGAATGAAAGGCAGTTTTAGTTTCATTTGAAAAGTTTCCCTTTTTACTATTTAAAACTGCATTTATTTTAAAGCATTAAACATATAGCATTATTTATTAAATGTATGAAACATTGTTTGATTATACTGTATGATTATTATTGTATGATATACATGATTAATAATGATTGTTTGTATCATTTGATTAGTTTATAAATATGCCATAACATATTTTTAAATGAATATGGAAAGCGAGCTTTCGAAAAATAAAAGACAGTGAAGTACAGTGATGGATTACTGTCAATGATATATATATACATTTAAAATTAAATTACAAAAAAAATGTACAATTTATAAACACTTCTAGAGAGATGAATATATTAATTTATGTTTTATTCTGTAATCCTTATTCATTTTCCCACATTTGAAATATCCTGGACAATGATCTATTAACTATTCTAAACGGTTTGAAAATTTGTATTACCAGAAATTTGATATTGCCTCCGTAAGAGGAAACATTTGTTGTATTCCTCATTTGTAAGTTGCTTTGGATAAAAGCATCTGCTAAATGAATGTGATGATGCAGTGATTTAGTGTGTGTTTAAAGCATGTGTCTGTGAACAGACGTCACACGCACACTTTCTGCTCTCCTCCATGTCATCTGTCGTTCTGATTTCTCAGTCTGTTTTCTTTCTTCATCTTCATTGGTTCCTCTCTAATGTCCTGAATGGATGTGTTGTTGGAGTCTCTGTGAGTCTGTGTGTCCAGGACAGTCTCTCTGTGAGACACAGCCGGAGTTTGTCCCTGTTCTGTCTGGATCATCTGAGAGTCACGAGGAAGAGAGAAAATACTGACTACTGATATTCAGCTCCAGTGAAGATAGGAAAAACAGGAACACACACTCTCTCTCTGTCTCTCTCTCTCTCTCACACACACACACACACACACACAGGTATCTGTCCACAGTGGTCTTGTTAAATTCAAAAGCCAAGTCAAAGCTGATTGAACAGATCTGTTAAATTAAATTATTTATTTTCTAAAACTAATGTTTTGTCTCAAACAACTGGAAAAAAATCTTTTTGATTTATGATAACTGAAGCATTTCTGAAAGCTCAGATGATTATGCATAGTTTCTCTGTATATAAATGTATGTGTAATGACGATATTGTACAGCATGAGGCACATCAGAGCACGTGCTGATCAAGTGAGAGAAGGGAAGTGCAAGAGTGAGGGGGAATTATTTTTAATGTTGGCGTGATAAGAAATGTACAATTGTGAAAATTGTGCATTAGAAAAAAAACTATTTTTTATCTTATTAAATACTTAATTTTTCTTCATGTCCAGTTCCCGTGTTGATTTTAGTCTTAAAGCACATCTGCACTGGCTCCTCTGGGATCATGACGTGTCACAAGAAGGAGCAATATGTATATATCAAGCAACCTTGTTATGTAGACGTTTTTGAAGTGGGACCGCTAAACTTCAAATGCTATTTTTCTTAGCATTTTCTTATTGGTTATGTCGATTTTTTTTGGTTATACCCTGATTTCTCAAGCACAAAAGAGGGAAAAACGTGCCACTTTACATCAGTTATCTCGATCCCCGTGACTAATGATAGTACCGAGTTCACTGCGAATGCTTAAGATGATGAGATTTATAGATGGGTTTCA
Organism: Rhodeus uyekii; assembly: GCA_037043235.1. NCBI lineage: Eukaryota > Metazoa > Chordata > Actinopteri > Cypriniformes > Acheilognathidae > Rhodeus > Rhodeus uyekii. The sequence continues at coordinate 800,080 of JAWRVZ010000161.1, forward strand.
CACTCTTCTCAAACATGTAAAGAGTGTAAGTACAAACCAGGAAAAAAAAAACCACTCTGACAAACATTACAAATAAAAGAAGGAAAATAGAAACAGTAGATTATGCTATATAACAGTCAGCGGTAGAGCGACCGTCTCTCTCCTCACTCAAAAACAATCTCCTCCCCGTGCGCGCTCACACCAGAACAGCGCACACAACAGCATACGCTGTCTTAAAGGTATATTCCCAACATAAACATAAAGTAGCCATTACAATCCCTGCTGTTAGTTGGTGCACATATGCCTTTTGTTGGTTGCAAACATATACAGTGTATGTACACATTTATAGCATGCCGATCGCTTCATCAAACAAATCGCCATATTGGGTGTTGGTTATCTCGATCCTTGGTTATCTCGACGCCTATATATATATAAAATCAAACATACACACATATATATATATATATATATATATATATATATATATATATATATATATATGTGTGTGTGTGTGTGTGTCTATGTTTGTGTTCGCAAATTCATTGTCTCCGATGACTGATTGTGTATGCTTGTGAGATGAATGTGGGAGGCGTGGTCACTGATCACCGCCACCATCTTCGCACACACCTGATTCCCATCTCCCTCTGCCTATTTTGTTCACCTCTTCCCTCACCATTGTGTCGAGTCGTTGTCTGCAGAGAGTTTCCCCTCGAGTCCATGTTGTTCTGGCTTCCGGTGTCTGCGTCTTCCTGTTCCAGTGTCTGCCGTCAGCGTGTCGTTGTGTGTTCCTGGTTCCCGTGTTCCACGTTTCACCTCCACGCCGCGCACTCGGAATTCACCTCTTTACGCCATCACCTGCAAGCCCATTGAGTCTCTGCGTCTCCATCTCCTGGACATTTCTCTATTTTCTCATTATTTACAATAAACTACATACGTACTTGAATCCAGTCTCCTCCGGTTCCTGACAGTTTGTTTTTACACATATGGGGGGAGTTAAAAACGAAAGTGAAAGAAGAAAAATAAACTGCTATGCCGGTGGGAAGTTTTAAATCCGTTAACGCTGGGACTTTGCTTTAAAGTTTTTTTCACCATTGTGGAGAGCAGGGCGGGGTCGAGGGACCGTGGGAAAGTTACTAGAGCCGGTGGCGTGATTGGTAATGAACATCACCTGTGAGCCACCGGTCTTGTGTCTCACGGAGGAGCAGAGGCATAATAGGAGGAGTGACGACAGTGAAGTACGAGAGAGGACCAGGCCTGGATTTATGTTGTGTTTTGTTTGTGTGGGCAGCAGTCGTCTGTGAGGGACTGCCGCCATTACGTTTATTTTGCATTTTAGTTTTATTTGGTTAGTGAGGGCTCTCTGACAGCATGTCCCTCCTACCTCCCGGGTTTCTGCACCAATGTAACAATGTTCTTAGTTCAGTGAGGAAGGAGGCGGGAACCGGCAAGCATTAAACTACTTTAAAAACCAAATAAAACATAAATGTAAAATAAATGTAATACGCCACAGCCATATTTTATGGTAAATTAAGTAATCTAGTCAGAGATTGTTATTGATTCTTCACGTTTCTGGGTTGTAAAAAAGGTTTCAAAGTTCAGATTTGGTCAGTTGTTGCCACCATCAAATTCAAAGTTAATCTAAATGAGGATACTTATTGCTGGAGCTTTGCACGTCGATTTTTAGCTACTTAATAGTCCATGGTCATCATTGTGTGATAATGGTCATATATTTTCATCAGGAGACCAGCATGAGGCCTGACTCAACCTTGAAATAACTGTAATAGTGGAACATCCAAAACAGTTCCGAAACTGCTGAATTCTTCACTTCTGCTTCACATGACTAACCACAAATATGACTTGAACTACTAAAATACGAAGTGTTTGTAGAATCGAAGTGTTGTACATTGTTGTAAACCTCACACAAATATAATTTTTGTGTGTCCAGATTTCCAGCTTGTGCTTTAACAAATATTATTCAAAGAAATGAGTAGGTACATGAATGTAGCTGAATATAATGACAATATGAATGTTTAAAATTAAAACACTGACCAGACACACAGTAAAGCTGCAAATGCAGTTTATTATGACAAATGCTAATCATTAGTTCATTTCTTGATACGGTTTACTGAACTAAGCTGCAGTTGTGTTTTATTAAACTTAAATTGTATTGCACTGAACGTAAGCATAATATTCTAAATTTACAACAGTGATCTATAGTTCATTAATAAGTAATTAGACTGTAAGGTCCAGCAGTGTCAGTGGATTAACAGTATGATTTAATGTGGGTTAAAACACATTATCTCCAGTGAATTTCTCATTGAACTATTCAGATGTACTGAATATTTTTAGTCTCAAATTCTTCTTTAATCTCTAATTTATCAATTATATGTTTTGTGAGATAGGAGGACACTGCCTCTAAAATGAATTCTTCATCTGCGGGATTAAGTGACAATAAATCCACGATGAAGCATCCCTCTGAGCTATAGTGATGAAATCCTGACTTTTGAACCCAGGTAACACAGGAGCCATTTATTATTTATCTATATCATCATTAATCCAGAGTGATATACACTGCATTAAATCGCCAGCAGTTGGGGAGTAACTTATGGTTCTTCACATGAGTTAAATGTCACGGTTTTTGTATTCATTGACTCCTCATTCTGCTTGTGTTTGATTGTGTGATGATTGTGGGAGGCGTGGCTTCTGATTATTCACTCCACACTCATTCCATGCACCTGCTGATCGTTACATCCTGCCTTTATCAAGCCTCCACTAACTCCCTGTGTTTGTCAGATGGTTGTCTTGTGTGTACCAGTTAGTTGGACGGTCTGGTCCTGTGTATCCGGGCCTGGCTGTCAGTCGTCTCTGTTCCTGTGTTCGTGTCACTCACTGGGGATTCTTCACTCACAGCTCTGTCCATTGGGTCCCTCCGTCATCCGTTCCTGCCAGTCTGCACACCATCACTGTCTGAACTCTGTCAACCCAATAAATTAATTGTTGCACTTGCTATTGAATCCATCTCCTGATTCTGACCTGACATTAAACTTGTAGAAAAGCCCCAAGAAATTATTCAGTAACTGGTATATTTCTGATGATCTGCAACAGTCATTGTAATCACATTCATTTCATCTCTATCCTTTTTTCATTAGGATAGAGACACAAGAGCTGATCACATCTGTGCCGTCCTCTACATCACATTTTCAGACTTGCATCAGACCAAGCAAAGCAGACAGGAACACTGGAGACTGGAGACCTGCAGAGAGTCAAAGTCCAGCAATGAGAAATTATTTGAGGGAACCAAACCTCAAGAGAATCAAACCCTCTTGAACAGGATCTACACACAGCTCTATATCATAGAGGGAGAGAGAAGGAGTGAATGAAGAACATGAGGTTTTACAGATGGAGAAAACAGCCAGAAAACGACACTCAAAAGACTCTCCAATCTACTGCAGTGACATCTTTAAAACCTCATCTTAACCAGGATGGGAGAATGAAACAATGCAAGATATAGTAAACGCGCTGGAGAAGTATTGCTTGCCGAGAAAGAATGTTGTGTTTGAAAGGCACCAGTTTTGGGCCTACCCCATGCCCGACTCGATTACCATCGATAAGTACATAACAGAACTAAAACAGAAGAGTAAAGACTGTGAGTTCAACTCAACAGAATCTGACATGATAAGAGTGAGCCTTGGGTATTTCCCAAAGCGCTCAACGCAGCGTCTCGTTGCCTCTCAAGGAACTATGGTTACATACGTAACCTGAGACGTTATTATTCACGAGTAAGTTGCTGAGTGAGCAGTCGGAGTTCTATGTGTCTGACAATAATAAATGTACAGTTCTGAGATACACGTTATTCTGTGTAGTCCATCAGAATCACAACAACACAGTAAGGAATACTACAACTGGGACAGGCATGGTGAGGAACACTCTTCATTCTACAACCAAATTCGAGAAAAATGATTCACAGTTTCAATGAAGAATAAAGTTGTTCAGTAGTAGTGTGTTTCCTTCGTGGCACTTTGAGGCTAAGGCCTGCGGTACACTCTCGGGTGCCGCCTTGGGACCTTTCCCTGGTTCTCCAGGTTCTGTCCCAGGCACCTTTTAAGCCGCTCGAGGACATCTCGGAGAAATTCCTCACCCTTAAAATGGTGTTCTTTTTAGCCATCTCCTCCTTTAAGAGGGTTGGTGACCTTCAGGCCCTCTCAGTGAACCCCTCCTGTCTGGAGTTTGCTCCCGGCCTGGCGAAGGTCATCCTCTTTCCCAGACCGGGATACATTCCTAAAGATCAAGAGCTCTGACCTGCCAAAAAACGCTCTGTGCTCTAGAGAAAACATTAAACAGAAGACATTAAAAAATGTATTTGTAATAACAAACTAACGGTCAAGATTAATCTTAGTTAAAGTACTTGCTTTATCTTCATTACATTTAACATTTAATATGACAAAATTGATTAATTTAAGTCAATATTGACAACATTTTTTAACTCTTTGCCTGACAGTATTTGTTTGTTAAATTGCAGCCACCACTAGCATTTTAGTTAATTTTCACTAAAATGTATAACCCCCAAAATATTCTGTTATGAGTATGAAAATCGGAACATGCATGTGATACGATTCAAGATATGGAAGGAAGAAGAGGGTCAGATGACTGAAACTCATGCTTTTATTCACTCAAAACATAAACAAAACAAATGTGTGCTGAATATGCTTCCATATTCTCTCTCTTTTGAAAAGACAAAGTCAAATGCACATCACATCCTCCCAGCAGTGTGATCATTCATGAGTCTCTATCTAACAACTTCCCATTTTCTGCTGGCTTTACTCAGTCTTTCCACGCCAATTAGTGCAACAAGACACATGTGTTTGAGCATGCATGAAAGGGTAGATTATACTTTTCATAACAAGGAGAAAGAACTGAATCAATCACTAAACAACTGAATCAATCACTGAACACCTGAATCAACTAAGAAAAGTTTTCTAATCAAAAATAACATCCAGAATATGTTGGTGTCTGGTTGAAACTGAACTTGGAACCTGTTTTACAAACTTGCAGACAAACCTGTTTTTCACACGTCACTCAAACACAGAACTAGGAAACAGGAATCATGTGAGTTCAGAGAAACAGAAACTGAAGTGCAGTTGAGCTGTTGTGTGTTTGTGTGTCTCATGCAGTAAAATGGCAGAAGCCAGATTTTCCCAGGATGAGTTCATGTGTCCAGTGTGTCTGGATCTCCTGAAGGATCCAGTGACTATCCAGTGTGGACATAGTTACTGTAAGATCTGTATTACAGGCTGCTGGGATCAGGAGGATGAGAAGAGAGTCTACAGCTGCCCTCAGTGCAGAGAGACCTTCAGTCCAAGACCTGCTTTAGCTAAAAACACCATTCTGGCTGAAATGGTGGAGAAACTGAAGAAAACGAAACTTCCTTCTGACTGTTACGCTGGAGCTGGAGACGTGCAGTGTGACGTCTGTATTGGAAGAAAACACAAAGCTGTAAAGTCCTGTCTGGTGTGTCTGGAGTCTCTCTGTCAAACTCATTTTGATCATCATGAGGAATATCACTCTCGTAAGCCACACAAAGTGACTGATGCCACTGGACGACTGCAGGACATGATCTGCCAAACACATGATAAACTCCTTGAGGTTTTCTGCCGCACTGACCAGAAGTTTATATGTATGTTGTGTACGATGGATGAACATAAAATCCACGACACAGTTTCAGCTGCAGCACAGAGGACAGAGAAACAGGTATGAAATAATGTTGACACTATTTAATTGACACCCATATGATCAGGAAACATCATTCACACTGCAGACGTCAGCAGAATTGAATAGTAGCTGTAAGTGAAGTTTCACTGATGAATATTTTGCCAGCAATAAACACAAAATCGGATTCAAGTGCAAATGATGATTTATTACGGGAGTGATGAAACCTGTTGAGGCCTTGCGAGAGTCACTGGGCCACTCTACCACAGCCTTAACCTTGTCAGGATCCATGCGCACTCCCTTCGACGAGATGATATACCCTAGGAAAGGAATAGACTGTGCATGAAAAATGCATTTCTCCGCCTTGACAAAAAGCCCATTCTGTAGTAACCGTTGGACTCATCACACTCATCGGACGTGTTGCACATGTTCCTGGAGAGAAATCTAAAATATTAGTATGTCATCCAGGTAAACATACGTGAACTGGTCTATCATGTCTCTCACTGTACTGACTCACTCCGGGGGCACGTTAAATAAATTCATTGGCTCCGCCTGCAACACAGAACTAGACACAGACAAACATGCAGACAAAAGACAAGAGGCATGGCACTGATCACTCCAATTCATAATGTTATTGTGTCCCCAGTCAACCCTGGGATTGTGCTTGGTTAACCAGGGATGACCGAGGACGATGGGAACCGAGGGAGTCCATAATCAAAAAGTCTATGGTCTCAATGTGGTTACCTGCGGTGGTGAGGCTGAGGGGAATGGTGTTAGGAGAAATGTCCGCTAGGCTTTGACCACCCAGAGCATTGACTGCGATGGGGTGGGTGAGATGTTCAGTGGTGATCTTGAGTTGGAGTGCCAGTGAACGATCCATAAAATTGCCCTCAGACCCAGAATCCAGTAGTGTGTGACATTGATGTGAGGCGTTGGCCAATTGAAGTCTTACTGGGAGGAGAGTCGAGGAGGAAGAATTTTTAACCACAAATGCGCCCGGCAGTAGCCACCTTCTTATTGGCAGGCACAGGCTTTTACCGGACACTGAAAAATAAAATGCCCTTCTCTAGCGCAGTAAATGCATAGTCCCAGGGCTCTGCGATGCTCTCTCCTGCCAGGAAAGCCGAGCTCGACCGACCTACATGGGTTCATGCTCAAAGGTGGCTCTGACCGCAACAGGATGTTGGGTGGGGAAAGTCTCAGGAGGCCCTGGACCTACTGATGGAGTGGGTCATCCGGGCATCCACCCAACAGAGCCAATTCAATGAGGCCGTAGAGTCGAGGGGGTAGGTCCAGGGTGTATCAGCCAACCCATGCAGGAACCTGTCCCACTGCGCCTCCTCGTTCCATTTGCAGTCGGCCACGAGCATACGGAAATCAATCGAGTATTCAGATACAGACCTGTGATGAAAACAGTAATCATATTTTTTGTCATATAGAGTCGCAGCTCTGTTACACTGCAGAAACACTGTCAGTCTGAAACTCTACATCTGTATCAGTTTCACCTTTATGATACTTCATGATTATATCTTTATGATATGTATGCTTGCAGTGTAAAACAGACCATATGCATCATGTACATTCATGAGTAAACTTCAGGAGTTTGAGCCAACGGCATTTGGTTATCAATTCTCCTGTAACTGCATTCAGCTCTTCACAGCATGATTCAATAACAGCAGTATAAAGTCAAAATTCTGTTATTGGTTTGTGCTGCAGAAGGAGACGCAGAGGTCGCTCCAGCAAAGGATCCAACAGAGAGAGAAAGATCTTCAGCAGCTGAGAGAGGCTGTGGCGTCTCATAAGGTTGGTCTGGAGAAGAAGAGGAGTTTGAGAAGTGTCAGTCGGGTTTCTCCTCTGTCAGTCCTACTGAAGCCTCTGTGTGATTGTGATGTGTGTCCCAACAGATCTCTGCACAGACAGCAGTGGAGGACAGTGAGAGGATCTTCACTGAGCTCATCCACTCCATTGAGAGAAGCCGCTCGGAGGTCACACAGCGGATCAGAGATCAGGAAAAGACTGCAGTGAGTCGAGCTGAAGGACGACTGGAGCGACTGGAGCAGGAGATCAATGATCTGAGGAGGAGAGACGCTGAGCTGGAGCAGCTTTCACACACAGAGGATCACATGCTTTTCCTGCAGGTAACAGAGATCTAGAAGAACAGGATCATAGTGAGACTTGAGCAAGATCCTGCTGTGACAAAGAAACATTTCATGAGATCAATATTGTTCTATATTTTATTTAAATTAGCCAATATGTTTTTGAGCCTTTTTTTTATATAAACATCAGACAGATTCTCATCTGATCATCTTTTAAAATACCAGGTCATTAAAACATTAATGGACATTAATGCTAATACAAAAAAATATATATATTACATTTTTCATCCCTTTTTCTTATATCATGGTGCAACATCTAGGTTACTGATTATGACCCTAATTCCCTGAAGGAGGGAACGGAGACGTTATGTTGGATTGATGTCATGAGGTCTCGCCTGGGAGCCCAATCACCTTCAAGTTTGACAAAACGCGCCAATTAACATTGGCTAGAGAGATTTGCATGCCGAGTCCCACCCACCTGGCACACGGGTATAAATAGGACCGGCATTACTCACTTCATTCATATTTTGCTGAGGAGCCGAGAGAGTATCCCGGCCATTCAGCGGGGGTTTAGTCCTGTGGCAGGGGGACGTAACATCTCCGTTCCCTCCTTTAGGGACAGACATTGTTGGAAAGACATCATGGGGTCCCTCTGCAAAATGCCACAGGCACTGAACTGTGTTACGAGTATTGGAGATGCAGATGCTGGCAAGCTGTGGCATGCCCTTAGGCAACTGATCTCATGTAGTCGTAACCTACCCAGTGCCCCAGGTAAAAATAAATGTTTGTTTTTAACAATGTTTTCAAAACCAACCCAACATTGTGTTTTTGTTGCTGCCATGAATTTATTGAATGTGTATAAATTCAATATACCCTAAATATGATAATGTATGATTGCAGTCCTTCTAATTACATTTTAAATAATAATATAATTTTTTTTACATTTTGGTATTGAGCTGCTCAGATGTTCTCAGAACATGATGAATTTCTCTAAAATGCAGGTTCATGATGTTACCGTGCTAAAGTGGTCTCGAGACACTCATTGGCTCCTCCATAGAGAAACAGCCCTGAATATCAACATCAATGATGTGCTTGATCTGTTAAATTTATGTTCATGGAGGATATTTGATCATTCAACTGATTTATTAGAAAGTTCATTTATAGTTTAAGTGGCAAACGCAAGACCTTATAGTTCTAACATGATATGGTGAATATGAGAAGAAGCTGATGAAGTGCTGGATTGAGGAGAGTTTCTGAAGATCAACAAGGGTAAATCTGACAGTAGTGCAAGTTATTGACTGAAGTGTGGAGCTGATGAGCTTTGATTTCTGTTTTCTGTAGAGTTTCCAGTCTCTCTCAGCTCCTCCTGAATCTACAGACGTCAACGACAATCCCTTCAGTTCTCTCTCTTCTTTTGATGCCGTGAAAGAATCTGTCCATCAGCTGAGAAACAAACTGGAGGATTTCTGCAAAGAGGAACTGAAGAAGATCTGTGACAGAGGTAAGGTCCTGGAGATTTATCTGCTCTCAGAAATGATGCTCCATCATCTCATTTCATGTAGATCATCATATTAGAAATGCAGGATAACTTTGTCTCATCATGATAATCTCACTCTTCATGTTGATTTCCACAGTCACTTTCACCAGCATTGTTGCCAGAACCAGGAACGACTTCCTACAATGTAAGTCACTAAGAAAACAAGCAGAAAAACTCACTGTTCATGATCGTCATGTAGAAGGTGAAAGAAAACATGAGAGAAGAGTTTTAGAGTTGATCATTTAAATGCTTCAGCCTTAAAAAAAAAACTAATACTTTCATTCAAGGGTTCATTAAGATGATTTAACAATGCGTGTGATAATTTGATAAAGTTTTAAAAACAAGTCCAAGGGATATTTATCTAGGAGGGCCTCCGGGCGCTCTACGTAGACGTCCCCATAGTCGTGGCGCTGGTCGATTGTGTCTGGCTCGATGAAAGTCCTAAATGAGAGACGGATCCAGGATGTCGTGGGCAGCTACCCACGATCTCTCCTCAAGCTCATAGCCCTCCCAGTACACCAAGTCTTGGAGCTAGCAACTCATTTACTTTGTATGCTGGTGATCCATCTTCATCCAATGGTGGTGGTAGCTCTTGACCCTCGGTGTTAGAGTAGGCATTCGGGTGGGCCAGTTTGACGAGTGAAACATGGGAGGAGGAAATTTGATAATTCACGAGTTCACACTTACAAATGATTCAGGAGCAATAAATGGTAAGCATATTTGGCGTGCTGTCCGAGGAGAGGGCTCCGAGCTCGGTATTCAGCCCGAACCTGGAGCACTCCCCCAAAAATTGCAATCTAGTCGGACAGCCGCTAAAGATTTTGATGACCCCCCAAAGAATTGCGAAGTTACGGCTGAGGGGGGGGGGGGGGTAATTGTGAGTTCGGGAGGGCAGATGAATGTTTCTGTAGAGGGCTTGAGGTGCGGAGGGGATGATATGGCTTTAGCATTGGGTATGTGTTTGTAGTTCAATTTGTTGCAAGAAAGAGAATTGGGTGTAATTTGTTTCTGGGAGTATGAGGGGTACCTCTGAAACTACTCCCCTGGCTGCCATAGGAGTAGAGAGGTATGTAGCCACCGCGGTAGGGGAAACCCCCGTGGTCGCTGCAGGAGTAGGAGGCACGTCGCTGCCGTGATAGCGGAAACCCCTCGGGGCCGCTGCGGGAGGCGGGAGGTACGTCGCCGCTGCGACAGTGGAAACCCCTCGGGGCCGCTGCGGGAGGCAGGAGCTACATCGCTGCCGTGACGGTGGAAACCCCTCGGGGCCGCTGTGGGAGCAGGAGGCACGTCACTGCCGTAGCAGTGGAAACCCCTCGGGGCCCTCACAGCAGCAGGAGGCACGTCAACGCCTTAGCAGGGGAAACCCCTCTGGCCCCCGCAGTGGCAGGAGGCACATCGCTGTCGCAGCAGGGGAAACCCCTCTGGGCCCCCCACGTCGGCAGGAGGCACGTCGCTAACATTGCAGCGGAAAACCCCTCGGGGCTGCTGCAGGACCAAGGTGGTGCGTCGCTGCCGCGGTGGTGGAAACCCCCGTGGTCGCTGCAGGAGCGGGAGGCATGTCGCCGCAGTGGTAGTGGAAACCCCTCGGGGCTGCCACGGGAACAGAGGGCACGTCGCCACCGCGACGGTGGAAACCCCTCGGGGCCGCTGTGGGAGCAGGAGGCACGTCGCTGCTGAGACGGTGGAAACCCCTCGGGGCTGCTGCAGGAGCAGGAGGCACGTCGCCGCTGTGACATTGGAAACCCCTCGGGGCCACTGTGGGAGCAGGGGGCACGTCGCTGCCGTGACGGTGGAAACCCCTCGGGGCCGCTGCAGGAGCAGGAGGCACGTCGCCGCTGTGACGGTGGAAACCCCTCGGGGCCGCTGAGGGAGCAGGAGGCACGTCACTACCGTAGCATTGGAAACCCCTCGGGGCCCTCACAGCAGCAGGAGGCACGTCAACGTCACAGCAGGGGAAACCCCTCTGGGCCCCTGCAGCGGCAGGAGGTACGTCAACGTTGTAGCAGGGAAAAACCCCTCTGAGCCCTTGCAGCGGCAGGAGGCACGTCAACGTCGTAGCAGGGGAAAGCCCTTCTGGGCCCTTGAAGCGGCAGGAGGCACATCAACATCGCAGCAGGGGAAAACCCCTCGGGGCCCCCGCGGCAGCAGGAGGCACGTCGCTACCACTGCAGCGAAAAAGCCCTCTGGGCTGCTGCAGGACCAAAGAGGTACGTCGCTGGCGCGGTGGTGGAACTGTGTAACTGAACTTCTGCGGGAGCATCACTGCTGCGGCAGTGGAAGTTAGAGAGAGCTGGCTCCTGCGGGAGCGTCACTGCTGCGGCAGTGGAAGGTAGAGACAGCTTGCTCCTGCGGGAGCGTCACTGCTGCGGCAGTGGAAGTTAGGAGCTTGCTCCTGCGGGAGCGTCACTGCTGCGGCAGTGGAAGTTAGGAGCTTGCTCCTGCGGGAGCGTCACTGCTGCGGCAGTGGAAGTTAGGAGCTTGCTCCTGCGGGACCGTCACTGCTGCGGCAGTGGAAGTTAGAAGCTTGCTCCTGCGGGAGCGTCACTGCTGCGGCAGTGGAAGTTAGAGAAGCTTGCTCCTGCAGGAGCGTCAATGCTGCGGCAGTGGAAGTTGGAGAGAGCCTGCTCCTGCGGGAGCGTCACTGCTGCGGCAGTGGAAGTTGGAGAGAGCCTGCTCCTGCGGGCGTGTCACTGCTGCGGCAGTGGAAGTTGGAGAGAGCCTGCTCCTGCGGGAGCATCACTGCTGCGGCAGTGGAAGTTAGGAGCTTGCTCCTGCGGGAGCGTCACTGCTGCGGCAGTGGAAGTTAGGAGCTTGCTCCTGCGGGACCGTCACTGCTGCGGCAGTGGAAGTTGGAGGGAGCTTGCTCCTGCGGGAGCGTCACTGCTGCGGCAGTGGAAGTTGGAGAGAGCTTGCTCCTGCGGGAGCGTCACTGCTGCGGCAGTGGAAATTAGAAGCTTGCTCCTGCGGGAGCGTCACTGCTGCGGCAGTGGAATTTAGAAGCTTGCTCCTGCGGGAGCGTCACTGCTGCGGCAGTGGAATTAGAAGCTTGCTCCTGCGGGAGCGTCACTGCTGCGGCAGTGGAGGTTTAGAGAGAGCTTGCTCCTGCGGGAGCGTCACTGCTGTGGCAGTGGAAGTTAGAGAGAGCTTGCTCCTGCGGGAGCGTCACTGCTGCGGCAGTGGAATTAGAAGCTTGCTCCTGCGGGAGCGTCACTGCTGCGGCAGTGGAAACTGGAAGCTTGCTCCTGCGGGAGCGTCACTGCTGCGGCAGTGGAAATTAGAAGCTTGCTCCTGCGGGAGCGTCACTGCTGCGGCAGTGGAAACTGGAAGCTTGCTCCTGCGGGAGCGTCACTGCTGCGGCAGTGGAAATTAGAAGCTTGCTCCTGCGGGAGCGTCACTGCTGCGGCAGTGGAATTTAGAAGCTTGCTCCTGCGGGAGCGTCATTGCTGCGGCAATGGTAGTTGGAGAGAGCTTGCTCCTGCGGGAGCGTCACTGCTGCGGCAGTGGAATTAGAAGCTTGCTCCTGCGGGAGCGTCACTGCTGCGGCAGTGGAATTAGAAGCTTGCTCCTGCGGGAGCATCACTGCTGCGGCAGTGGAAGTTAGAGAGAGCTGGCTCCTGCGGGAGCGTCACTGCTGCGGCAGTGGAAGTTAGAGACAGCTGGCTCCTGCGGGACCGTCACTGCTGCGGCAGTGGAAGTTAGAGAAGCTTGCTCCTGCAGGAGCGTCAATGCTGCGGCAGTGGAAGTTGGAGAGAGCCTGCTCCTGCGGGCGTGTCACTGCTGCGGCAGTGGAAGTTGGAGAGAGCCTGCTCCTGCGGGAGCGTCACTGCTGCGGCAGTGGAAGTTAGGAGCTTGCTCCTGCGGGACCGTCACTGCTGCGGCAGTGGAAGTTGGAGGGAGCTTGCTCCTGCGGGAGCGTCACTGCTGCGGCAGTGGAAGTTGGAGAGAGCTTGCTCCTGCGGGAGCGTCACTGCTGCGGCAGTGGAAATTAGAAGCTTGCTCCTGCGGGAGCGTCACTGCTGCGGCAGTGGAATTTAGAAGCTTGCTCCTGCGGGAGCGTCACTGCTGCGGCAGTGGAATTAGAAGCTTGCTCCTGCGGGAGCGTCACTGCTGCGGCAGTGGAGGTTTAGAGAGAGCTTGCTCCTGCGGGAGCGTCACTGCTGCGGCAGTGGAAGTTAGAGAGAGCTTGCTCCTGCGGGAGCGTCACTGCTGCGGCAGTGGAATTAGAAGCTTGCTCCTGCGGGAGCGTCACTGCTGCGGCAGTGGAAACTGGAAGCTTGCTCCTGCGGGAGCGTCACTGCTGCGGCAGTGGAAATTAGAAGCTTGCTCCTGCGGGAGCGTCACTGCTGCGGCAGTGGAAACTGGAAGCTTGCTCCTGCGGGAGCGTCACTGCTGCGGCAGTGGAAATTAGAAGCTTGCTCCTGCGGGAGCGTCACTGCTGCGGCAGTGGAATTTAGAAGCTTTCTCCTGCGGGAGCGTCATTGCTGCGGCAATGGTAGTTGGAGAGAGCTTGCTCCTGCGGGAGCGTCACTGCTGCGGCAGTGGAATTAGAAGCTTGCTCCTGCGGGAGCGTCACTGCTGCGGCAGTGGAATTAGAAGCTTGCTCCTGCGGGAGCGTCACTGCTGCGGCAGTGGAAAATGGAAGCTTGCTCCTGCGGGAGCGTCACTGCTGCGGCAGTGGAAACTGGAAGCTTGCTCCTGCGGGAGCGTCACTGCTGCGGCAGTGGAAATTAGAAGCTTGCTCCTGCGGGAGCGTCACTGCTGCGGCAGTGGAGGTTTAGAGAGAGCTTGCTCCTGCGGGAGCGTCACTGCTGTGGCAGTGGAAGTTAGAGAGAGCTTGCTCCTGCGGGAGCGTCACTGCTGCGGCAGTTTAATTAGAAGCTTGCTCCTGCGGGAGCGTCACTGCTGCGGCAGTGGAATTAGAAGCTTGCTCCTGCGGGAGCGTCACTGCTGCGGCAGTGGAAACTGGAAGCTTGCTCCTGCGGGAGCGTCACTGCTGCGGCAGTGGAAATTAGAAGCTTGCTCCTGCGGGAGCGTCACTGCTGCGGCAGTGGAATTTAGAAGCTTGCTCCTGCGGGAGCGTCATTGCTGCGGCAATGGAAGTTGGAGAGAGCTTGCTCCTGCTGGAGCGTCACTGCTGCGGCAGTGGAAGTTAGAGAGAGCTTGCTCCTGCGGGAGCGTCACTGCTGCGGCAGTGGAATTAGAAGCTTGCTCCTGCGGGAGCATTACTGCTGAGGCAGTGGAAATTGGAAGCTTGCTCCTGCGGGAGCGTCACTGCTGCGGCAGTGGAAGTTAGAGAGAGCTTGCTCCTGCGGGAGCGTCACTGCTGCGGCAGTGGGAGTTAGAGAGAGCGTGCTCCTGCGGGAGCGTCACTGCTGCGGCAGTGGGAGTTAGAGAGAGCTTGCTCCTGCGGGAGCGTCACTTCTGCGGCAGTGGAAGTTAGAGAGACTGGCTGAGCATTGCTGCTGTGGCAGTGGAGGATTGAGAGACCTGGCTCCTGCAGGAGTGTCAGTGCTGCGGCAATGAAAAGCAGTGGCCATGAAGTTGTAAGTGGGGAGGAGCTGATGCTTAACAGAAGACCTTGTTTGATGTGCGATCTGTTTGGTCTGATGTGGCTCTTGAAAGCTTCTGGAGACCAGCGGCGCAATGCTTGTATTTACTGTTGGGAAAGGCCTTTGCGCAGCCGTGGTTGCTGCACCTATGCGAAATGAATGGCTGGATGAATGGTCTGTTGGGGATCCGGTTTGGGGTAGCGTAGCTTTAAAAAGTTTGGAACCGGAACTTGTAATGGGGTGGAATCGTCTATAGAGAGTGGGACGGATGGGAGTTTAGCCTGCGAGTTTCTGAAATGAAAGTAGGCTGAATGGATGTGATGGTGAGTTATGAGCATCTGAGGAAACCAAAGCCAGTATGAACATGGCTTCATTGCTGCGGCAGTGGGAAAAAATCCCCCTTGGCTGACTCCTGCGGGAGTGTGGGGGAACATCATTGCTGCGGCAATGGGGCGGCAGTGGAATAATTTCCATTTGAACTGGGCTCTTGCGGGAGTGTGGAGGTGCATCACTACTGCGGAAATGGAGAACTTCCTCTGAACTAATCGCGTGTTGGATAATGGAGATTGTCTATTTCCTCGACTTCTGTTGTCTCTTGTGGCGGTGAAAGCCATTCTGGAGAGACTGATTTGATCGAATGTAACTCCTGAAAGCTTCCGATGACCTGCGGCCCAGTGCTTGGATCTGCTGGTTTTGGGACACCACATGTGGTGGGGTGATTTAAGTCTTCTGTGAAGAGTGGGTCGGATGGGAGTTTGGCCTGATCTCTTAAATGAAGGTTGGCTACGAAAGATTGTTGCTGTTGGAGTAAGAAAAGGCCTTATGGTTTGGTCTCTCTTACTTTCGTTGTGCAGCGCTGACGAGTCAGAATATGGATGGATGGATTGGAGGATGGAGGATGGAGGATTGGAGGATGGATTAAGGTTGGATGTGATGGAATCAGAGGAACTGGAATCTATATGGCTCGACCATGACGTTGAGTGGTCGGAATCCTTGGCGGACAGTAGGGATACGGATTTCCTACATGATTGGTTGTCTGGTGTCTGAGCTGGTGGGTTGCGTTCTTGATATACCTTTGATGAGCGGAGGATTAGGTTTCGGCAGTGAGAAGTAGATTTCGCCTAGGTAACCCATGGTGAAGCTGGCTTGGAAGTTCTTGGTGTTATTGGAATGCAATACGAGTCGGTGGTAGTGGGTAGAGACCATGAGGAGCAGACCACATGTGGACTGGAAAGTCTTGAACTTTTCCACTCCACATGTAATCTTTCAAGGGAGTGGTTTGAAGCGAGAAGCTTGAAGAATGGACATTTAGCGTCGATAAATATCAACTCTGAATATTGATATACTGGTTGGGAATAGGTCCACCTCTGGTGGCAGCAGCTTTAACTTCAGTTGGGATTTGTGTTCAACTGTTGTTGGCGACAGAGGTGGTTCCAAGCAGCAGTGTTTGTGGAATGGCATAGCAGAGAACAGGCAGGCCAAACATAGGGAAAAGGTTAGGTACGTGCTGCCGTTGCTAAGCCTGCACCGCTGGCGGAGGCTAGCTCGCACTTAAAGGGCGGCGTTTGTCGCTAGATGCTGGCATGAGAGGTGCAGTGCTGGAAAACTGCAGTGTGCTGCTGCGTCTTAACGCTTGGAGATCTGGTTTTGCAAGGGAGAGATATGAAGATTTAAGGAATGTACGTTTGAGGCATTTTGAAGGTAGAGTTAATTTGGAGATGGTACGGCTGACTTGAGCGAGACCTATTCTAGTTAATTTGCTTTGGTCGTCCACCTTTACTATTGATACGAGTGCTGAGGTGTCGTAGGAAGTTGGGCAAGAAGAAGGTGGATGTCTTGATGGTGGAGGTGAAGGCAAGCCTCGGCGTCATAGGGTGCGACAACGGAGCGGAAGAGCTGGCAACTGCGTGGTGTTAGGCGGGGCATCACATGATCGCCTGCTAAATTTGAACACATTGGCTGGCGCTGAGCCAGAGAAAGCGCTCAAAGCTTGTTGCTGTTCAGTGTTTCAATCTCTTGAATTATTTTGGTTACAGACGTCTAAATACACGCAAGAAACAACAAAATCAATATGGTTTGTAAAAAGCATTGATTTCCATAAGTAAAACCTTTCAATTATAAAATTGACAGTTGAATTTATATCAGGTGCATGTTGCATATTTAATTTCAAAACAAACTTACCTGTTGGAAATCAAAATATCAAAGTTTATGAAAGTTCACAAACTTATTGGCTTTGAATAAACCCTGAGAAGGGGTTCA
Organism: Rhodeus uyekii; assembly: GCA_037043235.1. Lineage (NCBI taxonomy): Eukaryota > Metazoa > Chordata > Actinopteri > Cypriniformes > Acheilognathidae > Rhodeus > Rhodeus uyekii. The sequence continues at coordinate 817,206 of JAWRVZ010000161.1, forward strand.
TCCAAATATCATAGACTTATAAAGCTTATCATGGACTTAAAGGATTGAAACAGTGAAGGCAAATAATTACTTTGAAATAGGAAGTGCATATGGTTTCTTGCGAGTCCACTTAATAGCCGATTAAGTTGAAACAACAAGGCAGCGTTGGCAATAAGTACTTGATTCTTGTGTGGGCGGCTGACCGTGCGATCGACTGTAATGAGCGCGATCTGAAGCGGCGCGTGCGATCGGACTGTACTGCGCGCGATCTGACTTCGGTGCGCGCTACTGCTTGAGTTGCGAGGAAGCAGCGCGTTACTTTAGAACAATCACATCTCAGACGTGGGTTCCCCGGAACAGTAGTATTGAGATGGCACGACTGCTCGTGATTTAGCGATGCAGAAATAAAAGTGCCGGGAAGGGTTACAGCTGCTCTTGTTTGTGTGAGCTGACGGACAGAGAGAGTGTGAGCTGAAACTGCAGCGCGGTCTGCTGAGGCTCGCGGCGGCGGCCTGGCTAGCAGGAAGAAAGCGGCATTGTCAGAGAGTCGAGCTTGCAGCCCAACCAGCTTTATCCTTTCTCAATGGCAGGAGCGATTAAAGCCGATGTAGAGCTGCTGGATACGGATGTTTGCTTGTTGGCGAGAACAAGCCTCGTGTCTTACTGTGCGTTTGCTTGTTGTTGCTTAGGACCCGTTTGTTTGGTCTGGCACCCGTGATGTATTGCTGAGGGTGATATAATATAGTTAGCATGGCGTTAGGCGGATGAGGATCGCTACTGGGTCCGGAGGTTTTCGTAGAGAATCCATCATTCCTAATTCTGATGTGTTTTCTCTCCATCAGATTCCCATCAGCTCAATCTGGATCTGAACACAGTGAATAAATTCCTCCGTCTGTCTGAGAATAACAGAGTGATTACTTACACTGACATACAGCAGCGATATCCTGATCATCCTGGCAGATTTGATGTTTATTATCAGGTTTTGTGTAGAGAGAGTGTGTGTGGACGCTGTTACTGGGAGATTGAGTGCAGTGGGAATAATGTGTTTATATCAGTGTCATATAAGAGTATCAGCAGGAAAGGATTGGGTAATGTGAGTTTGTTTGGATTTAATGATCAGTCCTGGAGTTTGAACTTCTCTTCCTCCAGTTACTCATTCATACACAATACGATAAACACTGTTCTCCCTGTAAAGTCCATCAGGGGTAGAATAGGAGTGTATGTGGATCACAGTGCAGGAACTCTGTCCTTCTACAGCGTCTCTGACACAATGACCCTCATCCACACAGTCCAGACCACATTCACTCAGCCGCTCTATCCGGGGTTTTATGTTGGTTCTGGATCATCAGTGAAACTGTGTTGAAGAAAAATAGTAACCAATGAAGTTAATAATATTCTTGCTGAATTTCCAACATATTTTTTATGGCAACCCTTTATTTTTCTGTCATTGTGTCCATGGTGATTGTGTCATATTCGTCATGTGACACACTACAGAGACAATAGCGCTGAATAACAATGCACCTCTTTTATTCTGTTTTTCATTTTTTATTGAAAATAATCACAAATATCTTCTTTAAACCATCAACTATCTGATATTCTAATTCTGAAATATGTGTGAGTGAATGTAATAATGTTATATTAATACTATATATTAATTAGTGTTATATAATAATAAGGGCTTTTTTTTGTCATGTTTCTTGATAAATCGATCACAGAGATTGGTTTGCGTTGTTTCAGATCCAGATGTGCAAATGCTGTAATGGAGAAAATCTCACAATATTATGACATGTTTATGTGTTTATTGTTTCATTACACCATGAGTATGTTTATGGAATGCATATTTTGATAGTTTAAAGGAACCAATTTATCACATTTGATATTACAAGTAAAAATGACATTGTGTATTGCATGTAATTCAAAAAATCTAAGTTATGATTCTGTACTGTTTTTATTTTTTTTAAAGGTGTTGTTAAAAGTAATTGTATTCTCATAATCATACTGTGCTTATACATGTTATTATTTTCACCCCAATAAAAGGCTTTTAATCCAGTTATTTATATATTTTGCTTTCAGTTCTCCATATTTATACTTTTCATCACTTCTGGCTTTAATTATAATAATCCAGTGATATTTTTATAAGCACAAGGAGTTGAATTTGAAGTGCTGATACAGATTTCTGCATATTGCTACGACTCAAGGGGCGTGTGGTAAGCATGACGAGGAGAAACAGGTTCCAACTTAACTTCTCTTTTTTTCCAAAACATAAATAAAACACTTTAAATACCAAACAAAACGAAGCACCACTGTGCATAAACTAAACTGAACTTAACTCGCTGAACTTGGGAAACAAGACAGGAAATTCACACACAAAAACCCATAACAGGACAGAGTCACAAAGACAACGTCAAACACAGATAAAGACAAGAGAATAGCAACTGGATTTTATACACATGGGAATGACAAACGCCTGGGGGAAACTAACTAAATAAGTGACGAGACAGGTGCAGGGCGGGCACAAGAGGAAACCCAGAGGAGACCCTGAAGTGAAACAACACATGACACACCAGACAGGAAGTGACAAAGAAGTCCCGACAGACAGGAGTGCACAAATAACACAGCAGACATGGCAAACAGTGACACATATCCTGCTTACAGGTCATCAGATGGACAGTTCATCATGGAGTTATAAAACCTGAAAATAAAGTGAAATAAAGTGGTTTTAATTTTCACATAGTCATTCAAGCTTCATTCCAGCATGAATTAATGTTATTTTTCATGTTTTCTTTACATATACTGAGGGACAAAAACAGTTCCCTGTCAAGGGAACTCAACACTGCGTCGAAAACGCATATGGGAACGCCTTAGCGTGATTGTCTCTTGAAGCGCAATTGAAACCAGGTGTGCGAGTGCACGTAGCCGAGGGTGACGTCATGAGCCAGGAGCATATCAGCGCTCACTAGCAGCCGCAGCTTTAGTGTCTTCAACAGCGCTCGAAGCTAACGTGTGTTTGAGTTGCTCTGCTGGCTGTAAGTCGATTGTTTTCACTTACCTGTATTTCAATGGCGGATACACAGTCTGTTAAGCATTGTGTCAATCCTTGCCCGCGTTTTATCACGGGTAAGGACACACACGCTCTCTGTGTCTATTGTTTGGGCGAGGAACACGCATGCTCAGCGCTAGAGGGCTCTGAGTGTGCAGAGTGTTTGCAGCTGCCGCTGCGCACTCTCCGCTCACGCTTGGCTGTCTTTGAGGAGGCAGCTCAAGCACGCGGTCCTCGTGGGTCCGGACCCGCTGTAGCTGAGGCTCAGCGGCGGTAGCACTCGTGGGGATCGCAGTTAGACTTAGCAGCGGGGATGGAGACGGGTGATGCCTTTTCTCCTCCTTTACCTCGGAAGCGCACCATGCGGTGATTACTTCCGACCTGGGTGATGACGCACTGCTCAACCTCTCCAGTTCTGAGGAGCTGGAGGTGGATGTAGTTAGTGTAGATGTGGAGGAAGCCGAACCGCCATCGGCTTCACCCGCATTCGAGGAGCTGCTCGAGGTGGTTACTCGGGCAACGGCAAAGCTTGGCCTCGAGTGGCCGGCCGAGCCCAGAGATGCTCGTCCTAAGAGTCGGCTGGACGAGCGTTACCTACCCACCCGGGTACAGCCTCAACGCCGGGGTTTGCCATTCTTCCCAGACCTCCACACTGAGGTGTCGAGGTCGTGGAAGTGGCCCGCCTCCCAAAGGGTTCATAGCAGCGTTTCAGCTAACTATGCTACCCTTGTGGGAGCCAAAGAGCGTGGATTCGGGGCGATGCCTAAGGTGGAGGAGGCACTGGCTAATTACCTCACCCCCCACTCATCGCCGCCCCTAAAAACCCTGACGCTGCCCACCAAACTGGGTTACATCCACTATGGTGGGCAGAGTATACTCCACGGCTGGTCAGGCTGCAGCGTGTTTACACACCTCTTCACTGCTGCAAGCTTACCAGGTGGAGCTGCTCTCAGACCTCGACTAGGGCGGAGGTATTGGCCCTGAGGCAGTAGCCGAGCTGCGCAGGGCCACTGACCTCTCTCTGCGGGCTGCCAAAGAAGTGGCCAGTTCTATCGGCCGCTCTATGGCAGCCCTGGTGGCCACAGAAAGGCATCTGTGGCTTAACCTCACAACCCTCAAAGAGAAGGACAAAAACAGCCTGATTGACGCTCCTCTTACGCCTCCTGGTCTCTTTGGCGATATTGTCAAAATGGCCGTCGAGAGGTTCCAGGAGGCTGCTAAACAAGAGGTAGCGTTCAGGAAGATCCGGGGTGGCAAAATATTTATGTCCAGAGGTCGGTCTCGAGAGGCTGATACCCCTAGTAGATTTCCTGGCGGCGTGGCAGCGCCTCCCAGGTATCTCTCGGTGGGTCCTGCGTACCGTATCAGAAGGATGTGCTATTCATTTCCGTGTTCGTCCGCCCGGTTTTACGGGCGTATTGCCAACAGTGGTGCACCCCGAACAGGCTCTGGTCATGGAACGGGAAGTCGACTCACTACTGAGGAAGGAGGCCATAGAGTATGTACCTCTCTCAGCCAGAGAATCGGGTTTTTACAGCCGGTACTTTAGTTCCCAAGAAGGATGGAGGCTTACGCCCTATTTTAGATCTTCGCATGTTGAACGATTCCGTCATGCGACTGAAATTCAGAATGTTAACGCTGAAACAGATCGTAGGTCAGATCAGGTCCGAGGACTGGTTTGTCTCGATATATCTCAAAGACGTATTTCCACGTCTCCATCCTTCCCCAGCACCGGAAGTTCCTCAGATTCGCCTTCGGGTGGAGGGCTTATCAGTATCGGGTTCTTCCGTTTGGCCTAGATCTTTCACCAAGTGCGTGGATGCAGCTTTAGCTCCGCTCCGATCCCGAGGGATCCGGATCTTAAATTTCATGGACGACTGGCTCGTCCTGGCCCAGTCTCAAGAGTTAGCGGTTCGACATCGAGATGTCATTCTCGCACACATGAAGGAGCTCGGGCTGAGACTGAACGCCCAAAAGAGTGTGCTCTGGCCGAGGCAGAACACTACCTTCCTAGGTGTTGTATGGGATTCGATGTCAATGTCAGCACGGCTCTCCCCCGCGCGCATTACCTCAATCCTATCTTGCATAAAGCTTAAAGCTAGGCCAGCTGGTCACTGTCAGACACTTCCAGAGACTTCTGGGCCTCATGGCAGCAGCCTCTTGCGTGATACCGCTAGGTCTGCTCCACATGAGGCGTCTGCAGTGGTGGCTCAAGACCAGGGGGTTTTCCCCGAGGGAAAATCCTTCCCGCCTGATCAAGGTTTCAAGGCGCTGCCTGCGAGCCTTGAATCAGTGGAAGAGGCCCTGGTTTCTTGCCCAAGGACCCGTACTGGGACCAATCTGTCACCGCGTAATGCTGTCGACAGACGCCTCCCGCTCGGGTTGGGGGGCGGTCCTGAGGGACCACTCAGCTCAAGGTCTTTGGGAGGAGGGCTGCCTCTCCCTGCACATCAATGCTTTAGAGATGTTGGCAGTTTGGAGGGCAATCCAGGCCTTTCTCCCAGACCTCTGGGGCCACCATGTGTTAGTTCAGTCCGACAACATGGCGGTGGTTTCCTACATAAACCTGCTCCCAGGGGTTCTAGAGAAAGTTCTCCAGGACAGGGTCCGTCTCACCTTAATTGCCCCACAGTGGCTGGGCAGGGTGTGGTTTTCGGACTTAGTGTCTCTCCTAGACGGTGCTCCTTGGAGGATTCCCGTCAGAGTGGACCTTCTGTCCCAGGCTCAGGGCAGGATCCTTCATCCTCGCCCAGAACTGTGGAACCTGTGGGTCTGGCCTCTGAGGGGGCCCGACTCATAGACTCAGGTCTCTCGACTGAGGTCATTGAGACCATCCTCCACTCTAGATCCCCGTCCACGAGGAAACTCTACGCTCAGAAGTGGTCTATCTTCACTTCCTGGTGCAGCAATAAGCATTTAGACCCTGTGACCTGCCATGTCGGTATCGTCCTGGAGTTCCTACAAGACAAATTCGCTGCCGGGCTGTCCCCCTCCACGCTTAAGGTGTACATGGCTGCCGTTGCGGCTTACCACGTACCCCTGGAGAGTACCCCTTTGGGTCGGGACCCCCTAGTAGCTCGTTTCCTCCGTGGCACCTTACGGCTGAGGCCTGTGGTACGCTCACGGGTTCCACCCTGGGACTTATCCTTGGTTCTCCAAGCCTTGTCCAAGGAACCCTTTGAGCCACTCGAGGACATCTCGGACAAGTTCCTTACTCTTAAGACGGTGTTCCTCTTGGCCATCTCTTCCTTTAAGAGGGCTGGCGACCTTCAGGCCATCTCAGTGGCCCCCTCCTGTTTGGAGTTTGCTCCTGGTCTGGCGAAAGCCTTTCTCTCTCCCAGACCAGGGTATGTTCCGAAGGTTCTGTCGACCCCGGCTCGTCACATTGTACTGCAGGCCTTATGTCCTCCCCCCTATGATGATCATGACCAGGAGTCCAAGAGCAAGGTCTGTCCAGTGCGAGCACTGGACGCCTACGTCCGCAGAGCGGTTTCATGGCGTAGGTCGGACCAACTTTTTGTATGCTTCGGGGCTCCCAAGGGAGCTCCAGCGTCTAAACCTACTCTAAGCAGGTGGATAGTCGAGGCTATCTCACTGGCCTATGATGCAGCGGATCAGCAGTGTCCACTGCATATCCGCGCCCATTCTACTCGGAGCATGGCTACCTCTAAAGCTTTCTGCGCAGGGGCTCCCCTCGCTGATATTTGCGATGCGGCTGGCTGGTCCTCACCGCATACCTTTATTAGGTTCTACCAGTTAGACCTTAACCCCCCTTTGGGAACTTTGGCCCTTTCGTAGTGAGCTACGTTAGCTTGGCGTACTCCGTTCGCCGAGGCGGCGTGGGTATTCTCGTTCCCATATGCGTTTTCCACGCAGTGTTGAGTTCCCTTGACAGGGAACGTCTCAGGTTACGTATGTAACCCTAGTTCCCTTAGAGGGAACGAGACACTGCGTCTCGTAGCCTCAGCTCCATCGCACGCCGGCTGTTTTAGACACTGGTCAAGCTGCGGCTGCTAGTGTGCTGAACGCTGATATGCTCCTGGCTCATGACGTCACCCTTGGCTACGTGCACTCGCACACCTGTTTTCAATTGCGCTTCAAGAGACAATCACGGTAAGGCATTCCCATATGCGTTTCCCTCTAAGGGAACTAGGGTTACATACGTAACCTGAGACGTTTTTTAATGTCACACAGAACTAAATTTTGAAGCATTAGCTCATAACAATGTAGCTTACCCTACCTGTTTCTATTTTAATGAAGTAGGAAATGCAGATTCATTAATACTTGCAGACAGTTGTTGAAGTTTGGCTCCTCTGAAGTCACTAAATGCTTATTTATACTAAATGACTAACAATTTAAACTCTGGTGAAAGTAACAAAAGGTAAAGGATTTAATTAGGAATGTAAAATAAAATATAACATGATTGTAAATAAACAAAATAGAAAGTAATACGAGTAATTCACAGCAATAACACTTTTAGCTCGCACATTAACAGTATCACAGTGATAACATAATACCAAAGTGATTCCATTACACATGGAAATTACCTGGAACCAATATTAAACACTTGTGGACACACACACACACACACACACACACACACACACACTAACAGGCCTGAGAAGTGACTAGAGCACGTTGTGGCCTTGAAACAACAAAACTGGCCCCTCGGTTGTCCCGAGCAGGAAAATAAACTCAAGCACGGCACCTGGGGCATATTCTTCATGCGTCGCTAACTCACTTAGCTGGATTAGATTGTTGCCGATTTCACATGATCTTAGATTGTTCGGTTCTTTGACGCTCATCCGTGACTTGTCGTCATAGTAACAGGTCCTTTAGCTTAAACCTGCTCAGGAGCAGGCTTACTTCATGTTAGCACGATTAGATCATCGCTTTATTAGCAGAGGTGATATGGGAAGTTTTTTCGCAGCCATGTCCTGTCCATTTTTACGAGAGAAATCTGTTGCTGAAGGTGCAAGAATAATGTGGAGAGCTTTTAGGATTAAGCGCATATTGCGGTATAGACGGGATCCGTTAGCAGAACGGAACAGTATTTTGTTGGAAAGATGTTAGAAGCTATTATTTATCTAGTTAATTTTTTGTATCCTTATGTTAAAAGTTTGTCGGGCGTTAAAACAGTTCAAACTGTGTGTATTGCCTTTCGCTACTTTGTGAGTGGCACGTTCCTGTACACTGTTGGAGATGCGGAGAACATTGTGAAAAGTGCTGTCTGTCGTGCCAATTGCAAAGTTTACCTGGCACTCAAGCAGTCTTTTCGAAGCTACTTAAGACCCCAAGTTGCTGAAGTTGTTTATTTGCTATTAGAGTTACATTATAATGGATCAAATGATTATGAAATCATGACCATACCAGTATATAAAAAACAGGCTTCCCTAATATGATTGGTGCCATAGACTGCACACACATTGCCATCATGGCACCCCCAGGCCCCAGTGAAGGGTATTATGTAAACCGAAAGGGGGCTCGCAGTATAAATGTGCAGGTGATATTCTTTACATTGAGTCTGGTAAATATTCAAGGGAGTGTATTCAATTACAATACAAATCTCTTAGATGGTGTGTGACTCTATGTACCACATAACAAATGTGGAAGCAAACTGGTAAGGCTCTGTGCACAACTCAAGAATTTTAAGAGAGTTCAGCATTATGCACAATATTTGAACGTGTTAAATTAAAGACTTCACACTTACTGGTTTACTAATTTTGGGCCTAACAAAACTGCATTTTTCTATCATATAGCTGATTACGATGGGATCCTGCCAGGGGACAGGGGCTATAATTGCAGGCAGACACAAAGCCCTGACCCCAACCCTGGGCCCTGGGTATAACTGAACCTTATTCCAGGATCGAGTGAACCCTGGAATAAGGGCGAATCTCAGCTCAGCTTCTGACGGAGAAGCAAAACACACCTCCTCACCGCCAAAGCTACAGCGCCACAGCTGCTTGGAGCCGCTCAACTCCACTACATAAATTGGAAATAATATAATTTCCTTGGGCGGGCCGATAACATTTGATCCACGGACCGGTTCGCGATCCGATCCACAGCCAGGGGTTGGGAACCACTGAACCAAAGTGTAAGTACTTATCTTAACTAAATAATTTAAAATGTCTATGTAGGTAATATCCGGGAGGCATTGGATGTTACTCGTCAATTTTCCTTTGCCAGTTTCGTGCGGAACGCCCTGACTAGGCTTACCTTAGCCTTGTTTCTTTCGCGTACTACTTTCTCTAACCCATCCTTGTACTTTCCTGACTTTGATGCCATTTCTACTTATGATTTGATTATGACCTGTTTCAAAGTTACGCTTGGTAGGAAGTCTTCAACACAATAAGCTTACCCCATAAAATGGCAACCAGATGTTGCTTCCGCTCACATTCCAATGCTATGGGAACTATGTATAAGATAGTAATGAGAGTTTGTTTGGATATAATAATCAGTCCTGGAATTTGATCTGCTCTTCCTCCAGTTACTCATTCATACACAATAATATAAACACTGATCTCCCTGTAAAGCCCATCAGTGGTAGAATAGGAGTGTATGTGGATCACAGTGCAGGAACTCTGTCCTTCTACAGCGTCTCTGACACAATGATCCTCATCAACACAGTCCAGACCACATTCACTCAGCCGCTCTATCCGGGGTTTATTGTTTCTTATGGATCATCAGTGAAACTGTGTTAATAAACTTATCAGAAAAATATATTAATCAATCAAGTTAATATTATTATTATTACTATTAAATATATTAACTAATAAAGTTTATAATATTCTTATTGAATTGCTCACTTGCTCACTATTTCCATGGCGACGAGTCGTGTTTGTACCACAATAGCGCTGAATAACAATGTATCGCATTTGTTCTGTTTTTTTTAAACATATTTTTTACTTTTTACATATTTTTACTTACATATACTTTCTGAATATGAAATATATGTGAGTAAAAATGTTTTGTTATTTAAACTCTTAATAATGATCATGTTTCTTAATGATCATGTTAAATCGATCATCGATGTTTCATATACATATGTGCAAATGCTGTAATGGAGACAATCTCACAATATTATGACATGCTTATTTGTTTATTGTTTCATTAAAACATTAGTATATTAGTATTAGTGTATGGGAGCATATGTTGATGGTTTTATTTGATCACATTTGATATGACAAGTAAAAATTACCTTATTGTTTTTTGCATGAAATACAATTATAAAAATCTAAGTTGTGATTCTGTACTGTTTTTATTTTTAAATAGGTTTTGTTAAAAGTAATTGTATTCTTATATTCATCTTTGATCTGTAATTGCAAACCTTTTCTTCCTGAAACTTTCATTTATTTCTGTTCAGGATGAGTCTGACTGTATAAATGTTCATATGGTAGCTTTTGAGAAATTGTATTTAATTGTAATTGTATTGGTCTCCTACCACACGAAACCTTGTTCCAGGAACCACACAGTTCCATTCAGCAGTGTACAAAGGATAACTGCCACAGTCATTCAGATCTCTCCAGACATAATTATAAAATATAAACCAGTCTTTGGCTCTGAAGATCATACAGGGGTCCATTGATGTGAACTCATCTCCAAGATCCACAGCGTAGAATTTGACCATTTGTGATGTCTTGTCAAACATATATCTTCCTATACTATTATCAGACATTGAGAAATCACGTTTAATGATGTTTTATTAACAAAGTTCGGGAGGAGCACGTTCAAATGATTAATACAATCAACACGTCATCAGCAATTACTCCTCATCCTATCAGCAGGAGAGGAAGCATGTATATATAGACACGTTTGACTCACCTACAGCTCTGACAGTCTTCGGCATCATCGTCGGTTACGGTTCTACCACGCCTTCGCAGCAATGTCCGAGATCCAGCTTTACCCGTCTGACGACGATCTCCTCTTCGCTCCGGCTTCCCCCTCGCATTCCGCCGATGCCACGAGCACCCACGCTCAGTTAAATTCTACCGCTGAGCAGCCAACTACACCGCGCGGTCGCCGGCCCAGCCGCGCCGCTTCCCGAACCGAGACTTGCCCTCACCCCCACCCTCAAGGCGTCAATCCTCCTCATTTTCAGTGTCTCCTGCCACTTCAGCTCACTCATCCGTTCCGGCCATAGAGAAATGGACCGTGTTAGGATTGAGACAGGCTTTATCCAACGCCAGCGTTCGAATCCCCAGGAACGCGAGGAAAGACGATCTTTACCAATTGTTCGTCTCTCTCCAGTCTTCCTCTTCTCCGCAAAAAGCTTCAAAGAAAACAAGCAAAACCCGGATTCCATCAAAACCACGCTCTCCAAAATCCCCACCTCATCGCAGCAGCAGGCCCTCCGCAAGCCTGGGTCGCGCGCCGGGTTCCGCAGCCGCCAGGCTCAGCTCGCCTCTCCCCACAGCTGAGCGACACATCGGATCTCCCCAGCCAGCCTCTATCAATATTCATCCGCCAAGCGCTAGCTCGTCTCCGCCAGCAACACAAGCTCAACTTCGCCGACGCATTCCCCTCTCTAACTCTCTCCCTTACGTCTGGCCTGCAGCCCCCCCATCCAATCCTAACGTGAGGCTGCCTCCGTTAGCGGTGCAGGCCCAGACTCCCCTCTTTACCCCATCTCTTCCTCCCTCTAACCTACCCGCTCCTCCCCAAGCCCCAGGGGCCGACCCAAGCGTGAGGCTGCCTCCGCTGGTGGCCCCTGCCGCCCCTCCTCCTAGTGCCCTCTCTCATTCCAAATCTACTTTCACTCTGCTTTCTGCTATTCCGCTGGCTATTCCACCAAACGCCCCAGTTTTCGAGCCGCCCCCTGTAGCCAACAACATCAGAGCACAGATTCTCGCAGGTATAGACATCGATTTGTCATCCTTATTGTCTCTACTTCCGCCTCCCACACCAGATCGCCAAATCGACTGCGGCGATTTTTCAGTTACTTTAAAAAACCCTCCTCACAATACATCCCGCACCCTTTCCTTTGCCGAGTTCTGCTTAGCTTTCAGCCGCTACAGTGACGTCATATGCGCCGCTCTACCCCACAGGAGACGGGAACTGAATGATTATCTCGCGATAATAGCTGAACTCGCATTGTCGTATGGAGGGACACACTTTTACACGTACCACAAGCTGTTTTCCGCCAAATGTGCAGTTCGAGTAGCCCAGTGGAACCAGTGCCCCTATTGGGGCGCTCTGGATACGGAATTACACAACAGAGTGTTTTTAGGCTGCCGCAACATCTCATGCGCCGTCTGTAGGTCTTTATCTCACAACACCTCAGCCTGCCCTCTGTCAAAACCTCTCCACAGCTCCGAGTCACCACAACCGAAATCCACAAGCTACGTCCCGCGGCTAGCCAATCCCTCTGCCTCAAACGCCTTTCGGAGAAACAATTACACTTCCAGAAGCCAAGTCTGCGGCAATTTCAATTCAGGAAACTGCATAAGACAGCGCTGCCGTTTCCTGCATGTATGTAATTATTGTGGCGGCGCCCACGTCCGCATCATTTGCCCCGTGAAAAAGTCTCAAAATAAAGACATACCAAAATACTTATCGACTCCCGTGAACATCTCTCATTTAGCCGCAGAAATATCCACGCACCCAGACACCAATTTTAAAACTTTTCTCTTGTCCGGTCTCGAGCACGGCTTTAAACCCGGCGTCGAAAGCCTGCCCACCCAAAATATTATATGCGATAACCTCCAATCCGCCCTCGCCGAACCCGACATAGTGGACAACCTGATCAAAAAAGAGATCGAATCAGGTTTCATGATCGGCCCTTTTAACGCCCCACCTTTCACACATTTTCGTGTCAGCCCCATCGGCGTGGCCACCAGGAAATTCTCTGGTAAAAAACGCCTAATAGTCGACCTCTCAGCCCCGCACAATTCCCCGCACCCTAGCATAAATAGTCTGATTCCCCTAGAAGAGTACTCTCTCCACTACCATAGCGTAGAGCAAGCTATCACCCTAATTAAAAACGCCGGTCGCAACGCCTGGCTCGCAAAAATCGATATCACCTCAGCGTTCAAAGTAATGCCCATCCACCCGGATTTCTGGCATCTATTCGGAGTGCGTTGGCGCAACAGTTTCTACTTCGCCGTCCGCCTAACTTTCGGGTGCAAAAGCAGCCCAAAAATCTTCGACACGCTATCAGAAGCGATTTGTTGGATCCTTTCTAACAACCACGAAATCCCTTACATTATTCACCTGCTCGACGATTTCCTAATCATCTCGCCCCCCGACGCTATCCCAGCCGCCCATTTACTCACCGTTCAAAAAGTATTCAGCGAGCTCGGAATCCCAATTGCCCAAGAGAAAACCATGGGCCCAGCCACAACAATCGAATTTCTGGGCATTAATCTAAATTCAGAGAAATTCCAAGCTGCACTACCCAAGGAAAAAATTGACAGGATTATCCTGATCGCTTCAAACCTCCTAGACAGCCCAAAGTGTTCAAAACGCGAATTACTATCCCTGCTCGGCCACCTTAATTTCGCGATGCGCATAATCCCGCAGGGCCGCTCATTCATCTCCCATCTCCTCGCTCTAGCATCGTCTGTGAACGCTCTCGAGGACCAACTCATTTTAACCAGCTCGTGTTGTAATGAGCTCAGCCTTTGGACACTCTTTCTCAAACAATGGAACGGTATCTCTTTTTTTTACAATAATCTAGTCTCTCTCCCCGTGGACATTCAATTGTTCACAGACGCAGCGCCCTCTATCGGTTTCGGGGGCTATTACCAGGGCCGGTGGTTCGCGTCTACATGGCCACCCCAGCTGCTAGACACTCGGCAACAGTCATTTTCTTCAGCACTATTCGAGCTGTACCCCCTGGTAATAGCCGCCTTCCTGTGGGGGAAAGAATGGTCTGCTAACAGCATCCTAGTTCATTGCGACAACGAAGCCACCGTCCATTGCATTAACAAAGGCCGTTCACACTCCCCCGCTCTCATGCCTTTCCTCAGACGCCTCACTTGGATCTCAGCCTGCAGCCAATTCATTATGATCGCTAAACATGTCCCCGGAGTAAAAAACCAAATAGCAGACTCTCTCTCTCGTTTTGCCTTCCAGAAATTCAAGCAGCTGGCACCAGAAGCGGACCCATTCCCAACCCCAGTTCCTCCCTATTCAGAACTAATATTCCCTTAAACCATCCTCTCAATAAACTCCTCGACACCTCACGAAACACAATCCTCCAAGCGGTTTCCCCCCGAACCCTCCACTCATATCTAACCGCATGGAAGAGCTTCAAAGCCTTCCACTCCATTTACAACCTGCCTTTCCCTGACTTTTCCCTGCTCACCATCACCTCGTTCATATCCCACCTTTACAACACTAAGAACCTCCGAGCCAACTCCATTAAAGGCTATCTAAGCGGGTTACAATTTTTTCACAAACTAATTCTTGGCTCACCCTCCTCAGAAATAGCCAATTCCCAGACATCGCTACTCATTAAAGGCATCCAGAGAACCCAACCTAACAACCCAGACCCCAGGCAACCTATAACTCTAGAAATACTCTCCAAATGCATTTCCACCCTCCGCAAAGGTTTCCACTCCATCAACACTTCCCGCACCCTCGACGCTATGTTCATACTGGCCTTTTTTGGTTTCCTCAGATGCTCAGAGCTCACCACCACATCCAGCTTCAACCCATCACTGCATCCCACAATTTCCGACTTATCAGTACTGGACGAGGAGACAATTTCATACTTCATCAAACGAAGCAAGACTGATCAGACCAAAAAAGGCCACTACATCTTCATATTCAATCTCCCGTCACCAATCCAACCATACCAAACCCTCTTAGCTTACCTCCATCACAGGAAATCTCAAGCCAAACTTCCATCCGACCCACTCTTCATAGACGATTCCAACCGCCCCATTACACGCTTTTGGTTTCAGAGATTCCTTAAAGCTACACTGCTCCAAACCGGCATCCCGCCAGAACATTTTTCCAGCCATTCTTTCCGCATAGGCGCAGCAACCACGGCCGCTCAAAAAGGCCTTTCTCAACACCAAATCCAAGCTCTGGGCCGCTGGTCTTCAGAGGCTTTCAAAAGCTACATCAGGTCAGATAGATCACTCATTAAACAAGCCCACCAAACTCTCATCAGTTAAAAAAAAAAAAAATCTCTAACTCCCACCGCCGCAGCAGTGACGCTCCCGCAGGAGCAAGCTCTCTCTAACTCCCACTGCCGCAGCAGTGACGCTCCCGCAGGAGCAAGCTATCTCTAACTTCCACTGCCGCAGCAGTGACGCTCCCGCAGGAGCAAGATCTCTCTAACTCTCTCTAACTCCCACTGCCGCAGCAGTGACGCTCCCGCAGGAGCAAGCTATCTCTAACTTCCACTGCCGCAGCAGTGACGCTCCCGTAGGAGCAAGCTATCCCTAACTCTCTCTAACTCCCACTGCCGCAGCAGTGACGCTCCCGCAGGAGCAAGCTCTCTCTAACTCCCACTGCCGCAGCAGTGACGCTCCCGCAGGAGCAAGCTCTCTCTAACTCCCACTGCTGCAGCAGTGACGCTCCCGCAGGAGCAAGCTCTCTCTAACTCCCACTGCCGCAGCAGTGACGCTCCCGCAGGAGCAAGCTCTCTCTAACTCCCACTGCCGCAGCAGTGACGCTCCCGCAGGAGCAAGCTCTCTCTAACTCCCACTGCCGCAGCAGTGACGCTCCCGCAGGAGCAAGCTATCTCTAACTTCCACTGCCGCAGCAGTGACGCTCCCGTAGGAGCAAGCTATCCCTAACTCTCTCTAACTCCCACTGCCGCAGCAGTGACGCTCCCGCAGGAGCAAGCTCTCTCTAACTCCCACTGCCGCAGCAGTGACGCTCCCGCAGGAGCAAGCTCTCTCTAACTCCCACTGCCGCAGCAGTGACGCTCCCGCAGGAGCAAGCTCTCTCTAACTCCCACTGCCGCAGCAGTGACGCTCCCGCAGGAGCAAGCTCTCTCTAACTCCCACTGCCGCAGCAGTGACGCTCCCGCAGGAGCAAGCTCTCTCTAACTCCCACTGCCGCAGCAGTGACGCTCCCGCAGGAGCAAGCTCTCTCTAAACCTCCACTGCCGCAGCAGTGACGCTCCCGCAGGAGCAAGCTCTCTCTAAACCTCCACTGCCGCAGCAGTGACGCTCCCGCAGGAGCAAGCCTCTAATTTCCACTGCCGCAGCAGTGACGCTCCCGCAGGAGCAAGCCTCTAATTTCCACTGCCGCAGCAGTGACGCTCCCGCAGGAGCAAGCCTCTAATTTCCACTGCCGCAGCAGTGACGCTCCCGCAGGAGCAAGCCTCTAATTTCCACTGCCGCAGCAGTGACGCTCCCGCAGGAGCAAGCCTCTAATTTCCACTGCCGCAGCAGTGACGCTCCCGCAGGAGCAAGCCTCTAATTTCCACTGCCGCAGCAGTGACGCTCCCGCAGGAGCAAGCCTCTAATTTCCACTGCCGCAGCAGTGACGCTCCCGCAGGAGCAAGCCTCTAATTTCCACTGCCGCAGCAGTGACGCTCCCGCAGGAGCAAGCCTCTAATTTCCACTGCCGCAGCAGTGACGCTCCCGCAGGAGCAAGCCTCTAATTTCCACTGCCGCAGCAGTGACGCTCCCGCAGTCACAGGATCGATGTGCTTTCTTACTCCCAAGGGAGCCATTCTTTCAATCAGTTCCACCACCACAGCAGCGACGTACCTCTTTGGTCCTGCGGCGGAGGGGTTTTTCGCTGCAGTGGTGGCGACGTGCCTCCTGCTGTCGCCGGGGCCCCGAGGGGTTTTCTCCTGCTGCGACGCTGACGTGCCTCCTGCCGCTTCAAAGGCCCAGAGGGGCTTTCCCCTGCTATGACGCTGACGTGCCTCCTGCCGCTGCAGGGGCCCAGAGGGGTTTCCCCTGCTACGACGTTGACGTGCCTCCTGCCGCTGAAAGGGCTCAGAGGGGCTTTCCCCTGCTACGACGCTGACGTACCTCCTGCCGCTGCAGGGGCCCAGAGGGGTTTCCCCTGCTGTGACGTTGACGTGCCTCCTGCTGCTGTGGGGGCCCCGAGGGGTTTCCACTGCTACGGTAGTGACGTGCCTCCTGCTCCCACAGCGGCCCCGAGGGGTTTCCACCGTCACAGTGGCGACGTGCCTCCTGCTCCTGCAGCAGCCCCGAGGGGTTTCCACCGTCACGGCGGCGACGTGCCCCCTGCTCCCACAGCGGCCCCGAGGGGCTTCCACCGTCACAGCGGCGACGTGCCTCCTGCTCCTGCAGCAGCCCCGAGGGGTTTCCACCGTCTCCGCAGCGACGTGCCTCCTCCTGCTCCCACAGCGGCCCCGAGGGGTTTCCACCATCGCAGCGGCAAAGTGCCCCCTGCTCCCGCGACAGCCCCGAGGGGTTTCCACTGCCACGGCAGCGATATGCCTCCCGCAGCGACCACGGGGGTTTCCACCACCGCGGCAGCGACGCACCACCTTGGTCCTGCAGCGGCCCCGAGGGGTTTCCCCTGCTGCAACAGCGATGTGCCTCCTGCTACTGCGGGGGCCAGAGGGGTTTCCCCTGCTAAGACGCTGACGTGCCTCCTGCTGCTGTGAGAGCCCCGTGGGGTTTCCACTGCTACGGCAGCGACGTGCCTCCTGCTCCCACAGCGGCCCCGAGGGGTTTCCACCGTCACGGCGGCGATGTACCCCCTGCCTCCCGCAGCGGCCCCGAGGGGTTTCCACTGTCGCAGCGGCGATGTACCTCCTGCCTCCCGCAGCGACCACGGGGGTTTCCCCTACCGCGGTGGCTTCATACCTCCCTTCTCCTATGGCAGCCAGGGGAGTAGTTTCAGAGGTACCCCTCATACTCCCAGAAACAAAATTACACCCAATTCTCTTTCTGGCAACAAATTGAACAACAAACACAACTCCTCACACTTATTTGTCCTTATCAAATCAGGATACGGGGGGAGTGCTCCAGGTTCGGGCTAACACCGAGCTCGGAGCCCTCTCCTCGGACAGCTCGCCAAATACGCTTACCATTCATGGCTCCTGAATCATTCGTAAGTGTGAACTCGTGAAATGAAATCCAGATCTTCATGCAGAAACTTTTTCAAACTAACACTGTTTCTTCCTAGGTGCAAAAGTCAACTTCTCGTCCATTTCGACAGGACCTCTTGTTTATGAAATACACATCACCTTTCTACAGCTTTTAGGAGTCTTTGGATCAGCCATGACAACTTATCACAAACACCCAGCCATAACACTAGAGTTGCAGAATGTCTTGTTTGTTTTTAACCACTCTTTACAAAGTCTCATTTAAATACCATTTTTCACTAGGTACAGCCTCCAGTGGGGGCTGGGGGTGGGGGACAGATTCACCTTACTAGACAGCTGTATAAACACTCATAAAATCAATCATTAAAAACAAATAAAAAACTCATAAAAAACAAATTGTCCGGAAATGGAGGTCAAAGGTGACAAATTCTAATCTGGGGGCAATAAATCTTTTTTGACACACTGTCCGTAATATTTTCTTCTCTGGCTGATTATGCAGTGGCAGTACGGGATGTCAAATGTTCTTTGTCTAGAAAATTATTAAATCACCTCACAAATATAAATCGCTGCATTTGTTTGACTCACACAGCCTCAGTCACGTACTCTCGTCCACTGTGTAGACAAAAGCTAACTAGCTGGCTTGTTTATCATGTCTCAGTCAAAACTGTACACCCAAAAATACAGGAAGGAGTGGGAATCAAACCCTGAATTCCAAGGCTGGTTAAAGCCGTTTATTGGTGATAATACGTGGCTATACTTGTTAGACAGACAGAACGCAAGAAAGTATGCAATCTAGTACAGCCACACAACGCGCATGCACGCGCACACGCACACACACACGCACACAAACACACACGCACGCACGCACACACACAAACACATCCCTGTTTCTGGTTCTGATGTGAGCTCTTCTCAGCGCCGCTGTGGATTGAAGAACGGATTGAAGGTTATTAAAAGACGGGATGAAGCCGAATTTGTTGAGAAAGCACATAAGACAGGCAGAACACAAGAAAGTATGCAATCTAGTACAGCGTGATGACCTCACGAATATGTTATGATTGTTTATGCTATGAGAGAAATTGTGTTTGCAATGTTGGAGAATATAATTAAAGGTTTGTATCAAGAATCGAAGGTGTTTCACGCAACTCGAACACTCGAAGCCACGCGCACGCACACACAACTCGAGACATTCCGGTAGTGTCAGAGCCCTGCCACAACAACAAGAGATTACTAGACCGAATGTGGCAGAACCCTGACACTATTGCCATGAGAGCCGAGACCAGACACTGAGTGCAGAGTGAGGGCTGGTGAAACAGTGCTGGAGATGGGAAACAGGTTAAGCCTTAAGTCTGACATGTGGACATCCCTACACATGGATGCCTATCTAGCAGGACCTTGCCATTTTATAGATGAAAACGACAAGCTCTGCACTATTTTACAAGGTGTAGAGCATTTCCCTAAGAGTAATACCACTGAGAACTTGGCTACTGGACACATCAAGCTCATGGAGGAGTGGGGCATAAAGGAGAAAATGAAGTTCCTGGCAACTGATGCGGCAGCCAACATGATTGCATGTGTAAGATCATTAAATATTAGGCATGGAATATACATTGCACATGCACTCAATCTCATTGTGAGGAAGTGTTTTGATGACATCAGCAGCTTCAATGACATTAGATTGAAATATAGGAAACTTGTGAAATATTTCCGAACAAACACAACAGCAGAAGAAAGACTGGCCCTGATACAGGAGCAGATGGGGAGACCAGTACTGAAGCTGATAATTGAAGTGAACACTCACTGGAGCAGCGCTTATAACATGCTGGAACGGCTCTATCAGCTGAGAGAGCCAGTGGGGGCAGCCCTTGCCACTCTAGTGATTGACATCACCCCAACTACTGCCTTTGAGTATGAGGCTGTCCAAGATGCCTAATATGTTCTTGCCCCTTTCCACCAACTTTCTGCGGAGAAAAGAGTGTCTGCTTCAAAGGTGATTCCTTTGATGAAGATGTTGAACCATATGGTAACGAGTGAGCTGGAGGGCTTCAAGTACAATTTAACAAGGCAGCTGGGTGATAACCTGATCTGGCGGGTCAGAGAAAATGCTGCACATTTGGAATCATTAAATGTGATGACCATACCCACATTATTGGATTCCAGATTTAAAAAAAAAATGTGATTCTTAAGCCAAGGGAAACTACAAGAAGCAGTATCAAGATTACAATCAGAATGTGCTACTGTAATCAGAAGTGCTGGTGTCCATTCTGCTGGAGGCTCAGCTGCCAGCCTCTTCAGAAGCAGAACAATCTACAAACAACTGTAAGTACTATATTTCTTTGTTCTGTGACGTGATTAGTACTGTGAACCATTATTAATGAAGTTTTTCTCTTTGTACCTATATTATTATGTGATCTTTGGCATCTGCTTGATAGCACGGTTGATTACAGTAGAAGGAGCTTAAGTGCAACAGCAGATGCTACTGTTGAAGTTGACCGATATTTATCGGAAATTAATCTCTCAAGATCAATATACAAGATCCACTAGTATATTGGGCTTAACAGAATCATCTGTATCTTCACTTAAACCAGCTGGCACTAGCGTTCTTATGTTCCCCTGCATCATCTGTTTCTTGTGAAAGGATCTTTTCCAAGGCTGGAGAGGTTTTTTCCAAGATGAGGAATCATCTAAACCCCAACACACTTCAAAAAATTATGTTCCTCAACAAAAATCATTTGTAATCCTTCCTTCACCCACCTCAAACTACTGTTGATCCTTTTCCCCAGTTGCAGTATTACACTCCCTCCACAATAATCACTGCACTCAATACAGCATCAGAAAAAGATACATATTTTATTATACATCCAGGCAATGCATACATGTCTGTTCAGGTCATACTCTCAGGATTAATTATTTCTGCAGTAGCTAGGTGTTTCTGGTAATGACCGTTTTGGTGAAGGAAGGGGTTGCAAAGCGTCAGTGCTCAGTGTTGCCAATTGGGCTCCTTGTGGTCGCGTCCAACCGGAAAAAAATGCATTGGGCTGGGCGAATAAAATTTGGCTTGTTTTTGATGACAAACCCGCCCAAATTTCCTATATAAATGCATATAAATTCCATTAAAACAAGCATACAAATGCATGTAAATTCCACTAAAACAACCCCCCCCCGGTCAACAATCACGTGGAGGTCTCTCTCTCCAACCCCCCCCCCGTCAACAATTTTGGTCTTGGGCGGGAATTTTTGTAAGCGGGCGGGTTTTTTGCTCTAGTTGCGCTGGAAATCGTCAGTCCAATCTGGCAACACTGTCAGTGCTTCATGAGGCTTCTTTTTCCCATCACTTGTTACACACTGTGCGGGAGGATAAAGGTGAGGAGAACAGGCTGAAACTTCAATTTATTTCTTACAACACTTTAAATACAAAACAAATGAAGCACACAGAGAAAACAGAGAAAACTGCGCTCTTTCAAGGATGTGCATATAGAGAGTGAGGAAAGTGTTTGAATTATAGTTTATGAGCACAGTTCAGTTAAATGATAAAGTTTAACCTCTTTAACTTTAACTTAATGTTGTTAAAGT
This sequence comes from Rhodeus uyekii, assembly GCA_037043235.1. Lineage (NCBI taxonomy): Eukaryota > Metazoa > Chordata > Actinopteri > Cypriniformes > Acheilognathidae > Rhodeus > Rhodeus uyekii. The sequence goes on from JAWRVZ010000161.1 coordinate 838,790, forward strand.
GAACGTATTAGGCTAACTGTTTGCTCAAATATCCACAAGATTAAAAACAACACTGAAATAAATGATTTATCTGTCAATCAGTTGTTAGTTTCTACAACTACACACTACGAGTCGCTTTTTCTTTCTGAATCATGAATCCATAGTGAATGGTTTTTGCACTATGGATAAGTAAATTAAACTTCCTGCTTGTCTTTACTTTAACTTGTAATATTACAAAATTGATAAACTGAAGTCAATACAGACTAATAATCTTAACTCTTTACCCGCCATTATTCATTTTTTAAGATGTCAGCCACCACCAGCATTTTTTATCATTTCCACAAAAAATCATGGCCTGCAGAAGATTTAGCTGAATGAAATTTCGAACGTGCATGTGATCGACAGAAGATATGGAAGGAAGAAGACAGGGCATGATGCTTTTATGCACTCAAAATATAACCAAAACTAATGTATGTTCACTGTACTTCCATATAATCTCTCTTATGACGAGACATTGTCAAATCCGCATCACATCCTCCTAGCAGTGTGATCACACATGAGTTCTCAGTCCGGACTCTCTCTGCCAGCTACCCATTTTCTGGTGGCTTTATCCAGTATCTCCACACCAGTTATTCCCAAATATACATTTGTTTATTTAATAATGCTCACAACAAATACAAACAATAACAGATAATAACAAGGAGAACAGCTAAATCAATTACTGAACACCTGAATAAACTAAGAAAGGTTTTTGCATCAAAAATAACATCTAGAAAATGTAGGCGTATATGGTTGAACACAAGTTCTTGCAGAACAAGTTCTTGTGTTCTTGCAGACACACCTGTTTTTAACACATCACTCAAACACAGAACCAGAAAACAGGAATCATGTGAGTTCAGAGAAACCCAAACTGAACTGCAGTTTGGCTGTTGCGTGTTTGTGTGTCTCATGCAGTAAAATGGCAGACGCCAGATTTTCCCAGGATGAGTTCATGTGTCCAGTGTGTCTGGATCTCCTGAAGGATCCAGTGGCCATTCCCTGTGGACACAGTTACTGTAAGATCTGTATTACAGGCTGCTGGGATCAGGAGGATGAGAAGAGAGTCTACAGCTGCCCTCAGTGCAGAGAAACCTTCAGTCCAAGACCTGCTTTAGCTAAAAACACCATTCTGGCTGAAATGGTGGAGAAACTGAAGAAACCTAAACTTTCTGCTGACTGTTACGCTGGAGCTGGAGACGTGCAGTGTGACGTCTGTACTGGAAGAAAACACAAAGCTGTCAAGTCCTGTCTGGTATGTCTGGAGTCTCTCTGTCAAACTCATTTTGATCATCATGAGGAATATCACTCTCGTAAGCCACACAAAGGGACTGATGCCACTGGACGACTGCAGGACATGATCTGCCAAACACATGATAAACTCCTTGAGGTTTTCTGCCGCACTGACCAGAACTTTATATGTGTGTTGTGTACGATGGATGAACATAAAAACCACGACACAGTATCAGCTGCAGCACAGAGGACAGAGAAACAGGTATGAAATAATGTTGACACTATTTAATTGACATCCATATGATCAGGAAACATCATTCACACTGCAGACGTCAGCAGAAATGAACAGTAGCTGTAAGTGAAGTTTCACTGATGAGTGTTTGTGCTCCACACTGAATTTAACAGAAAATATGGTGAAATGCAACGGTGAAAAGGTTTGATAAAGCAGCATAAAAACAGGAACTTGAAACTTTGTATTGTAATCACTCTTAAACTGCATTTTCAGGATGAATCACTTTCTGTACTCCTCAAAATGTAAGTCGCTTTGGATAAAAGCTTCTGCTAAATGAGTATATGTAAATGTAATTAGTTTTTGATGGGAATGTAATGCCAATTAATATTTTATAATTGATGACAGTTATTAACAGAAATTCTCACTCTAGTCATCCAGTAATCATAGTTTTTGTCTAGTGTTGGAAATATCCTTTCCCTCCAGTCCGTTGATTTGCCAAGCCAAAGAAAGACGCTACTCGTAAATAAATGAAATCGTTTTAATAGAGAATCAAAAGAGCTCTGAGCTCAGGATTACAGGACCACAAAGTCAAAAGCTGACATCCAGCTGGCAGTCCAGAATGTCTCACAAGTCTATGAAAACAGTTTATATATTCTTGACTTTCGATTCCTCCCTCGAGTCCTTCTCTTCATACAGTGACTGTTATCAAGTAGCTTTCTTCATCTCAGGATACTCCCCACCAGTCAGCAATCTGCACACATGAATGCAAAAACACCCCTTGCCCCATCCCTTTCTTTCTGTATCTTCTCTAGCAAACAGAAAACATCAACAGTTACAGTCTTGGAGTTTTCACCCTGATTGCATTATCGTGTGTTTTGGTAGAGACATTTGCTTACATAAATAAAAACAGAAATAACACAGTAACTTTATGTTTGAACAGAAAATAACATAACAATACAATTTGGAACACTTTAAACTATTATTAAAGTAAACACTTCAACACACTTTGGAACATTTTAAACTATTATTTCCTTCACAAGTCATCAAGTCAAATAGAGTCGCAACTCTGTTACTGTCACAGTGACGGACTCCATGATTCCCTCCTCGGGCCACCGGAGGGAGCCATCGCCTGAGTACTGACACACCTCACACACTACATTTCCCAACAACCATCACACCGGACTAATCACACACATACACAGCTGAATTCCATCAGGACTGCTTGCTTCACCTGTTACCCATTCTCAGAGACTATTTAAACCCGCTCACCCCACAGCTCAGAGCGAAGTCTTGTTGTACCCCGGTTAACATTTCTGAGCGTTATTTCATCTGACTGTTTACCTGTTGCCATTACTGCTGTTTACCCGTTTCTGAACCTGTCTGCCTGCCTATTGACCTCTGCCTGGATTCTCTACCTGTGATCGTTATCTGCCTGCCCTGACTTGTTTGCCTGTGACACCGTCTCTGATTCAGTCTGCCCTTGTGTTTCTGTTTGCTCCCGTCTGACCCAGCCTGTACGACCACCCTTGCTCTTTAAATAAAGTACGCATATGGATCCCAGCCTGAGTGACGCTTCATTACAGAAGACTTCGCCGACGCAAGATCCAGCGGCTTTCTCCGAACTGTGTGCTATGATGTCTGCACAAGCTACTCAACTCGCTTCCCATCAGCATCAGCTTAATCACCTCACAAACCTCACCGAGGAACTGGTAAAGGCTCTACAGACAATGCAGGGTTCTATTCCAGCAGCAGCACCTCCACCACCCGCTGCAGCCGCTGCCGCCCAAGTGACAGAAGCTCCACCATCAGTGAATCCTCGTCTCTCTCTGCCGGAGAAATTTAACGGTGACCCTACTCAGTGCAAAGGCTTTCTTCTCCAGTGCTCCCTTTTCATCGGTCAACAGCCTGCCATGTATACCACCGAGGCCAGCAAGATAGCCTTCGTCTGCTCTCTGTTCACTGGGAAAGCTTTGGAATGGGTCACGGCGGTAAGTGGAGAGAATGGGCCCGCCTTTCCAACTTATGCATGTTTCACGCAACGTTTCCGGGAGGTTTTCGATCACCCCAGTGACGGGAGAGGTGCAGGTGACCGTCTCATGGAGTTAACACAGGGAAGTAGCACAGCGGCTGAATATGCGCTCGCCTTCCGCACACTTGCTGCACAAACCAACTGGGTTAACGACACGTTGAAAGTATGCTTCAGGAGGGGGTTATCTCACGAGTTACGGTCGGAACTGGCATGTCGCGACGAAGGGAGGAGCCTGGATCAGTTTATCGAACTCGCCATTCAGGTGGATAATCTCATCCGAGCACGCAAGACTGGCCAGAGGCGCAATGCTCGCCCCATACAATCCACCGACCCAGGTACCCCAGAACCCATGCAGATCAATGCCTATCATTTATCTGAAGAAGAGAGAAACCGTCGGCTGACCCACCGTCTATGTCTATACTGTGGCAGTCCCGGTCATGTACGCAACACCTGCCCAGTACGCAACCGACCAGAAAGACCCCATCCGGTGAGTGAGTCTAATCATTACTATTCAGATATGTCCGTTTCTGTACCCGTAACTCTGAAGAGTCAAGATATATCGTTTGAGACCAGGGCACTATTAGACTCTGGGGCCGCAGGGAACTTCATCTCCCAGACGTTTGCACAGCAACACAAAATCCCTCTAATCCGATGTTCTTCCCCTCTCACAGTGGAAGCTATAGATGGACGACCCCTGGGCTCAGGGCGAGTGAACACCATTACTCAACCACTCACCATGCAAACCGGCTTATTTCACACCGAGCACATACAGTTCCACGTTTTACCCACCTCGACTTCATCGATCATACTAGGCCTGCCCTGGTTACGAACTCACAATCCTAATATCTGTTGGAGAGAGGGCCAGATTACCCGTTGGAGCCAGAATTGTCAATCTAAATGTCTATCCACAATCACACCCCTCTCTCTGGGATCCATTCAGACCAGCAAATCCTCACACACCTCTGACTCTTCTCTTGACCTTCAACTCCCCGAGGAGTATCAGGACTTGTCTCTGGCATTCAGTAAGGTACGTGCCTCTCAATTACCACCCCATCGCTCATATGATTGTGCAATTGATCTCATCCCAGGAGCGACACCACCCAGAGGCCGTATCTTCCCACTCTCTCAACCAGAGTCTGAATCCATGAAGAAATACATTGAGGAGGAACTGGGAAAAGGCTTCATACGCCCTTCAACATCTCCCGCGTCGGCAGGTTTCTTCTTTGTGAGTAAGAAAGACGGAGGTCTCCGTCCCTGTATCGATTACCGTGGTCTCAATGAAATAACTGTCAAGTTCCGCTATCCTCTGCCTCTGGTTCCTGCAGCACTGGAACAACTTCGCACGGCCAAGGTCTTCACCAAACTCGATTTGCGCAGTGCGTACAACCTGATCCGCATCAGGGATGGAGACGAGTGGAAAACTGCCTTTTCTACGGCCACTGGTCACTACGAATACCTAGTTATGCCCTTCGGGCTGGTCAATAGCCCATCTGTTTTCCAGGCTTTTATCAATGATGTATTCAGGGACATGCTTAACCGTTTTGTCGTTGTTTATATAGACGATATCCTGATATACTCTGACACCATGGAGGAACACATCCAACAGGTCAGACAGGTCCTCAAGAGGCTAATCCATTACCAGCTATATGCCAAGGCCGAGAAGTGTGAATTTCATCAAACCTCCATCTCGTTCTTGGGATACGTCATCAGTCACGAGGGCGTTGCCATGGATGAAAAGAAGGTCAACACCATCCTTAACTGGCCACGACCCAACACCCTAAAGGAAATGCAACGGTTCTTGGGATTCTCTAACTTCTATAGACGGTTCATTCGAAACTTCAGCACCATTGCTTGCCCACTTACCAGCATGGTCAAGAAGGGGCAAAACAAACTGAAATGGACACCCTCTGCCATTCACGCTTTCCAGCAGCTCAAGGAACGCTTCACATCTGCACCCATCCTGCACCACCCTGACCCGTCACTCCCGTTTGTGGTGGAAGTAGATGCATCCAACACAGGCTTGGGAGCCATCCTCTCACAGCGACAAGGTAATCCACCTAAACTGTACCCCTGTGCTTACTGTTCCAGGAAACTCACATCCGCAGAACGCAACTACGACGTCGGCGATCGGGAGCTGCTGGCCATCAAGGCAGCATTTGAGGAGTGGCGTCACTGGCTGGAGGGGGCTATGCACCCATTTGTGGTTTACACAGACCATAAGAATTTGGAATACCTTCGAGCAGCAAAGAGATTAAACCCCCGTCAGGCCCGCTGGTCCCTGTTCTTCTCTCGATTTAACTTTACTGTGACTTACCGACCTGGATCCAAGAACGTCAAGGCAGATGCTCTATCTCGCCAGTTTGAAGGTGAGCAGGATAGCAAGAACCCCGAAACCATAATACCTGCGTCTCTTGTGGTTGCTCCTGTACAGTGGGATATCATGACAGAACTAGAACAGGCCAATGCTGAGACCGAGGTCCCGTCCGACTGCCCCCCAGAGAGGACTTTCGTACCGCTGGCTCTACGCAAACGGGTTATGGAGATGGCCCACAACTCACCTGCAGCTGGTCACCCGGGTATCGCCGCAACTCTTCATCTGGTGCAGAATCGCTTCTGGTGGCCATCTCTAGCCAAGGACACAACACAGTTCGTCAAGACCTGTCTGGTCTGCAATAGAAACAAACCATCCCACCAACTTCCCTCAGGCTTGCTGCATCCCCTTCCCATACCTCAACGTCCCTGGTCTCACATCGCTGTCGACTTCATCACTGATCTTCCTAGATCGAATGGCAACACTACCATACTCACCGTAGTAGATCGTTTCTCCAAAGCCTGTCGACTGATCCCATTACCCAAACTACCCACCGCCATGCAGACTGCCGAACACCTTTGCCAGTGGGTGTTTCGCCTATACGGGTTACCAGAGGACATTGTCTCCGACCGCGGCTCCCAGTTCACCTCACACCTTTGGGCTGCCTTCTGTCAAGCCTTAGACATCAACGTCAGTCTCACATCTGGCTACCACCCACAGTCCAATGGACAAACTGAACGGCTTAACCAAGAACTCACCCGCTTCCTCCGATCTTACTGCAACCGCAACCAGGACGACTGGTCCCAATACCTCCTATGGGCAGAGTACGCACAGAACTCATTACGCAAACCTGCAACCGGATTAACCCCGTTCCAATGCATCCTGGGATTTCAACCACCCCTGTTCCCCTGGTCTGGTGAACCCACTACAGTGCCGGCCATCAACGATTGGTTGAATCGGAGTGAGGCTACCTGGGACAGTGCTCATACACACCTTCAACGTGCTATCCGCCGTCAAAGGTTACAGGCAGATCGCCATCGTCGCCCCAGCCCCACATATCAACCTGGTCAATGGGTATGGCTGTCAACCAGAGACCTGCGCCTCCGCCTCCCTTGCAAGAAACTAAGCCCAAGGTACGTTGGACCATTTCAAATCTCACGACAGATCACACCAGTTTCATTTCGCCTAGAACTGCCTAACCACTATCGCATCTCTCCCACTTTCCATGTTTCACTGCTCAAACCCGCCGATGGTCCGTGCGAGGAGGGGGAGGAGAGACCTGGTGATCAGGGCCCCCCGCCCATTCTGGTTGAGGGCGAGGAAATCTATCAGGTCCGTGAGTTACTGGACTCCAGACGCCGTGGTCGTATCCTCCAATATCTGGTCGACTGGGAGGGGTATGGCCCGGAGGAACGCTCCTGGGTCAATTCGGATGATATCCTGGACCCAAACTTGGTGGAAGAGTTCCACACGAACAACCCGGAGAAGCCAGCCCCTCGACCACGTGGAAGACCGCGGCGTCGCCTGCATCCTCGCGCCAGGAGGCGCTCGCAGGGGGGGGGCTCTGTCACAGTGACGGACTCCATGATTCCCTCCTCGGGCCACCGGAGGGAGCCATCGCCTGAGTACTGACACACCTCACACACTACATTTCCCAACAACCATCACACCGGACTAATCACACACATACACAGCTGAATTCCATCAGGACTGCTTGCTTCACCTGTTACCCATTCTCAGAGACTATTTAAACCCGCTCACCCCACAGCTCAGAGCGAAGTCTTGTTGTACCCCGGTTAACATTTCTGAGCGTTATTTCATCTGACTGTTTACCTGTTGCCATTACTGCTGTTTACCCGTTTCTGAACCTGTCTGCCTGCCTATTGACCTCTGCCTGGATTCTCTACCTGTGATCGTTATCTGCCTGCCCTGACTTGTTTGCCTGTGACACCGTCTCTGATTCAGTCTGCCATTGTGTTTCTGTTTGCTCCCGTCTGACCCAGCCTGTACGACCACCCTTGCTCTTTAAATAAAGTACGCATATGGATCCCAGCCTGAGTGACGCTTCATTACAGTTACGCAGCAGAAACTATCAGTGTGAAACTCAACGTGTGTCAGTTTCACTTTTATGATATTGATATTTACAGTGTGAAACAGGCCTTATGCTTATGCAAACTTCAGGAGTTTGAACCTACAGCCATTGGTTATCAATTCTGTTACTGCATTCAACTCTTCACAGGATGATTTAGTGACAGCAGTATAAAGTCACATCTCTGTTATTGGTTTGTGCTGCAGAAGCAACTGAAGGAGACGCAGAGGTCGTTCCAGCAGAGGATCCAGCAGAGAGAGAAAGATCTTCAGCAGCTGAGAGAAGCTGTGGAGTCTCATAAAGTGAGTCTGGAGAAGAAGAGGAGTTTGAGAAGTGTCAGTCAGGTTTCTCCTCTGTCAGTCCCACTGAAGCCTCTGTGTGATTGTGATGTGTGTCCTAACAGATCTCTGCACAGACAGCAGTGGAGGACAGTGAGAGGATCTTCACTGAGCTCATCCGCTCCATTGAGAGAAGCCGCTCTGATTTTACACAGTGGATCAGAGATCAGGAAAAGACTGCAGTGAGTCGAGCTGAAGGACGACTGGAGCGACTGGAGCAGGAGATCAATGATCTGAGGAGGAGAGACGCTGAGCTGGAGCAGCTTTCACACACACAGGATCACATGCTTTTCCTGCAGGTAACAGAGATCTAGAAGAACAGGATCATAATGAGACTTGAGCAAGATCCTGCTGTGACAGAGAAACACTTCATGAGATCAGAATGAGCAGCTGACTGAGATATTATTCTGTGTATTTTATTTAAATTTGTTAATGAGTTATTGTTATTTTATGAACATCTGACAAACTCTCAGCTGATCATCTTTTAAAAGATCAGCTCGGGAAATCCCTTAGAAAACGTCTCGGTTACGTATGTAACCTTAGTTCCCTGAATAGGGAACTCGCGCTGCGTCTAGCGCTGTGGGAACGCCCCCTGCGTGAATGCGTCATGAAGCACGTATGTAATCTAGCCAATGCGTGAGAGGACATCAGAGCGGGTGACGTCACGAACCAGGAATCTATAAATGCACTGCCCTGTCAAACAGCCAGTAGCTAAAAGTGCCTGAAGTAGATGCTGTTGACAGGCACGTAGGAGGTATGGCGAAGAGACGCAGCGTCTCGTTCCCTATTCAGGGAACTAAGGTTACATACGTAACCGAGACGTTCCCTTTCAAGGGAACTCACGCTGCGTCTAGCGCTATGGGAACGCTATACCAACGCTTCCATAGCGACAAGTGCATGTCAGATGTAATCACCCTCAGGTGAAGACACCTGGGCCCCAGGAGAGAAGTCTAGGTCTAAGTTGTAGAGCCTAAAGAAGTGTGCGGAGAGAACAGCCTGCCGCATGACAAACATAAACTCCTGACAGAAGGGCCTGAATGCTGGCCATACCCCTAGTGGAGAGAGCTTGGATTGACAAGGGTGCGGTCAACCCTGCCGACTCAAAAACTAGTGAGATAGTGTGGAGCAACGAATGCTGCCACATATACACCTTTAAGGTGGGATGGAAAAAAAACCCAGCAGTGAGACGGCGTTGCAGGATATCCAGCGCTGTACTATCAGGGCAGCTAACTGGGTCCTGTAGCCGACCACCACATAAAAAAGATTACTTCAGGGCATAGTCTCCTCATGGCGGGAGCTCTGGAGAAGAAAATGGTCTCGACAACCTCAGTTGAACGACCAGAGTTATGAGTTGGGTCCCCTCCGAGGACAAGCCACACGCAAACAATCTACAGAACCCTTGGGAGCAGAGGGATCAAGGAATTCTTATGAGGTACCGACAAAGCCTCAGACAAGTCTGAGCCCAAGGATCCATTCCAGAGGAGCTGGATGAGAAAGAGACAGAGTGGACAGAGACGCAAACAAATCCACCTGTCTGAAACAACCACCTGAGGTGGGGTGATATTCCCTGGGCCTCGGCCCATGCCTCGACAGGATGTCTGCTCCCAAAATGGTGGGAGCTCTGGAGTGGAGAACGGCCTGAGCAACCTCAGTTGAGAGACCGGACCTTATGAGCTGGGCCCCCTCGGAGGCCAAGCCCACATTTTCCTCTGTTCTGGGCAGGGGTGCATTATTAGACCCCCTGCTTGGGACAGAAAGTCCCTCCTGATCGGAATCTCACAGGGAGAGCCATATAGGAGGGATACCTCATCCCGGTGAACTTCCAGAACTCCTGGGAGCAGAGAAATCGGGGAAAACATACAGGGGTAGCCTCGACCACCCCTGAGACATAGCACCCAGTCCTCCAGGAGCTGGATGAGACAGGGAGAACCAGAGTGGAGAGTGCAAAGTCTCTCAAGATGCGAACAGATCCACTTTTAGCCTGGCCAAATATCTCCCATGTCTGCTCCACCACCTTGGGGTGGAGCCTCCATTCCCCGGGCCTCAGCCCCTGTCTCGACAGGATGTCTGCTCCCAGATTGTGTCCCCGGGATGTTAACTGCCCTTGGCGACAGCAACCTCCCTTGGGACCACACATTGTGCTGAACGATCTTCTAGGATCACTCTCTATCCAGTGAGGGAGGCATCCGTCGTTAGCACTCGGTGACGACAAGGAGCTCCCAACAAGGGACACTGGGCCAGAACCCAGATTTCTCCCACACGTCTAAGGCACGAAGGCATAGCCGCGTGACCTTGATCACATGAGACAGGTTGCCCCTCGGGGAAACCCCCAGGTCTTGAACCACCACTGTAGATGTCTCATGTACAGCAGGCCAAAAGGTGGGCCATTGGACGCTGAGCCTCGGCTGCGGGAACAGAGCTGCGAGGACCGCGAGCCTGAGCGCTCTCCTCAAAGAGCAGCAGGCGCGAGCGGAGCGTTTTCAGGGCGTAGCTGTTATAGTGACACAGACAGTGCCCTCGGGCACTGACTGTGCTGCTCCGCATGCAAACAAGCACACCAAACACATGTGTGTCCCCACCCGTGATTGCGAGGGCAGGGACGAACACATGCCAAATATACTCTTGCTCTCCATATACTCTCACTTTCAGTTGGTAGACAAACAACAATAAATATGACAGACAGATCACATATAGCGCTACTGAAGGCACAGAAGCTACTGGCTGTTTGACAGGGAAGGCATTTATAGATTCCTGGTTTGTGACGTCACCCGCTCTGACGTCCTCTCACGCGATTGGCTAGATTACATACGTGCTTCATGACGCATTCACGCAGGGGCCTTCATACAGCGCTAAACGCAGCGCGAGTTCCCTTGAAAGGGAACTGTTTTCAGTGCTCTTTTCACTAGCACCATCAACAGTTCAAACATCTAAAAAAAATGTTTATCAAATTTTTCATCCTTATCTCTTATCTTATCTCTCATCTTTTCATCCTCATCCTTATCTCTTTTCTTATCTCTTATCTGATGTATTATCTGATGTATGAAACTGATGGTACCAATTTTTGTAATGTTCACCAAAGTTGCTGCAGGGGATCTTCAGATCTGATGAAATAATTTTACATTTTCCTAATTGTTTGACCGTTTACTTGAGAATGTCACCCATGAGTAAAAGTTTCAATTGCCAACCACAAAACCATCCAAATCCCTGTAGTCACTGCAGATTCCACCCAGCGCCTCGAATAATCCCATTCCTTTGCTCCCATCGGATCTGCATTTGTTTTCATAGCCCCCAGTTCCACCTCAGTCCTGTGGGCCTGTGGCTCTGCTTTGGCCCTCCAAATCAGTGGGATTGCCCTGGGTCTTCACACTTCGGCTCCATCTGTGTCTCCACCTCTGCCAGATTCACCTCTGTCCCCTGGTTTCACCCAGACCCAATGACGAGCCTCAAAAGTTGGCACTGGTGTTATTTTGTTTGCCTTCAGGTGGCTTATATATATATATATATATATATATATATATATATTACATATATATTATAATATACATTCAAGAAATTCATGGCAGCAACAGCAAAATAATGTTGGGGCTGCCATGAATTTCTTGAATGTATATAAATTCAATAAACCCTAAATAAGTTGATGTTTGATTGCAGTCCTTATAAATACTTATTAAATAATTAAATCTTTCTAATTCTAGCACTAATCTGCTTAAATGTTCTCAGAATGAATTTCTCTGAAATGCAGGTTCATCATGTTACCGTGTTAAAGAGGTGTTGAGATGCTCATTGGTTCCTCCAGAGAGAAACAGCCCTGAATATTAACACCATTGATGTACTTGATTGTTACATTTATGTTAATGAAGGATGTTTGATCATTCAACTGATTTCCTAGAAAGTTCATTTATAGTGTAAGTGGCAAACATGTGTGTAAGTGTTCTAACATGATATGATGAACATGAGATGAAGCTGATGAAGTGCTGGACTGAGGAGAGTTTCTGAAGATGAACAAGAGTCACACAAATCTGACAGTAGTGCAGGTTATTGACTGAAGTGTGGAGCTGATGAGCTTTGATTTCTGTTTTCTGTAGAGTTTCCAGTCTCTCTCAGCTTCTCCTGAATCTACAGACGTCAATGACAATCCCTTCAGTTCTCTCTTTTCTCTCTTTTCTTTCGGCGTGAGAGAATCTGTCCGTCAGCTGAAAGACAAACTGGAGGATTTCTGCAAAGAGGAGCTGAAGAAGATCTGTGACAGAGGTAAAGTCCTGGAGATTCATCTGCTCTCAGAAATGATCCTCCATTATCTCATTTCATGTAGATCATCATATTAGAAATGCAGGATAACTTTGTCTCCTCATGATAATCTCACTCTTCATGTTGATTTCCACAGTCACTTTCACCAACATTGTTCCCAGAACCAGGAACGACTTCCTACAATGTAAGTCACTAAGAAAACAAGCAGAAAAACTGATGACTGATGAATGACTGAAGTTCATGATCTTCCTGTAGAAGGTGAAAGAAAACATGAGAGAAGAGTTTCAGAGGTGATCAAGGGCATTATCAGCCTTTTAAAAAATAAACTAATACAGTATTTTCATACAAGGGTTCATTAAGATGATTCAACAATAAGTGTGATAATTTGATCACGTTTTGAAAACAGTTGCTGCTGATTTTCAGTGATAAAGTCTTTGTTGTTTCTTTACATTTCTTTCTGAAAATCCCTGAAAAAAAAAAAACTTTAATTGGAAACTTCAATTAAATTTTTTTTATTGGCTTTCAATGAAAAATAATCATATTATTCATTATTTTGAGAATATATTCAGTTTTTTGAAGAATATATTGAATCCCCAGTTCATTTATGTGCTGATGTTCATCTTGAAGTGCATTTGTGGATAATGATATAGTGATCCCGATTAATAAATGTGTAAAATGAGCAATACATGTTTTACATGGACAGTAAAGACATTATGATACTAAACATTTATATTTTACATAATAATAATTTCTATTTCAATTTGTCTTTCTGTTCAATAAAATCGAATAAATCCTGATAAAAAAAAACAGTAGTACCTCAAGATACGAAAGGCTCAACTTACGAAAAATCCAAGTTACGAAAGCAAAGATGAATAATTTTACTGCTCTACATACGTAAAGTTTTCAAGATACGAAAGGTTTCTGAAAGTTCGAGATTCGCCCCATAACAATTTTGAAATTTGCGCCGCACGCCGCCATCTTAGTTATAGTAGACTCGCCACCATCCTCCTGCTCTCCCATTGGTTCCTGATGCTAGCCAAGCCATGAGATCCTTCACTCTAATTGGACAGCATCCCTCCCATCATGCATCTTCTATACGTACGTGCTGGCGTGCTTTAGCTCAGCCACTCCGCACCCGAAACTTTACTTTATCTGCCGTTTGTCCTCCTTCTCCTCTGCCGCCACTTTCGGAGATAGCCTCACTCAAAAGGTAAGCTTCGAAATGTTACGTTATTTCATTGTTTATAGGTCAATTTAGCTTTATTATGAAATTTAATGGGGTGTTTTTGGAGGGCTTGCAACGGATTAGCCATTTTACATGTAAAATGTGTTCCAAGATACGAAAAACTCATTATACGAAGGCCGCCTCGGAACGGATTAATTTCGTATCTCGAGGTACCACTGTATATATATATTGTATATATATATATATATATATATATATAAATATATATATGTTTGGGGCATGTGTCATTCGAAGCCACTGTAACGCCGCTCGAGTTGATGCATATGAGACCACATCAACACTGGCTACGGACAGAGTCCCAAGATGGGCTTGGCACCATGGCACATTCCATGTGGCAATCACACCGACTTGTCACCAAACATTCAGCCCTTGGTTGGACCTTGCTTTTCTATGGGCCGGAGTCCCCTAGGACAAGTGTCTAGGCATGTTGTAGTCACAACAGACGTCTCCACCACTGGCTGGGGTGCTGTATGCATCGGGGATGCTGCTTCGGGCTCCTGGACAGGACCCCCACGGCAGTGGCATATCAATTGCCTCGAGTTGCTAGCAGTACACCTTGCATTTTGCCGGCTCCGAATGTTGCTGCAGGGCAGACATGTGCTTGTCCGCACGGACAACACATCGACCGTGGCGTACAGTAACACCTCCTCATCAACTCAGGTCGCTGCGTGCCATTTTCATTCCGGGCGAGCTCAATCATGCAGCCGATGCACTCTCACGACAGCTCACATTCCCGGGAGAATGGAGACTCCACCCCAGGCGGATCAACTGGTCTGGAGTCGATTCGGAGAGGAACAGGTAGACCTGTTTGCTTCCCGGGAATCCTCCCACTGCCAGGTGCTCTTTTCCCTGACCGACGGGACCCTTGGCACGGAGGCACTGGCACATGGCTGGCCCCGGGACTTACACAGGTATGCGTCCCCCAGTGAGCCTTTTCGCACAGACCCTGTGCAAGGTCAGGGAGGACGAGGAGCAGGTCTTGCTAGTTGCGCCATTTTAGCCCAACCAGACCAGGTTTCCAGAACTCTCGCTCCTCGCGTCAAGCCCATCCCTTGTGCATTCCCTTGAGGAAAGATCTGCTTTCTCAGGGACAGGGCACCACTGGCACCTGCATCCAGGTCTCTGGAACCTCCACGTGTGGTCCCTGGATGGGACGCGGAAGACCTAGCGACCTACCACTGGCGGTGGTAGACACTATCATTTCAGCTAGAGCCACCTCTATGAGGTAGCAGTATGCTGGAATTGGAGTCTATTCTTTGAGAGGTGTTCTTCCCGATGGGAAGACCATTGGATTTGCCCAATCAGCTCTGTGCTTTCCTTCCTTCAGGATGGGTTGGAGCGGCGACTGTCCCCCTCCACCTTGAAGGTGTATGTCACCGCCCATTGCAGCGGTCAATGGCGGGTCACTCGGAAAGCATGACCTGATCATCAGGTCCCTGAGAGGGGCCAGGAGGTTAAACCCTCCCAGGCCACCCCTCTTTCCCTCCTGGGACCTCTCTGTAGTCCTCACAGGCCTACAGAGAGCCCCCTTTGAGCCCCTGGAGTCAGTCGAGCTCAAGACCTTGTCCTTCAAGACAGTGCTCCTGACCACGCTCGCCTCCTTCAAGAGGGTGGGGGACCTGCAGGCATTTTCGGTCAGCGAATTCTGAGACCCCGTGCTTGGATATGTGCCCAAAGTTCCCACCACTCCGGGCCAGGTGGTGAACTTGCAAGCACTGCCCTGGGAGGAGGCAGAACCAGCCCTCGTGTTGCTTTGTCCCATCCGCGCACTACGTGTTTATGTGGACTGCACGCAGTGCATCAGAAGCTCGGAGCAGCTCTTAGTCTGTTTTGGGGGACAGCAGAAGAGAAAGGCTGTTTCCAAACAGAGGTTGGCCCACTAGATAGTGGATGCCATCGTCCTGGCATACCAGGCTCAGTTTTTTTCCTGTGTGCCGGGAACAAACAGGTGGTGTGGGGAAGAACAGGCTCGGTGTCCCTCTTGGTAATCCCATATGTGTACGTTCCACAATATGGTTTCCCTCTTGGTAAACCCGTGTCTTTCCCTTGGCAGTTCTGCTCTGCCGGTCTCTTTGGTACGTGTTCCTCCCTGAGAGTAGGACCTACCATAGAGACTTTCCATATGTCGTACTGCCCCTCGGGTCAGTCCATATGTGTCTTACCGTACATTACCTCCCCGCTGGGCAGGGTGTGATCTCCGTAGCGTCCCCCGTTGGATGTTATGTCTGACTGACGTCATAGGGTCCCTATAGAAAACTCCATAGGCACTGAACTGTGTTACGAGAATTGGAGATACTAGCTATGGCGTGCCCTTAGACAACTGCTCTCATGTAGTCGTAACCTTCCCAGCACCTCAAGTAAGCCCGAGCTTACATGCCAGCCGGGATGGAAGAGACAGAACATACTGCGAGGATGGTCAAGCTGCTGTTCCTTAATGTGACATTTCACAGGGGAAGAGTGCTTCGGATCTCAATTCCCATTATTCTGCTCGATCAGTGTTGTTAACCCTGGGAAAGCGTCCAATAGGGGATGCTACGGAGACCGCAAGCTGCACAGGGGGGAGGTAATGTGCGGTAATACACATACGGACTGACCCGAGGGGTAGGTCCTACTCCCAGGGAGGAACACGTACCAAAGAGACCAGAAGAGCCAAACTGCCAAGGGAATGAAAAATGCTTACTGTTTCCTGTTTTAAAATGTTTATTTTTAAATGTTTACATTAAATATATTTGGTTATTCCCAACAGAAAACAATTGAGAAGCTAGTTTTAAACAAATGACCCACAAGAACAACAACAGAAGATATTATAAATTATTATTATATTATAAAACAGTTATGATAAAAAGTTATGATTCTGTCACATGATCTCCGATCTGTTGAGAAACGCTCATGTAAATGATGATTTGCACAGGATTTCTGATAAATTGAGACACTGATGATTTATTGAACATGAAGAGTTCAGATGCATTAAAAGATCAGATTCATAATTCCTGATTCTGATGTGTTTTCTCTCCATCAGATTCCCATCAGCTCCATCTGGATCTGAACACAGTGAATAAAAACCTCCAACTGTCTGAAAATAACAGAGTGATTACTTACACTCACACACAGCAGCCGTATCCTGATCATCCAGACAGATTTGATCAGCGGGGTCAGGTGTTGTGTAGAGAGTGTGTGTGGGGATGCTGTTACTGGGAGATTGAGTGGAGTGGATATGTGTCAATATCAGTGTCATATAAGAGTATCAGCAGGAAGGGATTAGGTCTTGAGTGTGGATTTGGATATAATGATCAGTCCTGGACTTTGTACTGCTCTTCCTCCAGTTACTCATTCTGGCACAATAATATACACACTGATCTCCCTGTAAAGCCCATCAATGGTAGAATAGGAGTGTATGTGGATCACAGTGCAGGAACTCTGTCATTCTACAGCGTCTCTGACACAATGGTCCTCATCAACACAGTCCAGACCACATTCACTCAGCCGCTCTATCCCGGGTTTTGGGTTGATTATAAATCATCAGTGAAACTGTGTTGAAGAAAGCAAAAAATATTAACCAATAAAGTTAATAATATTCTCGATGAATGTCCAGCGTGAGTTTTTTAAAGTAACCCTTATTTTTCCATCATTATTTCCATGGCGATGCATCACGTGACACACCACAGACAAACTTATCACTTTTATTGGTTTTTATTTCTTTTATTCTGTTTTTTTATTCAAAATAATCACAAACATCTTCTTCAAACCATCAACTATCTGATATTCCGATTCTGAAATACTTTTGAGTGAAAGTAATAGTGCTATATTAATACTATATATTAATTAGTGTTATATAATATAAAATAATAAGGGATTTTTAGATTTTTTGTTTCTTGTTAAATCAATCAAAAGGATTGTGAAAATTTAATTGTGAAAGTTTAATATCCAGATGTGCAAATACTGTATTGGAAAAAATCTCACAATTTTATGACGTCTATTGTTTCATCAAAACAGGAGAAAGTTTTTGGGATGCATATTTTGATAGTTTAAATGAACCAGTTTGTCACAATTGATATAACAATTAAAAATGGCATTATTGTTTATTGCATGAAATACAATTACAGTGGAGTTCGGTTATGTCGACGGCGTCGGGGGTCGGTGAAAAGCATCGAGATAACCGTTTTGCGAGATAACCCATACATCATATATTACATGTATTAACATACAATCCATATACTATATTACCGATTTCCCCACATATAACCCTCAGATGCAGATAATCCGCAATTCACGCAATAAGAAAACAAATACAAGTCAAAATCAGAACAAAAAGAAAAGCAGTCTCTCTTTCTCTCCAAAGTAGTCTCTCCCTCTCTCCTCTCTGCACTGCACTCGTCCCTTTAAGAGAAGAAACCGCCCATATGGCAGCACAGCCAATCATGTTTTATTGCACGATTTACAGGTCAGACAGCCTATCAGCGCAGCTGTCAGAGAGACCGTGTAAGCAGCAGCTGTCAGAGCCCAAAGATAACAACCCTCAATTAAGAAAAATTTAAATTGATTGATGTACATGCTGTAAATGAGAAAAATGAGATTAAATGAGAAAGAGGATGCTCGTGTTTTTGGTGTTTTTTTACACAACAGTGTTGCAGCGATTTGTTTGATGAAGCGATCGGCTGAAATGTTCCGAGTCTCATCCAGAACTGTGCGCATTTGAGTCCAAATCCACTTGATCCTGTTTAACTGCACTGCTCTCTCCACAAATCACTTTGAAGACAATGTTGTGCATCTTTTTGAAATGATTCAGCCACCCCGGATTTGCTTTAAAGTAAAGTCAAATTCTTTGCAGCAAGAATGTCCACCTTCTCCATCAGCAAGGGACCATTGACGGGAAGGTTTGTTGCTCGTGTATTTTTGAACCACTGAAACACTGCATCGTCCACATCTTTGAGATTGATTGTCCAGTTTTCTCTTAACACCTCCAGACATTTTTAGAAGAAAAACAAAAAACACACAGAATACCTGCAGTGTGTTATCCCTCAGATCAACGTGAGTGAACTGTCATTGAAGTGAGCGCGCGCTGCAATCACCTTTCTTCTCCACCTGCAACGCAAACTCAGCGAAAGAGGTACGCTCATGAGTCACGAAATGTGAAGTGGATAATTTGTCTCTCGTTTATGCTCGAGATACTAGATTTCGGCGACATTAAGGAATCGACATAACCAACAAGAAAATACTGAGACAAATAGGGAGTTTGGCGGTTCCACTTCAAAATTGTCGGCATAATAGTATTGGCGAGTTAACCATGACTCGAGATAAGTGAACTCCACTGTATAAAGATCTAAGTTGTGATTTTGTACTATTTGTATTTTATTTTTCATTTGTTTTGGCTGAACACCAGCTCTAAAAGAGTCAGTCAATAAAATTAAAGAATGTTTTGTGTTAAGTGTCCCAACTAAGCAAGCCAGAGGCGACAGCAGCAAGGAACCAATACTCCAGCAGGGGACGGAATGAATGAAGAACAGAATGGAGAAAAAAACCTTAAGAGAATCCAGGCTCAGTCGGGGGACCAGTTCTCCTCTGACCAACAGCCAAATAGAGCATGATTATTATATTGACAACAATTCAAGTCAAATATTAAATCCAGTTTGGTCTGGTTGGATGGATTCATGATCTTCACAGTGGAGGGTCTAGTAGAGTAATGGTCTCTGCAGACACTTCAGGGCTGTGTTGATCTCGTGTCCAGGTGCAGGTCCTTCAACTGATCTGGATACGATCCGGATCTGGCTGACGATGGTAACGTTGAAATAAACATAGTCTAATATCAGCGTAAATCCCTTTTTTTCTGATGTAATGAGTACATCAGATGTTATGGGAATGTTCCAGGTTCCGGCTGACCTAAATTATGCAGCCTAACAATCCACAATGATTTGGATTAAAAATGTATGTATAATGTGCTATGTGTATGGCAGGTTGAAGAGATGTGTTTTTAGTCTAGATTTAAACTGACAGAGTGTGTCTGCTTGCCGAACTGTATTAGGAAGACTGTTCCAGAGTTAATTTTAGAATTGAATTGGTACGTTTCATCAGGATGAGAAGAAATATAGAGCTGAGTATCATCAGCATAACAGTGAAAGCTAATGCCATGTTTCCTAATAATTGCACCCAAAGCAAGCATGTACAGGGTAAAAAGCAGCGATCTTAATACTGAACCTTGAGGAACTCCCTACTGAACCCGTGATCAATATGACATCTCCTCATTTACTGTTACAAACTGATAACGGTCAGATAAGTATGATTTGAACCATGCTAATGCAATTTCACTAATGCATGTAATATGTATAATGCAAGTGTCTGAAATCAGTAGTGTAAGGCTAAATTATTGCATGGAAGGGTAATAGTGTCACAGTCGTGTCATGTCTATGAACTTCCTGTTTCCTTCCTTGCACTTCCTGTGTCGTTTCCTGCACCTGTCATGTCAATCACTTCCTTGTTCATTGTCAGCTTTTCCCCATTATACCCTGTACAGAAACCCTCATGTCTTCCTGTGTCTTTGTCGATTGTTGACGTTATTTGCTTAGTGTGTGGATGTCATCTCCGTGTTCTGACAGTACCTTTGCCATGTAGTTTTTTCCTTGGTTTAAGGACAACTTTATTGTCATGTTCACTGAGAGCTCCAGCAGGTCGCCGACTTAGGTTTCCACCAGAGGATTGCGCATCTGCTACTTGTGCAGCAAGAAATCCTGTTCCTTCTTTTCTGTCACTTCAGTCTTGTTTTCTGGTGTTTGGTGACAGAGCTCTGACACTGCCCCATCGTCGTGTCTATGTGCCGCATGTGTCTATGTGTAGGCGTGCCGCATTCCATCATATTTTCATTTTAACAAATACCCTTTTTACCCATACATTTGAGTTCTTGCAATATTCACCCGTGACACCTTCAAGAAAAACGTTGGGCAGTGGGTGTTTTCTTTCAAGGCAAAAAGGTCACTCTCTGGTGATTTTTGAGGTCCACCAATGTTTTGTTGTCCAATTGAACTACGATGTGGTGTCCCACCTTCCTACTTTTGTCAGGTGAGGGTTGGAAAACATAAGAGTAGATTTGGGCCAAGTAGGATGTGCACCATAACTTGGTAAGTTCATCAATAACTTTCAGAAAGAAAAGAAAAATACTCTGCAGGGTCTTATTGAGTTCACCTAATCTGCTTGACCCCACAATTCTACTATTAACTCCTCTCAAACTCCAGAAAGAAAGAGAATGGCAGTGTATAAGCGTGAGCATGTTTTCATACAATAAATAAGCCCGTGACCACAGCAAGGTAAAGCTCATGCCCTAAGAATGAGAGCAGTTTGTTTCGATGAGTGAGGCATCAACATGGGGGCAATTCATGGTGTGCCATTCTGCAAAGGAAATCGTTCAAATAAGCTGTTAGATGTGCTCAGATTCACTGGATTGCTGCAGGGGAGAAGCGCTGTTCTCAGCTATGAGCAGTCAGCACTGTAGCTCCTTATCTTCAGAGATAAGTGAGGAGATGATCTTCACACTTGAAGCAGAAAGATTTGGATGCTATGTGTCATCCAGTGCTGACTTATATAGGCAGTCGGCCTCGTCTGTTTTGGAGAGATGAAATGCCACTTGTCTGTGCAAGTACACATATGTGATACAGCCAAGCTTCAGTATTTGGAGAAATTGAGTTTGTTCCCCCTACCCTAAGGGAAAAAAACAGAAGACTTGACTTTCACAGAGAGACACATTTGACAATAATTTGATGAGGACCTGGTACTGGACAGCAAACACAAGGATAATAAACAGGCAGGACAAGAATGAGGAAGGACAGGTGTTGCAAATTAACCAATAATCAGGTAACAAAAGGGGCAGAGTCAAGATAATACACAGGAGAACACATGGTACAAGAAAATACATCCAACAAGCCATGCACTCAAACCGAACGTGACAAAGACATGAGCACATGGGCAGCGAACACAAAAGTAATTCTACGAAACAGGTGCCTTTACCTCGTTGCAATTTTCAAACTTGCAACAAACTTTAAAAAAATCAACAACCACAACTTCATATATATCTTCCCAAATAACATATTTTCCCACCTCAGGAATTATTATCCTTTTTATTTATGCAAGGGAGCCTTTCTTGTACCACCCCGTTACGGACAATATGTACACCATTAGAGTAGTAAGATTCTAATGTTTTCCTAATAGTAAAATGTCCCTTTTTTGGAAATTAAAAACAGACACTCTGTAATTTAATACATTTTTATTTTTTATTTTTAGGTTTTTAATCTTGAAATATGAATTTGGCATTTCAATGACATTTCATTTGACATTTTTCAATTAAAACATAAAAAAAATTCACATTTATTTGATTAGTCCACACAACAAGAACGTCATTCAATATAAAGGTTTATGGAAAAGAAAATGAAATGTTACAGAAATTTAAACAAAATTACCCTGTGACAGGGTGGTAAACTGATGTGACGTTGGTATGGACAGTGACAGTAATGAGAAAATCTCCTTTAAATTTGTCTAAATTAAGTCCTCAGCATTGCATATTACTACTAATAATACATTTATGATATATTTACGGTAGAAAATGTACAAAATATCTTCATGGAACATGATCTGATATGATTTACTTAATATCCTAATGATTTTTGGCATAAAAGAAAAATCTATAATTTTGACTCATACAATGTATTGTTGGCTATTTTCACAGATATACCTGTGCGAGTAATGACTGGTTTTGTGTTCAAGGGTCACACATTAGAAATCTTGATTTCACACTCTCACATTCAAACGGGGAGCAGCACATCCCCATCACATCCCTTACCACCACGTCACAATAAAACGTGACAGGGTGGTACATTTCATCCCAAATTGTCCACAGATCTCCCATGTGTTCAAATTCCTCATCTAGCATGCATGCATACAATCTAAATTATAACGTTCTTTGCATTAACAATGTTCAAAAAATTATTAAAAAAAAACAGTTTTCCCTCTCTATTTTGCGTAACAGGGTGGTTGATTTGAGCTTAACGGACCCGGCCTAACATGAAAAAGCAAGAAATAAACAATGTAAAAGAATGTCAGAACTTGCCTGCTTTTGTTCATGGTGGTTATGATGCTAAAATGATGTCACTTCAGCTTTGTGATGTCATTTAAAGCAACAGTACATTATTTATAGATTAAACATGATATGATATTTTAGATGCAAGTGTCATGTTTGTCAACACGTACACGTGAAATTTGCTAAATGTACTAAAGAAAAATGATTAAAAATAGTACATTAATCTTTACGAACAGAATTTTATCATACACCATGTTAACAAGAAAACTTTAATTTATAACTTTGAGCTTTGGAAACACACTTTGGTGCATTTGTTGTATCTTATGCATCTCATCAAACACTGTGGACCCAAATGGCACCCGTTTTGTAGAATGACTCTTTTATTGTGGTTCTTTTATGTATGCCTTTTGTTGTAAGCAAACATACACAGTACAGTCTTGGTACGTGTTTTTAGATGAATGCAGATCGCTTCATCAAACAAATCGCGGCAACACTGTTGTGTAAAAAGACCAAAAACACGAGCATGTACATTCTCATTTAATAACTCACATCATGTACATCAATAAATGTTCATTTTTTGTTCTTGCAAGGGTTGTTGTCTCTGGCGCTTGCACTATCACTCTGACAGCTGGCGCTGATAAGCTGTCTGTCTGATCAATCATGCAAGAAGACGTGATTGGCTGTGCTGCCATGCGGGCAGGCTCTTCTCATCTCATCCGATGATCAACACAACACGCTTCTTAAAGGGATGAGCGCAGTGAGAGAGACTGCTTTTTTCTTTTTCTTCTGATTTTGACTTGTGTTGGTTTTCTTATTGTGTGAATTTCGCGCACAAGCACTGTGTAGCGAGCCTGAACAGTTATGGATAATTGACGTCAGGCGAGCAACATTTGAAATTCGAAATGTGATCTTACACAAAAAAAGTTCATAAATCTATGGATGCGGGTTATGCTAACGATTTTTTACAAAAAAAAAACAAAACCCGCTGGCTATATGAGTGTGCGGATTATCTGCTTCTGCGGGTTATATGTGGAAAAATCGGTAATATATGTTATATGGATCTCGCTAAACGGTTATCTCTATGCTTTTGTTCAACCCCCAAGGCCGTCGACTTAATCGAACTCCACTGTATATATGTATATATGTATATATATAAATATATATATATATATATATATATATATATATATTTAAATATCTATACGTATAAAATAAGTGAATAATCCAGACTATGAAAACATACAATTAGAATAGAAATAAAAAGGGGAAAGTAGAATAACAGAGCTGAAATTAACACCTAAACAATAAGTGTACATGGAAAAACACGTCAGGGAAAAGCAAATCTTTCGTTGTTCACAATTGTTTGTTTCATTGTTATTGTACTTTTGTTTAGTTACATTGATTCCAGTTTTTTTCACATCACATAAATTGTTCCTGTTCCTAAATGTTGTCTGTTTATTTGAACTATGTAGATACTTGCTCTCCTTATTGAACCTAATCTACTGGTCCATTTCATTTATATTCATGCATTTGGCCAACGCTTTTATAAGTTTATTGACTTCAAGTACATTGCATTCAAGATACACATCAGTTAATGCTTTCCCTGGATCGAACCCATGACCTTGCCGTTGTAAACACCAATGCTCTACTACTACACCTGCATTAATTGTGATATTAAAGAGTGTAATATGGGTTAGTATATTTGTATAGAAACATACAAAAGAAATATCCTAAAAATTAAACATGTTTAATAACTTAATAGAGAACAATAAGATTAAACTAGGGAACAAATGTATGTTCCAATAGACAAAAAATCAGATTTTTCTATTAAATTGTAATGAAGCGTCACTCAGGCTGGGATCCATATGCGTACTTTATTAAAGAGCAAGGGTGGTCGTACAGGCTGGGTCAGACGGGAGTAAACAGAAACACAAGGGCAGACTGAATCAGAGACGGTGTCACAGGCAAACAGGTCAGGACAGGCAGATAACGATCACAGGTAGAGAATCCAGGCAGAGGTCAATAGGCAGGCAGGCAGGCAGACAGACAGACAGGTTCAGAAACGGGTAAAGAGCAGTGATGGCAACAGGTAAACAGTCAGATGAAATAACGCTCAGAAATGCTAACCGGGGTACAACAAGACTTCGCTCTGAGCTGTGGGGTGACCGGTTTAAATAGTCTCTGAGAATGGGTAACATGTGGAGAAGCAAGCAGTCCTGATGGAATTCAGCTGTGTATGTGTGTGATTAGTCTGGTGTGATGGTTGTTGGGAAATGTAGTGTGTGAGGTGTGTCAGTACTCAGGCGATGGCTCCCTCCGGTGGCCCGAGGAGGGAATCACGGAGTCCGTCTCTGTGACATAAATGCTCTCAAAACAAAATTCATTTTTATATGCAAAAAAAGTCCAAATAACTTCTGTGATGCAATGCAAACAAAACAAACAACAAAAAATAAACACAAATGTGTGTATGTGTTAAGAGCATTCTTATCTTAATACTAAGAGTTCACTATTTTATCTGGGTTGTATTTTCAAAGTAATGATTGTAGCGCCGCAGCAGCAGAATGTCTCTCAAAACGCTGTTCTGTGAGACAGAAACACACCGATTCCCTGCTCTCATTGTCATCCCATAAAACTTTGTGCAAGTCTGTAAAAAATGAGCTGTAAAACAAGTATCATTCGGTGCTCTCATCTGTTTTTTTGCCGCTGATAAGAGTTTTCACCTACACATAATCAGTGCTTAATGACTATTCCCTTCTTTTTGTCAACGATTTCAATATAATGAGAATACTTTTATCACACAAATGTAAAGCTCAGAGGCCTCATGTATCAACTCTGCATATGCACAAAAACTTTGCATTTGCCAGCTTTCACGCTCACGGTCGGATGTACTAACAGTTGAATTAACGCAAGAATGTGCGTCCCTCCACAGCAATTCTATGTCTAGCGTACGTACATTTCTCATTGTTTTTGTCCATTGGCAACTCCTACAGGCAATTAAGTGAAGTTGCAAACATTACACTACAAATTGTTCTACAAGTCTATCGCAGAAGCACCTGTGGAAAGCATTGCTATTAATTTTCAATTTATAAAACAATTGACATATATTGTCACACAAGCCTTATGGGAACATTTTATCAATTGTGCAATTAAGTAAGAACATATAAAAGCATGTGAAAATTGATACAACCCTTAGTCTATAGCAGGGGTGTCAAACTCAATTGCACAGGGGGCCAAAATCCCAAAAAACTTTAGGTCACGGGCCGAACAGGATAAACATTTATTGAAAACACTAAAACTAAACTTTTAAAACTTACCTTTTTTAAATTAGATGTGAATAAAAACAGACAGAAATATTATTCTGGAATAAATCAAATTATACCTTAAATAACTTTAAAAATATAAAAATATTTAAAAAATACTTATTTAATATTAATATTTAAAAAATATTAATATTTTAAAAAATTAAAATATGTCCTGTCTAAATTATACAAGTTAGAAATAAAGTAAACAAGTAAAGTAAAAGTAAGTAAAAGTTAAAAGAACAAACATTCAAATTTCTTTACTCTTATGTCATTTTATATTAAACCTAAAAAGATTTATATATAAAAGATTTTGCTCTCCATAAAAATATATCCTGTCAAAATTATACAAATTCAAAATATGGACATGCTGCATAACAAAACCTGGAAATCTAAATACAATTTTAGCTTTTCAGCAATAACAAATCAAATCATGCAGTTGAATTTGCTCTTATGTCATTTGTCTTATAGTGCCGTCTTATTAAGTTATTTAATTACTGCCACATTAGCTCCGCAAATGAGACACACGGGTATACCGGCAGTATGTCAGTAAACAAATACCATATTTTCCCGCATATAACCCATGGGTTGGAGCAGATTTTACAAACTATATCACAATTTTTTTTTACACGTAATAATATTTCAATATATTTGTCACGTCCCTAAGGACGTAATTTTTTTTTTTTTTTGTGCTGTATTTTCTTTCTGGCGCTTGTACTATCACTCTGACAGCTGGGGCTGATATGCTGTCTGACCTGTCAATCATGCAAGAAGACGTTCTGCCATGAGGGCGGGCTCTTCTCATCCGATGATCAACACCTGAATTTCGCGCACAAGCACTGTGTACCGAGCCTGAGCAGTTATGGATAATTGACAATAACAATCGCGCGGTACTAGCGCGAGCCCGAAGCACCATTAGCCACTTCCTGTTTAATACAGGAAGTGTTCGGCGAGTCAGCTGGA
Organism: Rhodeus uyekii; assembly: GCA_037043235.1. Classification (NCBI taxonomy): domain Eukaryota; kingdom Metazoa; phylum Chordata; class Actinopteri; order Cypriniformes; family Acheilognathidae; genus Rhodeus; species Rhodeus uyekii. The sequence continues at coordinate 865,851 of JAWRVZ010000161.1, forward strand.
GCGCGGGACATCTCGCGGGCCATTAATAAAATGCTCTCGCGGGCCGGACATAATTACACGCCAGGCCGGATGTGGCCCGTTGGCCTTGAGTTTGAACCTATGGTCTATAGCAAGGGCATCTTTGGCAATATTAGAGGACATTGCTAATGGCAGAATCTGAAGAGAACGTGTTTCTAGGGACCACAATGATTTTCTGGCCCAGGATGATGACTGGCTTATCAGCCGGTTCAGATTTCCAAGGGCTAGAGTCACGCAATACTCGTTCCCTTACAGGGGCTGACAATGCTTGGTTTCCTGGAAACTGGTTCTTTACAAAGGGAACTAGCAGATCATCTGCATGTCTACCAGGTATATAAGGTCTATATACCATATATCTATATGATGCAGTTGACCAGCCAAACATTAAAATGCAATTTGCAGCGATAGCTGGTTTTCCTAATGTAATCGGAGCGATTGACTGCATACACATTGCTACAAAGGTGCATATGTGAATCGGAAACGTTTCCATTCATTAAATGTGCAGATAATATGTGATGCATAAATGCGCCTAACAAATATTGTGGCAAGGTGGCCTGTGTCAACCCATGACTCATCCATCCTTACAAACAGTATGGTTGGGTGGCAGCTGGTAGCTGGCAGGGTGTGCGATGGGTGGCTTCTTGGTGAGTGATGCATTTAAGGTTATGGTTCTATCTAACAGTACTTTTTTTCCTTTTATTATTAATTCTGGAGGACAAAGTTCAAAATAAAAGATTTTTTTTTTTCTAATTTCTTCTTCCGATAGTAGCACCTCCAATTCACTTTCTGTAAAGTTTTGTTTCTTGCTGCTTTCTCTAGCCATTTTCTTACTATTTTGTTTTGCCCAAGTGGACTCATTACCATATTTAAATAAATTTAATTAAGGGAGGAGACTAGGTGGGGTGTTTTGCTTGTGCATCAGCGCTCAATTTTACGTTAATCGGGATGTACAAAGAGAATATGCGTGGGATCTTTCGTACACAGATTCATACATCTTGTTTTTTTTGTGCGTACGCACATTTACAGCTTTGTCCATACGCAATGTTTTAGTATGAATTCAACGCAAGTCTTTATACATGAGGCCCCAGAAAAGTCTTTCATTCACAGCCAGAGGGCGAACAATCTTCAAACAAACCAATGAGGTGGTTGAAGTTGCTTTTCATATCACTAAAATGTATCTGTGTGTTTGTATCTGCAGTATGACAGTTTAAGTGTTACCTTATGGCAGGGGTCGGGAACCTATGGCCCACGAGCAATATATGGCTCTTTTGATGGCTGCATTGATGAATGATGAAAAAAAATGTGGGTATATGGCTCTCTAAGACAAAAAGGTTCCCGACCCCTGTCTTATGGCATTCAGCTCAACCAAACTTTTGAGCTTAACATAAAGCAATGTTAGTTTCACATTGGAAATAGGCTTAAATAACTGTATCGTCTACGTTGTACTTTGAGCAGTTGTAGTTTGAAGACATTTTTTCAATTAAACAAATTAATCCTGGTTCCATCCTCCAACTCTTTGCCAATTCCAGTCTCATCTCCACTCTCTCTATCTGATAAAAAAGGCCTTATAAATAACATTTCAAAATTTACATAAGATCATGAATTTTCAAAACATACGGAAACACTAAAAAAAAAACTCCTGGGGACCTCCTGTCCTGCAAAGTTCTCCTGGACACTTTATGAAGTTGCTTGTACCAGATTGGACCCTATTCTGCCTTCAGAAACGCCTTAATTCTTCATAGGATAGATTACACATAGTGTTGTAAACATTCCTCAGAGGTTTTGGTCCATAATGACATGATAGAATCACTCGGTTGCTGCAGATTTATCGGTCGTACATCTGTGATGCGAATCTATAGTTCCACTACATCCAAAAGATGCTCTATTGGATTGAGATCTAGTGACTGTCATGTTCATGAAACCAGTATGAGATGATTTGAGCTTTGTGACACGGCATGTTATACTGCTGGAAGTAGCCATCAGAAGATTTGCTCATGAAGGACATGATCAGCAAAAATACTCAAGTAGACTGTGGTGTTTAAACCATGCTCAATTGGTACTAAGGGGCCCGAAGTATGGCAAGAAACATTTCACCACATCTTTACACTTCCAGCCTGAACCCTTGATACAAAGAAAGAGGGATTCATGCTTTCATATTGTTTACGTCAAATTCTGACCCTATCATCTGAATGTTGGAGCAGTAACTGAGACTCATCAGACCAGAAAAATGTTTCCAATCTTCTATTGTCCAATTTTCGAATTGCAGCCTCAGTTCCCTTTAAGGGAACTCGAGCTGCGTCAAAGAGCTAGGGGAAATAGCCTTGCATCAGTCACGTGAAGATCTATGCAACCAATGAGAGACGAACGTGTGTGAATGCGTCACCGCCGGCACGTGCCGGTGACGTCATGAGGAAGAGCATAAAGCGCGTCCGAGACCCGGAAGCGCCAGCTCTGAGTGTCTTCAGCGTGCTGTATGTCTGTGTGAGAGTGATTTGAAACTAAGACTAGTTTAAAAATCAGGGACTTTGTGTGAGAATATGGCGAATGTACAGGCATTTAGACCGTGTGTTTTTCCCTGTCCGCATTTTGTGACGGACAGGGATGCACATGTTATGTGTGTTGTCTGTTTGGGAGTGGAGCATGCGCGGTCGGAACTTGAGAATGCCGGCTGTAAGGACTGCGAGAGGTTCTCTCTGCATGTGCTCCGCTCCCGCCTGGCGGTCTGTATTGAGGCCGCTCAGGCTAGTGTTCCCCGTGGTGCGGGACCTGCAGTGGCTGAGGCTTTGCGGCGCTCGCAGTCGTGGGGTTCACAGATGGATCTCGCTGAGGCTGCTGGGATGGGTCCTCCCTTATCTCAGCTCTCACGAGATGAGGCGGGTACAAGTCATGAGCTCTCCTCAAGAGACGATCGTGCTGGGGCTCCGACACTAGCTTTATCTAGTTCAGATGAGATGGATTTAGCTAGTGTCGACACGGTTGGGGAGGATTCGCCACCCTCCTCACCAGCATTTGAGGAGCTAGTTGAGGTTGTGGCGCGAGCGGTCTCACGTCTGGATATTGATTGGCCGGCGGAGACCAGTAGTGCTCGTCCTAGAAAGAGTATCTTAGACGAGCGCTACCTGCCTGCTCGCGTCACTCCCCCGTGCCGAGCTATGCCTTTTATTTTTGATTTACATGCTGAGGTATCTAGATCTTGGAATAGGCCAGCCTCCGAAAGAGTTCATACACCATGAAGTGCGATATATACGAGTCTTGTCGGGGCGCAACATTATGGTTATGGGGGGATGCAGAAAGTGGACGAGGCTCTCGCTGGGTACTTCGTTCCCCAGTCTGCATCCTCTATTAAAGCTCCGGCGCTCCCCACCAAGCCGATGCGCGTCACATCGTCCTTGGTGGGGAAAGCATACTCTGCTTCGAGCCAGGCTGCTGCGTGTCTGCATACTACGGCACTGCTGCAGGCCTATCAAGCGGAGTTGCTTGGGGACCTCAACGAGGGAGGTGGTATCGGTCCGGAGGCAGTGGCAGAGCTGCGCCGGACCGTGGATTTGTCTCTTCGGAAAAACCTGGAAAGTCGGGCCGACAGGTCCAAATCCAGTCTTCTGGTTAAAAAAAGGTGATCTGAAGGTCTTCCTTAAAAATCTGAAGGCTAAAACGATGCGGTCCTGACGCCAAGCCGCAACAAGGTGGCGTCTCCCATGCTCAGCTTTAGAGTCAGCCCACCATGGGAGAACCACCCCCTCTAAGGAGGGTCCTAGATCAATCCACCCGAGTTTCCGGAAGCCCCGGCTTAGTGGTGAATATGCTCACAGTACCAGAGACCAGCCCGGTGAGGCTGGTTCCCTTAGTAGAGTTCCGAGCTGCGTGGTCACGGCTACCTGGTATCTCTCAGTGGGTCCTGCGCACGGTAACCTCCGGGTATGCCATTCAATTCGGGGTTTCACCACTCCGGTTCTCGGGGGTCCTACAGTCTGTGGTAGGCCCCCAGCAGGCTCTGGTCATGGAACAAGAAGTAGACACTCTGCTGGCGAAAGGGACCATCGAGTATGTACCCCTCGCGGAAAGCAAGTCCGGGTTCTACAGCCGGTACTTCATAGTTCCAAAGAAGATTGGAGGGTTGCGGCCTATTCTGGATTTGCGTCTCCTAAATCGTGCAGTCAGGCATCTGAAATTCAAGATGCTGACGCTCAAGCAGGTCATAGTGCAGGTCAGATCCGAGGATTGGTTTGTCACAATCGACCTCAAAGACGCATATTTCCATGTCTACATCCTTCCGCAACACAGGAAGTACCTGAGGTTCGCCTTCGGGTGAAAGGCGTGCCAGTATCGGGTGCTTCCTTTCGGTCTGGCGCTCTCGCCCCGCACGTTCACAAAAGTTGTGGGCGCTGCTCTAGCTCCGCTGCGGTTACAGGGCATTCGTGTCTTAAATTATATCGACGACTGGCTTATTCTGGCCCAGTCGCCGCAGTTAGCAGCGCAACATCGAGATACTGTGCGAGCACACATGAAGGAGCTGGGGTTTAGGCTGAACACCAAGAAGAGTGTACTTTCTCCTGCACAGAGAACCACTTTCTTGGGAGTCATTTGGGAATCAGTGGCCATGTCTGCTCGGCTCTCCCCGAGCGCATCCAGGTCATTCGTTCAGCCGTCAAGAGCATCAAGCTGGGCCAGCCGCTCACGGTGAAACACTTTCAGAGAGTGTTAGGGCTCATGGCAGCGGCATCCAGCATTATCCCACTGGGCCTGCTGTACATGAGACCACTGCAGTGGTGGCTAAAAACCAAGGGGTTCTCCCCCAGGGGGAACCCGTTTCGCACTATCAAGGTCACGAGACGATGTCTACGCACCCTGAGTATGTGGAAGAATTCTTGGTTTCTTTCTCAAGGCCCGGTGTTGGGGGCTCTGGTTCGGAGAGTCTCTCTCTCGACAGATGCCTCCCTCTCAGGCTGGGGGGCGGTCCTGAAGGATCGCTCCTCACAAGGTCTCTGGAGCAGTGGGCACCAGACCTGGCACATAAACATGCTAGAGTTACTGGCGGTCTGCAGAGCACTTTGTGCGTTCCTCCCGGACCTTCGCGATCATCATGTCACTGTTTTCACCGAAAGTACGACGGCAGTCACATATATCAACCATCAGGGGGTTTGCGTTCGCGACCACTGTACAAGATGGCGCAGCAGATCCTCCTCTGGGCCCAGGGGAGGTTGCTCTCTCTCAGGGCAGCCTACATCCCGGGGGTCCAGAAAGTGGGAGCAGACGCCCTTTCGAGACAGGGGGCAAGACCAGGGGAAAGGCGGCTCCACCCCGAAGTGGTGGAGCAGATTTGGGAAAGATACGGTAAGGCACACAAGTAGACAACACCCACTGCCCTCTGTGGTTTTCACTAGCATATCCAGCACCTCTGGGGCGGGATGCTATGGTACATGCGTGGCTGAGGTTACGCCTGTATGCCTTTCCCCCGATCGCTCTGCTCCCGGGAGTTCTGGCCAAAATTTGCCGGGAAAAGGTCCATCTCACGCTAGTGGCCCCCCACTGGCCTTCCAGAATATGGTTCGCGGACCTGGTGGCCCTCCTCGACGGAGTCCCATGGGAGATTCCGGTCAGGAGGGACCTTCTGTCCCAGGCGGAGGGTTGCATTCTGAACCCTCGCTCAGAGCTAATGAAGCTGTGGGTCTGGCCCCTGAAGGGGTCCAGCTCATAGAATCCGGTCTCTCAGCCGAGGTTGTGGAGACCATCCTTCAGTCCAGAGCTCCCTCCACGAGGAAACTCTACACCTTGAAGTGGAAGCTTTTCACGTCTTGGTGTAGTGAAAGGCAGGTGAACCCAGTAACCTGTCGATTCGGCAAAGTGCGGGAGTTCCTGCAAGAAAGATTTGCGGTAGGGTTGTCCCCCTACACCTTGAAGGTTTATGTGGCTGCCATATCAGCTTGCCATGTACCTCTGGGTGGGGTGTCCTTGGGCAGGGACCCCATAGTCACTCGTTTCCTCCGTGGCACATTAAGGCTGAGACCTGCGGCACAGACCAGGGTACCTGCCTGGGACCTGTCTGTGGTACTCCAAGGCCTGTCCCAGGCACCCTTTGAACCTTTGGAGGAGCTTCCTATCAAGTTCCTTTCTCTTAAGACCCTTCTTTTGCTGGCCATCACCTCGCTTAAGAGGGTCGGGGATCTTGAGGCCCTCTCGGTGGCTCCCTCATGCCTCGAGTTCGCACCCGGGATGGCGAAAGCCTTTCTCCACACGAGGCCAGGCTATGTCCCTAAGGTTCCCACTAATGTGGCTCGGTCTATCATGCTGCAGGCCTTCTGCCCTCCCCCATTTGACGGTCATGAGCAGGAGCACAAGAACAAGGTCTGTCCAGTGCGAGCACTGGACGCTTACGTTTTCAAGACTGCCACTTGGCGTAAGTCGGACCAACTGTTCGTTTGCTTTGGGGCCCCCAAGGGGGCTCCAGCTTCTAAGCAAACACTAAGCAGGTGGATAGTTGAGGCTATTTGTCTAGCTTACGAGTCGGCCGGGCATGCTTCTCCGTTGAGGGTCCGGGCCCACTCCACTCGGAGTGTGGCGGCATCCAAGGCTCTCCTCTCTGGAGCTTCCTTGTCTGATGTTTGTGCTGCGGCTGGCAGGTCCTCGCCACACACATTCATGAGGTTTTACCAATTGGACCTTGATGCCGCCCCGGGAACCAGGGTACTCTCTCAGTGAGCTGGGACACACCCGGATGCCGGCGTCGTTGAGGTGGCGTTGGTATAGCGTTCCCCTAGCGCTTTGACACAGCTCGAGTTCCCTGAAAGGGAACGTCTCGGGTTACGAATGTAACTCTGGTTCCCTGAGGGGAACGAGATGCTGCGTCTTTGCCTCAGCTCCTTGCGCCTCCGGGCCCGCTTCAGACACTCTTTTGCTGGCGCTTCCGGCTTTATGCTCTTCCTCATTACGTCACCGGCACGTGCCGGCGGTGACGCATTCACACGCGTTCGTCTCTCATTGGTTGCACAGATCTTCACGTGACTGACGCAAGGCTTTTCCCCCTAGCGCTTTGACGCAGCGTCTCGTTCCCCTCAGGGAACCAGGGTTACATTCGTAACCCGATACGTTTCCTGCTCTAATCTGACCCGTTGTGGTTTTCTGCTGATGTAGACCATCTGCTTCATAGTTGGACATGTCGTGCATTCAGCTCATGTCTCAATTGCAAGAATGCAAAGAACGGGCTTGCCCATAACGGGCTTGCCGATAATGTCTCCAGGGATTTCTAACTATTTGATTCTCTCAAGTCTGCATCCAATGCATCCTTAATATCAAAAAGCATCCAAAAAGAAGAAAGTATGTTGTCCTCTGTACTTGCTTTCTTGAGTATTGGAATTGAACTTTGACGGTTGATAATGACGTAGTATGAGGACGCAAGATTCCTTAAGAACGTATATTGAGAAACGGCCTCAGTTTGAATTTCAGCAGATCATTATTGATCATGTCTGCATGCCCACTGTCATGTGACTGGCTGATTAGCCATTTTCATTAAATTACAGTTGAACAGTTGGACCTAATAAAGCAGCCAGTGTGAGTATACAGTATGTGTGCACACTTTTTTCTGCTAGTGCATCACCTAACTCTCTACTTAAATGTGCATGTTTGTAATATTTCTGTCACGGTTCAAGTACGGGAGGACTCAAGTGCAGGGAAGGAGGATTTAATAATAAAAAATAAAACATAAACACAAAAGAACATACCCACGAGGGGGGAAAACATTACTAGTAAACATTAACTTAAACACAATAACATAACATCCAAAGAACACAACAAACCGGATGGAACGGGAAATCAGAAACTGGGAATGCAGGAACAGACGAGGAATGACAACGACATGACACAGGACAGCAAACACACTGGGATTAAATAGGGAACACATGAGGAGAGGTAACGAGCTGAGAACAGCTGACAACACTTAAGGAAAACAGGGTAACAAGATGGGAGGGGTTTACAATCACAACACACAACAAAGGGGCAGTGTCAGAGCTCTGTCAAGCAACACACTAGAAACCCAACTTAAGGGACAGATCCCTGACAATTTCAAGATGGAAGTATCTGAAAGTTAAGAAATCAGGTTTGTCTTCTGAACAGAACCTATAAACACTTTATACACATTGTATAACTCTCCTCAGCCTGTTATTTGAAGTTTTAAAAGGAGTGAAAGCACATTTATTGCTGAATTCACAGTTGTGTTGTCCCTTAATTCATTATATTTCAGATGTGTGAAAAAAACTTATTCTGAATGTTTTGGTTATATTTCAATGGTATTGTGGTATATTATATTGTGCTTTAGTTTTATGTATTGCAGTACTACCACAGTTATTGCAGTATTACTGTAGTGCTTAATCTACTTCTCTTCATGTAACAAAGGCTGCAGTATTACCTCTAAATAACTGCAGTGATGTTTCATAAGTGTTGTCTTAGACATTTCCTGTCAGATGTTAAATGCTGTGTTATATCTAATTAAGGTATTATTACGACCACTAGGGGTCAGCCGTAACAGGAAAAGGAAGTTAGTCGTAATACCAGAGATATGAATAATAAATAATAATAATCAGTTACATTTATATAGCACTTTTCCAGAGCTCAAAGAGGGGGGGGGGGGGGGGATCTCCTCAAACACCAGTGTGCAGCATCCACCAGGATGATGCGATGGCAACCTGTGCCAGAACGCTCACCACACACTAGCTATGGAGCGGAGACAGAGCAATGAAGCCAATTAGTGTAAGGGGGTGATTAGGAGGTCATGATGGACCAAGGCCAATGGGCAGATTTGGCCACGAATGCCAGGGTTACACCACTACTCTTGCGAAGGACATCCTGGGAATTTTAATGACCACAGAGAGTCAGGAACTCGGTTTAACGCCTCATCCGAAGGACGGTGCTTGTTGCAGTACAGTGTTCCCGTCACTATACTGGGGCATTAGGACCCACACAGATCGCAGGGTGAGCACCCCCCGCTGGCCTCCTAACAACTCTTTCAGCAGCAACCTAGTCATTCCCAGGTCTCCCATCCAAGTACTAACCAGGTTCTGCTTAGCTAACCCTGCTTAGCTTCACTGGGTGGGCAACCAGTCTTAGGCTACAGGGTGATATGGCTGCTAGTATGGCTGAGTGATAACAAATGTTTTATTTACAGTAAATGGTAATTAGTCAGGGGCTGAAAAGGCCAAAATAACAAAACCAACATTTTAGAAACTAAATTACCTCAAATGGAAAATAAAGAAAACCAAAAATACAATTACAACAACTCCCTTTAACATAAACCAAGTGGAAAATGAGGTACAGATAAATTGCTGTCAAACTCCCTACCACCCCAAGACAAAAATTAATTCCCAAAAGATAGTTTACATATATATACAAAGATTTGGTGAACAAATCATAATCGGCAATCAAGTCATAGTCAAACAGGCGATGGGCAGAAAACAGGAAATCAAATGTAGGATCACTAATAAAAAAATAATGACATTCTGTAAATAATGACTTCTGCTCCTGGCATGAATCTGTCACATAAACGTAGACCACGATCATCAGTGTGGAAATACTTTAAGAAAGGACGAATAAAAGGGGTTTTTGTTCACTCTGTAAAACCTCAAACCTATAAGTGTTACAGTGAGTTCTGGGAGTCGCTGTCATGTCTGTACCTGCTGTGTTAAAGCTCTTGGCTAGTGCTCATACGCTCCATAATAATGCTAAAATAACACTATAAAGCCCCTCCTGTTACAGATCCAGCCACAACCCTCGCGCCAGACTCACACACTGTCATGGATTCAGCCATGTCCCTCACGCCAGAATCACACACACCTCCCATACAATCCCAATCACCTGAATACTGATCACCTGCACCTGTCACGCATCACAGGCGCCTTAATTACCTGCCCTCATCATACAGTCAATGTCTGGTCTCGTCATTGACTACCTGATTCTCATGCTAGCAAAAACTCCTGTTGATGCCAGGACTCTCCTTCCGTGTATTGCCAAATGTTTCTTCTGTGAACTTCTGAGTCTGCCTGAACAATGCTACCTACTCTCTCCTGTCAGAGAGAGAGACCTGTCTCCTGCAACTTCTCATACTCTACCATTCCCTATCCAGTTACTATGCTCGTGCTTGCTTTAAATAAAGATCTGTGTTGACTTACATCTGTATTTGCCTGTTTATCATGACAAAAGACCGGACCGCCCAGCAGGCTGAGGCAGTGGCTGGGGAATCATCGACCGGCGAAAGAAACCCATTCATCGCATACGCCTTCCACCATGTTCTCCAGAGCATTCCTTCTATCTCTGCCTCACCCAGTTCCATGGCCTGCCCAGTGCCCTATGCTGGTGAGGCGGAGGAATGCAATGGGTTTCTATTCCAGTGCAGACTCTATTTTGAAATGAATCCATGACAGTTTGAATCTTAAAGGGCCAAAATTGCATTCCTCATTTCCTCACCAGACACGCTCTTCAGTGGGCTCGTGCAATCTGGGACACAAACGGACCTGTTACTCACTCATTCTCCGCTTTCATCAACAACTTAAAATGAGTATTTGGTCATGCCATCAGATCCATGTCAACCCAGGATCAGCTCATCCGTCTATGACAAGGTAACCAATCTAATCAAGACTATTCATTACACTTCCGCACTTTAGCCACTTCAAGTGGGTGGAACGAGACTGCACTGCTGTCTGTCTACCGTCAAGGTTTAGATCCAAAAATTTGTTTGCAACTTGCTATCTACAATAACAACTACGGCTTGTAAAGATTCATTTAACGATCCCTTCTGTTTGCTCAAAACCTCACAACATGTTCCACTGATAACCCTATGTTGTATTCCCCACTTCCCTCGAGGACATTCAATCCTCCAGCACTAGAACCCATGCAGATCAACCACTATTGTCTATCACAATTGGAACGAGAGAGACGTATCCATTTGCCCCTTTGCCTATACTGTGGTGGTGCAGGTCACCTCCGAGTTCATTGCCCGACCCGACCACCACACCCGGCGATGAGTACTCTCCATTCAAACCCTACAATGGATAAAATGTCTTTCATCTTTAAGTTTTGGTAACTGTTGCTGGTTTATCTGTTTCAGCCAAGGCGCTAATGGACTCTGGATCGGTGGATAACTTAATTTCCGCCAACCTCCTGAACAAACTAAAAGCTCGCAAATCTCACCTATCCCATCCACTCCGTATTCACAACATCCTAGGAAAACCGCTGGGGCAAGGAACAAGTACATCTGTCACATCTGTCCATCAACTTCCCCTGCCACTTCAAGATTCTTCTTCATGGGTAAGAAGGACGGAGGCTTTAGGTCCTGTATCGATTACCGTCATCTCAATTCACTCACTGTCAAATACCAGTATCCGCTTCCCCTGATCCCAGCTCGCAAATTTACTAAACTGGACCTGCGTAGCGCCTAAAACTTGATTCAGATCAAAAAGGTGACAAATGGAAGACAGTCTTTGCAACACCATTTGGTCACTATGAATACCAAGTCATGCTCTTCAGTCTCTCAAATGCTCCAGCAGTATTCCAGGGGTTTATGAACGAGATACTGAGATACTGATTGAGAATTCCTCAATCAATTCGTCCAGACCCATAGCTGCCCTTCGTCGTCGAGGTCGACACGTCATGTTCCGGGGTTCGAGCCATGCTATCTGAGCAGCAGGGTGAGCCTCCTCGACTCCATGCGCCTACTTTTCCAGAAAGTTGTCCCCGCCGGAGAAAAATTATGATATCGGGAACTGCGAGTTTCTGGCCATCAAGCTGGCATTGGAAGAATGGAGGCATTGGCAGGAGAGAGCTGTCTGTCCTTTTCAAGTAATTACACATCAGAGAAATCAAGAATACCTGCAAGTTATTCTTTACACTCTTCTTTACTAGATTTGACTTCATGGTAACCTACAGACCAGGAGACAAGAACCAGAAAGCAGACACTCTGTCTCACCCATTTCTCTCTGACAACAATCCTCAACCACCCGAAACAGTGCTCCCTCCCTGTATAAAGTTTCCTTAATACAATGTTAATCTTTACGCTTGATTTTATTCTGTCTTACTCTGAAATTATCAACTTTATTAGATAACATTGCATCCTTTGAGTCCAGAGTTAAGTTCACACTAAATCACAGATTACATTGAGCATTGAGGCACATCGGGTGAGATCCTAGATATATGATTAACTGCTCGACTATAAGTTGTTATGCAGTCGCATTCACTATTGTGCACCAGGTGAAGCAACTCTTGAGATAATAGCAAGCATTGGAGTGGCATTACCTCAATAGTTCTGTCTTAACCTCTGGTTTCTGCTTCAACTTTATTTAAATTATTATGTAGTTATATTTATAAGTATAGGGGGCTGGGTTAAAAAAAAACGAATATGATGATAGCAAGCATTGGCGCTGCATTATATAATTGTTCTGGCCATAACCTCTAAATATTGCGTGAACTTTACCTAAGTTGTTATACAGTTGTTGAACAGTTATGTAAATCACGACAAGCATGGGCAGTCTGTTAAATAACTTTAGCCATAACCTCTGATTAATGTTCGGACTGGAGAGTTTGTGACTGTAAGATCTGCGTACCGGCCAGCGTGAGACTCTGAGTGATATTGAGAACCAAAGGAACTAGGGCAATAAGAGTTACGAGTTCGCTAGAATAATATTTACCAAATTATTACAGTGATGATCGACTAATTTGCTTTCTAAACTAAATTCACAGTCATATTTAAACATAGAGTCAGATAAGAAACGAATGGGAATTTGCCACGACTGAAAAGACCAGACACACAGTGACCTTTCACCCACTGCTTAGAAGCTGTCATTGCACCGAGAGAGCAGGCCTTACAGACTTGAGATTTTCGCTTATGTTAAGCTTTGTTGCCTATCACATCATGCTTAGGATAGATGATACAACTTATTTTGTTTATGAAATGATACGATAACTTCAAGTCCAGTATTTATAAATTAGGGTAATGAAGGAAACTGACACACTTTTCAGTCCTGCAGATCAAGTGTATGAATTAGGATGGAGTTTTACTGCAGTTAGTAAAAATGTTGTCCTGGTTCTCATTAACGTGTTCTTTGAGTAACTATCTGAGACTGATATCTAGTAGATGTTTTATAATCTGTGATTTTACAGCAGGAACCCTCTTTCTTTTTCTGGAAAGGCACACCAGAGGTTAGTTCTAGCTGTTACTGAACATCTGAATCAACTAAGAAAGTAAATTAAAAATAACATCCAGACTGTGTGGGCATCTGGTTGAAACTGAACTTGGAACCTGCTTTACAGACTTGCAGAAAAACCAGTTTTCACACGTCATTGAAAAAGAACGAGGAAACCGGAATCATGTGAGTTTAGAGAAACAGAAACTGAACTGCAGTTTAGCTGTTGTGTGTTTGTGTGTCTCGTGCATTAAAATGGCAGAAAACAGAATTTCCCAGGATGAGTTCATGTGTACAGTGTGTCTGGATCTCCTAAAGGATCCAGTGGCCATTCCCTGTGGACACAGTTACTGTAAGATCTGTATTACAGGCCGCTGGGATCAGGAGGATGAGAAGAGAGTCTACAGCTGCCCTCAGTGCAGAGCGACCTTCAGTCCAAGACCTGCTTTAGGCAAAAGCACCATTCTGGTTGAAATGGTGGAGAAACTGAAGAAGACTAAAATTCCCACTGACTGTTACACTGGAGCTGAAGACGTGCAGTGTGACGTCTGTACTGGAAGAAAACACAAAGCTGTCAAGTCCTGTCTGGTGTGTTTGGAGTCTTACTGTCAAATTCATTTTGACCGTCATGAGGAATTTCATTCTCATAAGCCACATAAAGTGACTGATGCCACTGGACGACTGCAGGACATGATCTGCCAAACACATGATAAACTCCTTGAGGTTTTCTGCCGCACTGACCAGAAGATTATATGCATGTTGTGTACAATGGATGAACATAAAAACCACGACACAGTATCAGCTGCAGCACAGAGGACAGATAAACAGGTATGAAATAATGTTGACACTATTTAATTGACACCCATATGATCAGGAAACATCATTCACACTGCAGACGTCAGCAGAAATGAACAGTAGCTTTAAAGGAAGTTTCACTGAGTATTTGTGCTCCACACTGAACTTAACAGAAAATAGGGTGAAATGTACTGTAAATAATTAAATTGTCAACACATTTTTTTGTGTAAAACTGGCTTTGATGAAGCAAAATAAGCAAAGGAAAATATTCACTGATTGTTTAAATAAAATGTCTGTTGAGAATAACGCAGTTTAAATTCAGCAACAGAGAAGCAAATACTTTGTCTTCAGTAAATCTGACTCAGTCCATATGTGTGACAGTCTTGTCTGTTTTGTCTTTATGTAATGTCTGACTTGTGCTTGTGTTTGTTCATGTATGCCATATGGTCCTCTTGTCCTGCCTTCACATTTCCAGTTGCCACGCCCCCTTGTTTAGTCCTCATTTGCTTGAGTGTGTTCACCTGTCCCTCATGTGCTCTGCTCCCTTTATATTGTGCTTGTTTCACTCATGTTTTTGCATTTTTGTTTTGTGTGTTGTAAGCTTGAAAGTATTATTAGATGGGAACTAGCTTTAGTTTTTCCTCTTGGTTTAGTATTAGTGTCTATTAGCTTTCCTGTAGCTCAATCAGTATACTGCATTGGCCGGAGTTGTGATTTCTGCCCACTGGCTGAGGTGTCTTCAACGGCAACCGGCTTAAGTACTGTTTCGTCACACTATTACCTCTGCAAAGACTGAACTCTTGGTAGCCTAAAGCTACTATTGGGCTGCTCTTAAAAGAGAAAGTGGAAATTGTTTGTGTTTGAAATTTAAGTTGATGTTTGAATGATTTTGTTGTTTATGTTGAATTAAGAATTAAAGGTGACTCATTGAAATTTAGAAAGTCTGGTCCCTCAATTGTTATGCAATTAGTGACTTCAGTCTGAATTAAGACAGACTGTTGCAACAGTTACTGCTTAGAAGTACTCTACGTGTATATTTCACTACGTGAGCGATCACAATTAATTAATGTTACAACCGGAGGTAAAACCGCTGTAAATCACTTATAAAAGTATCACTGTGGTGAATGATGCAACCAAACTAAGCGACGCTAAGAGAATGAATGAGTTAAGGTGTGATAAAGGGGTTGGAACCCTGTTTCCATGAGAGGCTGTGTTTAGGATATTTCCAGTAAAAATGTGCGTGACGATGCTGAGCGTTAGGAGTTTTCCACACAAAAATGCACATGGGTGAGGGAAAAAAAGCAGCGGAAACAGTCAGTGTGAAGTTTTACATGTGTGTCAGTTTCACTTTTATGATACTGATGCTTGCAGTGTGAAACAGGCCTTAGGCACCATGTACGTTCATAAGCAACCTTCAGGAGTTAAGAACTTACAGCCATGGTCTACAGCAATGTGATGATTTAGTGACTGCAGTATAAAGTTAAATCTTTGTTATTGGTTTGTGCTGCAGAAACAGTTGAAGGAGATGCGGAGATCATTCCAGCAGAGGATCCAGCAGAAAGAGAAAGATCTTCAGCAGCTGAGAGAGGCTGTAGAGTCCCTTAAGGTAAATATGGAGAAGAGACGTTTGAGAAGTGTAAGTCAAGTCTCTCCTCTATCAGTCTCACTAAAACACTGTGATGTTTGTCCTAACAGATCTCTGCACAGACAGCAGTGGAGGACAGTGAGAGGATCTTCACTGAGCTCATCCGCTCCATTGAGAGAAGCCACTCTGAGGTCACTCAGCGGATCAGAGATCAGGAAAAGACAGCAGTGAGTCGAGCTGAAGGACGACTGGAGCGACTGGAACAGGAGATCAATGATCTGAGGAAGAGAGACGCTGAGCTGGAGCAGCTTTCACACACACAGGATCACATGCTTTTCCTGCAGGTAACAGAGATCTAGAAGAAGATCATAGTGAGATTTGAGCAAGATCCTGCTGTGAGAAACATTTTATGATATCAGAATGAGCAGTTGACTGCGATATTGTTCTTTATGTTTTAAGTTAGTTATTGTGCTGTTATTATATAAACATCAGTCAGATTCTCGTTTGTTCATCTTTTCAAAGATAAACGTACAAATGCAGCTCTGGAAATTCCTTAAATTATTTTCGGAGCTCTTTCTTCTGGAAGATGCATTTAGCTGCCAAACACCACTAGCGCCACCAACAGTTCAAAGAGTCCATTACATTTAAACTTTTTAAAGTAAATTTTCAACTTAAATTCTTATATCATGGTGAAACTGATGGTTCCAATATTGAATAATCTTCTCTAAAGTTGCTTCAGGTGATCTTCAAACCAGATTAAAAGGTTTTGCATGTTTATAATTGTTTGATCATTCACTTGAGGATAACACATGAGTATCTCCATCTAGATCACATGCTTTTCTTTAGCCTCCCAACCATGGACACCATCCAAAGCACTCAGAGATCATCCCATTCCCCAGGCTCCACCCAGCTTTCTAGTTCTGGCTCAAGTTTCCTGGTCTTGGCCGGCCTCAAAGCCCTTGACTACATTTGTCAAGCCAGACTATGCCGGTCAAGCTACCTTGGCTCCACACTCTTTTGGCACCAATACGGTTCATCATCCCCCAGACGCCACTTGGCTCCCTCGTCTCTCTGGCTCCATGTCGGTTTCACCACGAACTTCCAGACCTCCAGCTACGCCTCTGCCCTACACCCATTTGGCTCTATGGGGCTCCTGCTTATCTCTGGTTCCTCCTCCATCCTTACTCCCACCAGATCGGTCTTGGTCTTCCTAGGACCCAGTTCTACCTCAGTCCTGTGAGCCTGTGGCTCCGCCTTGGACTTCCAGATCAGTGCTGTTGTCCTGGGTCTGTGAACTTTGGCTCCATCTTAGTCTTTACCTCTCTCAGATCCACCTCGGTCCCCTGGTTTTGCCCAGACCCAATGCTGAGGATCCACCCAGGCAGCTCCCTCCAAGGGATCTGCTGTGGGCTCCTCTATGATCAGCTCCTTGACCACTGTGGACCTGAGAGTTCTGGTCCCCTGCTGTATTTTTTTTTGTTTACAATGCCTCCAGTTCCCTATAGGAGCAAAGGAGCTTGGACCAAGATGGAGCTGATCGGTCAACTGGCCGATATTCTCATCCTATCCCCTTTTTTGACAACAAAATGAGCTTGCAAAATGAGCTCTGTAGTTCAATTATTTATGTGATTGAATACAGGCGGTGTTGATATTTCTAGAAATGTTTTGTTAATTCAGTTATTAACAAATCATTTAAAAAATATGAATTAAAATGGTTAGTAAATGGTTAATAATAAATGTTTTGTAAGTTATCTTAAAGTATTACATCATGATATTAATCAAACTAATCTAATTAATAGATTCATATGTTATTAGTTGATATATTAGTAATCACTTACAAATCACTGAAATATGTCTGTTAAAATTGTTTTAGTGTCATCTCAATAAACAATGGTCAATTGGGAACAACCCATTAGTAAATTATCAATATATAATTTATAGATATATTGTGTAGCTGTAAGCTGGTCTGTGTTCAAAAGCACAAACATGGTGTCACAGCACTTTCAGTCCTGTCATCGTGTTTCTCTCTTTGTTTACTGCCTGGTTCCCCATGTGCTCTCTTGTCATCCTAGCCACCTCTCTCGTCATCAATCACCTTGTTAGTTTCTTGTTAGTCAGGCCTCTCCAGCACCCCCTGTCAGACTAGCAAGCCCACTTCTTCCACCAACTCCAATGAGGCCATTTCTTCAAAGCATTTCTGAAACCTTATAGGGTAATGGCAGATGACAACTGGCCAATTGTGATGCAGCTCTGGCTGACAGACAGTATAAATATCATAAGCGCGGCAATTGCACAGCTCGTCAAGCAGCGAACACAGCAGCTGCCCTGAAGTGTCTGCGGAGACCGTGACTCTACTAGACCCTCCCCTGTGACGATCATAAACCCATCTCTAACCGTACTAAATTGGACTTCATATTGGACTTGAATTGTTGTCAACATAACAATCATGCACTGTTTGGCTGTTGGCCAGAGAAATGGTCCCCCGACTGAGCTTGGTTTCTCCCAAGGTTTTTTCTCCATTCTGTTCTTCATTCATTACGTCACCTTGCCGGAGTTTTGGCTCCTTGCCGCTGTCACCTATGGCTTGCTCAGTTGGGGAAACTTAACACTTAAAATTCATAAATTGTATTGATTCGCCTGCTCTTTTAAGGCTGCTCTTCAGCAAAACAAACTTTGTTTATATTGTTTTTCCTGTGACCACTATAAAGCTGCTTTGAAACAATCTACATTGTAAAAAGCGTTATATAAATAAAGGTGACTTGACTTGACAAAGGATACGATATTAAACGGAGACATTCCTTTTCGAGAGCGGAAGCGAGATATTGTATTGAAATGCCTTTGGGAACAGTGTTCAATCCCGCCGTGAGAGAAACACAGATCGGCCTGAATACACAGGAAATCATACAACAATCAAAGCGAAGAGGCACGCAGCCCAACCAAAGGTGACGCCGCCAGGTGTGCTCAATACTGATAGGTGCAGTTAAACCAATGAAATCAGTAGCTGAGGCCTACCAACATTTGCATATCAAAAAGGCTGAAATATAGGTGTTGGCTAGTTAACTTGGATCCGTGACTGGCTTTGTTGGTGTTCATGACGATGAATGACTGTTCACATACATAGGTTGAGCCAAACAACATCAGCATCTTCTGTGTTGAGTATGTAATTTAGCCATCAATCTCTGAGCTGTAGGCGCCCGTTCTTGTGAAGACTGCTAGTGTAGTTAGCATGTTTTGTGGCAAATTGACAGCTGATGTTGTATTCTTTAAAAATCACTACAGTTTCTAGGCATATCAGACATACAGCGCTTAATTAGACTTCAGCGGAAAATATTTTGTTGTCCACTCTTTATTAAACACTTTGCACTCACTGCCTACTTTTCATTTCTTCGGTCCACTCATTTTTAGTGAAGGGCTCAAAGTGCACATTATAAAGTGAAGTAGAGAGTAACACAATCACACTCAACCAAAGGTCATTGTCTTTAGAGTGCGCCATCTGATGGGGAAACACGGATATTACAGGGAAAGGTAAAATGAAGGTTTGAGGTTTAATTATAATACAATTTTATTTAATAATATAACTTGGACAAGTTTGGCGGGGCTGATTGAAAAGCTAACGGGCCGTAGTTTGTCCACCTCTGTCCTAGACACCTGTCATTTTCAGAGCTGCACAGTCTGTGTGTTTAGTGTTTATTGCTTTAAATACCTTTGCTTGTTTTTTTATCTTAATATAATATTTGAGCGTCATATAGACAATATTAGATAATTTAAATAAGTTCTGACTCACATCAATCTGACATCGCTAGCTTCGATCTAAACCACTATCAGAACATGTTAGCATTGTGATAGCTTGTTCAGTCTTCCCTTTATTGTTTTTCTTTCACGCACTCGTGCCTTTTTACAAGTCCAATAAACAGCTTTGGTGAGTCACATCAGTCAGCACATGTGGTGACTTACAGTGGGGAAAATAAGTATTTAGTCAACCACCAATTGTGCAAGTGCTCCCACTTAAAAAGATGAGAGAAGCCTGTAATTGTCATCATGGGTACACTTCAACTATGAGACACAGAATCAGAAAAAAAATCCAGAAAATCACAGTCTAATTTTTAAAGAGTTTATTTGCAAATTTTGGTGGAAAATAAGTATTTGGTCAATAACAAAAGTTAAGGTCAATACTTTGTTATATAACCTTTGTTAGCAATGACAGAGGTCAAATGTTTTCTGTAAGTCTCCACAAGGTTTTTACACACTGTTGCAGGTATTTTGGTCCATTCCTCCATGCAGATCTCCTCTAGAACAGTGATGTTTTGGGGCTGTCACTGGGCAACACGGACTTTCAGCTCCCTCCAAAGATTTTCTATGGGGTTGAGATCTGGAGACTGGCTAGGCCACTCCAGGACCTTAAAACGCCTCTTACGGAGCCACTCTGCCCGGGCGGAGTGTTTTGGATCATTGTCATGCTGAAACACCCAGCCACGTTTCATCTTCAATGCCCTTGCTGATGGAAAAAATTCACAATAAATGGCCCCATTTATTCTTTCCTTTATACGGATCAGTCGTCCTGTTCCCTTTGCAGAAAAACAGCCCCACAGCATGATGTTTCCACCCCCATGCTTTACAGTAGGTATGGTGTTCTTTGGATGCAACTCAGCATTCTTTCTCCTCCAAACATGACTAGTTGAGTTTTTTCCAAAAAGTTCTATTTTGGTTTCATCTGACCATATGACCATATGACATTCTCCCAATCCTCTTGTGGATCATCCAAATGCTCTCTAGCAAACTTCAGACGGGCCCGGACATGTACTGGCTTAAGCAAGGGTTGTGTTCTGATGGTAGCCTTTGTTACTGTTGTTCCAGCTCTCTGCAGGTCATTCACTAGGTCCCCCCGTGTGGTTCTGGGATTTTTGCTCACTGTTCTTGTGATCATTTTGACCCCACGGGGTGAGATCTTGCGTGACGCCCCAGATCG
This sequence comes from Rhodeus uyekii, assembly GCA_037043235.1. Classification (NCBI taxonomy): domain Eukaryota; kingdom Metazoa; phylum Chordata; class Actinopteri; order Cypriniformes; family Acheilognathidae; genus Rhodeus; species Rhodeus uyekii. The sequence goes on from JAWRVZ010000161.1 coordinate 886,375, forward strand.
AGGGAGATTATCAATGGTCTTGTATGTCTTCCATTTTCAAATAATTTTTAAAAAAATTTTCCTTACCTATTGCAGACTACGCCTTCCCAGTCTGGTGCAGGTCTACAATTTTGTTTCTGGTGTCTTTTGACAGCTCTTTGGTCTTGGTCATTGTGGAGTTTGGAGTCTGACTGTTTGAGGTTGTGGACAGGTGTCTTTTATACTGATAATGAGTTCAAACAGGTGCCATTAATACACTTAACAAGTAGAGGACAGAGGAGCCTCTTAAATAAGTTACAGGTCTGTGAGAGCCAGAAATCATGTTTTTTTGTAGGTGACCAAATACTTATTTTCCACCATTATTTGCAAAATAAATTCTTTAAAAATCAGACAATGTGATGAAATTATGAAAATTACAGGCTTCTCTCATATTTTTAAGTGGAAGAACTTGCACAATTGGTGGTTGACTAAATATTTATTTGCCCCACTGTATATCATCTTCTCCTGTTGTTGTCACTTGGACTGTCTGCCACATTTATGGCATAGCTTTTTTTTTTGTCAGCGGCAAGGGTTTCAAATATGATAAATGCAGGGAGACAATCAAGCTGACAGAAAATATTTCCGAATTAGAGACACGCATCCAAACTTTACTTGAGGATAGCAAGAATGCAAAGGCTTTAGACACTGCTTTGGGTGTGACTCACTTAGCAAACCCTGTACATTGTTCAGTCCCAGTTGTAGAGCCTGTGCATCGAGGCAACTGGGTGACTGTGAGATGGCATAGTCACGGGTCAAAACTCAACTGTTCCCTTCCAATTAGAACATCAAACAGGTTCTCCCTCCCCATTCAGTGACCCATCCACTGGGAAACCTGTTGAAAGTATCCTAGTCATTGGCAATTCTATTATATAAAATAGAGACTCCAGTCGCCATAGTCACATGTTTGCCAAAAGCCAGATTGCCTGACATCAAAAAAAAAAAATTAAAGTGCTTGCTAATGCTAATTGTAAACACTCTAAGTTTGTGATTCACATTGGCACTACTTATGTCCAACTTTGCCAGTTGGAGATCACTAAAATTAATATTAAAGAGGTGTGTGAACTCACAAGTACGATGTCAGACACTGTAATATGCTCTGGCCCCTTTCCTGTTTGCAGTAGTGATGAGATACTTAGCAGACTGTTCTCACTCAATGGCTGGATGTCTAAGTAGTGCCTGCAGAAAAATATAGGATTCATAGACAATTAGAAAAGTTTTGGGGGCAGACCTGACCTGTTGAAAAGCGATGGTATTCATTCCTCCTGGGGAAAGCAGAAATACAGGCTAAACCCACTGTCTCATGTTACAGAAGTCAGGTAAATCCCAAAACATAGAGACACTTTCACCGAGATATAAAAAAATATATATTGATGTCCATGAAACAAAACAGAAACAAACAAAAAACAGATTAACAAATGAAAAATCTTAGGTTGTTGAATATATGATCCCTTTCCTCAAAAGATCAGTATTGTAAAGCATATGATTACAGATCATAAACTAGATGTGCTATGTTTCTCAGAAATCTGGCTGAAAACAGACAATTACATTAAATTAGTCCACCCCTCAAGATCACTGTTGTAAACACAAGCCTCATCTGAAAGTTAAAGGAGGTGGTTTTGCTGTAATTTATTGTCATATCTTCAGTATAATATCTTCAAAGTCTAATTTCAAATATAATTTTTTTGAAGTGATGGAGCTTTTTGTAACACTGTCTAGTAAAATAAATTATTTCCATTTGACCTTTGTGCTGGCTGTACTGTATTGTACTGTATACAGGCCACCAAGGCACCATACAGACTTCATTAAATAATTTGATGATTTTATATCAGACATAGTAATGACTGCAGATAGACTGCAGTTGTAATTACTGGTGATATAATGAATATAATATTCATTATAACATGATATAATGAATATGAGCTTACGGTGATGATGAAGTGCTGGATTTAGAAGAGTTACTAAAGATTAAAAAGAGCCCCACAAAACAGTAGTTCATATTGGCTGAAGTGTGGCGATGATAAGCTTTGATTTCCGTTTTCTGTAGCGTTTCCAGTCTCTCTCATCTCCTCCTGAATCTACAGACGTCAATGACAATGCCTTCGGTTCTCTCTCCTCTTTTGATGGCGTGAGAGAATCTGTCCATCAGCTGAGAAACAAACTGGAGGATTTCTGCAAAGAGAAGCTCCAGAAGATCTGTGACAGAGGTAAAGTCTTGGCGATTCATCTGCTCTCAGAAATTCCCTCCATCATCTCATTTCATGTAGATCATTGTATTAGAAGAGGATGATTGTATTGTCTCAAGATGATAATCAGTTTCTTCTTGTCTGATGATTTCAACAGTTACTTTCAACAACATTGTTCCCAGGACCAGGAACGACTTTCTACAATGTAAGTGTAACTAGCCACTCACGTAGTTCTAGTGAGGATGACCACACAAAACTAAGTATAATATGCTCAAAACTGAAATAAACTCATCTCATAAGAAAAGGTTATTTATTAGTACAAATCAATCAACAGAATAAACTGTCGTGTCATGTTTATTTCACTTCCGGTTAACTTCTCTGTATCTTCCTGTGTCCTTCCTGGCTTGTTAATCACTCCCGTCGTTAGTCTCGTCAGGTGTTTCCTATGTCCTCGTGTTTCAAATCTCTCTGTGTTCTCATGGTTTGGTCGATCGTTGACGTTGATGTTGTGTTCCAGTGTGTGGATGTATTTCCGTGTTTTGCACAATTGAGTGTGCCGTTTTTGTTTGAGCTTAAAAGTGTTTTGTTTACGAAACCTGTCTCAGGGTTCTCAGCATCGCACAGGACCACCGTTAAGATAACACATATAATAAGAAAAGTTCATTTCCCCTCGAATGATTCAAATAGTCAGCCAACCCTCCATAAACCCTAACACAATATAGCTTAATTACACAGAACAATCCAAAATAAAGAAAAATAAACTACATAAATACTCCCAAAATCAGATCACACAAAAAAGAGCACTCTCAACAAAGAAAACAAAAACCATAAAAGGAGGAAAGTATGTAATATATTAGTTCATGAATTTTAAAGCATAATGTGTAAAGAAAAGGGTCAGAAGACAATACAAAGCTGGAAAGTGACGTACAAACAACTAAATACCCCAAAAAACAACAGCCAACCAGTCTCCCTTACAATTATTTTATTAACTCCTCCTAATATTTTATTATATTTGCAGTGAGTCTGTGATGTGCTATGAGTACAATTAACTGTAATATGAATTTAATATTTAATCAGGCCTACCCTAATAATACAAATAATAATAAAGATCTCCCTGTATAACAATAATAATTCCCGTGTTGGGAAACGTTAATGTAAATGATGATGTGCACAGGATATCTGGTAAACTGCACTGAGACATTGATGAGTCAGATACATTCAAAGAGAGATACATTGAGAGTTTATGTGATTCTGATTCTGATGTGTTTTCTGTTCATCAGATTCCCATCAGCTCAATCTGGATCTGAACACAGTGAATAAACGCCTCCGTGTGTCTGAGAGTAAGAGAGTGATTACTTACACTGACACACAGCAGCCGTATCCTGATCATCCAGACAGATTTGATGTTTATCGTCAGGTGTTGTGTAGAGAGAGTGTGTGTGGACGCTGTTACTGGGAGATTGAGTGGAGTGGGAACAATGTCTCTATATCAGTGTCATATAAGAGTATCAGCAGGCGGGGATCAGGTAATAAGTGTGGCTTTGGATAGTCCTGGAGTTTGTACTGCTCTTCCTCCAGTTACTCATTCATACACAATGAGATACGAACTGATCTCCCTGTAAAGCCCATAAGTGGTAGAATAGGAGTGTATGTGGATCACAGTGCAGGAACTCTGTCCTTCTACAGCGTCTCTGACACAATGAGTCTCATCCACACAGTCCAGACCACATTCACTCAGCCGCTCTATCCAGGGTTTTGGGTTCGTTCATCAGGATCATCAGTGAAACTCTGTTGATGTTTCAGAATAAATTGTAATGAGATTTTACTTATAACGCTCTGAGCTGCAGTTGTAATAGTTACAAATAAGGGTTGCTATGGAAATTAACATTACAGGAATAATGTAACGGGTCAGGTAACAGGAAACGCAGGAATGCACGCAAGTTTCAAATATTCTCGCTGAGCCCCTGTGTGAGTTTCCTTTCAAGGGAACTCGAGCTGTGTCGAAACGCTATGGGAATACTCTGCACGAATGTGTCATGAAGTACATGTGAGATCAAACCAATCGAGTATACAGACGTCAGAGACAGGTGACGTCATGAATTAGGAACTATAATAGACATGCCAAATAAAACAGCACAAGCTTCTATTTCTTCAGTAGCCTTTTGTGTGATTGTGTGATTGTTTGTCCTGTTTATTGTTGTTTGTCTACCAACAATATAAGAGTAAAACTGGCAAACCTTCAGCATTTAGATTGTGTTTTCCCTGCCCTCGTTAAAAATTAAAATGGGTGGGAATTAACACAGTCTTTGTGTTGCTTGTGTGGGAGCATATCTTGCACTGCCAGCACTTGAGGGCATTGGCTGTGTACATTGTGCTTTTTATAAAAACGGTCTGCTCCTGCCTGACACTCTTCGAGGAGAGCGCCGAGGCTCACGGTTCTCTTGGCTCAGGTCTCGCTGTGGCTGAGGCTCAGTGGTAATATAGGATTTTCGGAGGGGTTTACGATGAGTGCTGCACTATCTCTAGATTTAAAAATAAATAAATAAATAAATAAATAAGAGTTATTAGTCGCGCTAGAGTCACGTTGCCTTATCTCTACCCTCACTTGCCAGGTCCACTGCCTTCTCCCAGGGTTAGGAAGCATTCTCAGTGGTTTCTCCGGCCTCGGAGAGGCACGGATGATGCAACTACCTAGTTCTGAAGAGTGGAATGTTTTTCACGTTGAAGTTGGAGTAGAGCATTCTAAACCACCTCATTTTCCAGCTCGCAACAGGCGCTGTCCTATCTTTGCCCTCACATCCTGGGTCCACTGCCTTCCCTCAGGGCTCAGAAGTGCACCATGCAGTTTCTTCCACCCAGGGAGAGGCGCTGGTACTATGAGGATCTGGATTTTGTTAGCATCAATGCTCCTAACCCACAAAGAGCTGGTAGAGTTTTTTGAACGCATTGATGGCAGGTTTTACTTAGAAAACAAATCTTGCTTAAAAAGTTAAAAGCGTACTCCTTCCCAGATCCCAAGAGAGGACATCAGACCTGCCAGTTAAGTGCAGAGATAAGGCAAGGCCTGTATTTAACCCCTCTGAGAAGTACATTTGTGATACTCAGGAAAAAGATCACTGCTATCCCTTGGCAGGAGCGAGACCAGCACCCTGAGGACTGCGAACATGAGCGGCTTCATCAAAGACCTCCAGGTAACTGCTCAGAGTGAACACAGCTAACGCCCTCAAGGGGTGACCATTTGTGCTCCAATCACAAAGACTGTGTGTATCTCTGCCTGTGATATAATGAGGGCAAGGTCTGTATTGGGTTGACATAGTCTGTATTGTTTGCTCACCATTTTTTGCTTAGTTTGGGATTTCCTGTTCTTTTAAACTAGCTTGGGGATATATATTCACAAACAAGCAGCAGCAGCAGCAAACACAGCACATATGTTTCACAGATCTCACTTACAAAAGACACATAACCTACTGCTTCTGCCATTTGGCGTACCTTTATTGCTTCGTGGTTCATGATGTCATTACGTCATGCATTCACACCATTGATTTGATTTCACACAAGCTTCACAACATAGTCACACTAGGCATTCCCATAGTGGTTTGACACAGCTCGAAGTCCCTTGAAAACAGAACCAGAAAACAGCCACTACTGGCACTATCTACTTGTGAAGCAGAGTACATGTCCTTAGCATCAACTATGCAGAAATGTATCTACTTCAAGCAGTTGGACAAAGGCATGGATGCATACCATTATGCATAAACAGAAGTGTATTAAGACAATCAAGGTACCATTACACTAGTAAGAATTCTAATCTGTAGGCAAAAGTGCAAAAACATTGATATAAAATATCACTTCAAAAGGGTGACAGTAAACGATGGCAAGGTAATCGTGGAATATTTTCCTACAGAGAAAATGGGGCCACTGTGCAAAAATGCAAATGTTTTGTTTGAGAAATGCTTAGCACTTAAGAGTGTGAAAATGTATGTTACATTGTATATGTATACAAGAAGGCTTCATTGTTTTGTTTTTTTTGTTATTTTTCTAGTAGCACGAAGTTATGAGTGAGTGGGGATGATAAAATATTGCTCTCTTCCTTGCTGTATTATGGTAACAGCCATAATGACGTCTTGCTGTTTAACACTGTACTAAACAGATTCTGATGCTCTTGTTTTGAATTAAGTGTTAGATAAAAAGATTATTGAAGAGAGTAATAAGGAATAAGTAATAAATAATTTGTTTTCACACAAGAGTAATGGCGAATTGCGCATTTAAGCTCAAAACCTGTTTTACTGAAGTCTTCCTATGGTTTTCCTCCTGAATAAAAGCCCAAAGATCTAACAAATAATAATGAAATATATTACTATTGTGTACTGTTGTATTACTATTTCTACACCCAAAATACAAATATATTATTATTAGCCCTTTTTTTTCAGTGCCATCTTAAAGTTGTGCTCAATGTTCTTAAGTACCTTTTCTAATTAAAATGTGTATAATGAACATTTATAATACTGCACTTTGTGTTATATTCTGTAGAAGTTCTGGTATATAAGGAATATATAAGTGCCTGCTGGTGAGTGTAATGTGGGTGAAGCGCTAGGATCTGGTGTTAGTGGTGTTGACCGGTCCTGTGATGGTTGTAGATCAACATTTACTTTAGATTCATAAAATGAAAATAAAATTGTACAAATAGCAACAATAGAACAAACCAATTCATTTTTATTCTTATCTTGAGAATAAAAGTCTACATTATTCCTTGATTATAGATACCTATATCCATATCTGTAGAAACTAGAAATGTTGCAATTAAATGAATCGGAAAATGCTCAATGAAATATGTCAACTCAGATGATAATGGCAAAAAGAAAACTTGAAAAAGAAAAACAGGAATTTATGAATGTTTTTTTTATTTAAATGACATTTACCGTTTCATAAATAATATCCTATCTAGTTTATTGTCTCTCAGAGAGGAATGTGTTTGCTCACAATTCCTTGGTTTCACCTTTCTGGTTGATGAAAGGGTTTTGGAGGTTAAATATACTAAATAACCATGTGTGACTATTTAGTCCAGATGTTATAAAGGTGCAGGAGATTTGGAAGCAAGTGTAGGTGGGAAGCAGGGACGATCATGTGAAATGTAGTGCAATAGAAACAGGTGAGATTGTGATAGTATTGCCTCTTGCTGGAAGGTGTGAACTTGTGAGTCCAACCTGGGGAGGTAAAGGGGAAGTGGTGATATTGGAAGCCAAGTAGAAGCTGGTACTTCAGAGGTCCATAATGAATCAGCTTCTGTGGCCTTGTCACAGGAACTGGGCTTGGCCACTATGGCCAGGGATGTATAGCCCTCCCTCTAATAAATTAATTGGGAGGGGCTATTTACTCCTGACCATGGTGGCCAAAGAGGGCAGAGCCACTGAGACCAAGCCACCCTGGACTCCCTGCCTATTCATATTAACTTCCGTTTATGTATTTACAACAATGAATGAAAAATAACATTTATTATTTATGTGGGTGTGTAATAGTGTATAATTTTATATTTCCTCTGTAATAGTTTAGAGAAAAACAAACAATATTAAATATAGTATATAAATTAATAATGCAACAACATTAACAATGGCTGAAATTGTATTAAATCCATAAATGCTTTTGTAATTACCACTGGGAGAGTTCTCTTTTGCGTTGCTCATTTGCATGGGTCCTTGACACTGTCAGGTTGCAGAGGAAGACGAGGAGTCACTCAATAACCTCAAATAAACTTTAATAATGAAAATGTCCAGACAACTTACTTACGAGATGGGACTGGTTAAGGTGTAGTTGTAGTTCCCTTTCAAGGGAACTCGCACTGCGTCGAAACGCTAGGGTAATGCCTTGGCATATAGTCTCATGAATCACTGTGAATTCGGCCAGAAACCGGAAGTGGCAGCTTTGAGTATCTTCATTAAAGCTCTGTGTTGGTTGCGTTTGTGTGAAGATGGTTGATCTGTGTGTATGAAACAAAAAAGTATATCTTTCCCTAGCTAATTTAAAAAACAACGGTACTTACCTCTCATGTGTAGACTTGTTTGGAGCAGAGAACGCATGGTCAGTCCTTGAGGCCGATGGCTGCACGCTGTACTCACTCACGCAAGTTTTGCACCATGAGAGTGCCCTTTATGTATTCTGTTTGAACACTAGCACTGCTAGTATAACAATTCTTAATACTTATGTGTGCGATTGTGCGCGTGCACACACCTCTTCTTGAGCCACAGGGAAGCGATGGAGAATCGCTCCTGGATTGTGGTGAAATAATTAATCTGACTTTAAGAGTTCGATTTCGGATGCGTTGAGACCGTAGGCAGAGCCAAATGCCGGAAACTGTCGAGAGATGTAGTTGAGTCGAACATTTATATATATATATAAACATATATATATACACATTTCCTATCATGCTGATAGGATGAGGTGTAACTGCTGTTAAGGAGTTAATTGCATTAATCGTGCTCCTCTCGAACTTTGTTAATAAAACATCAATTAATGGCAGTTATTAACAGAAATACTCATTCTAGTCATCCAGTAATCTTATTATTTTTAAATATAGAGTCACAGCTCTGTTACACAGCAAAAACACTGTCCGCATGATGCTCAAAATCTCTGTCAGTTTCACCTTTTTATAACACTTCTGCTTGCAGTGTGAAACAGGCCTTATGCTTCATGTCCATTCATGAGTAAACTTAAGATTCAAGATTCAAAGTGTTTATTGTCATGTGTACAGACAGAAAGCATGTTTCCCTGTACAATGAAATGCTTTGCCGTCCACAGTAAATGTCGCACAGGTAACACACAAGTAAGTAAAATAAAAATAAGATAAATATATAGATTATAAAAGAGCAAATATATGTATATATACAAAATGTAAAAGGGCAAAAAGAGTAAAGTAGTAAAGTGAGGTAGTGCAGTCTTGATAGTGTAAAGTGAGGTAGTGCAGTTCTTATGGTGTAAAGTGAGGTAGTGCAGTATGTAAACAAACCGTTCATGTGATGTTGTGATTGTAGACTCCTATCTGCTGTTTAGGAGTCTTATGGCAGAGGGAAAGAAAGAGTTCTTCAGTCTGGCAGTCCTGGATTTCACACTCCTGTACCTCCGTCCTGAGGGTAGAAATGTGAACAGTCCATGTTGGGGGTGGAAGGGGTCTTTGATGATGGAAGCAGCTCTTCTGTGGACTCTGCGGTGGTAGATGCTCTGGTAGATGACCACAGTTTAAAGTGAAATATTTTTTATTGGTGTGTCCTACAGAAACAGCTGAAGGAGACGAAGAGGTCGTTCCAGCAGAGAGAGAAAGATCTTCAGGAGCTGAGAGAGGCTGTGGAGTCTCATAAAGTGAGTCTGGAGAAGAAGAGGAATTTGAGAAGTGTCAGTCAGGTTTCTCCTCTGTCAGTCCCACTGAAGTCTCTGTGTGATTGTGATGTGTGTCCTAACAGATCTCTGCACAGACAGCAGTGGAGGACAGTGAGAGGATCTTCACTGAGCTCATCCGCTCCATTGAGAGAAGCCGCTCTGAGGTCACACAGCGGATCAGAGATCAGGAAAAGATTGCAGTGAGTCGAGCTGAAGGACGACTGGAGCGACTGGAGCAGGAGATCAATGATCTGAGGAGTAGAGACGCTGAGCTGGAGCAGCTTTCACACACACACAGGATCACATAACAGATCTAGAAGAACAGGATTATAGTGGACTTGAGCAAGATCCTGCTGTGACAGAGAAACATTTAATGAGATCAGAATGAACAATTGACTGCGATATCATTCTGTGTGTTTTATTTCAGTTAGTTAATAAATTATTGTTCTGCTATTATATAAATATCAGTCATATTCTTATCTGATCATCTTTTCAAAGATACACTCACAAATGCAGTCAGGGTTCTGTCACATTCGGTCTTATCATTGCTTGGTTTTGTGGCAGAGCTCAGACCTTCATGTAATGTCTTGTTTTGGTGTGAGCATGCAGTTCCGAGTTCCCTCAAACTATTCACATTTAGAGAGCCTATCCTAAGATACTCCATGAGAAAGAGAGAGTAGAAAGAACAGCAAAATAGAAGGGAAAAGATACACATGCATAAAGCCATAAGGTTTATTTAGCTTTTCCTGATTTTTTCACATTATTTGTATCCTGCCTAATCGTCGTTATATACTTCTTAAGTCTGTACTGTTTCTGTTGTGACACAAAGTATTATTATTGGTTTTCCGTGCCCATACAACAGAAGCAACAAACTTTTCCTTGTCAGGGAAAAAATCTCTGATATCTATCTTTCTCCCTTTAGTCTCATCCACAAAATTATTCATCTACTTTACAGAATACAAAATCATCAGCTTCACATACATCTAAAATGTCCAACAGACTCTCATTATATTGACTATGTGTCATTATATCAGAAGCGACATCCTCCTCCTCCTCCTCCTCCCTGCTCATACACTCCACAGCATTGACTCAAAGGTCTCCATGAGGAACTGCACGATGCTCTTCTGCAACTCCAGTATAATTTTCACTGCTACAGCTAGGCTTTCATTATTATTTTTGTTCAGATTACTCGCCATGTTCTCACTCACCTCCGATCCATTGCTCTGACCCATCTCAGCCACAGGATCTCCAACCAACAGTGACCTTTCCTCACCTGGTTTCTGTTTCACTTCCACATCCTTGCGCACCAATGATTTATCCATCGCACCACTACTCCTGGATTCTTCTGAAGTTTTCTTTTTAGGGCATGAGAGTTTTTTGTGTCCGTACTCCCCACATTCAAAACATTGCAAACTCTCCTAGCTCGCAAAGATCATATACGATCTGTCGCCATCATTCACTTGAAACAAAACGTCCAATAATTTGTCCGCAGAGTTGAGAAAAATTAATATTTGTCTCCTAAAAGACATGACATGTTTGAGGGCAGGATTTTTACACCCTAAAGAAATCATTCTAACCTCCTCTCTAACTCTCTTACCACCTTTCCAAATCTCACAAGTTTTCTTGCAATGACTTTGTTTCCAACGAACAGAGGGATATTTTGAAATGGATATTTTGAAATTTTCTTGCCGGAGCAAACACCAGAGAAGTATTAATGAAAATGTATTTCACCCACAGCCCAATTTCTTCCTTTTTAAGAAATTAAAGCTTTATTCATTCTTTGAAGCTGAAACTATATCTGTTCACCAACCGCTAATAAAACATTCTCAATTGTAGCACTCGCCTCAGTCACACACCTAAGCCCATGGCATAGAGATAATGGTGTCCTTCCACCTGTGGACGCCATACCAGACGCCAGCTGACCCGCAAACTTACTACAACCTCATATTAATTTTTAAGAACAATACACTTCTAAGTAAAAAAATAAAGAAAAAAAATGAAAAAAAAAAATAGAAAAAGAGAAAATAGAAAATAGCTCACTGTAACAGTGGGGACTCACAGGCAAAGATCCAAGTGCGTATCTTTGTTAAGAATGGTCGTACAGGCAGAAGGTCAGGGCAAACAGAGAGCATTCGTGATCGGTAATCCAGGCAAGAGTCAGAAAGGCAGGCAGACAGAATCAGGTACATTAATTCAGGTGTGGAAGTCAAGACGTGCAGATAACATTCACAAGCGTTAATCCAGGCACAGGTCGGTGCAGGCAGAACAGAATCAACCATGGGTAACAGGCAAACAGACAGAGATATATACATAGTAAATCAAGACCTCACGATGTGTGTGCATGCATGGGAGTCTTTTATAGTTCACGAAATGGTGTCCAGCTGGTGTGACAAACAGTCATAATGGTGTCCAGCTGGTGTTTGCAATCAGTTCAATGTGAGGGTTTCTGGGAAATGTAGTGTATGTGTATCAGTATAAGTGTGAGCTCCCTCTGGTGGCAAGAGAGGGGAGCGCGGAGCTCATATTCATAACACGCACGACAAAGAAACTATCTCTCACACAAACGCAGTGAGAGAGACAGAGACAGAGACAGAGACAGAGAGAGAGAGAGAGAGAGAAAGAGAGATCTGCTCATGTTCGCTGGTTGCATACCCGGCATGAGCTCTTAGATTTTTTGCTTTGTTTGCTATTTCTGAGATTAAATAAAATGAATATTATAATATATATAATATTCATTTCATTATACAATATAATATAAAATTTCTTATATAATTGTATCCTTTATTTATAGTCTTCTCCCCTCCTTGTTCCCTTGTTACCATGCTAATCAGTCTCTGCAAACTGCTTTTAGCCTACGTAACGTTTTGGTGTTTTCACAACTATTCCGCTGGAAGTAACCACTGATGGTGTGTTTACAAGTGCAAAAGAGGCAACCACAGGAGTATTTAAATGTTCAGTACCTACACCAGGAAGGTCTGAATTCCTCCCTCCTTGAGGTTCAATGCACCCAGTAGCATCTGGTTGCAAGGGCATCGCTTGCAGATGTTTACGATTCCTGCGTGGGACAGCACCATTCTGTGTTTGCACCATGTACGATCTTGGTTTGGATGTTTTATTCAGCACTACAGCTGGTGTTTTCTACCCTTTTTCACTGTCCAGTTTAACAAGAACTTTCTCCCCAGGTTGGAGTTCTGGTAAAAAACGGGCAGAGTGTCTCCGATCATAGAATAATTTTTATGATTTCTTTGCAGCCTTATCCTTCCACTCCACGTCTTTGTAATCAATGGTTTGAGGCTAGTGTTTTTCCTCAAGCATTGGCAAGTTGGTTCTGGTCTGTCGACCTGTCATTATCTGGGCAGGGCTTAGTCCAGTTGCAGCAACAGGTGTCACCCTGTAGCACATCAGTGCCATATGTGGGTCAGGTTGGCTGAGACTCCGTTTTGCAGTTTGAACTGCTCTCTCTGCAGCTCCATTGGCTTGGGAAAAATGAGGACTTGAGGTTGTGTGGTGAAAATCATAGTCTGTACTAAATTTCTAAAAATTGAAGGTGAACTGTGTGCCATTGTCAGAATCCAACTCCCTGGGAATTCCTGATCTTACAAACATGCACAATAATTTCAGAGTTAGACTGAATAAAATCAAACGTAACAATTTATTAATATTGAAGTAAATGTATCGTTCCAATTACATAATCGAATTCAAAGATAATCAATGTAAACATCGAATGCTCAGAAATAGAGTAAAAGATGCATATCTGAATTTAGGAAAATACATGATGTTGAGCATCTGTGGAACACTGGAACACATCCTCCGGCCACCAAAGAGAAAAGAGAGCCATGCACCTCTTGAAACTTTCCTTTAAATATCCTAGACCAGGACAGAAACTTCTTTGAAATGTAAACTTGAGTTAACGATGGATATTTTGGTTTGAGAACGTCTAGGTTACTATTGTAACTCCCGTTCCCTGAAGGAGGGAACGGAGACGTTACGTCGGACTGACGTCATGGGGTCTCGCTTGGGAGCCCAATCACCTCCCAGTGTAACTAAACGCGCCAATGAACATTGGCTAGTGAAATTTGCATGCCGAGTCCCGCCCCGCCCGGCTTCCGGGTATAAATAGGACCGGCATCGCTCATTTCATTCATATTTTGCTGAGGAGCCGAGAGTGTATCCCAGTCTCAGCGGTGGCTCAGGCCTGTGGCCGGGGGACGTAACGTCTCCGTTCCCTCCTTCAGGGAACGGGGGTTACAATAGTAACCTAGACGTTCCCTATCAGTCAGTCACGTTCGACGTTACGTCGGACTGACGTCATGGGGTCCCTATGGAAAGCGCCACAGGCACTGGCCGTGTTACGAGAATCGGAGATGCAGATGTTGGCAAGCAGTGGCGTGCCAAAGACAACTGGCTCTGCGGACGTAACCTACCCAGCGCCCCGCGAAAGCCGACTTAGGCCTCCACGCCAATCGGGATGGAGGGGAAGGCCAACGTGAGGAAGAACTAAGCTGCTGTTCCTGCGTGAGCCTCACGGGGAAGAGAGCTTCGGTATCTCAATCCCACAAATCAGCTCGACCCGCTTAGTTGTCTACGCTGGGGGAGGGGGAGGTATTGTGCGGTATGACACATATGGACTGACCCGAGGGGCAGTACGACATATGTAAAGTCCCCATGGTAGGTCCTACCCCAGGGAGGAGCACGTACCAAAGAGACTGGCAGAGCAGAACTGCCAAGGGAAAGACACGGGTTTACCAAGAGGGAAACCGTACCGTGGAGCGTACACATATGGGATTACCAAGAGGGAATCTCATCACATGGGCATCTAGTCCAGTACAAGGGCTGACCACTGGGGCATGCACACGAGTACTGGGCCTGGCGTCAGACGCCTCCGCCACGTCCGCTACCGAAGGATGCAGGAGGAACTCGAATCAGGGTTCGCCAGACGGGGAACTCACCTGAGGAGTAGATAAGCGCTCGTATCCCCTTAATAAGGGGCATGGCGCAGCAAGCAGGACACCGAGCCGGTCACCTGTTTGTTCCCAGCACACAGGAAGAAACTGGCTCCACCCGGAGATTGTAGAATCTCGCGAATGTATTAGGTGTCGCCCAGCCCGCAGCTTTGCAGATGTCTGTCAGAGAGGCGCCACGCGCCAACGCCCAGGAGGAAGCAACACCCCGTGTGGAGTGCGCCCTCACCCCCAGGGGGCATGGCTCGCCATGGCTCGATATGCCAGGGCGATGGCATCCACTATCCAGTGGGCCAACCTCTGCTTGGAGACAGCCTTTCCCTTCTGCTGTCCCCCAAAACAGACAAAGAGCTGCTCGGAGCTTCTAAATCTCTGCGTGCGGTCCACATAGACACGTAGTGCACGGACGGGACACAGCAACGCGAGGGCTGGGTCTGCCTCCTCCGGGGGCAGTGCTTGCAGGTTCACCACCTGATCCCGAGAGGGAGTGGTGGGAACCTTGGGCACATATCCAAGCCGGGGCCTCAGGACAACGTGAGACAAGGCCGGCCCGAATTCAAGGCACGTTCCACTGACCGAAAATGCCTGCAGGTCCCCTACCCTCTTGAAGGAAGCGAGTGCAGTCAGGAGCACTGTCTTGAAGGACAAGATCTTGAGCTCCACTGACTCGAGGGGCTCAAAGGGAGCTCTCTGTAGGCCTGAGAGGACGACAGAGAGGTCCCAGGAGGGAAAAAGGGGCGGCCTGGGAGGGTTTAGCCTCCTGGCCCCTCTCAGGAACCTGATGACCAGGTCGTGCTTTCCAAGAGACCTGCCATTGACGGGAACATGGTGAGCTGCAATGGCGGCGACATACACCTTCAAGGTAGAGGGGGACAGCCGCCGCTCCAACCCACCTTGAAGGAAGGAAAGCACAGAGCTGATCGGGCAAGTCCGGGGATCTTCCCGTTGGGAAGAACACCACTCAGAGAATAGACTCCACTTCAAGGCATACGCCAGCCTCGTAGAGGGGGCTCTAGCCGAAGTGATAGTGTCTACCACCGCCGGTGGTAGGCCACTTAAGTCTTCCGCGTCCCACCCAGGGACCACACGTGGAGGTTCCAAAGATCTGGACGCGGGTGCCAAATGGTGCCCTGTCCCTGAGAAAGCAGGTCCTTCCTCAAGGGAATGCGCCAGGGAGGGGCTGTCGCGAGGAGTGAGAGTTCTGAAAACCAGGTCCGGTTGGGCCAGTATGGCGCAACTAGCAGGACCTGCTCCTCGTCCTCCCTGACCTTGCACAGGGTCTGTGCAAGAAGGCTCACTGGGGGGAACGCATATTTGCGTAGGCCCCGGGGCCAGCTGTGTGCCAGTGCATCCGAGCCGAGGGTCCCGTCGGTCAGGGAAAAAAAACAACTTGCAGTGGGAGGATTCCCGGGACGCGAACAGGTCTACCTGCGCTTCCCCGAATCGACTCCAGATCAGCTGAACCGCCTGGGGGTGGAGTCTCCACTCTCCCGGGAATGTGAGCTGTCGTGAGAGCGCGTCGGCTGCACGATTGAGCTCGCCCGGAATGTAGATGGCACGCAGCGACCTGAGCCGCTGCTGACTCCAGAGGAGGAGGTGGCGGGCAAGTTGCGACATGCGACGGGAGCGTAGACCACCCTGATGGTTGATGTACGCCACAGTCGATGTGTTGTCCGTGCGGACCAGTACATGCTTGCCCTGCAGCAACGGCCGGAACCGGCGCAGTGCAAGGTGTACTGCTAGCAACTCGAGGCAGTTGATATGCCACTGCCGCCAGGGTCCTGTCCAGGAGCCCGAGGCAGCATGCCCGATGCACACGGCACCCCAGCCCATGGTGGAGGCATCTGTTGTAACAACAACATGCCTGGACACTTGCCCTAGGGGAACTCCAGCCCTTAGAAAGCAAGGTCCGACCAAGGGCCGAACGTCTGGCAACAAGCCGGTGTGATTACCACACGGTATGTGCCCTGGTGCCAAGCCCACCTCGGGATTCGGTCCCGTAACCAGTGTTGAAGTGGTCTCATATGCATCAACCCGAGCGGCGTTACAGCGGCTGCGGATGACATATGCCCCAGGAGCCTCTGAAACTGTTTCAGTGGGACCACTGTTTTCCGCCTGACCACTTTCAGGCAGTTCAACACTGACTGTGCACGTTCGTTGGTGAGACGTGCTGACATGGAGACTGAGTCCAACTCCAACCCGAGAAAAGAGATGCTCTGCGCGGGGGAGAGCTTGCTCTTCTCCCAGTTGACCCGAAGCCCTAATGGTTGAGGTGTCTGAGCACCAAGTCCCTGTGCTCGCACACCTGATCCCGCGACTGTGCCAAAATGAGCCAGTTGTCGAGATAATTCAGGATGCGGACCCCCACTTCCCTGAGGGGGGAAAGGGCAGCCTCCGCGACCTTGGTGAAGACGCGGGGAGACAGGGACAGCCCAAAGGGGAGGACCTTGTACTGGTATGCCTGACCCTCGAACGCAAAGCGAAGGAACGGTCTGTGACGAGGGAGTATCGAGACATGAAAGTACGCGTCCTTCAGGTCGATTGCTGCAACCAGTCCTGGGAGCGGACGCACGTGAGGATGCGTCTCTGCGTCAACATTTTGAACGGAAGCCTGTGTAGGGTCCGGTTCAAGACACGCAGGTCCAGGATAGGCCGTAACCCCCCGCCTTTCTTGGGAACGATGAAGTAGGGGCTGTAAAACCCCGACTCCATCTCGGCTGGAGGGACAGGCTCGATCGCGCCCTTCGCCAAGAGGACAGCGATCTCCTCCCGAAGTACAGGGGCGTCCTTGCCTGCCACTGAGGTAGTCAGAACGCCGCTGAACCTGGGGGGCCGCCTGGCGAACTGAATCGCATAGCCGAGTCTGATTGTCCGAATGAGCCAACGAGACTGAGTGGGAAGCGCTAACCAAGCCCCCAAACTCCGTTCGAGAGGCACCAAAGGGACGACCGACGAACCCGCGGGGGGGGGCAGCAGGGAGCTCTGAGGCCCAACCCAGGAGGCATGGCGTCCCGGAGTCGAGGCGGTGAGTGTGGTGCACTTACCTGGCTCCATAGTCCCCATGAGGGGCCTGGAAGGGAGGGGCATGGAAGCAGCGCGTCCTGGGACTGCCCGCTCCCCATCCGTGGTGAAAGAGAGGTCGGCTGAGAGAGAGGAAGCAACGCGTCGCTCACTGTCAGCTTGGACCGAGTACGACCCAGAGATGGAGGAAACTGCTCTTTTATTGAAAATGTGGGTACCACTGGCCCTGGGGCCAGTGGCGGAACAGAAGGAAACAAAAGATTCTCCACCCGGCCCTCCTCCGGGGGAAGGAGTGGTGCCTTCACCAGCTCCTGGAAACGAGCAGCTCCTGCCACCTCTGGGTCGCCCGTCTCAGGACCGCTTAGATTTTCTCTTGGAGGGTTTAGCGCTCTGGACGGGTTGCGTCGCCTTCCTGCGGGGGGGAGGGGCCGGACGGGAGGCCTCCGGTCCGGCCGGACCCTTTGCGGCCGCAGGGGGACGCCCTCGGCGAGGAGCAGGCTGAGGAACAGCTCGCGGCGGTTTGGCAGACTCCCGCCGGGGCAAGATGTGACTTATCGCCTCAGTCTGCTTCTGCACCGTCGAGAATTGCTGTGCAAAATCTACGACAGTGTCGCCGAAGAGGCCAGCCTGGGAGATGGGGGCGTCGAGAAAGCGAACTTTGTCGGCATCCTTCATCTCAGCCAGGTCCAGCCAGAGATGGCGCTCCTGGACCACGAGTGTGGACATCGTCTGGCCGAGGGCCCGCGCCATGACCTTAGTCGCCCGAAGGGCGAAGTCGGTCGTCGTGCGCAGTTCCTGCATCAACCCCGGCTCAGACCTACCCTCGTGCAGCTCTTTAAGAGCTTTTGCCTGATAGACCTGCAGGATGGCCATGGCATGCAGGGCGGAAGCTGCCTGTCCAGCGGCGCTGTAAGCCTAGGCAGCCAGGGCTGCTGTCGACTTACCCGCCTTGGACGGGAGGCGCGGACGATTGCGCCAGGTGGCAGCATTTTGCGGGCACAAGTGCACCGCAACTGCACGCTCCACCTGGGGAACGTCCGCGTAACCCTTGGCAGCCCCGCCATCGAGGGTAGTGAGAGCGGAGGAGGTCAGAGAGCGGCTTCGGGCAGTAAAAGGTGCCTTCCACGACTTACTGACCTCCTCATGCACTTCCGGGAAGAAAGGCACCGGGGCGGAGCGAGGCTGTGAACCGCGCTCCGCACCCAGAAACCAATCGTCCAGCCGCTAGCGCTCGGGCGACGGTGGAGGGTTCCACTCAAGCCCAATACCCGCGGCAGCCCGGGAAAGCATGGCCATCATCTCCTTATCTGATTCCACACGAGCAGCGACCCCCGAGGGGGGCTGCTCGGCTTCCTCACTCGAAGATGACAACCCACTCTCCGATGCAGCGATCGACATCCGATGCTCATCCGGAGCACCAAACGAGACCCGAGGTACCTCCCTTGAAGGACCTGGCGTCTCGCCTGGCAACTCGACGGCACACGGTGTGCAAGAGGAGTGGGAGGTTCGTGAGGGCTGGCCTTTAGACATTACAAAACTCTTTAACCTTTAACACTTTTGATTTTCTTCTTATGGGAATAGCACCTTTGTACCAGTCACACCATATGGACTGTTGGGTGAGTTTGAAACCATTAATCATTCCTAGAATTTGCCTAAGCTCTGTCACATTAGTGGGAGTAGGCATCTCAGTGAATGCTTTGGTTGCCTCGGGTTTGATTCCTTCAGTAATTTGATGATGTGGCCAAAATACTGAAGCTCAGATTTGAATGTGAATAAGAAAACTGCGCTCTTTCAAGGACGTGCATTTAGTGCATATAGAGAGTGAGGAAAGTGTTTGAATCATAATCTTTGAGCACAGTTCAGTTAAATGATAAAGTTTATCCTCTTTAAATTTAACGTAATGTTGTTAAAGTGAATGTATGAAGTAAAATGTTTGCTCAAATATCCACAAAATTATAAACAAGACTGAAATATTTGGTTTATCTGTCAATCAGATCCGCTGACTGACAATCAAAATACAAACAAAACAAATGTGTGTTCATTGTGCTTCAATTTACTCTCTCTTATGAATCAATGTCAGATCCACATCACATCCTCCCAGCAGTGTGATCACACATGAATTCAGTCAGTCTCTCTCTCTCTAACAGCTTCCCATTTTCTGCTGGCTTTATTCAGTCTCTCCACACCAATTACTGCAACAAGACACTGGTGTTTGATCGTGCATGAGAGGGTAGATTTTTTAATTTTATTTAATAATACTCACAACAAATACAAACAATAACAGATAATAACAAGGAAAAACAACTGAATCAAATGACTGAACAGTTGAATCAACTAAGAAGTGTTGGCATCAGAAACAACATCTAGAATGTGTGTGCGTCTGGTTGAAACTGAACTTGGAACCTGTTTTACAGACTTACAGACACACCTGTTTTTCACACGTCACTCAAACACAAAACCAGGAAACAGGAATCATGTGAGTTCAGAGAACATGAAACTGAACTGCAGTTGAGCTGTTGTGTGTTTGGGACTGTTTTTATCATGTAAAATGGCAGAAGCCAACATTTCAGTGGATAAGAATGAGTTCATGTGTCCAGTGTGTCTGGATCTCCTGAAGGATCCAGTGGCCATTCCCTGTGGACACAGTTACTGTAAGATCTGTATTACAGGCTGCTGGGATCAGGAGGATGAGAAGAGAGTCTACAGCTGCCCTCAGTGCAGAGAAACCTTCAGTCCAAGACCTGCTTTAGCTAAAAACACCATTCTGGCTGAAATGGTGGAGAAACTGAAGAAAACTAAACTTTCTGCTGACTGTTACGCTGGAGCTGGAGACGTGCAGTGTGACGTCTGTACTGGAAGAAAACACAAAGCCATCAAGTCCTGTCTGGTGTGTCTGGAGTCTCTCTGTCAAACTCATTTAGACCGTCATGAGGAATTTTTCTCTCGTAAGCCACATAAAGTGACTGATGCCACTGGACGACTGCAGGACATGATCTGCCAAACACATGATAAACTGCTTGAGGTTTTCTGCCGCACTGACCAGAACTTTATATGTGTGTTGTGTACGATGGATGAACATAAAAACCATGACACAGTATCAGCTGCAGCACAGAGGACAGAGAAACAGGTATGAAATAATGTTGACACTATTTTTGTCATATAGAGTCGCAGCTCTGTTCCGCAGTAGAAACACTGTCAGTCTGAAACTCTAAATCTGTGTCAGTTTCACTTTTAATTTCACTTGTGCTTGCAGTGTGAAATAGTCCTTATACTTCATATTCATTCATGAGGAAACTTTAGGAGTTTGAACCTACAGCCATTGTTTATCAATTCTCCTGTTACTGCATTCAACTCTTCACAGGATGATTTAGTGACAGCAGTATAAAGTAAGAGAGTAAAGTAAGCTCTGTTATTGGTTTGTCCTACAGAAACAGCTGAAGGAGACACAGAGGTCGTTCCAGCAGAGGATCCAGCAGAGAGAGAAAGATCTTCAGCAGCTGAGAGAGGCTGTGGAGTCTCATAAAGTGAGTCTGGAGAAGAAGAGGAGTTTGAGAAGTGTCAGTCAGGTTTCTCCTCTGTCAGTCCCACTGAAGCCTCTGTGTGATTGTGATGTGTGTCCTAACAGATCTCTGCACAGACAGCAGTGGAGGACAGTGAGAGGATCTTCACTGAGCTCATCCGCTCCATTGAGAGAAGCCGCTCTGAGGTCACACAGCGGATCAGAGATCAGGAAAAGACTGCAGTGAGTCGAGCTGAAGGACGACTGGAGCGACTGGAGCAGGAGATCAATTATCTGAGGAGGAGAGACGCTGAGCTGGAGCAGCTTTCACACACACAGGATCACATGCTTTTCCTCCAGGTAACAGAGATCTAGAAGAACAGGATCATAGTAAGACTTGAGCAAGATCCTGCTGTGACAGAGAAACACTTCATGAAATCAGAATGAGCCGTTGACTGTGATATATTCTGTGTGTTTTATTGAAATTAGTTTATAAGTTATTCATATTATATAAACATCAGACAGATTCTCATCTGATCATCTTTTAAAAGATCAGCTCTGGAAATCCATTAGAAAACTGTTTTCAGCGCTCTTTCCACTAGCGCCACCAACAGTTCAAAGTTTCCATAACATTTAAAAAATAAAGTTTATTACATTTTTCATCCTTATCTTTTATGGTGAAACTGATGGTACCAATTTTGGGTAATGTTCACCAAAGTTGCTTCCGGGGATCTTCAGATCTGAATAAATGATTTTACATTTTCATAATTGTTTAACCGTTTACTTGAGAATGATATCCATGAGTAAAAGTTTCAACTCCCAATCACAAAGACCATCAAAATCCCTGTAGTCCACCCAGCACTTCAGATCATCCCAATCCTTTGGATTCACCCAGATTTCTGGTTCTTCTTCAATCTTCCTGGTCCTGGCCACACTATGCCTCCGAGCCCATGACTACACCTCGCCCATCAGCTCCACCATGGCTCCACGCTCTTTCAGTACCACTGTGGTCATCCCATTCCTTTGCTCCCATCAGATCTGCATTGGGTTTCCTAGACCCCAGTTCCACCTCAGTCCTGTGGGTCTGTGGCTCTGCTTTGGCCCTCCAGATCAGTGGTGTTGCCCTGGGTCTTCACACTTTGTCTCCATCTGTGTCTCCACCTCTCCCAGATCAACCTTTGTCGCCTAGTTTCACCCAGATCCAATGACGAGGCTCCACCATTGGCACAGGTGTATTATTTTGTTTGCCTTCGTGTGGTTTGGAGCTGAAGGACATGTTGCAAAGATGGATCTGACAGGTTGACGGCGCAGAGGTGAAGACAGAGAGTCTGTAAACAAAATCTAGTTTGGTTTCAGTGTTTATTATCCGTGTTATCTTGCTGCAGTTAAATCCTCATCTCTC
Source organism: Rhodeus uyekii (assembly GCA_037043235.1). NCBI lineage: Eukaryota > Metazoa > Chordata > Actinopteri > Cypriniformes > Acheilognathidae > Rhodeus > Rhodeus uyekii. The sequence goes on from JAWRVZ010000161.1 coordinate 908,827, forward strand.
CTTTTCTGACAACATTATGATTGTCCCTATAATTCAATTATTTAAGTGAGATAATGCAACCAACCCAACATTATTTTGTTGTTGCTGCCATGCATTTCTTGAATGTATAAAAATTCAATAAACCCTAAATATGTTGATATATGATTGCAGTTCTTCTAATTACATTTGAAAGAATTCAATCTTTCTAATTCTAGTATTGAACTGCTTAAATGTTCTCAACATATGATGAATTTCTCTAAAATGCAGGTTCATCACCATTGATGTACACCATGTGTTACATTTATGTTAATGAAGGATGTTTGTGTAACAATCATGTCATGCTCCTCCTGTGTTCCTGTAGCCACCCATGTTATCAATGTCAGCTGTGTCTTGTTAGCCCTGCCTATTTATACGGTCATGTTTCCCATTTTCTTTGTCTATCGTTAACATTACTACTTGTTAGTGTGTGGATGTATCCTCTCCAAGGTTTGCACTCCCATGTGCCGTTTTCTGTTTCTTGTTTTCATTAAAGTACTTTCTTTTTGCAATCTCCGTGTTTCCCCGTGTTTCTCCGCATCACACGCCAGCTCTTCCGTGACAGTTTGATCATTCAACTGATTTTTCTAGAAAGTTCACATATAGTGTAAGTGGCAAATGCTAGAGCTTATAGTTCTAACATGATATGATGAATATGAGATGAAGCTGACTAAGTGCTGGATTGAGGAGAGTAACTGACGATCAACAAGAGTAATTCTGACAGTAGTGCAGGTTATTGACTGAAGTGTGGAGCTGATGAGCTTTGATTTCTGTTTCCTGTAGAGTTTCCAGTCTCTCTCAGCTCCTCCTGAATCTACAGACGTCGATGACAATCCCTTCAGTTCTCTCTCTTCTTTTGATGGCGTGAGAGAATCTGTCCATCAGATGAGAAACAAACTGGAGGATTTCTGCAAAGAGGAGCTGAAGAAGATTTGTGACAGAGGTAAAGTCCAGGAGATTCATCTGCTCTCAGAAATGATCCTACATCATCTCATTTCATGTTGATCATCATATTAGAAATGCAGGATAACTTTGTCTCGTCATGATAATCTCACTCTTCATGTTGATTTCCACAGTCACTTTCACCAACATTGTTCTCAGAACCAGGAACGACTTCCTACAATGTAAGTCACTAAGAAAACAAGCAGAAAAAGTCATTGAGTTCATGATCTTCCCGTAGAAGGTGAAAAAAAACATGACAGAAGAGTTTTAGAAATGATCATGTAAACGTTCAGCCTTTTTAAAAATAAACCAATACTTTCATTCAAGGGTTCATTAAGATAATTCAACAATAAGTGTAATAATTTGATCAAGTTTTAAAAACAGTTGCTGCTGATTTTCAGTGATAAAGTTTTTGATGTTTCTTTAAATTTCTTTCTAACAAACCATGAAAAAAAACTTTAATTGGAAATTTTTATTGGCTTTCAATAAAAAATAATCGTATTCACTAGTTTCAGAATATATTCAGTTTTTTGAAGAATATATTGAATCCCCAGTTTATTTCTGTGCTGATGTTCATCTTGAAGTGCATGTGCTGTGAATAATTATATAGTAATCCTGCTTAATAAATGTATGAAATGAGCAATAAATATTTCACATGGACTGTAGAGACATTAAATGTTATTAAAATGATAGGGAAAGTCAGAGACGGATTCAAATGCAAGTGAGGATTTATTGAGACACAAACAAGGACAGTCCGGGTGTTAGAACTTCAGCGAACGTAAACACAGGAACACAGGAACGAGGAAACACTGGAACACTGGAGACAGTAACCACGGGAATGACAGGCACGGCATCACAGGCAGAGATAACGACTCGACAAGCAGGTGGTGGTGAGATGAGAACTAAATAGGCAGAGTAGATGGATATCAGGTGCGATGAATGATGATGAGTGAGTGATCAGTGACCACGCCTCCCACACTCACCTCGCATACACACACAGGCAGTAGCTAGGAGACAACAAATTCATGAACTGTGACAGAAACATGAAAGGCGGCATGGATCCTCCCGTACGCAGGAGGCAGTTTGAGGCAGACTGTCACCGGGCTAATGATTTTGGTGACAGGGAAATGATTTTGGGCCGATGAAGGAGCAAGCTTGTTACATACGGAGCAGAGAGGAATATCTTTGGAAGAAAGCCACACTTTTTGACCCACGACATATACGGGAGGCTTCGACCGGTGGCGACCAGCCTGAGCCTTGGTGCGCGCTCCTACCTGCAGTAGAGTCTCTCGGGCTCTACTCCACGTGCGATGGCACCTCTGGACAAATGCGTGAGCGGAGGGGACCGCGACTTCGGATTCCAGACTGGGGAAGATAGGTGGCTGGTACCCTAAGCTACAAATGGCGACAGGCCCGTGGATGATACTAGTAACAAGTTATGTGCGTACTCAACCCACGGGAGTTGCTGGCTCCAGGAAGCAGGATTCTGAGACGCAGTACACCGTAAACACCTCTCGAGATCTTGGTTGGCTCGCTCGGTTTGACCGTTGCTCTGGGGATGGACAGACTTACGCTCGCACCCAGTAGCCTACAAAACTCTCTCCAAAATTTGGAAATAAATTGGGGGCCTCTGTCAGAGACCACGTCTGTCGGGAGGCCATGAATGCGAAAGACGTGTTCAATAACAGATGCCGCTGTCTGCTTAGCTGAGGGTAATTTGGGTAAGGGTATAAAATGTGCGGCCTTCGAGAACCGGTCCACTACGGTCAAAACAACCGTATTCCTGTGGGAGGGCAGTGACGAAATCTAGCGCTATGTGGGACCAGGGTCTAGAAGGCACTGACAGCGGCTGAAGCAACCCATCTGGTGCAAGATTGGAAGTCTTACCTTGGGCACAAACTGAGCAAGCCAACACAAAATCTCTGATGTCACGGGCCATCTTCGGCCACCAGAATCATTGTTTAACCAAGAAACTAGTGCGACTGATTCCCGGATGAAAAGCTACCTAAGAACAGTGGCTCCACTGGAGGACCTCGGATCTGACTCTCTCTGGTACGAACAACCAACTAGGTGGGCCCCCGGGCGGAGGCGTTACCCCTTCTAAGGCTGATTTGACCTTCGCCTCGACCTCCCATACGAGTGTGGAAACAATGAGTTTCTCAGGAAAAATGCACTCGGGAGTGGACGGGCGTTCAAAGCGATCAAAACTGCGAGATAAAGCATCGGGTTTGATGTTTTTGGAATCCGGCCTGTAAGATAGTAAAAAGTCAAAACGTCCGAAAAAAAAGAGCCCACCGAGCCTGCCTGGAGTTAAGTCTTTTGGCCGTTCTGATGTATTCTAAGTTCTTTTGATCCGTCCAAACTAGAAAAGGCACCCCTGACCCCTCTAACCAGTGATGCCACTCCTCCAATGCCAGCTTGACTGCCAACAATTCTCGGTTACCAATATCATAATTACGCTCTGCTGGGGACAAACGATGAGAAAAAAACATGCACGGGTGCATCTTATCATCCGAGGGAGAGCGCTGGGAGAGAACCGCCCCTACCCCTACCTCTGAAGCGTTGACCTCCACCACAAACTGCCGTGTGGGATCAGGGGCAATCAGGATGGGAGCCAAAACGAAGCGGCTCTTGAGTTTGGAGAACGCCGCTTTGGCGACGTTGCACCACCTGAACGTAGTTTTGAGGGAGGTCAAGGCTGTCAGAAGAGCGGCTAGTTGGCTGAAGTTACGAATGAAACGTTGGTAGAAATTGCTGAACCCCAGGCACCTCAGCAGGGCCTTACGAGAGTCCGGAGTTGGCCATTCTACCACAGCCTTAACTTTGTCGGGATCCATGCGCACTCCCTCCGACGAGATAATATACCCTAGAATTGGAACAGACTGTGCATGAAAAACGCATTTTTCCGCCTTGACAAAAAGCCTATTCTGTAGTAACCGTTGGAGGACTCGCCAGACGTGTTGCACATGTTCCTGGAGAGACGAAGAAAATATCAGTATTTCATCCAGGTAAACATACGTGAACTGATCTACCATGTCTCTCAACACTCATTGACGAGTGCTTGAAAGATAGCTGGGGAGTTGGACAACCCAAAAGGCATGACCAAGTATTCAAAGTGGCCCCTATGGGTATTAAATGCTGTCTTCCATTCATCCCCCTCTCTTATGCGGACCAAATGATATGCATTACGTAAATCCAGTTTTGTAAAAATAGATGCTCTCTGCAACCTCTCGAATGCTGAAGACATCAACGGATAGGTGTTCTTTACCGTGATGTTGTTCAGCCCTCGATAGTCAATGCAAGGTCGCAGAGAGCCATCCTTTTTCCCCACAAAAAAGAATCCCGCCCCCGCCGGAGAAGAATAGGGGCGGATGAACCCGGTAGCTAAAGAATCAGAAATGTATTTCTCCATGGCCTCCCTTTCAGGAGTAGAAAGCGAGTATAATTTGTTCTTAGGCGGAGACATACCTGGTAAGATATCTATAGCACAGTCGTAGGGACGGTGCGGAGGAAGAGAAGCAGCCCGAGACTTACTGAACTCTTCCTTCAGGTCAAGGTACTCCGGTGGCACGTTAGACAAATTTGTTGGCTCCTCCTGCAACACAGAACTAGACACAGACGAACATGCAGACACAAGACAAGAGGCATGGCACTGATCGCTCCAATTCGTGATGGTGTTGTGTCCCCAGTCAACCCTGGGATTGTGTTTGTATAACCCGGGATGACCGAGGACGACGGGTACCGAGGGAGAGTCAGTGATGAAACAGTCTATGGTCTCAATATGATTACTTGCGGTGATGAGTCTGAGGGGAATCGTTCTGTGAGAAATGTCCGGTAGACTTTGGCCACCTAGAGCGTTGACAGCGATGGAATGTGGGAGAGGTTCAGTGGGTATCTTGAGATGAAGTGCCAGTGCGCGGTCCATAAAGTTACCCTCGGCCCCGGAATCCAACAGTGCGTGACAACGATGAGACGAACGAGCCCATTAAAGTCTTACCTGGAAGAGAGTCGCTGAGGAAGACCTGTTAACTGTGATCGCGCCTGTCAGTAGACCCCTCCCTACTGGCGGGCGCTGGCATTTACTGGGCAGTGGAGGATGAAGTGCCATTCTCCCCCGCAGTAGATACAGAGCCCCTGGGCTCTGCGACGTTCTCTCTCCTCCCGGGAAAGCCGAGCTTGACCAACCTGCATGGGCTTGGGATCGAAGGTGGGGCTGACCGCGTCAAGGTGGTGGGTATCGCTGGGGACCCTGGACCTGTAGACTGAGATGAACGAAACTTGCCCCGCTCCAGCCGGGCGTCAACTCGCAGAGCCAGTTCGACCAGCTCGTTGAGTCCTGTGGGAAGGTCCAGGGTGTAGATTTCCTGTTGGATGCGGTAAGCCTCCCACTGCGCCTCCTCGTTCCATTTGCAGTCGGCCGCGAGTGTCCGAAACTCGATGGAATAGTCAGAAACAGAACGGTTCCCCTTTTTGAGATCGGACAGTTTGCGTGCTGCCTCGCGACCGACCGCTGACCGGTCAAAGACTCTTCTCATTTCCTCCGAAAAGACCTGGAACGAGGAGCACCAAGGATCTTGGTTCTCCAACACCGCCGTTCCCCATTTGGCTGCTCGTCCCAAGAGCAGCGTTATGACCAGGGCTACCTTAGCTTGTTCGGATGAGTAGGTGTTGGGTTGGAGAGAGAAGAAAACAGAGCACTTCGTGAAGAAGGCTCTGCAAGCATCGGGTTCACCGGCATACCGTTCTGGGCGGGGGAAGATGGGGTTCCTGCTGCCCTGCGGGACGGCTGGTGGTGGGGGGAACTGGCAGTGGGTCTTGCGCAGCGGGGACAGGCAGCTGTTGAATCCTATTGGTCAGCTCGGACACCTGCGCCACCAATGCTTGTACGGCGCGCCCAGTGGCAAGCATTTGCTCTTCTTGCCGTTCTAGGCACGCCATATTGCTGGTTACAAAGTCCTGCCAGCCGGGGGTGCTTGCTGAATCCATGGTTTGGATGGTCAAGTCGTTCTGTTAGGGAAAGTCAGAGACGGATTCAAATGCAAGTGAGGATTATTGAGACACAAACAAGGACAGTCCAGGTGTTGGCTGTCTGTGGCGCAGGGACTCAATGGGCTTGACGGGGAAGACAGCGTGGGGTGAATAATCCCAGAGTGGTAGCGAACGTGAACACTGGAGACACTGGAGACACTGGAGACACTGGAGACACTGGAGACACTGGAGACACTGGAGACACTGGAGACACTGGAGACACTAACCATGGGAATGACAGGCACGGGATCACAGGCAGAGACAACTACTCGACAAGCAGGTGGTGGTGAGATGGGAACTAAATAGGCAGAGTAGATGGATATCAGGTGCGATGAATGATGATGAGTGAGTGATCAGTGACCACGCCTCCCACACTCACCTTGCATACACACACAGGCAGTAGCTAGGAGAAAACAAATTCATGAACCGTGACATTAAACATTTATATTTTAAATAATAATTTACATTTCTGTTTGTCTTTCTGTTCAATAAAATAGAATAAATCCTGATAAAAAATAAATAAAAAAAAAACACCCTGAGGGGGAAAAAAAAGAGTGATTGAAAAACAGAGAAAGACTAGACTAGATAGACTGCAATACGACAGCTACTCACATACAAAATAACAACATCGACGCAACACAGGAAAGCAAACATGAGGAGATAAAATACACACTGGAGGATGGGTAATTGAATCGGAAATGGCTGGGACAAATCAAACTACTGATGATGAAACAAGACGGTTGGGGTAACAGCGACAAGACATGATCATGCAGCCAATGCTGTATGTTCGTGCTGTATGTTCACATTAAACAAAGATGGCCCGAGAACTAAACTGTATGTGCGACACCAAAACACATCATGAAAGCATGTGGCCGAAATAAACACAAACCGAATGCTTACCGACAACTTAACACGTGCTTACAACACTGCATACGAGAGACACGAGAGCATGCGGTACAAGCAGAGCTTGAAACCGCGCCCACTCACATAACATAGAGCGCGCGAGAACAAGCAAAAACCTGTTCTCGTGTACTCACAACAAGGACAAACACACGGGTCATGAATGCCCGAATCCAATTTACAATTTAATTGTAATAATAGTACTTATTATTTATTAATAAGTGCTGATACAGATTTCCTTCATCAGTTCATTAGAATTGGTTTCTGTAGTTATAAAAAAATTAACAAATAATTTTCACAATTATCTAAGGCTACATTTATACGACAATGACTTCAAAAATGAAAAGCTTTGCATACAATCGACAACAACAATCTCAAAATGATTCCTGTTTGTGAAAACAATGATGTCATGCTCATGCATATTATGAGTTCAGTCTATAAACACAAAGTAACATCAGCAAATACTGGCTTTGTATGATAATAAGGAGATTAATGGATTTCAACATTTTCTGATTTAACCCTATATAAATCTCTTCATTTAATTTCTTATTATCTATTATTATTATTGTTTCTCTTGTGATCCATATACATGTAAAAAAGAAAAGTATTTTGTGTTAAACAAGTTGTTTTCTAAGTAAAGTTGCAGTTAATTATCATTGATGACTAAACTAATCAAATATTAGTAATTTAATAATAAAACTAATCCTTAATAATATTTTAAAACTTAAATTGGAAATGTTGAATCTTGTTTTCTTTCATATGATCAGTGTCTAACACTGAAAGTTTAATCTCGTTAATCTTTGACACAAATTAAACTAGTGATTCTCAAATAGTGGGGTGCGCCCCTGTGTGACCCCTATGTGACCCCTGTGTGACTCCTGAATGACTCCTGAGAACATGCTTTTTGCTGCAAGAAGTAGTTGTTGTTTTTTTGCACCAAACAAGAGCAAAGAGCAGAAGACATAAAGTATTTGTGTATATTTATTTCTTACAAACTTGCTTGTATCTTTCTCTCTTGTCTTTGCTTTCATACTGTGAAGGATTCACCAGTTTTTTTTGCTTGAATAAGTGAGAGAGGCATGCCTCCCGATGAAAATAGAGCCCATTTCTCCTCTCTGTCTTTACTGTTTTTATGTTTTGTGTGTAGAGGAAAGAAAGCGATCAGGTCAATAATCAGCGGTTTGGGGGGGTTCTGGTATGGGCAACGCTTCTCTTTTTCTATAATATGCCTTGTCTTTCTCTGTTCTGACTGTGTTGACTAAGTGCTTCCTCATAGCAGGTGTGTCACGTGTGATAGAAATTGTATTTCTTATGCAATTATTAATCCTTATCCTTAGACGCAGGCAAGCTTATCAATATAACTGAATGTTCTGTCTCTGTTGTATGTTGCTAGCAAGCACAGACCCAAACTGTACCTAGTACATGAAGAATACATATTGTGTTTAGTCATTAAGCGTGACGAGCTGATCTGAGAAAAAGAGAGGTGGGGCTCAGAAAACTGTATAAAAAGTAATGAAACTTTATGCTCTTTGCTTTCACATGCTTAGACGTTGTCTCTGTGTGTGAATGCCTTTCTTGCAAGAAATAAAGCTTTAAGATTGTTATACCTTTCGAGAATATCACTTGTGCTTTATTGATAAATATTTAGGAAAATAATTTCCACAAGCAGTGACACGTCGCCAAACAATAAGGGGAAACATTGTGAAATAGGACAGTTGGGGGCAAATGTTTCCTGTTTTAAAATGTTTGTTTAAATATTTACATGAAATGTTTAGTTCTTCCTAACAGAAAATAACTGAGAAGCTAGTTTTAAACAAATGAACAACAAGAACAACAAAAGAAGATGTTATAAATTATTATATTATTTTATATTATTGTATTATAAAACAGTTCCAGATTTATTGAGCATGAAGAGTTCAGATGCATTAAAAGGTCAGATTCATAATTGCTGATTCTGATGTGTTTTCTCTCCATCAGATTCCCATCAGCTCAATCTGGATCTGAACACAGTGAATAAATTCCTCCGTCTCTCTGAGAATAACAGAGTGATTACTTACACTGACATACAGCAGCCGTATCCTGATCATCCAGACAGATTTGATATGCGTCAGGTGTTGTGTAGAGAGAGTGTGTGTGGACGCTGTTACTGGGAGATTGAGTGCAGTGGAGATATTGTGTGTATATCAGTGTCATATAAGAGTATCAGCAGGAAGGGATCAGGTAATGAGAGTTTGTTTGGATATAATGATCAGTCCTGGAATTTGATCTGCTCTTCCTCCAGATACTCATTCAGACACAATAAGATAAAGACTGTTCTCCCAGTAAAGCCCATCAGGGGTAGAATAGGAGTGTATGTGGATCACAGTGCAGGAACTCTGTCCTTCTACAGCGTCTCTGACACAATGAACCTCATCCACACAGTCCAGACCACATTCACTCAGCCGCTCTATCCGGGGTTTTGGGTTTATTCATCAAGATCATCAGTGAAACTGTGTTGAAGAAAACAAAAATATAGTAACCAAAAAAGTTAATAATATTCTCTGTGAATCTTCAGCGTGTTTTAAAAGCAACCCTTATTGTTTCCATGGCGATGCGTCACGTGACGCAATAATTGCTTTTATTGGTTTTTTATTTATTTTATTTTTATTTTATTTATTTTTTCTGTTTTTTTTTATTCAAAATAATCACAAATATCTTCTTTAAATCATCAACTATCTGATATTCCAATTCTGAAATATGTGTGAGTGAAAGTAATAGTGCTATATTAATACTATATATTAATTAGTGCTACATAATATAAAATAATAAGGGATTTTTGGTTGTTTCTTGATAAATTGATCACAGAGAAAGATTTGCAAATGTTATAATAGAGAAAATCTCACAATGTTATGACATGATTATGTGTTTGTTTCCTTAAAACAGTAGTAGGTTTATGGGATGCGTGTTTTAATAGTTTAAAGGAACCAGTTTATCACATTTGATATAACAATTAAAAATGACATTATTGTTTATTGCATGAAATACAATTATAAAAATCAAAGTTATGATTCTGTACTGTTTTTATTTTTAAAAAGGTGTTAAAAGGTGGTTATTAAAAATAATTATACAGTAATACCTCGGTATACGAGTTTAATTCGTTCCTAGAGCGAGCTCGTAAACCAAAATGCCCGTACACCAAAACAATTTTCCCCATAAGAATACACAAAAAATCAATCTATTCGTTCCACATGACCATAAATATTTTTGGGAATTTACCCTATTAATTGCAGTTAAAATGAACGAACGAATGAACGAACACACGGGAACCGCGGCCGCAAACGAACAAACACACGGGAGCCGCGAACGAACGAACACACGGGAGCCACGAACGAATGCGGGGAGATAGGTGTCACATTCATGTTTATGTCACTTCACCCTGGACTCTTAGTTTGCCGTGTTTGTGTCACATGTTCCCCGCTCCTTTTCTCATCGTCACTCATTAGCTCCCATTGTCACTTATTAGTCACAGGTGTTTTGTGCCAGTATTTAAGTTCTCCATGTTCACTCCCCAGTTGTCGATTGTTATATGTTATCGTGGATGTTACGTTATGTTACCTAGTCGTGTGTGGATGTTCTTTCTGTTGAGTTTGCACCATCGCGTGCTTTTGTTTTCGTTATTGAATAAAGTGTTTACTCCGCATCGCACATGATCCTGCGCCTTGTAACAGAACAATCGACCGGGTTTGTCGCCCCAAAAGACTACAATAATGGATATCCCCGCTGTTGCCCTACTCCTCCTGCAGCAGAAAGACCGTCCGCTGGAGTGCCACACCCAGGACTTTCTCAATCTGGCGCACTTGACGAGCTATCCGGACGACGCGCTCGTTTCTGTTTATCACGCCGGGCTGAGCGCGTCGTCCAAATTGCACATTCCAGCGGGCGGTCCAACCGAGGATTTCCCAGCCTACGTGGAGTGGGTGCTGGCGAGCAACGGCTCGCCATTTACCATGGGCCCGGCAGAAGATATCGCTAGCCCCACTGGCGAGCGTTGACTCAATCCCGAGTCAACGCTCCCGAGCGCCGCTAGTAAGTCGAGTCCAGCGGCCGACGAGCTGCTTCCCCAAGTGGCCGAGAATGAACTGTGTTTCCCCCGAGCGGCCGAGAATGAACTGTGTTTCGCCCGAGCGGCCGAGGATGAACTGTTTTTCCCCCGAGCGGCCGAGGATGAACTGTGTTTCCCCCGAGCGGCCGAGGATGAACTGTGTTTCCCCCGAGCGGCCGAGGATGAACTGTGTTTCCCCCGAGCGGACGAGGATGAACTGTGTTTCCCCCGAGCGGCCGAGGATGAACTGTGTTTCCCCCGAGCGGCCGAGAATGAACTGTGTTTCCCCGAGCGACCGAAAATGAACTGTGTTTCCCCCGAGCGGCCGAGAATGAACTGTGTATCCCCCGAGCGACCGAGAATGAACTGTGCTTCCCCCGAGCGGCCGAGAATGAACTGTGCTTCCCCCGAGCGGCCGAGAATGAACTGTGCTTCCCCCGAGCGGCCGAACATGAACTGCTCTCCCGAGCGTCTGAGCCGCCTGAACTGCTCTCCCGAGCGGCCGAATCACTGGAACCAATCCCCCGAGCGGCCGAGGACCTGCCGTGGCCCGAACCGCCTGAGCTGCCGTGGCACGAACCGCCTGAGCTGCCATGGCCCGAACCGCCCGAGCTGCCGTGGCCCGAACCGCCTGATCTGCCGTGGCCCGAGCCACCGCCGGAATTCCGGGACTTCCCCGAGCCACCGCCGGAATTCCGGGACTTCCCCGAGCCACCGCCGGTATTCCGGGACTTCCCCGAGCATCCGCAGCCGGCCCTGCCGGAGCCACCGCAGGCACCCCAGCCGGACCTGCCGGAGCCACCGCTGGCACCCCAGCCGGTCCTGCCCGTCTCGCCGGAGCCACCGCCGGCACCCTAGCCGGTCCTGCCCGTCCCGCAGGAGCCACCACCGGCACTCCAGCCGGGCCTGCCCGTCCCGCCAGAGCCACCGCCAGTCATCCAGCTGGTCCCGCCCCCCTCACCCAGTGTTGTTCTTCTCCGGCGCGAGGTCGCGCCTGCCGGGAGGCGGGTGTGATGTCACGTTCATGTTTATGTCACTTCACCCTGGACTCTTAGTTTGCCGTGTCTGTCACATGTTCCCCGTTCCTTTTCTCATCGTCACTCATTAGCTCCCATTGTCACTTATTAGTCACAGGTGTTTTGTGTTCCAGTTGTATCTCTGCCAGTATTTAAGTTCTCCATGTTCACTCCCCAGTTGTCGATTGTTATATGTTATCGTGGATGTTACGTTATGTTACCTAGTCGTGTGTGGATGTTCTTTCTGTTGAGTTTGCACCATCGCGTGCTTTTGTTTTCGTTATTGAATAAAGTGTTTACTTGCATCCCTGTCTCCGCGTATGCTCCGCATCGCACACGATCCTGCGCCTTGTAACAATAGGCAGATGATATGAGAATCAGTTGTGTCAGTGCTCAGTGACCACGGCCCCTTTCACACACACATACCCACACACAGGCAGAACTAGGAGACAATGAATTCATGAACCATGACAGTTACTGCTTAGAGGTACTGTGCGTGTATATATCACTACGTGAAAAATAGCGATCACAATTAATTAGTGTTAACAAGACGAGGTAAAACGGCTGTAAATCACTTATAAAAGTATCACTGTGGTGAATGATGCAGCTAAACCAAGCGAAGCTGAGAGAATGAATGAGTTAAGGGGTGATAAAGGGGTTGGAACCACATGACTGTGTTCAGAGGCTGTCGTCAGGATATTTCCAGTAAAAATGCGTGCGGCGATGCTGAGCGTTAGGACTTATCCACACAAAAATGCACATAGGCGAGGGAAAATTTGACCCTCCATGCTCGTACACCGATTTGCTCGTATACTAAGTCACTCGTAAACCGAGGTATTACTTTATTCTCATATTCATCTTTGATCTGTCATTGCAAACCTTTTCTTCATAACTGAATCTTTCATTTATTCCTGTTCAGGATGAGTCTGAACAGAAATATGGTAGTTTTTGAGAAATTAAACTTAATTGCATTAAAGCACATTCATATTTAGTCATATTTGATGGGTTTCTGTTCAGGACAATCATGATTTTGTCCCTGTTGAAGTTCTTGTGATTTTACCATAGAAAAAAATCAAATCAATGATCGACAGTGATAAAAAAATAAAATAAAGGGAGAATCAGCTCAAATTATACATTACTGTGCAAAACTCTTACACATGTTATTATTTTCACGCCAATAAAAGGGTTTAAATCCAGTTATTTATATATTTTGCTTTAGTCAGTCAGTAGATTATATTAGTTTACTTTTCAAAGCATCGGTTTTGTCTTTAATTATTATAATATTATTTATATCCTGCAGACAGTTCATCAGATTCAGTAGCTGTAGTTATAATACCTGAAAAGCAGTGAAATAATGTGGATTTAATTAGCATGTAGCCATAGTTATTCAAGCTTTATTCCAGCAATAATTAACATATGATTCTTCATCTTTTCTTTACGTATGAAAGTCTTTTCACACTGAGGGACAAAGACCCACACAGAATGAAATTTCTATTGTTACACAGAATGAAATTTTTTATTGTCACACAGAATGAAATTTCGACGCATCAGCTTATAACAATGTAGCTTCCCCTACCTGTTTCTCTTTTAATGAAGTAGGACAGATTTATTAATACGTGCAAACAGACGTTGAAGTTTGGCTCCTCAGAAGTTAATAAATGTTTCTCTATAGTAATTTACTTACGATTAAAACTCTGGTGAAAGTAACAACGGGTAAAGAATTTAATTAGGCATGTAAAATAAAGTATAAATTATTGCAAATAAACTAAATAGATAATAATACCCAATAATAGTACCTAATAGTTCCCATAAGCATTGAAATGTGAAGCAGAAGCAACTTCTGGTCGCCATTTTATGGGGCAAGCTCATTGTGTTGAAGACTTCCTACCAGTAACTGTCAGGAACGAGCAGAAATTGATTCAAGTGCAAATGTGAGTTTATTGGCAGTGGATGAAAACAAGGAAGTAATGTCCAGAGTAGGCAGGCGGCGCAGGGACTCAATGGGCTGGATAGTGGAGACATGGTGCTGTGTAATCCCAAGGTGCTTGGCGTGGAGAGTGAACAAGTAACAGGAACCAGGAACACGGAGACACGCAGACGAGCAGAGACCAGGACACAGGAACACACTGACTCAGAAGACACAGGAACACTGATGAGGTCGACAAGAAATACAAAGGAAGACAAAAACTCGACAACAAGGGTGTGGTGAGAGGGGAACTAAATAGGCAGAGGATCAGGTGTGGGTGATGATGACTGTGGCAGTGATCAGTGACCACGCCTCCCACACTCACCTGACATACATACACAGGCAGTAACTAGGAGACAATGAATTTGCGAACCGTGACAAAATGTAGCGCAATATGGGACCAGGGTCTCAAAGGTACTGACAGCGGCTGAAGCAACCTATCTGGAGAACAATTGGAAGTCTTACCCTGGGCACAGTCGGAAAACAAAATCTCGGAAGTCACGGGCCATCTTCGGCCACCAGAATCGTTGTTTAACCAAAAAGTTAATACGACTGATTCCTGGATGACAGGCTATTTTGGAACAGTGGCCCCATCGGATGACCTCGGATCTGACTTTCTCCAGCACAAATAATCAACCTGGTGGGCCCCCAGGCGGAGGTGTTACATCTTCTAAGACCGATTTGACCTCCGTTTCGACCTCCCATACGAGTGTGGAAACAATGAGTCTCTCAGGAAAAATGCATTCGGGAGTAGACGGGCGCTCGGATATATCAAAAATGCTCGACAAAGCATCGGATTTGATGTTCTTAGAACCCGGGCAGTACGATATTTTTAAAAAAACGTCCGGAAAAAGAGCCCACTGAGCCTGCCTGGAGTTAAGTCTTTGGGCTGTTCTGATGTACTCTAAATTCTTGTGATCGGACCAAACTAGAAAAGGCACCCCTGACCCCTCTAACCAGTGATGCCACTCCTCGAAAGCTAGCTTGACTGCCAACAACTCTCGGTTACCAATGTCATAATTACGTTCGGCTGGGGACAGACTGTTATGAAAATGAGCTCTGCGCTTCCCTCCACGGCCACCAGAGGGAGCTCACACATATACTGACACTACACTACACACTACATTTCCCATCATGCAGTACACTGGACTGATCACACACACCAGCTGGACCCAATTAGGATTGTTTGTTCTCACCAGCTGTTACTCATCACATGAACTATAAAAGACTCCAGTACCAGTTCACACACTGTGAAGTCTTGATTAGCCCCGGTTATCATTCTGAGCGTTATGATTCCTGTCTGTTTAGCCTGTTACTAGTGATGGGAAAATGAGGCTTCCTGAACCACTGAGGCTTTCCAGCCCATTGGTTCACCAAAAGGTTCATTTACCCGAAGCCTCATGAAACATTGTGCTCCCTAGAGACACCTGCTGTGCAAAGCAAAATATCGCACACAAATCTATTCATCCTGAGCAACCAAATCGTCATGGAGTGGGCACACACTTTTCTATTGCCTGTGTATTAAATAAAGTATTTTACTCTGCTTGTATTAACCTATGCACACACAACTCACACAAACACACAACTTTGTGTTCAACTATTCAGTAGTTCTTTGGGTTAGTGATAACGTCTCGGGTTACGAATGTAACCCTGGTTCCCTGAGGGGAACGAGACGCTGCGTCAAGCGCTAGGGGAAATAGCTTTGCGTCAGTCACGTGGAGATCTGTGCAACCAATGAGAGACGAACGCGTGTGAATGCGTCACCGCCGGCACGTGTCGGTGACGTCATGAGGAAGAGCATAAAGCGCGCACGAAACCCGGAAGCGCCAGCAAAAGAGTGTCTGAAGCGGGCACGGAGGCGCAAGGAGCTGAGGCAAAGACGCAGTGTCTCGTTCCCCTCAGGGAACCAGGGTGACATTCGTAACCCGAGACATTCCCTTTCAGGGAACTCGAACTGCGTCAAAGCGCTAGGGGAACGCTATACCAACGCCACCTCAGCGACGCCGGCATCCGGGTGTGTCCCAGCTCACTGAGAGAGCACCCTGGTTCCTGGGGCGGCATCGAGGTCCAATTGGTAGAACCTCATGAATGTGTGCGGTGAGGACCAGCCAGCCGCAGCACAAACATCAGACAAGGACACTCCGGAGAGGAGAGCCTTGGATGCCGCCATGCTCCGAGTGGAGTGGGCTCGGACCCTCAGAGGAGAAGCATGTCCGGCTGACTCGTAAGCTAGACAGATAGCCTCGACTATCCACCTGCTTAGGGTTTGCTTGGAAGCTGGAGCCCCCTCAGGAGCCCCAAAGCAAACTAACAGTTGGTCCAACTTACGCCAAGTGGCAGTCTTGAAAACGTAAGCGTCCAGTGCTCGCACTGGACAGACCTTGTTCTTGTTCTCCTGCTCCTACTCATGATCGTCAAATGGGGGAGGGCAGAAGGCCTGCATAGACCGAGCCACATTAGTGGGAACCTTAGGGACATAACCTGGCCTCGGGTGGAGAAAGGCTTTCGCCATCCCGGGAGCGAACTCGAGGCATGAGGGAGCCACCGAGAG
Source organism: Rhodeus uyekii (assembly GCA_037043235.1). Taxonomy (NCBI): domain Eukaryota; kingdom Metazoa; phylum Chordata; class Actinopteri; order Cypriniformes; family Acheilognathidae; genus Rhodeus; species Rhodeus uyekii. The sequence continues at coordinate 925,326 of JAWRVZ010000161.1, forward strand.
GGCCTGGAGGTCCCCGACCCTCTTAAGCAAGGTGCTGGCTAGCAAAAGAAGGGTCTTAAGGGAGAGGAGCTTGATAGGGAGAGGAGCTTGATAGGGAGCTCCGCTAAAGGTTCAAAGGGTGCCTGGGACAGGCCTAGGAGTACCACGGACAAGTCCCAGGCAGGCACCCTGGTCTGTGCCACAGGCCTCAGCCTTAGTGTACCACGGAGGAAACGAGTGACTAGAGGGTCCCTGCCCAAGGATACCCCACCCAGAGGTACATGGCAAGCCGCTATGGCAGCCACATAAACCTTCAAGGTGGAGGGGGACAGCCCTGCCGCAAATCTTTCTTGCAGGAACTCCAGCACTTTGCCAACCTGACAGGTTACTGGGTTCACCTGTCTTTCACTACACCAGGACGTGAAGAGTTTCCACTTGAAAGCGAAAAGTTTCCTCGTGGAGGGAGCTCTGGACTGAAGGGTGGTCTCCACAACCTCGGCTGAGAGACTGGATTCTTTGAGCTGGACCCACAGCTTCATTAGCTCTGGTTGCGGGTGAAGAATTCAACACTCCGCCTGGGACAAAAGGTCCCTCCTGACCGGAATCTCCCAAGGGACTCCGTCGAGGAGGGCCACGAGGTCCGCAAACCATATTCTGGAAGGCCAGTGGGGGGCCACTAGCGTGAGATGGACCTTGTCCTGGCGAATCTTGGCCAGAACTCCCGGGAGCAGAGCGATCAGGGGAAAGGCGTACAGGCATGACCTCGGCCATGCATGTACCATGGCATCCCGCCCCCAGAGGCGCTGGATGTGCTAGCGAAAACCACAGAGGGCAGTGGGTGTTCTCTACTGAGGCAAACAGGTCGACCTGTGCCTTGCCGTATCTTTCCCAAATCTGCTCCACCACTTCGGGGTGGAGCTGCCATTCCCCTGGTCTTGGCCCCTGTCTCGATAGGGCGTCTGCTCCCACATTCTGGACCCCCGGGATGTAAGCCGCCTTGAGAGAGAGCAGCCTCCCCTGGGCCCAGAGGAGGATCTGTCGCACCATCTTGTAAAGTGGACATGAACGTAGACCCCCCTGATGGTTAATATACGTGACCGCAGTCATGCTGTCGGTGAAGACAGTAACATGGTGGTCACGAAGATCCGGGAGGAACACACAAAGTGCTCTGCGGACCGCCAGTAACTTTAGCATGTTTATGTGTCATGTCTGGTGCCGACTGCTCCACAGACCTTGTGAGGAGCGATCCCTCAGGACCGCCCCCCAGCCCGAGAGGGAGGCATCTGTCGAGAGAGATATTCTCCGACCCAGAGCCCCCAACACAGGGCCTTGAGACAGAAACCAAGAGTTCTTCCACATACTCAGGGTGCGTAGGCATCGCCCCGTGACCTTGATAGTGCGAAGTGGGTTTCCCTTCGGGGAAAACCCCTTGGTCTTTAGCCACCACTGCAGGGGTCTCATGTACAGCAAGCCCAGTGGGATGATGCTGGATGCTGCTGCCATGAGCCCTAACACTCTCTGAAAGTGTTTCACCGTGAGTGGCTGGCCCAGCTTGATGCTCTTGACGGCTGAACGGATGTCCTGGATGCACCCGGGAGAGAGCCGAGCAGACATGGCCACTGAGTCCCAAATGACTCCCAAGAAAGTGGTTCTCTGTGCAGGAGAAAGTACACTCTTCTTGGTGTTCAGCCTCAACCCCAGCTCCTTCATGTGTGCGAGCACAGCATCTCTGTCGTCTATATAATTTAAGACACGGATGCCCCGTAGTCGCAGTGGAGCTAGCACAGCGTCCACCACTTTTGTGAACGTGTGTGGTGAGAGCGCCAGGCCGAAAGGAAGCACCCGATACTGGTACGCCTTTCCCCCGAAAGCGAACCTCAGGAACTTCCTGTGTTGCGGAAGGATGGAGACGTGGAAATATGCGTCTTTGAGATCGACTGTGACAAACCAGTCCTCAGACCTGACCTGCACTATGATCTGTTTGAGCGTCAACATTTTGAATTTTAGACGCCTGACCGTACGATTCAAGAGACGTAAATCCAGAATAGGCCGCAACCCTCCATCCTTCTTTGGAACTATGAAGTACCGGCTGTAAAACCCGGACTTGCTTTCCGCGAGGGGTACATACTCGATGGCCCCTTTCGCCAGCAAAGTGTCTACTTCTTGCTCCATGACCAGAGCCTGCTGGGGGGCTACCACAGACTGTAGGACCCCCGAGAACTGGGGCGGTGAAACCCCGTACTGGATGGCGTACCCGGAGGTTACCGTGCGCAGGACCCACTGAGAGATACCGGGTAGCTGTGACCACGCAGCCCGGAATTCTACTAGGGGAACCAGCCTCCCGGGGCTGGTCTCTGGTACTGTGAACATATCCACCACTGAGCCGGGATTCCCGGATTCCCGGGTGGACTGCTCTAGGACCCTCCTTAGAGGGGGTGGTTTTCCCATGGCGGGCTGACTCTGGAGCTGCACATGGGAGACACCACCTTGGCGTCAGGGCCACTTAGTCTTAGCCTTCTTGGCATCCAGGACAACTCTCAAATCACCCTTTCTACCGGCAGACTGACCTTGTCGGCCCGACCTCCCGGAGACTGAGCGGCCCTGTACGAGGAGCTCTGAGACCGCGCTTGACTGACGGTCTCACGTGGAGGGCGGCGGGGAGGGACTTTACTGAATGCTGCCTGCTGTCGTGCAGCCTCCTGAAACTTGTCGACGACGCTTTTTACGGCATCGCCGAACAAGCCCGAAGGGGACAGAGGGGCGTCCAGCAAAACAAATGTATCTTTGTCTTTTATTGATGATAAATTAAGCCAAAGGTGTCTCTCCGTGGCCACCAGAGCTGCCATGGAGCGGCCGACAGAGTAGGCCATCTCCCTAGTGGCCCGAAGAGACAAATCCACGGTCCGGCGCAGCTCTGCCACTGCCTCCGGACCGATACCACCAATAAAGGCATAGCTCGGCGCGGGGGAATGACGCGAGCAGGCAGGTAACGCTCATCTAAAAGACTCTTCCTAGGACGAGCGCTCCTGGTCTCCGCCGGCCAATCAATGCCCAGACGAGAGACCGCTCGTGCCACAACCTCAACTAACTCCTCAAAAGCCGGCGAGGAGGGTGGCGAATCCTCCCCGACCGGATCAACACTTGCTAAATCCATTTCACTTCCTGAACTCGAAATAGCTAGTGTTGGAGTCACAGCACGAACATCTCTCGGGGAGTGCTCATAACTGGGACCCGGCAGATCTCGTGAGGGCTGAGGTAAGAGAGGATCCACCCCAGCTGCCTCAGCGAGATCCATCTGTGATCCCCAGGACTGAGAGCGCCGCAAAGCCTCGGCTGCTGCAGGTCCCGACCCCCGGGGAACACTAGCCTGAGCGGCCTCGTTACAGACCGCCAGGCAGGAGCGGAGAGCATGCAGAGAGAACCTCTCGCAGTCCTTACAGCCAGCGTTCTAAAGCACCGACCGTGCATGCTCCACTCCCAAACAGATAACACACATCACATGTGTATCATTGTATGTTATGAAACGCGGAAAAGGATAAACACACAGTCTGAAACTCTGTTCATCCGCCATTTCACACAAATTCCTGATTTTTAAACTAGCTTAGTCTCAAAACCACTCTCACACAGACACAGCACGCTGAAGACATTCAGAGCTGACGCGTCCGGGTTTCAGACACGCTTTTATGCTCTTCCTCATGACGTGCAGTGACGCATTCACACGCGTTCTTCTCTCATTGGTTGCACAGATCTTCACGTGACAGACGCGAGGCTATTTCCCCTAGCGCTTTGACCCAGTTTGAGTTCCCTGAAAGGGAATCCTGAGCCTGCAGGATCGCTTGAATGTCCTTTGAACTTGTTTAGGGCTGCTTATCCACCATCCAGACTATCCTGAGTTGCAACCTTTCATCATTTTTTCTCTTTCATTTTTCTTTCATTCTCTTTCATTTTTCTCTTTCATTGTGTGTGTGTGTGTGTGTTTTATTTTAGGTTTTATCAGGTTGCATATCCAGTGGGTCAGATTATACTTTTTGTCTCTGGCACAATTCCTCCTATTGATTTCCTTATTTGGTCTTCCTAATCCAGGTAAGGAATACCTCAACGAAGATCCCTTTTCGTGTAGTTTGTAAATCTGAATACAGTAATGAGCCATACTAACAACAAAAACCAATTGCCATGTGTGACAATGTGCTGGCTGAAAGTCTTCTATAAAACAGGTTCTTTATTATCTTTTAAGCAATCAAAAGGTTGTGCATCATAATCTTGTTTGAATGATAATCAATAATGTTTTTGTATTTTAGCTTTTCTAGCTGTGCCAGTGGTTCAATCAATACTGCTTATGTGTACGAAAAGTAAGTGCATGTTATTTGTGTATATGTAATTAAATTCGGTAATATTAAATGTAAACCCTTTTCTCATGAATTGGAATATATGCTGTAGAAAAAGAATAGGAAAATTTTTATTTGTTTATTTGTATTTGTATAAAATTATGTTAACTATCACATCTGAGATCAGTTGTATTATATGAACTTTGAAGGATTATGAATGCAGAAAGATTATTTATTTATTTATTTATTTTGTTCACAGCCATCTTGACGATTCCATTATATATCATCCTAGTGGTCTATGTTCATGTATGCATATTTGGCAGAGAGAAAGGTATGCTACTTTTGTATTAATGGATGTCACTTTCCTTTTTTTAAAGTGGATCTAATAAACACTTCAGAATTTATGATTAAATTTCGGTTCTTAAATACATCTTAAACACTTTTGGAGTAACCTGAAACTTTTTTTTTCATTAAACAGAATACTTGCAGTGGACATTTTTGGTTGTATTTCTCGAAGTTCTGAGGATTATGGTTGTCCTTGAAGACCCAAATCATGTTACTGGTACTATTAATTGGTATTATTATTAACTTCTGTAGATGTGTGACAAAAATAAAGTGTCACTGGTTAGTAATGCGTGAAGCTGGTAATGCTGTTTGTGGAGTTTTCTGAGCCCTGCATAAATCATTACTTTTTGTTTGTGCTTTTGACTCTTGAATCAAATTTCAGTTTTGTTTTAACACAGAGGCAGAACATTCAGAAGCGCAGAGACGACGACAACAGACTGAGACAAACCAACATGAATCAAATGCATGTAATTACACACTACCAACAATATCAATCACTTTATTTGTTATTTTCTTGATTTACCAATATTTATGAAAAACCTCTTAATTGTACTAAAGCAATAGTTTAATGTATTAATGCACTTATTTTATTGTTGTTTTTTTTTGGGGGGGGGGGGGGTTCTGTTATAAAACCATGTACATGTTTGGAGCAGTTGGTCTTGTTTTGTTGAACTCTGTTACACTGACAGCAGAACTGATCCTGAAAGCACGTAAGTGATCATATCATTTTAATGCTATACAGGTGTATCTAATACCCAAAACAATCTGTGTCTTTAGAAAATATACATATATACAACAGATTAATATTGCATTTACAAAAAGTTTAGTTTTCAAATGTCTTCATTTTCCTTTCTCCTTCCTTTCATTTGAATTCTTAGGAAATTGTGAGCATGTCTTGAAAGACCTGCGAGTCATTGTTTTTGTCTCTGAATGTGTTTTTGCCTCATATTGGATGTTTTTACAAATACGTGCTTTCTGTAAGTACCTTTTAAAGTATTTTAAAGGACACTGAAATCAATCAAAGCTGTGAGAAATTAACATTATTAATAACGACTCATGAATCTGTGTTGGGTTTAAAAAAGTTACAGCAAACAGCGGTGTTGAGTAGGTTACTTACTAATTGTAGCTGGTTACCTGATTTACCATACTCAGTGTGGTTTTAATTTTGATAAATCTTATTAACACCATAAATGCTGATCATTTTAAATATCTACATGAGTGTAAATACATGTGATGTAAATAATGTTCTTTCCTTTGAAGCCTCCTCTCCTATAGTGATGTCATGGAGTCAGTCAAACCTTCAGCGTCAGACCTCTACTCTCCTCCCACTTACTCACAATCACCAGAAATCTAATCATCAAGATATACCTGCGTATCCCAAGAACGATCGTCAACACTTTCGTCTTCTTCCTGTCATCCAGCAATCTTCAACACTGTAAATCTGCCATCAGATAAGAACGTTATTATCACCATCACCTTTGTCTGCTCGCCTTGCCTGGTATATGCCTGTCACTCAAATAAACATTGTGAACTCAAATTTGTCTGTGTATTCTTCTCTATTATTACAAGTGGAGATTAAGCCTGAGTAAGTGCAGGATTTTTAATTCTATACTAGCTCAAATTAAAAAAATAATGGTATTGATAACTTTATTGATAACCCTATAATCAAAAGACAGCTCAAAACTCCTTCCTTGCCTTTAGTCCCTCTATTCTCCAGGCTTATGCTATTTCAAGCAATGTCTGAAACTTTGTACTGTAAGTACACACTGTTTGCACACTCTTGTGTACTTGTGCATGTTCAGGATGAAACGCTCATGTTGTAAGTCGCTTTGGATAAAGGTGTCTTCTAAATGTAAATGTAGATTAAACTTTATTATTAACAGTAATATTAGCTTTTAATAATGTTTTATAACACAATTTTTAAAAAAGAAACTCACTTCGGAAGCACAGATGTTATTTTAGGCTAATGTAGTAATTTATCATGTTATGATGTTTTAGCTGATCTCCAGAATAAGGCTTGACGTCTTAAGAGTTCAGTTGTGTACAAAACCGAACAATCCATCAGAACTTAATAAAATTACTAGAGAATTTAACCACTTGTTTTTATGCTTCACCAAAAAAGAGAGCTGCTCTCATCCTGCTCTCTACTGCTCGCTCTGCAATAACACAAGTACTTTCATAGGAATCAACAAGCTGAGAGCAAAAGCCATTTCTATATCTGTAAAGTACAGGTTTGGTTTTCTTTCACCAGTTACGTTCGGTATACTTTAGGGAGTGTTGCAGACTTTTGTGCAGTGGAAGTGTGAATTTAATTGTCCTTAAGTAATTCAGTATTTGTTAGTTCAATATGAAGGACCTGAACTGTTGGTAGTTTCATCAGTGATCAGTCACATATTATTTTATGTTTTAAGTAGTGGTAAAGGAATCTACAGTTGACTGTGCAAAATTTAAACTAAGAAAACATATTTATTTAATGTGTAAAAGGAACTGGAAATGGGTTGTTCTGTCAGTTACGTGTTTGTGAAGTATGTGAATTGCTTTTTTTGTGTATAACTGTTAATAAATAAACAGAATACATTTTCATTGATTGTATTAAAAAAAATCTTTTCTGTGGAAGTTTCCAAGCATATAATAATAATAATATCTCTGCTTGAAATGTGTCCAGATTGCAGTAGTTTTACTGGTTGAGTTCATGAGACCTTAATGCAGTTTCTTAGGCTACAAATATTTCTCTCATTTTGCTGGTTGCTGAATATGAGCAGAATGCCAAAATCTGTTGTCATAACTACATCATGTTATAATGCAGATTTATACAAGGACAAAGCTGAAAGACGCGAGAGACCTGCTGCCTGCCATGTTTGGGAAGGAGCAGGAAACTGGGGACTCATTGCTGGCTGCCCTCAGTTGGAGAAGCCGATGGGGGTGTGTGGAAAGCAAGGCCATGAGGAGATAAGGCCGGTGGAGTCATTAATAATGAGTGTTACCTGCACACTGCACCGGCCTTGAGTCTTACAAAGGAGCTCCGCAAGCATAAAAGGAGGAGAGAGGACCAGGGCTGGATATTTTACTTGTGTTTATGTATGGGCAGCAATCATCCTGTTACAAAGACCACAAACTACCCATTTAATGCAAACAATGATCACCATAATGGTGACCAAACCTATTCAATAAAACATCTAAACCTCTATTAATTCTCAATAAGCATCTAAGAAATACCAATGCATTTACATGTGCAAATGCTATACTTGAGACAATTGATAAAACTCTCCCTCCGAAAGCTTTGAGCTACCATTGGTCACTGACCTCCCCAGAGACCCTTCCCAGAGGATATATCTGTGGCTCATAAAAGGTTACCGTTATGGAATTGAATGATATGTTTTCTTCATATTATGTTATCTTCATATGTTTCTCCTCCCATAATCTCTGATTATATTTTGTTTCTTGAAATTATTGATTACTGTGTGATATTAATTGTACTTTCTATTCTGTAGAATGCATTTCTAAATACAAAAATTAATAATTAAAAAAGGATTTGAAGTATAACATCATTAAGAACAAACATGATCGAACAAAGAACAAACGTATATTTATGAATTAACACTAACCAAGGTCCCAAGATTAATTTGTGTCATACAGAAGATGAAATTCATGCAAATTTGTAATGCCGTGAGGATGAGTAAATGATGACAAATTTTCATTGTTGGGTTAACAATGCCTTTAACTTATCCTGACACAGACTCAGCTATAGACTACCATCCATACAATCAGTTGTGCCACTAAAACATTTACCTGAAGTTGTTTCAGTTACTTTAGTATTATTACTAGTTTTCATTCAAACAAGTGTCACGGTTGTGTGGAGGGATGAAATTAGAAATACTTTAACAAGGAAACTCGAACAAAACACTTTAAATATGAACAAAAAGGCAAGTCTTGAGCAACAAGGATATGAGTAGGGCCTGAATGAGGAGAAACACAACATACTATAGATGTGATATATATATATATATATATATATATATATATATATATATATATATATATATATTGTAACACAGAGGTGACTCACAGGCAGGGATCCAAAAGCAATGTCTTTAATAAGAGTAGTCATAAAACAGGCAGGGGTCACAAAGGCAGGCAGACAGTAGCAGAGTCGTGGTACAGGCGGTGGTCAAGACAGGCAGCAATCAATCGTAAGCGTAAATCCAGGCAAAGGTCAGGGCAGGCAGAACAGGATCAGAACAGCGGTAAACGGGCAGAATCAGACACAAGATAAACAGGCAGGAATGTAACGCTCAGAAATGATAGCTGTGGCAAATCAAGACCTCGCGGTGAGTGTGTGTGTGAGGCAGTCCTTTATAGTCCAGGTAATGAGATAGATAACAGGTGGCATGAACAAACAGACATGATAGATTCCAGCTGTGTATGTGTAATCAGTGCAGTGTGATGGTTCCTGGGAAATGTAGTGTGTAGTGAAGTGTCAGTATAAGTGTGAGCTCCATCTGGTGGCCATGGAGGGGAGCGCAGAGCTCATATTCATAACAGAGCCCCCCCCCCCTACGAGCGCCTCCTGGCGTGAGGCAGCTAAAAGGCGCCGCGCACCACCATGGCGGCGCCCAAAGTTCAATGTTCCAGGGTGGTGCCGGGGGCACGTACCAGGCTGGTTCAGGCAAGGCTGGCGGGTCTGGGAGGTCTGTAAGGTTCCGGGACGTAGCCGACAAGCCGAAGGACCCGATCGACACCGCTGGTTCCGGAGACCGAAGGCCAGCCGCAGCGACGAATGACCGAGGCGGAGTCCAAAGGAGTGAGAGCAGAGTCGGAGACGGAGTGACAGAGGACATAAGGTGTAAGCCGGAGGGAGGAAGGAGCCAGCTGGAGCCGCAGGTGTAGGCAAGGCGACGCACGACCAAGGTGGAGCCTGGAGGACGAGGGAACCCGATGGAGATGATGGTCGAGGGACTTTGGTGAAGCTGAGGGAGTGAGAAGCCAGGCTGTGCCGAAGTGTTGACGGACCGAGGTGGAGAGAAGGGGTCAGAGGCTGGAGGCGGAGTCAGGCATTCCCCGACTACCGTCGAGGCTGGAGTAGGCAGGATCTGCGGCGGTACCATCCAGCTGAGCACATGCAGTGGCGGTGCAGGACTGACGATCTCTGGCAGAGACAGGGCAGGAGGGCTGGCAGACACAGACAGGGACAGAGGTGATAATGGGTGGGATAGGGTGGGAAACAGTACCTCAGGCTCTGGCTGACGGGTCGTTGCAGGCTCTGGCTCTGGTTGACGGGTCGTTGCGGATCCAGGAATGGCAGCTCTGTGGGGCCTACAAGCTCTCACAGCTGCCATGGCAAAAAGCAAAGTCACAGGTGGCGCCGGCAGGGCGAGAGTCACTGGGGCGGCGGCCTCCGGACCGGTAACGGGCTCTGGGACGTCGGCGAAGGCCGGTGGCGGCTCTGGGGTGTCCCGGAAGTCCAGCGGCGGGTCGGGCCACAGTTCAGGCAGCTCTGGCGGGTCGGGCCACAGTTCAGGCAGCTCTGGCGGGTCGGGCCACAGTTCAGGCAGCTCGGGCGGGTCGGGCCACAGTTCAGGCAGCTCGGGCGGGTCGGGCCACAGTTCAGGCAGCTCTGGCGGGTCGGGCCACAGTTCAGGCAGCTCTGGCGGGTCGGGCCACAGTTCAGGCAGCTCTGGCGGGTCGGGCCACAGTTCAGGCAGCTCTGGCGGGTCGGGCCACAGTTCAGGCAGCTCTGGCGGGTCGGGCCACAGTTCAGGCAGCTCTGGCGGGTCGGGCCACAGTTCAGGCAGCTCTGGCGGGTCGGGCCACAGTTCAGGCAGCGCTGGCTGACTGGTCGTTGCAGGTTCTGGCGGCGCTGGCTGGCTGGTTCGGAGCAGGACACTCACCTGACACTCATGAACGGCTTGCTGCCAACTCATGCTGGTAGTGTCAGGGAGGTCTATAAACTGGAGATGGTTAGCCCCAAACCGAAACAGCATTTTCAGCATCTCGTCATTTAAGGACGAGAAGATGGCAAACATCCTGAACTTCGCTGCAAAGTCATGGAAGTCTGGGTTCTCCCTGGCTATCTGGAGGACCCTCCCCAGATATTCCAAGGTGCTGCAACGTTTTTCTTGGGTGACGGGTTGATTGGATAGGGCAGACATGTTGGAACACAGGTCGGAAAGACAGCTGGATCTTTTGTTGGCGAGGTCTTCTGTAACACAGAGGTGACTCACAGGCAGGGATCCAAAAGCAATGTCTTTGTTGGAACAAGTTGGTTGGAACAAGATGGCGCCGCGGATGGCAGCCTCGGTTTTGAGCTCTACAGTGATTGTAAACTCATGTTGTGTTGTATATGTGCACTGGAAGCTTCAACACCAAGACAAATTCCTTGTGTGTGCAAGCACACTTGGCAATAAAGCTCTTTCTGATTCTGATTTCTGATTCTGATTTAATAAGAGTAGTCATAAAACAGGCAGGGGTCACAAAGGCAGGCAGACAGTAGCAGAGTCGTGGTACAGGCGGTGGTCAAGACAGGCAGCAATCAATCGTAAGCGTAAATCCAGGCAAAGGTCAGGGCAGGCAGAACAGGATCAGAACAGCAGTAAACGGGCAGAATCAGACACAAGATAAACAGGCAGGAATGTACCGCTCAGAAATGATAGCTGTGGCAAATCAAGACCTCGCGGTGAGTGTGTGTGTGAGGCAGTCCTTTATAGTCCAGGTAATGAGATAGATAACAGGTGGCATGAACAAACAGACATGATAGATTCCAGCTGTGTATGTGTAATCAGTGCAGTGTGATGGTTCCTGGGAAATGTAGTGTGTAGTGAAGTGTCAGTATAAGTGTGAGCTCCATCTGGTGGCTATGGAGGGGAGCGCAGAGCTCATATTCATAACATATATATATATATATATATATATATTTCATCTATAGTATGTTGTGTTTCTCCTGCAATATGAAATATATATATATATATATATATCTGCAATATGAAAGCAATTGCAGTGGATCCACAAAGCAATGGATTTCAATATCTAGGTTGTACTTGAAATATTTTCACAAATTGTATGCATGATTTATATGCATGATACATCACAGTCTTACACTGTTAAGGATCAAGGTTCTTTATTGGAGGTTTCATGAAGAATATTTAACTTCCATGGAATCTTTCCATTCTAGGTTTTTTTATAGTGGAAAAAGGTTCTTAAGATTATTAAAATGTTCTTCATATTTAGGAAAATGGCCTTTCCGTAAAAATCCTCTTTTGGGGCCTTTTTCTTTAAAGAGTGTATTCAGTAGAATGTAAAGTAAAACTAAAAGGGAAAACCAGTATTGGTGTATCTATAATTAGTATATCTAATGAGTCATGCAGAAGTTATAAAATCTCATGTACAGGCCTATAAGAGGATATTTACTCATGTGAACCAAGCCTTGAACAGTAAAATCAGAAATACGATAACAGTGGTTATGTAGAGAAAATTGAAGATGGCATCTATTATTGTTGCCACTCTGGTCCAGCACATGGGTTTCCTCTCTTGTTGATTTTGATGAGCAGAAGCCTGAAACTCCACAAGGATCTGCTTCAGAACATTAAGAGTGTACAGCTGCTCTTCATTGCTGTCTGAAAGGGCTGAAGGGCACTTTGTGTCCTTTACAGTATCTGTGAGAAGAATTATACATGCATTTATATAAAAATAAGATATTATAGAATATGTTTTACTAAGGACCAATTTCCTTTGAAGAACTCATGGAAGAGTGAAAATAACATCCAAATAACATTGTTATAAACATAGGAAAGATGCTAACATCCAAATAATATTGTTCCGAAACAACGGGGAATGTGTGGGATGCGGAACGAGGAGAAATAAGGAGTCATCAAAACTCAAAAGCACTTTAAATACAAAATCAAAGAAGCACACCTGTGCATAAACTAAATATAAACATAAAGATGAACTAAACATAACATCAGGGAACTCAGAAAGACATCCACACACTTATAAACTCAGAACCGACTACAACAGTCAACAACCAACAAAGACAAGGGAAACACAAGAGGGTTTTATACACAAGGGAATTAAGAACACCTGGGGAGACTAACGATGTAACTGATGACAAGACAGGTGCAGGAAGGGCACGAGAGGATAAACAGAAGGGACCCGGAAGTGAACCAACACATGACACGATTGACAGGACATGACAAATGCCACACCAGACAGAAAGTGTACAATGACCTTACTGACAGGAAGTGACAAAGAAGACACAGACAGACAGGACCAAGGGTGACACACATACAGTACATGAGATGCATAATGGGAATGCTATTGGATAACTAACTGATAAAAAAGCCCCTCATTACTAGATGTTGGGTAAATATTTACCAGAAAGAGTGGATGTGTTTTCCATTGGTGTTACTGAAACGGTCTGATTTCCTTTAGCAATCAGAAAATTCACAAAAATAGTCTCCAGAACACTGATGGCCATGAGAGTGAAGATGACAACACAATAAACCCCTGTAAAAATAGCAAATAACAACAAATAAAATGTAAACTACAGGTCAAAGGTTTTGAATTGTTTAAATGTTTTCGAAAGCAGTATTTTTTATTTTTCCTTTTTGTCTTACCAAGGTTACATTTATACAGTAAAAATCATTAATACTGTGAAATATTACAAGTTAAAAGGATGGTTATCTATTTTAAAATATAATTTACAATCTCCAATCTACATTGTCACATGATCCTTCAGTAATTGTTAGAATATGCTGATTTCCTACACATACAGTAGAGTAAATGAACTCACCAATCAGTGGGATATCACTGGCAGTGGATGGCAGCATGTCTTTAAGAAGCAGCAGTAACACAGAAATAGCCAGTAGTAAAGTTACTTTAAAACTGAGTTTCTCTCCTCCACTTGAATCGATGAAGATGGAGGCCAAATCCAGCACAAGGAAGTAAAACACTGGCATCAGAAAGTTAATGACATACAGTACAGGTCTCCTCTTCATGGTGATCTGCAAGAACAGATCATTCTTTAAGTGCTTTATCATTAACAGTTTTACATTAACATTGGAGACCCAGGGTAACTGTTACAAGGTAATTTCAATCATTAAAAAATGTGGTCATTGGGTCAATTGACACTGTGGGAGCACTCAACGTGATCTGCGTGATTGCATGGAGCATGTGTGAAATCAAACCATGGTGTGAAGGAATTTCAGAGGTGGGTGATATCATGAACCAGGGAACCGGAAGCAGTGGCAGCCTCTGTGTCTTCAGTAAGTGCTATATGTGAACTGTTTGTCTTATTTGGTGTTGTCTGTCTATCACCCAGAGGGTTTAGAGACAGACCTGGCCTTATCTCTGCCCTCACCTGCTAGATCCAGTGCCTTTTACCCTTGGTTCGGAAGCACACTCTGTGGTTACTTCTGACCTGGTGGATGCACCAGTGCTGCAATTATCCAGCGCTGAGGAGTTGGATGCTGCTGGCACCGAGGCTGGAGATGAAGATTCACCACTGCATTCTCCATTCTATGAGCTGGTGTAGATTGCAAATAGACTCGTCCCAAAATTTAATTAGACAAGCATTTTTGCCCTTGTGACCGCAAACTTTTCATCTGTTTTTTTTGCTCCATCATCTGTTACTATAGCAGGTAGTCTCCCACTTTGGTCCTACAAATAGGACTACCATAAAGAGAATGCTTCCCAATGTTAACAACAAGTTATATAAAGCTTCCAAATTGTTGAATAGAGCCTACAGCTGCAGTGACCTCTTTAAGATGAGTGGGTCCCTTGGAAGGGAGTCCTGAGGTAATTTACCTTGGGTGTTGGAAGGTTAAGCGTTACCATTTTTGCACTTGTCATTTGCACATACACAGCTTTTAAGAGGCTTCTTGGAGGCTTGGAAACTGCTGAACGGCCGAGATACAAACCTGTGAGTGCGTATTGCATGCCAGAACCTTATAGCTGTATGTCCGGGGGCTACAAGTGTACTAAAAGTGCACATTAAAATGCAATAATTAATACTTATTATTCACAAGGGTTGAATTGTGTTCTCAGGACAAGGGTATTCCTCATGTCAGGTCTGGGTATGTTGTTGCTGTCATGAAAATGCCAGACTCTCCCTCACTCATCCAGCTATCAGTTACCAGAATACTAATGAAGCATCAGCCCTCATCATCAGAACACCATCACAAGTTGTCTGGCCTGATCTGGCCTTGCTCCAAGTTAATTCAAAGTCATCTCCTTCGAAGCCAATCTCCCAATCACCAAAGTCATCTCCTTGTTTCCCAAGTAATTTCCTCATCTTCTCTGCTCCTTTTTCTGTGTGTGTGCCCAGACTGTGTCAGAAGACCAGTTCCCTTTCATGGCTGGGCCTTAGAGTGTCGGCCCATCCCTCTGTTTTTTGACACTGTTTTTTTGCGACCCGATGTGAGGAGCTCTTCATCGGCTGGTGGCCAGCGCCAGGGTTTTGAGGGCCGATACCGATATGCAGGATGCTAGCGCCTCATCCACCTTCGGCATCACCCCATACCCGTGTGCATGGGCCTCCGAGAGAGTCGCATACATCAGAGCCTGAGGGGTATGCACTCTCTTGGAGGCAGGTCCTGGAGAAGGAGATGGAAAGTCGCAGCGTCGACGCCTCAGTCAGGTCAGAAGAAACTGCTGCTACGCTTCCGGAACCTGACCGTGATCAGATTCACCAGGTAAGGGCTGAGATAAGGCTGGGCCCTTCTCAACCCCTTCTGACAGATCCATTTGCGAACCCCAGGACCTGGAGCGTCGCTGAGCCTCAGCTGCAGCGGGACCCGAGCCCTGAGTACCATGAGCCTGGGCGGCATCCGAAAACACCACCAGGTGGGAGCGAAGCACACGCATCAAGAACTGCTCACAGTCCTCACAGCCTCTGCCCTCAAGCGCTGACCGTACATGCGCCTCTCCCAATGCACATTGACTGTGTGTATCCCTGTCCGTAATGAAACATGAGCAGGGAGAAGCTCACGGTCTAAACTGCTTAGCCATAATATTATTTATATCATATGTAATTTATATATATGAGTGGGAGTCCCTTTTCTTTTAAACTAAACATGGGTATGTAAATCTCACACACTCTCGCACGCCAGCACACACAATCGCGACACAGCTTCGATGAAGACATGCAAAACTGCTGCTTCCGGGTTCCGGTGCCTTTTTATGACTTCGTTCATGATGTCAATGACCTATTACACGCACTCACACGGCGCTCGTTTTTTCGATTACATAGTGCTTCACGAGACTATCGTGAGGGAATTTCCCTAGCGTTTTCGACGCAGCGTCTCGTTCCCCCTTAGGGAACTAAGGTTATATACGTAACCCGAGACGTTGTAATCACTATTCATTATTATAACTTCATTGTTTATCTTCATCATCTTCATTGTCACTTTTCAGTATCTTCAGTTATTACCTGCATTGATTTGTATTCATGCCTCTCCTAAAATAAAATGTGCCAATTTTTGTTCTTTAATCTCTGCCATCATCATTGTGCCCAAGCCTAATTGTGAAAGTAACATAATTATTTTATTGTTGAGATTTAGTTAAAATCCTTATAGACTGTTTAATGCCAAGTTACCGTTTGTGACATCTTGCTCCATATACAGTTTTGTGACAGCATGAGTCAGTGAAGTGCTCAAATCACAATAATTATAATCTATAATGATCTAATTCTTATTGTTCTGCTCTGTACCGTATATATCAGCTGATCCTGTTCTTCTCCTAGAGTAGAGATACTGGCTTTAGAAATATTTATACTGAGGAGTTCCCACTCTCCCTGAGTCTGAAAGGCCTTCCTGGAGCTGAGGGTCAGGAACGATGCGTCAGAGAATGGGCTGATGAAGAGCTCCTTGCCTGAGAGAAATTCAATAACAGATGTTAAAATTATTTTAATTTCAAATATACAAAGGAAGGGAATTTTGTTTTGTAACACTAACCCATGAATGCATAAAGGGGAACAAATTGGCCATGCTCACTTCTTAATGAATTTGCACTCAACACAGTAATTTTGGAGACATTTTCAGAATAATGATTTTTATTTTTTCAAAACTTTATTGGTTATTAAAAAAATATTTTTTGTTTTTTTCTGAGCCAAGAATTTGCCTCAGATGCCACCCCTGTGTCTGAATATGCATATCTACCTACTTTGCAGTAGTAATTTGCAGATGGATATTTGCACTTATATAAGTGCAAATATTATATATTTGCTCCATTTGCACTTATATATTTCTGCCGTAATTCAGAATTTCACTTCCATTTGATCTGACCACCTTTATGCATTTGTGGAAGTTTTTTTGTTTCATGCATTCTACAGTTATCAATATGCATATTTTGTCAAGTTTAATAATGTTTTTGATTTCTGAATTTCTCTAAATTGCAATTTAGAACATTTATTTTTCTATCTTTTCAAAAATCAATAACATCCTTTAAGTGCCAGTTCAATTCAATTCAATATCCTGTTGATGAACTGAATTCTTAATTTTGGAATTTTGCCCAGCCCTGATCATCATTGAGTTCTGAATTTCAGATGTACTTGAATGTATTGGAGACTGAAGGGTTAAATTGCAGCTTTGAACGTCAAAGGGAAACTTGTGCAAGTCCATCTTGCAAGCCGTGGTCAGAGCTAAAGTGTTAGATGTGACAATAGCGCCTTCACTCTTCATTTGCACATATTGATTCTCTGCTGTTGCAAACTCTGTCTTCAAGCTAAATGGAAAGAAAAAAGGGAAATAAATACTATTAGGGCTAGAAACAATAAGGAGTTCAAATCAAATGCAAACTTTCAAGGGATTGATCAAACAACAAATACAAATTTTGTCATCCATTACACACCCTCATTTTGTCCCAAAGACTTCAATTCATAAATGAAGATGTATTATAGAAAATCTGAGCGATTTCTGTGCTTTCATTAAAAGTCAATTCTACCAAAACATTAATAAAAGAAATCCATTTGATTTGAGCTGTTTAATCCAAGTTTCCTGGGATGATGTCACTTTATACAAGAAGGTTTAATTTGGGCTTTTATTCACATTTATTCACTCAAAGGTGAATGAAAGTCTTCTGGTTTGAAACAACATGTGGGTGAGTGAATGATGCCAGAATTTGCAAACTAACTAATCCTATGGAGATTAAGATGCTTAATACAAAAAGATCATTCAACTCATATTATACCTGTCTATAGTTATGATTTGTTTCACTTATAATGTTATATAATATATCTTATATATAGCAGATCTTTCTTTCTTATCATTGGGATGCTACACACAGCCAAAATATTCTTGTTTAATTAAATGCTATTTTTGGACTGGAAAGTTTAATACAATGATCTCCTTTAACACGAAAGATCAAGGAATTCCTCATTATATTACCACATAGGATATTTTATATATTAGTCTTTAAGTAGCAAACCATGCTGAATTACACAAAAAAAAAGATTAGCCATTTTCAGACCTTTCAATTATGCTGATGTCTGGAGACCAAACCATATCTTTTTTAATTGAACAGAAAACGATACCACAAAAGTCATCAGGATTCCACACGGTGAACTCACTGATCCAACCCTGCAAAGTTATGGGCATAACATTAATAGTGATCATTTCTAGAGGTGAACTGAATAGTCCAGTGTCACAGGTTTACTCATTGACAAATAGTTCAGAATCATAAACATGTTTTAAAACAAATAAGTATATAAAAACATATATAACATTGGTTTTTAATCCGGCCCACCAAACTCACCAAACTTGTATTAAACCTCCTTAATAATAATAATAATAATCAGTTACATTTATATAGCGCTTTTCCAGAGCTCAAAGCGCTTGGGGGGGGGGGGGGGGGGGGGGGGGGGGGGATCTCCTCAACTGCCAGTGTGCAGCATCCACCTGGATGATGCGACAGCAACCTGTGCCAGAACGCTCACCACACACCAGCTAAGTAGAGGAGACAGAGCAATGAAGCCAATTAGTTTAAGGGGATGATTAGGAGGCCGTGATGGACAAAGGCCAATGGGCAGATTTGGCCAGGGATGCCGGGGTTACACCCCTACTCTTGCGAAGGACATCCTGGGATTTTTAATGACCACAGAGAGTCAGGACCTCGGTTTAACGTCTCATCTGAAGGACTGTGCTTGTTACAGTACAGTATCCCCGTCACTATACTGGGGAATTAGGACCCACACAGACCGCAGGGTGAGCACCCCCTGCTGGCCTCCTAATACCACTTCCAGCAGAAACCAAGTCCTTCCAAGGAGTCTCCATCCAGGAAATAACCAGCCTCAGCCCTGCTTAGCTTCAGTGGGCAACCAGTCTTAGGCTAGAGGGTGACATTGCTGCCGGCTAACAGGCTAACAGGCTAACATGTTGGACCTATTTGGTCAGGCCTCTGCTTCTCCGAGATCCACTCAGATAGCAATTTGAGGTGTAGGCTCATTCTGAGTCTCATTGTAAGCAGTCCTGAATGTAGAGCAATGCTAGGCCTCCTCTCATTATGAGATTTGACAAAGCCTTCACTTTGAAGGGCTATGAAAGTTCCAAGCTTGAGGTTCTCTGTGAACCTCCTTGAACTCTAGAGTGGGCATAGCTAGGCTTCAATTCAGCACCTGAGGCCTCCATTCTGTAGAAGCTCACTGTTGCTTAGGGATGAGGACTCCTATGGCTGGGCTCAACCAAGAATGGCGGTGCTGGGCATTTTGTTTCCCACATCAATACCTAGGGGACGCAGCACAGAGTTCCCTTTCAAAAGAGAATATCTCAGGTTACACATTAACCATGGTTTCCTAACAATAGGGAATGAGACGCTGCATCCCTTTGCCATACTTCAGGCTTTCTTGCGTGAGTCTCCAGATAAAAAGAGGCTGTCGTATTGCAGAGGTACCTCTTTTATACCTAGAGTTGAACCAGGGATGACGTCATGGGCAGCTGCCTGCCAATGTCATGTTCATTGTAATGATTAGACTAATGCCCTAGGGGAACCATGGTTCTCTTGGTTCCCAGGGATTCATGATTCTCAGGGAACCATGGTTACATGTGTGTTTTTATTTTTTAGTATCTAGATATCTCATTTCTGACTTAAACGAGACCTTTCAATGTTTTGCTTTGTTTCATCAGTCAAACAGTTAGAGTGCAATGTCAAAAATTTCGAAATGACCAAAATTATTATCAGTTAGCTTATTAATTAGCTTGGCAGTGTATCAACAATTACTATTATCAACAACAATATTTTTCCAGATTTCTGGAAAATTCTGTTTTATAAGTTGAGTAAAACTGTGTGTGTAAAAGGTTCTGAAAACACTTACATTTAAAAATGTGATTTGTGTTGAGATGCTCTGGGCTTTTTCATCCTGTAGATAGAAAGCAGTGTTGAGTGATGATAATATTATGGCGTTTCATCCTGTGTCATTTGCATTTGGTTAAGTCATGCTGGATTTATACCACTTCTGTGATGGAGGTCACAAGCAGGTCCACAAAAACTTTGGTAGGAGTTTTCCAGTTATGCACGGGCCGTAAGGACGTCATCTGAATGTCACTGTTGTCCAAGCCGAGATGTTCGATAAGTGCCTTATAACTGCAGTTTCCAGAAGCAGACACCCAGCCTACACAGATGACAATTCAAGTTCATATTCTCCGTTTATGGAATATCATGTTTCTTTTTTTCCTCCTTCCATAAATTTACTTTTCAACTAGCATGTTTGTTCCAATAATAACAATTCTAAAAGGATAATATAAAAATGTAACTATGCTCATGACCTGTCCGGTGACTGTGGTTTTACCAAGTAAAACATATTCCTGGATCTTTGTTGACCATGGAATCTCCAATGGTGGAAACCAGCCCGCCATGATGGAAAAGCCAGAACTGAGGAAAAGGTTGGAAGGAATCATCAACCCAGATCCCATATCACCATTGATATCTGACCAGTTGCGTGAGCCAGCAACACCGCTGATTGTCAAGAGATTATTAGTGGAACTCAAGGACTTGGAGTATAACCCTGCCTACACTCCTGCTGCAGTAAGTGAGTGGAGCCTGGTGTCTGGAGGATATATAAAGGACTTGTTTGTGGAGGACCTTATAGACCGGTTTTGAGAGGTAATACCCAATAACCCTGACCCTCTTGTGCCCACTGTCTCTCTGTTTTTTCTGCTGGGTCCGCCCATAAACTGCCTGTCCTCTGTCCTCAGCTCCCTTCGTCGGCTCCAACCAACAGTGGGCATCATGCCACCAGCTACACCGAGCACAGAAGATCCCATGGCTCCACCGCCAACCTCTGTGCCTATCACTCCACCTTGGCCAGTCGACTATGGTTCCACCTCTGTCCTCTGGTTTTCTGGCTACACCTTTTTGTACTGACGCTCCATCCAGGTCTCCATCTATGATGTTATCTCTGTCAGTCATCCCCAGGCAGTCTTCCACCATCTTACCGTCATCTAGTCTCTGGACCGTCTGGCTCCTGCATGCACCAAGTATGGGAAGTATGCAAACCAGGAAGAATGAACATATTAGCATACTGGTTCTGTCAACACTGCATTGGCTCCCTAATAAACACCTTATACATTTTAAAGTCTTGCAAATTCCTTACAAAAAATTAAATGGTTTAGCTCCCCAGTACTTGAGCAATCTCTTAACACATGATAGTCCTTCATATCTATTGCGATTCCAAATTTCTGGCTAGTTGATAATACCTAGAATATCAAAATCAACTGCTGCGGTCAAACCTTTTCCTATTTATCACCTAAACTCTGCACTGTTCGGGAAGCAGACACACTTTGTCAGTTTAAATCTAGACCAAAAACAAATTTCTTCAACCTGGCATACACATAACACATTATACTTTCTTCGGGTTTTTTAAAAATTCTAATCATGTAAAATTATTGTTAGGCTGCATAATTTAGGTCGGCCGAAACCGGGAACATTCCCATAACACCTAATTTACTCTTTACATTATAAGATATAACCGTTCCTGGTCACCGCACAGGTAAAGCTACAACAGTTTAAAAGGGAATTCAACGTTTGTGCAAATAGAGGTTCTGCAATAAATCAAGTCTTGGGAAAAGTCATGTGTACAGTTCATTCAATATATATTTCAACTCTACATTCACATTCTATATTTTATTTGCAACATTTGTGCGGGCACATACACCATCAAATTATCCCACACAGTGGATAATTGTTCACGAATTGAAAGTAGTCATAGTTCATCTTTTTCAATGAAGGCAGCATAAGATTGATCCAGAAGTAGCGGAGAGTGGATGATATCATGCACCATTTCAGAAAAGTCCATTCATAGATGTAGTCATCAGAGATTATCCAAGACTACCCCAACAAAAATCCTCTACACACAAACATAAATACTCAAATTAATCAAAGTACATTTCATGCAAGTTTATCATAAATATTACAATCATCCACTTACGTTTGAGCAGTAAAGCACAGTTTCTCAAACAGGATTAAAGAAGTAAGGTGAGCAGGTATGAAGTACCCAAACAGCCTTACCAAACAGATTCTCCCAGTTGCTCTACTATTTCCTGTTATATACCCGATCCTGTGTATGCTAGTCTAGGAAGAACATAGCACCTCTTAAACATAATAAACCTGATAACAGGCATTGACTGTTACAAAGAAGAATGGCATCTACACTGATATTAGTCTCTCTGTTTATCCCAAGGTTACCGTAGTCAGTCAGATCCGGGCCATATGAATCTGAACAAAAGTCAATGAAGTTTTTCAAAGCATTGTTTTTCTGCTATCTCTGGAAATCTGCTTTGAAATAATCTCTAAAAGCACTATATAAATAAAGGTGACTGTATCTGTATTTTGAGTTTTTGTCATTGAAGGACCATTAAAGTATCTTCCTTCATCTTCGTGCCACACTGGTACTGTGACGGTCATTTCTATTGAAACTTTTACATCACTAAATATATTTGTGATCATATATTTGTAAGGATGACGTTGCAATTTGGTGCACCCATAATATATCAACTTAACACTTCAGTGATTTCAAATAATGCTGCAGTTCAAATTATTATAAAGTACTTTATATGTGCTTTAGTATGTTAGTCAACACAAAAGTAAGTATACTTATTTAAAGCAGAACAAAATATTGTGAAACATAATGATTTAAAACATACCTTAAAGTAAATATTTTAATTTGACTATTACAAAGTGCACTTAAAAGTCTATTTAAGTGTTTTAAGAATCATGTGAAAGTTTATTATCTTTAGTTTACTTTTTTCATCAGTTTTCTATTATCTGCAAGTACAGTAATGTTTTTTTTTTAAATATACTTTTAAGGTTTGACTTACACTACACGTGAATGCAATTAAGTGCACTTCTTTTTCACCACATGAAATCAAAAGGCTGTGTTTCAAACCAAACTGCATTCTACTTTAGTGCAAACAAAATATACAATTAGACATTTAAAAACAGACTTACCGACTGAGGCGAGATAAACTATTAGCCACCGAAGATCCATAGCAAATAGTCAAATAGAGATGCAGTATTGAACAGATGACTGTGTTGGTATGATTTATATAGTGCAAATGAAAAGCATGTCCAGCCTCCTCTCATGTTCTTATTGTGTACGAGAGAGAAAAAACATAATTTCTCATGATCATAATGAATTATGTTCTCAGATTATTAATTCCTAAATATAACATGACAAGCACACAATTTCTGCAATGAAACCATTAATTATAAGCACCTGCCTAAACACTTCATGTTGTTTAACACAAAGAGACATTAAGCACCATATTCTTTTCCATCAGTATTAAGTCTGCTTGAACAGAAATTAATTAGAGTTATTTGTCTACCATGATTTATATGCAATATCACTGGCCTGTCCATGTGACTTTAAGTGATGCCACAAAACCCACTGGTGTAAATGCAAACGACCCTTATCCAGTCAAGACCTTTGTTCAACACTTAATTCAAAGGAAAGAGCGTATAGTGTTATTGACATTTACATTTATTCATTTAGCAGATGCTTTTATTCGAAGTGACTTACATTTGAGGAAAACAAGAAGTGACTTATCTTAAAGAGGTAATATTATCACTATACTATAGACCATTTGTCTTACCTAACACCACAACCAAACCAGATTACTATTGTTTTTGTTCCATTCCTCAAACCGGCAGAGGGAGGCATCTCCTGGGTACTGACTACTCCTCTCCGCTATAAGCCATTGTAACGGAGTTAAATGTTCAGGGAGGAAGGAGGCGGGAACCGGCAGACATTGAACAGACTTTAATGGTGAAAAATAAAACATAAACTCAAAACGAAAGTAATGGCGGCGGCCCCTCGCGGTCGACCGCCGCCCACACAAAACATAACATAAAATCCAGGCCTGGTCCTCTCTCCCTTTCACTGTTGTCGCTCCTCCTTTTAAGTCTCCGCTCCTCCGTGAGAATAGAGAGACCGATGGCTCGCAGGTGTCGCTCATTCTCAATCACGCCACCGGCTCTCGTGACGCTCTCACGGTCCCTCGACCCCGCCCTGCTCGCCACATACCCCCAACGCCCTTCGCAGGCCGGGGGGTACTCCCGAGACTGCGCTCTACTCCCCCCCCCCCCCCCCCTCCTCCGGGGGGGGGCCGATCACGGCGGCCGCGGTACCTGGGGGTAAGGACAGACGAGGCGAGGGAAAAGGAAACGGAGACAAGAGGAGCGACAGTGACGAGAGAGGGGAGAGGAAAAAAAAATAAAAAATCTTGGTCCGGTTCCCCGACACGCTGCCTCTCGGTCCTCGACCGCTCGAGAGCTTCTTCCTCGCGGTGCTGTGCGATGGCACTGGACGCAGATCCGTGGACGGGCTGGCGCTCCTCCGCCTCCTGGCGGCCGGCGACGACTCCTCCTTGCGAGGGCAGCCGGCAGCGAGTCCCCGTTCCCCGCTCCTCCCCGTTCACGGCGGACGGCAGCAGGCTCCGGCGCGCTGGCGAACGGGCGACTCCTCCGCTCCCTCACGGACGGCAGCCTCCCACCTCGACCCAGGAGCACGGCAGGGCTCTCCGTCCCACGCGATCCTTCGGCGCTCCAGCGCCACCGCCGCGGGCAGCATCTGACGGACCTCTCGTCTTCTCTCGTGCTGCCCGACCTCCGCAGCACCGCGAGCTCTCCCGGCAGCGAGGGCTCTTTGACAGCGCGTCCCTCCGACCTCCCGGGTTTCGGCACCAGTGTAACGGAGTTAAATGTTCAGGGAGGAAGGAGGCGGGAACCGGCAGACATTGAACAGACTTTAATGGTGAAAAATAAAACATAAACTCAAAACGAAAGTAATGGCGGCGGCCCCTCGCGGTCGACCGCCGCCCACACAAAACATAACATAAAATCCAGGCCTGGTCCTCTCTCGCTTTCACTGTCGTCGCTCCTTCTTTTAAGTCTCCGCTCCTCCGTGAGAATAGAGAGACCGATGGCTCGCAGGTGTCGCTCATTCTCAATCACGCCACCGGCTCTCGTGACGCTCTCACGGTCCCTCGACCCCGCCCTGCTCGCCACAGCCATGCTGTTTGTTCATCACGTTGTGAAGTACTGCTAGTTTACCCTGTCCTTAGCATTTATCTTATCTTGTTTGTTTGCCACGTGCATGTTTCTTGAATAGGGATTTTGGATAATGGACTTTTATCAGTTTGCTGTTTGGACTGCCGTTACTGTTTTTGACTGTGTACGCTCATTGACCACTTCCTGTCTTTATCCGGATGTTTTTTGTGTTGCTGTGATTAATAAACACTGCAAATGGATTCAACTAACTGATTTAGACAATGTTACAGTTGTGAAAAATCTACACCTATCTATGCATAATCACCAGCATTTGTACTTTTAAAGGCATATTCTGGATTCAGTAGAAGTTAATCCTGAGAGTACATATCAACACAAAAGTGATTACCATAAAAAAGTGGTTATTTGGAAATCTGGTCTAGATTGGCACTCTTACAATTGAAGAGAATGGGGCCAATCTTTTAACTTTCAAATACTCATAAGTTTCAAGTGTTGCCACAAAGTTTAAACATGGGTGAACAAGATTTTACTGTGAAAAAAATAGATGTGACACGCAAGCACTCAAAACATCCATACATAGCACTGTTTTAAAAAAAATCCTTTTCACAGTCAGTACCTAATCTTCCCTCGTGTATAAATGCCCTCCTGTGTTCCCATGTCTTTGTCTCTTGTTAACGTTATGTGGGATGTTTCTCATGTGTGGATGTCAGTCTCCTGTTCACTGGTTTCCCGAGTTTTTGCACTCCCATGTGCCGTTTTCTGTTATCGTTTTTTCCAATAAAGTGTTTTTGTTTGCATCTCTTCGACACCTCGTCTTCTCCGCATCACACACATTCCACGTTAGCTGACAGAAATCAACATTACAAATGCTGTTGATTAAGTTTATAATGATTAAGATTATATTGAATGGAATTGATTCTAAATATTCCTTTAACCAATAACAGGTGTCCCGTTCTGTGGGTCTTTAAACAGCATATAGACAAGGGAAATTAAGAATTTTTTCTTTAATTGGCTAACATAAAAAATTAGCGAGATATAAAATACTAAACGCAACTTAACATGGATGAGAACGGACCAAGACCAAAAGAGAACAAAGGGTATATATTGAAAAAAAAAAAACATCAGTACACTGACAGATGAATGTAAAATGAGAAGTGTGCTTTCACACAACTGAACCAGCCATGAATCTAAAATCACAATGTGGAGTTCTTTACTCCGCTTGCTCTCACATATATGTCTTTGGAAAGCTATGCTGAGTCAATAAAGCATTAGCCACTAGATCAACAGTGTTGAAGTGGTGATATATGACAGAGTTAAATTACGGTTGTGTACATTCAACTTGATGTCATTGCATAGACAGAGTCGTAGAAGTGCATTTGAATCATGAGTTGTCAGATGAGACAGATGGATGAAGCGTTGTACTTTCCTGTAGCTCAGACAATAGAGGCTGGAGCTTGCAAAGTCCAGGTCATTAGTTTGATTCCTTACATAAGGTGTCTTTAACTACTATGTACAGTACTTACACAAATATAATTGCTGGCAATAATGTACTTATTGTGTTAATGTTGTATTATAAAACACTTCTGAAAAACTGTTGTTTTTGAGGTGAGATACAAGTAAGGTTTGGTGGTTTGATTAGGTTTGAAGTTTAAGTGTTAGGGAAGATATAGTATTAGTAATTGAAATTGTATAATTCATTTATTTATATTATGTATATTATCAACGTGCTGTAGTTGCCATAGTTGACAGAACACAACCTAAAATTATTGTCTGCAAAAAGACTTACAAATCTGAACATTTTCAGAGACAGGAGAACGGATATTTTGATGATTACTGTGTAAAGATTTTTTTCAAACTCAACAGGGTGTCAGTGCTCGTCTAAACGAGTTACCGTGAGGCTGTGTTAATTGAAATAAACTTTTTCTGTCATTTACATGTGTCATTTTTCATTTTCAATCATTTTACTGTTTGTAATTATTAATGTATGTTTATACCTAAAATGCTTGATTAATATTCAAAGTAGCTAACTCTCATTCTTATCTATGTTATGTGCATTACTGATTAATTAAATACTTAACATAAGTATTTAATTAATACTTATGGCTCATACTGTCACAGTCTTGTCATGCTCCTCCTGTTTGTCCCTCATGTGTTGCCATAGTTGTCTTGTTAGTTCATTACCCTGATTAGTTTGCCAGCTATCTGTTATCTCCTTGTGTATTTAAACTCTGCAGTCCACATGAGAGAACCAGCTTGGGATTTGGCCATAGTTTTGGAAGGCCTTTCCTTGGCTCCCTCCAAACCTATTGAGGGGGTTTCTGAGTAGTGTCTTCTCCTCGCTATCTCATCTTTCAAAAGAATTGAAGACTGTGTCTCCCTCACATTTTACATTTATACATTTGGCAAGCGCTTTTATCCAAAGTGACTTTAACCAAAGTTTCACAATGACAATCTAATCAGTTCTTGCTTTCCCAGGGAATCAAACCAGTATGACCTTGGAGTTGCAAGTACTACACTCTACTCTGAGCTGCAGGTGTGGTGAAGGGCTTTCTTCACCTTAGACCGGGTTATATTGCCAAGGTACCTACTAATTTTCAAGGAACTATTGCACTGCAGGCCTTCTGTCCTCCTCCCTTTCTGAAATCTGACCAAGAGAAACTAAATCTTGGTTTGGGAACTAGCTGTCCTATGTAGAAAGTCTGAACAACTGAACAAGTCACACAGAAAAGGGTTCCCAGCATCTAAGCAGAGGATGAGCAAGTGGGTGATCAAGGCTTTCTCACTTGCTCACAGTCAGACAGACAACCTTCACCTGGCTGTCCAGGCCCACTCCACCAGGAGTATGACTGCTTCTAAAACTTTATTGTCAGGAGTCTCCGTCCAAGATGTCTGAGATGCGACAAATCTTTTTCAGGTTTTATGAACACTATGATTTGGGCTCCAAATAGATGCTCTCCTCTGAGCGTGTGCATACAATTTCAGAGACAGGCAAATGCTTGAATGGCAGCATAGAAAGAGAACGTCTTGAAAGGAACGTCTCGGTTACTAATGTAATTAAGGTTTCTTGAAAAATGACCAACATGCTGCATCACTCTGCCATACTCCTCGCATTCCTGTGATCAACTTGATTCAGTTTATGAGAAGCTTTTATCACAATCCCACAGAGATGTTCTCACAGTGTTTTAATGCAACATCTTGTTCCCTTTTCAGGGAACCTTGTTTACAACAAAAATGATACATTCCGTGGTTCCATGAAGCAGTGGCGTAGCCACGGGGGGGCCTGGGTGGGCCTGGGCCCCCTCATTTACATGTCCGGCCCCCTCAGATTTTCAATTGTTTAAAATCGCGACTGTGAAAACTAAAGTGAAAACACATATCGCCCGCCGCACAAGACGATCGCAACGCACCCCCAAAGTCAACAATAGCGCGCTGTGCATCACACCCCAACCAGTCTTGGCTGAGAGGTTAAGGCGATGGACTAGAGATCCATTGGTGTGTCCCTGCGCAGGTTCGAATTCAGCCGAGTACATGATGCTCAGGCCCCCTCATTTTAAGCTGGGCCCCCTCAAAAATAAATTTCTGGCTACGCCCCTGCCATGAAGAACCTTTAACATCCATGGAATATTTCCAATCCAGGTTCTTTGTAGCAGAAAAAGGTTCTTTAGATTATTCAAAAGTTCTTCAAACTCAGGAAAATGGCATTGCGGTGAAAATCCTGTTTGGGAGCCTTTATTTTTAAGATTGTATTCAGTACAATGTGCAATACAACTTAAAAGAACATTAGGTAATACAAGGAATTTAGTATATCATGAGTCAATCAGAAATGATAAAAGCCTGACCATCTCCTTTTCAGGGGATAAGAGGCTATAGCAGTAACCAAGCTTTGGACAGTAATATCAGAAATATAATAACAGTGGTTATGTAGAGAAAATGGAAGGTAGCATCTATTATTGTTGCCAATCTGGTCCAGCACATGGGTTTCCTCTCTTGATGGTTTTGATGAGCAGCAGCCTGAAACTCCATGAGGATCTGCTTCAGAACATTAAGAGTGTACAGCCGCTCTTCATTGCTGTCTGAAACTGAGTCCGAGGGGCTGTTTGTGTCCTTTACAGTATCTGTGAGTGGAATTATACATTATTTATATAAACATAATACATTATAGTATATGTTTTACTAAGGACCAATTTCTTTTGAATAACTTATAAAAGAGTGAAAAGAAAAGCTGTCTACTGCAAAAATGTCTGATATAGCAAAGGTGCTAACATCCAGATCACATACATGAGATGCATAATGGGAATGCTTTTGGATAACTAACTGATAAAAAATCCCCTCATTACTAGATGTTGGGTAAATATTTACCAGAAAGAGTGGACGTGCTTTCCATTGGTGTTACTGAAGCTGTCTGATTCCCTTTAGCATTCAGAAAATTCACGAAAATAGTCTCCAGAACACTGATGGCCATAAGAGTGAAGATGGTAACACAATAAACCCCTGAAAAAACAGCAAATAATAACAATTATAGTAAAATATGCAGGCATGCTAAAATTGTTGGCACCCCTGACATTTTTCAAGTATTGTATTAACATATGTTTTGCTATATACATGTTTATTCCCTTTGTGTAAACTGAAACAAAAAATAAATAAAAGTATATATATTATAAATATATATATATATATATTATTTAGTCTATTTTTTACTTCATAATTTTAATTATTTTTACTATATATATATATATATATATATATATATATATATATATATATATATATATATATATATATATATGATAACACAGTAAAAATAATTAATATTATGAAGTAAAAAATAACTGTGTTCTATTGGAATATATTTAAAAAATTAAATTTGTACTGACATAGATATACTGAATCACTACTCCAATCTGTATTGTCACATGATCCTACATTTCCTACACATACAGTAGAGTAAATGAACTCACCAATCAGTGGGATATCACTGGCAGTAGAGGGCAGCATGTCTTTAAGAAGCAGCAGTAACACAGAAATAGCCAGTAGTAAAGTTACTTTAAAACTGAGCTTCTCTCCTCCACTTGAATCTACGAAGTATGAGGCCAAATCCAGCACAAGGAAGTAAAGTACTGGCATCAGAAAGTTAATGACATACAGTACAGGTCTCCTCTTCATGGTGATCTGGAAGAACAGAAATGCTTTATCAGAACAGCTTTACATTAACATCGGAGACCGGGGCTAGTTGTTACAAGATCTGTAAGTCAAAAGTCAAATTACTGAAAAACGTTTTTCCTATTTTGTAATAGCTGTTGAATGAATGAAATAAAATTACACTGAGACACTTTAACTGTATATAATGAAGGAAAATTTGTTCTGAAAGGAGAAGTACACTTTAGCATACTTTTAAAAAGAGTACTTATATAAATATATTTTTAAAGAATATACTGAAGTGTAAACTGAATGTAATGTTTTAAGACACTTAACTGCATATTATTTAAGTGTTCAAATATAATATTATCAGGGAATATACCAGACTCAAAGGCAGTCATCAGGTGAGACAAGTAGAGTAGAGGAGATCAGGTAAGTCAGGTAAGTTCACTGTGTTGCAGGAGGTGTAATAGATAGACGTGCAGGAGATTGTGTTATGCCTGCCACAGACATGATTTCGACAATCCTATAATATAATTACAAATCCCACTGTATGACATGAATCTAATAAACTTGGGTATGACATATGTAGACTGTATGATGCTGAAATCTATTGAAGAATCATAGGTTGCGATGCAAGTTAATATAGAAGAATAAAACATCATCAACATGCGCTAATGACAAATTGTTATGCTTGTGTGCACGAGGAAGGATCGAAGACATTGGGACAAGGAACATCGTCTTTATTTTCAAAACAAGGAACTCAAACAGGGAAACACACCACAGTGTAGACGAGAACCAACAACTGAATAGAACACACGGAGAACTAAATACATTGACAGTGATTAAACCAAAAGACAGACACCTGTGAATGATTTGTGATGATGGGGACTGATGAGTGACGGGGAGTTCAGGAACAGAAAACACGTGACTAGAAAAGGCAAAATAAGAGTCCAAAGTGACAGTGAATGTAACACAAATAGAGCAAGATGAACATTTTGACACTTGTGGTTTTTATGAGTGCTGAATAAAGAGAAAGAAACAAAAGAGGAAAATATGAATGCCAATTTAGCAAATAGAGCTTTAGATCAGTAGTTTTAAGTTTTTGTGCCATGTTGCATTGATCAATACACCATTACATGTTGATTGGGTAGTCAGTAGATAAACACTCACCTAAAGGATTATTAGGAACAACAATCTGTGTTTGACCACCTTTCACCTTCAGAACTGCCTTAATTCTACGTGGCATTGATTCAACAAGGTGCTGAAAGCATTCTTTAGAAATGTTGGCCCATATTGATAGGAGCATCTTGCAGTTGATGGAGATTTGTGGGATGCACATCCAGGGCACGAAGCTTCCGTTCCACCACATCCCAAAGATGCTCTATTGGGTTGAGATCTGGTGACTGTGGGGCCATTTTAATACAGTGAACTCATTGTCATGTTCAAGAAACCAATTTGAAATTATTCAGGCTTTGTGACATGGTGCATTATCCTGCTGGAAGTAGCCATCAGAGGATGGGTACATGGTGGTCATAAAGGGATGGACATGGTCAGAAACAATGCTCAGGTAGGCCGAGGCATTTAAACTATGCCCGATTGGCACTAAGGGGCCTAAAGTGTGCCAGGAAAACATCCCCCACACAATTACACCACCATCACCAGCCTGCACAGTGGTAACAAGGCATGATGGATCCATGTTCTCATTCTGTTTACGCCAAATTCTGACTCTATCATCTGTGTGTCTCAACAGAAATTGAGACTCATCTGACCAGGCAACATTTTTCCAGTCTTCAACTGTCCAATTTTGATGAGCTTGTGCAAATTGTAGCCTCTTTTTCCTATTTGTCGTGGAGGTGAGTGGTACCTGGTGTGGTCTTCTGCTGTTGTAGCCCATCTGCCTCAAGGTGCTTTGCTGCATACCTCGCTTGTTACGAGGTTATTTCAGTCAAAGTTGCTCTTCTATCAGCTTGAATCAGTCGGCCCATGACCTCTGACCTCTAGCATCAACAAGGCATTTTCTCCCACAGGACTAC